>CM021110.1:288840955-289577920 GCA_007115665.2 Sequoiadendron giganteum | reverse complement strand
TGTCAACATATTTCTGATTGTTGTAGAGAAAGAAATCAGTGATTTCAGGTGGTACATGTATGGTTGATATATTGTAGAAATGTTGTGAGTGCATGGAGCAATATTTATGGTGTTGCAGGTGTGCTGATATGATGAATCATCAAGTGCTTTCGAGAAAATTCATAAATAGTAAAGACAAAGTTGTGTGTGTGTTATGAATGTTCTCTTGTAATGTGCTTTGCATTTATTTTGTGTTGATCCTATGCTTGTGTGGATCTGTAATATTCTTTATGAGCATATTTGGTTGATATATTCAGAGATATAGCTTCTGGTTTGATGAAGAGTGAAAGTTGTGTTCATTGGTTTGTGAATTGGTTTAGCAGAGTTGTTTGTCTATAGACTAGGAGAAATGTTTCTACTCTGCAATTCTCTGATGGTTTATCTTAGATCTTGCAGATCTGGAAGAAGGTTGATAATGATGTTATTCATGTTCTAGAAAAAGTGTTCATGGACTAGTGCTTTGGAATACTAGTTCTAGAGCTACTATGTGTGTTTGCACGGTCTAGTTGGACTATTGGAATGAGTTATTTGTATGAAGATTTTTGTAGTTGTTGCAAATGTATCTAAAGGTATCTAAGAGGTGTTCTAGTGTCTAGTGAAGCATGTTATGTGATCCACATAATATCATCTTGTTGTGGATGCACGCAATTCAAAGTTCATTGGTGTTTTCATTAGGTTTGGCCAACTTGGTGTCTACATGTTACATGAAGAATACACATTAATTAACAAAGTGTGTGATTGATCCAAGATATTATTTTGGGTCCTAGCTAAGTATGTATTTGGTCCACTCTCATTCTTATCCACCGTGGGAATTTTGAGTCATCAACCTAATTTGAATTTGTAAAATGAAGAATGTGTAGCCGATCTTGGAGAAAGTTTCTAAGGTTGAAGATGGTATAAATACAAGTCAAGATATTGTGAATTATAAGTGAGAAATGTGATAAGTGCAAAACAAGTGCAAAAATTAGTGTGTGTGAGAGTGAATCAAGGCAACAGTACTTTAATTTGCTTGACTCCTGAAAGCAGTGAGTTGATGGTGTCTGTAATTCTTTGATCAAGGCTACGAATGTGTGGAAATTTTTGTGGTGGACTTTTTATTATCTTTCTTTGTCTGTAGGCAGTGAGCCTCCTTTTGGACAGTGATTCCTATCTATAGGAAATGATCCTTTGTATCTAGATAGTGAGTCCTTTCTAGACAGTGAGCCTTTGTATCCAGTTTTTTCATTACTATTATATTGTGATTTAATCCTCACCGTGGTTTTTCCCTCATTGGATTTTCCATGTAAATCTGGTGTCTCTAGTATTTGCTTTCTATTATCTACATTTCAATTTTATACTTATTAAAGTGAATGCAGAATTGATTAAGATCAGAATTGGATGTGATTAGATACAACTAATTCACCCCCCCTCTCAATTGTCTTGTTCATTTCAACAATTGGTATCAGAGCTTTGGTTCATTGGAGAAGAGCTTAACTGCTTGAGGAAGATCTGATGGTGCACAATTTGTCAAGCCTTGTGTTTTATGGAGTTGATTATAGTGACAGGAAAGTGCAGATTAGAGGTTACCTGATCTCTTTTGGTTTCAAGACTTGGAAAGATATTGAGAAAAAATATGTTGAGTCAGAAAGCGGTCCTTCTTTTGTAGATGAAATTTTTTCTTATGAAGAAAATGAAAAAAAAAGGGATGCTATCTATAGTGCTTTATCTAAGACTGAGCAGAAAAAAGTTATCTCTTTAGACACTGCTTATGAAGTATGGGAAAATTTGAAATATATTTATGAAGGAAATTGTAGAGTCAAATTATCAAAGAAACTAGTAGCAAAGTGTAGATATGAGAACTTGAAAATGGAAGAAGGTGAAGAAATTGCAAGATACTTTTAGAGGATTGATATTGCAGAAATGAAGTCAAAAATTAAGGTGGTACTCTGACAAATGAAGATGCAATAAAGAATATCTCAATGACTCTACCAGAGAGCTATAGTGACAAGGTTTCAGCTATTGAGGAAATATATGATCCAAAGAAATTCACTAAAGAACAACAATTTGACACCTTGACTACGTTTGAGATGAGGAAGTTTGGAAAATAAAAGGAGAAAATAGAAAAAAAAATTCATAAAAAGAGAGAAATTTTCATATTTTAAATAAGATAATTTAGTGATTATGCTATACAAAAACCTAAAACTGATATCTTTTAATTCCAATTTTGATTTTCAAACAATGCACTCAATTTGACCAATTTGAACTTAATACAAATAATGACATATTTTTCTAATTGATTAAAGTGAAACCCAGATTTAACAATAAATCGAAATGAAGAAAATAAAGATAAATCACTATCCAAATTTTTTAAAAAGCACCTATACATGGAAAAAAATTCCCTATGGTGAATGGGTCCTAGCATAGGGGTTGAAAAAATTTAAATATGATTCTAAAGTTCAATGCTAGGATTTCTTGTTTTAGACTATATACTATAGATTTAGTGATTGCTTTTTCCATATTTTGATGTCTAAATGTAAGTGAAATGCATGAAAAATGATACATAATATGAAATTTTTTGAAATGAAATTTTGACTCGATTTGTGAATGTGAGTGATGAAAAGTACACTAATATGCAAGTACTATGGAAAATTAATGTAATATGCATGCAAATTTTGGAATTTTTTATATTTTGAAGGATGAAAAATGTAAACCTAAAACCCTAAATCTAAAAAACCTAAAATCTAAATTCCTCCAATCCTAATTCCTCCAGGTTTCATAGTCAAAAATTTTAAATTAAATTTTGAAAGTGATTTTTTGTAGCTTGATGAAAATTTTGACAACTTTGCAACTTTGACAACTTCTGAATTTTTTCTCTTTTGATAGATTTGCAATCCTTTTTTAAGCTAATATCTACAAAACATACAAGAGGGAAAAAAAAATCAGTGAATGGGAGTTTTCCTTTGTCAAACCCTATTTTGGTAATCAAGCCTTGAAATGAAATAATGAAACATGAAAGGAATGATGAATGAACACTTGCTATATTGCAACTCACCCAACCCTTGATTTAAACCCTTGAAGAGATAAAATCTAATACATAACTCCAAGGTCTTGATCTTGCATGAATTTTCTTCACTGGATGTTGATCCTCAAGCCTAAATCTTGACTTGAATGCTTGAAACCTACATCACAATGTTAGCTCCAAAAGCATTCATTCAAATGAAGATAACTTTGACATGATGCTTGAGATCTTGAAAGTTGCAACAAATGATTGAGAAATTTTTTCTTGAACACCTTTACAATAATCTTATCTCTTGAAATTATTACATGAAAACTCTAGATATCTTAGGATTTGAATTTGATAAAAAGATCTTATATTTATAGTTAATTTTCTAATTTCCCAAAAATTAAACATTACAAGCTAACATCTGAAATTGAATTTGGGATCATATAAAGGCCACCAAAAACATGTTTAAAATTTGAACTAAGCAACTAAAGGGGGCCCATTCACTCAAGGGTGAATGGGTCCTAACCTAAATTGCCATGACCTACTCATTTCAGGGTGGTAAAAATTATAATTGTATTAATTAAATCATATTCCCATTTCAGAAATTGCAATTAATTAGGGTTGTGAATTCATAATTGGGCCAATTAGTGGCTTAATTAAGTATAATTGATTAAGGGACCCAAACATAGTGTGAAAATGTAAAGGAGTACATTTTTCAACACCACACCTATACTTTTTATAGAGTTATTGTAAGAAAACTCAACATGAGATATAATTAAATCCCACAATTTTTGCTTCCCATTTATCAAACACCTCAATAAATTTCCAAGGCTTTGATTTACCACTTTCATTTGGCCTTCCATTTTAGTATTATAGTCTGACCTAAAATTCAATCTTGTATCCAATATTTTCCATAGAGTCTTCCGAAAATGGCTAAAAAACTTAGTATCTCTATTTGAATTTTGTTTTTTTGGAAAACCATGTAACCTCATAGGCTCTTTGAAAAAAAAGTTGGCAACATGTATTTCATCATGTGATTTCTTGTAAGGAATAAAATGAACCATTTTTTAAAATCTATCTACCACATCAAAGATGGATTTGTTACCTTTTTGAGTCTTTGGAAACCCAAGAATGAGATCCATACTCACTTCTTCCCATGGTCTCTTTGGAATTGGTAAAGGCTGATATAACCCCATTTTTTGACTTTTTCCCTTTGTATATTGATATATTTAACATCTTTACATGATAATATTTACATATTTACTCATTTGTGGCCAATAATACCCTTCACTAAGTTGTCCCAAAGTCTTTTCCACTCCAAATTGGCCTCTAATTTCACCACTATGTTTCTCTCTAATTAAAGTTTCTCTCATGGATCCTTTTGGAATACACAATTATTATCCTTCAAACAACAACCCATCTTGAATGAAATACTCATTATTTAGTTTTATCCCCATAAATTGGAAATTTACAATTTTCCAATGCTTCACCAAAATCAAGGTCATTCTCATATGTTTCCTTCATTGACTCAAAACCTAATACATTTAATTTAATTTCCTTAAACTTCAAGCATTTTATACTCAATGCATCAGATACCTAATTTGATTTTTGACTCCTATGCTTTAGAAAAAATTAATAACTTTGAAGGAACTCAACCCACTTCATATGCCTTTGATTTAACTTACCTTGGCTATGGATAATTTGTAATGCATGATGGTCAGTATAGAGAAGAAACTCCTTGGGAAATAGTTATTCCTCTTGGATTCATCTATCTTTTCACAAAATTAAACTATATGTTTTCCTTCTTGACTTATAACTCCTCTTATGGCTATCCCACATGCATCATAGTCAACTTGTAACACTTTGTTGAAATTTGATAATGCTAGAATAGGTTGTTTTATCACCTTTTTCTTTAATATGTTGAAACTTCATTTAGTTGCAGGTATCTATTTGAATACTCTCCTTCCCCTTTTCATTATTTCAATAATGGGATCACATATTCTATTGAAATTTTTGATAAAATTCCTCTAGAATCTTGCAAAACCATGAAAACTCCTTGCTTCAAACATACTCCTTGGTGTTGGCCAATCTAGTATTGCTTGAAGCTTTTTTGAATCCATTCGTAGGCCTTCTTGAGAAATTATAAAACCCAAATATACCAGCTCCTCTTTTATGAAGATACATTTTCTAATATTAACTAGTGACTTCTCTTCCCTTAATCTTTTTAAAATAGACGTCACATGTTTAAAATATTCTTCTCTCTCCTTGCTAAAAACCAAGATATCATCTAATTACATAATTAAAAACTTACCAAGAAATGGTTTCAGCACCTCATTCATAAATCTAATGAAAGTACTTAGAGAATTATTTATACCAAATGGTATAACCAACCATTCATATAATCCCTCCTTTTTTCTTAAAGAAATTTTCCATTTGTCGCCTTCTCTAGCTCTTATTTGGTGGTATAAAATTTTGAATCAATCTTTATGAAATATCTAGTCAAACTCAAAAAATCTATCAAGTCATCCATATGAGGCAATGGGAACCTATATTTGATAGTGATCTTGTTAATATCTTAGGAATACATGCACATATACCATTCTCCATCCTTTTTGAGTGCCAAAAATTTCAGTACTACACATGGGATTCAACTTTCCCTTATCAATCCTTTATCCAATAACCCTTGTACTTATTTGTTTATCTCCTTATTTTCTTTGGGGCTCATTTTATGTTCTTCCTTTTTTGGTAGAATTTCTCTTGATATCAAGTCCATACAATTTCTTACAGTTCTCATTGGTGGAAATCCATCTAGAAGGTCCTTCATCAATATGTCTTCATATTCTTGCAACATATCCTTGATTTACTTGGGAACTTCTTGTTCTTCATCTACTTTCTAAACTTCTTATGGCTTAGAAAATAAGGCATAACACATTTCTTCATCTTTTAAATCCTTTAAAAATTGCTTTCCACTAATCATGCATTCCTTACCATTGTTGCCCTCTTGTTAGGTGAATATTTTGTAATTAACTAATTGATTACAAAATGGTGATATTAGCCATAGTATAGTGAGATTAAACCTCTCCCCTCAGAAAGGGGAGGCTCCCTTCTTACTTATAACTAAAAAAAACTAGTAATTAACTAATCTTATGTACACTACAATTATCCATGGGTGTGTTTACATTCATCCTATTCTCTTTTTTAAGAATAGATGTTCCTTCTTGCAAAATTAAAATGATAATCCTCTGAAAATTACATGTAATTAACCACAAAGTTAAAGTAAGAGAAATAATAACCAATATATAATTCAACTAGACGAAAGAATAACTAAAATGATACCAGTGAGTGTCAATAGTGAGAAAACCCACAAAAGAAAAAAAAATCTTTCTATGATGATCTGAAAAGAAAAAGATTGGTATATGTTACAACCCAAAGTCTCCAATATATGCCACAAAAGGATCAACTAATGTAGATAAAAAATTGTATCCCAAAGTCTTCGAATTATCTCCAAATTATACACATAAACACAATTTCCAAATATAATATTGCAGCTCAAAGGCTTCAAAATCATATTTGGATTACCTCATATAACATACTCAATTCCATGCTATGATTCAATCACGTAAAATATAATGTAATAGAAATTAATTAATAACATTCCCAATACATAAAAAACCTTATCCAAGGCAAATATTCGATGCCAACTTGCTTCTTTATTGATTGAATCTTGATTTAAATTGCAAAAACAAAGTTTCAATGTGCTCTTCAATTTTCCAATGCTTCACTTCATAAGCTAAAAGATAATATTTACAAAAGAGGCCCCTCTTATTTATAGAGAGAAGCCAAGAGAAAAAAAGGAAATCTATAACTACTTTGACTTATTCAAAGGAAGATTCCAATTTGATTTTGGACTTCACTCCTCTTACATGTAATTGATATATTAAAAATGACATGTAAAATGTTAACTATAATTTACAAATTGCATAAAGAAAAAACTTGAAAATAAACTAAGTCTTGACAAGCACATTTTTTTATTCTTCATCACTCTTCTCTAAGAAATCATTATATCCTTTCAATATAACTCAAACTTCAGAGTCATCTAGCCCTGATGTATGGTTGGAGATGGCAAGAAATTTTGTGATGGAATCCTCTATGTTGACACATGATTTTGTATGCTTGTCCAATATTAATTTTAGGTCATCCAGAATCACTTGAAAATCTACTAACTTATCAATAGAAAGTAATGAGAAAGCTTTTGACACAATCTCTATTTGAATTAAGGAAGTGAATTCTTAGATAATTGACTCCACATGAATGATTTTTTTATTGTCATCAAGTAATTGGAAAGGAATCTCACCAAAACTATCTATGAGATATGATTCTTTGTCATTTCCTATCTCTTGAGATTCTTAAAAATCTTTGATTAGTTCTGATGGGACTTTTAAATTTTGTTAAATTTTTTGTCTGGTTTTGGGCATGTCTATTCATCTTTGGTAAATAAGGGTTCAAATGTTAAAGGTTTTTGGTTTTGTTACCCATGTTAAAATCATTTTTTATTTAGCAAAACCTTACATTATGTTTTTGTTTTGACTTGTTTGGGGGGTTACCAGTCCCTTATGTCATTCAACTGAGCCTTGTCTTTCGTGTTCTTAACAACCCCTTCACCCGACCTATCGGTCTTTTCTTTCTATTTGAGTGTTATTATTATTTTTCCTAAGTCGGGTGGTTTTTCCCTAGGTTTGGGTGGGCTTAAACTTTTGTGCTTCTAAGGGTTTTCTTTTCCTATTCTCTAGCCAGCCCCACTGTCATAAATATCTCTTTTCCATATGCAGTTTGGTGGACCATGGTATGGAATGATTCGCATCCTGGCCATTCCCCGGTGGCCTCGCAAGGTTTCCTACTGACGTCACTAAAGTGGTGGGAGGTGTGCGAGATGCTTCCATCTGTCGATTACAGTAGAGTGGGGTCTGTCCCGATGCACCAGAAATGACAAGTGGATGTCATTTCAATGGTAGATGTTTAATGACAGGGATTAATGATGACCATCCCTCGTAGGCCTCACACGAGCGGATTAATGTTTTCAAAAATGTTGCGAGGCTTGCAAATTGGTGACACGTTGCTTGGCTTCGTGGTACAAAGTGACTAGATGGGGCCTACTACCCAGTCATGGCTTTTTTACTGCGAGGGGTGTGATTGGCTGCTGGGTTACCCAACTGGTGATGTGGATTCTTCAATGACCTTTGACTCGATCTGATTCTTTTGAAAATTCAAGTTTTTTCACATTGATAGTTTGAATTCAAACTTTGCAATTCACCCATGTGAGGATTATTTTTGCTCTGCAAGTTATTCTCATTAGTGGCATGAGTTTTTCAACAGATTTCATCTTGATTTTCCTGTGGGTGAGTGATATCCACCAAAAAATGGAATGATGGGTTGTATGTCATTTTCCATGAGCTCAAAATTATTCTAAAGTGGCGACGTCAGCCACTAATCGCTCATTTTCTCGTACTAAAATTTGAGCAATTAATGTTCCTTGCATCAGCTTGTGTGATAAATACTCGCTAATTTACTCATTTATATCATTGCATTTTGAGTTTTGTTTGTTTGCAGGTGATTGAATTCTTTCTAAGTTCAAAGCTCATGAGCCCAATGGATAAGTCAGTGATACGACGAAGTGCTCGGGTGAGTGTAATAAATCTGCAACACAAGGAGAAACAAATTAATCCTAGTACTTCTAGAACAGTCGCTCAAAGGGTGGAGAGGAGATCTGGATGTTTCACGTCACCTATCGAGCTCTCTTCAGGCTCTCATGGTGAGGGGTCCAAAACTGATTTGGACTATCACAATTACCTCGTGGCTCTGACTGAACTCATGGGAGTGGACGAGGAGGTCCTCACGGTTTCTCCAAATACTATGGTGGAATCATGTAATGTTGTTGGGTCTAGTGTTGGTACAAGAAGGGGTAAAGAACTGGTCTCGTTTCTTACTGAAGTGAGAACCAAGAGCGGTCATTTGTATCAGGGCCATGTGGTTACTCAGGGTGTTGGGAAATGAGTGGTGTTGCTAGGGTGATTCTTTCTGCATTTTTGTTCTATTGCAGCAATTTGGGTTTGATGCAAACGTGTGCATGGGTGGCACGGTGATATTTTTCTTTTTCAATTGGTTACAGGGGCATAACCATTTTTTGATTCCTTTGTGCATGTTGCAGTTATTTTTTGATGATGAGGAGTTTTTGAAATAAAATTTGAATTTCATTTGGTTGAAATGAACAATGGAGCATGATGCTTGTTGCTCTCTTGTTCTATAAAGGATATTTGATGGCTCATTGTTGGGGGTCAAATTTTTGTATCGTGAGGCTTAGGCTGTGTACAAAAAATTTATATTGTGGTATTTTGGAAGGTTCTAGTTGGAAAATCATTCCATGTTGGGTGTTGTGTAAAATAAGCATGCTATTCTTTTATAATAACTAATATCAATAAATCTACAAAACAATTAAGACAATTTCTCTCCTATGTACATATCATGGGTTATGAATGGATTTATCAATGGTTTCTTCATTCAATTTCAATGGTATATTTGGATGTGTAACTATTTTTCTTACTTTAACTTAATGAGTTAATCAAATTCTTGACAAGGAATTACAAGTCTATGATAATGTGTTGAGGATTTACTAAGGAGTACTATTTTAAATAATGGAAAATCTCATAATGTAAATCATTATAATGATAAGTTCCATGATATCAAGGTTATGTTTTATGTGACTCCCACCCAATGGATGAGGCACTAGGTAGTTCATTCTGGATCTTTTTTAGAAGTGCAAGACAATAGCTCTAACTGTAAAGGTTCAAGATCTAAACATTTAAAAAAATCAAATTCTATCTCTCTTGAGATACAAACCTTATACTAAGTCTGCTTTCCTAGCTTTAGATAAGTTTTTCTTATTCTTTGGTTTTCCAAAACCCGGATAGATGTTGTCTAAATCACATTAATAGGAATGTATATGTGTATAGAAGTGTTCTTGAGGCATGAAGCATTTTTATGAACACATATAGGAAAACCCTCCTTGGTTTCACAGAGCCAGAAGTGTAGGAGATGCTATTATTTGACTAAATCTTGTCAGTTGGCCACTAGCCTTTGTGGTTCTTGAATATAGAGGTTGGCTACCTCTTAGAGAGTTTCAAAGCCTTAGCTAGAAAAAACACCAACATAATGGCAACTCTACTAGGGAAAGGCTTAGAAGTTTTTTTTGTAGATGGTGTTGTTATAACAATCATTATAATCTTGGCATGTTACTTGTAACCAGAGGTTGAATTTTATTGAATTTTTTTCTGCCCAAGTCACTAGTTGAATGGTGATTTCATTGGGGAGAACTTCTAAGAAATTTAAAAGAAAAAGAGAGAGAAACCATAAGAAGTAGGTGGTGAATTTCTAGGGTAGTTTGTTTGGTGGATCTAAGCTTTAATTTTGGATGGTAAGAGGTTATGAAAGTCGAAAATTTTGGTAGCAGTATGATCTCATAATATTTGAATGTGACTCTGTTGTGGACGAAGACCCAAAACGTGCTCAAATTTTTGAAAAAAGAAAGAGAATTTAATATTCTTTTGAAATTCAGTCCTCTGTTGAAGAGGTGGTGACTCTGTCTAAAGAACCAATTGATACACAAGGAAAATTCCCAGATCTATAACATTTATAGTCAGGGAGAGAAGGTTAACAAGTGCTGCTTAATTTCCAAGTATTCTCATTAATCTAAACAGGTCAATATTTTGATTATGAGAAACATCCATAACTAGGGATGATTAATGGTTCCTCATTAGATGTTCTAGCATTAAGAAAGGAAAAATGGTTAGTCTTTCCATACTTCTAATAGTGCAATATGTAATATGATTTGAGGAGTATGCTTATGTTGTATAATGCCTCTAAAATCTCAAGGAATAAGTATTGTAGTCAATTTTTAGGATCATGGTCGAATTAGTAAATGATGTATTTGATAACCATGTATAAAGTTGATAGTGATTGAATGGGTACAATAAAGTTTCTGTATGAGATGTCAAACACAAATATGCAAAGGGAATAAGTTTCAATAAGCCCTTCATGGGATCTTGTAATTCAAAGGTATATGCCATTGGTTTTCAGTGGCATTAAGGGTTTCCCTAATTTAATTCCTAATAAGATTAGGAAATATTTGCCTAAATATATGGGGCAAAGTGCAGAATCTACCTCTAAGCATCTGCAAACATTCAAGGATGTGATGGGGGATTATGAGGTAAATCATGAGGACGTTGTTATGAAACTGTTTGTTCAATCCTTGAAGGATGATGCTAGGGATTGGTTTTCATATTTACCATCATGTTTTATAGCTTAATGGTGTCAGTTTATGACAACCTTTGTGGATAATATTTGGTGAAAGGGTAAATCCAGTGAGGTAAGGAAACAATTTATGGAGATCCATATAAGTGAAAATGAGTTGGTCCATGTTTTCAATTTTCGATTTGCAAAGGCTATCAGAGAAATCCTAGAAAGTATGCGACCAAATGATGATGAATTCTTGGTTATGTATCTTGGTGCATTTGGCAGTAAGATGGGATTCTTGTTAAGGGATAAAGAGCTTGCAACATTAATTTAGGCATACCAAACTTTCATGGATATTGAGAATAATTTGAATTACTCAATGAGGAAAGGGTATCTAGCTGCAAGTGTGTGTTATTCCAGCACACCTTATGCAAATAAAATTCAAGGATCAGATAATGGAAATTATTGTCGAGTTGACAATTCTTTTTCTATTATGATATCTCCATCATCAAAGTATGAAGATCATAGTGAACCCCAAGTTGAATGTCAGCAAATTTTGAGAATTGTTGATCACAAGTATTTTGTACAACAATTGTATGAAATGAAGAGACAAGAGGGAGAATCTCCATATCTATTGTTTTTGAGATTTTTGGATGCTTTGATAGAAATTCCCAAATATTTCAGACCTGAGGAGTCTGTGTGCATTGATTTGTTTTGTGAGATTTATGAACCCAAATTGAGTACTTTAGCAGAGGAATTGAAGCCCCATAGCTTTGATCAAGTACATGATTGGATAGAGATTGCAGAATCAACCAATTATGGTTATGTACTAAATGTGGATTCTCAAAATGAAGACAATAGTTGTCATATCGAAAGAAATCATACAACAATGCAAACAAATGAAAAGAATATGTCAAAAATTGAAGTTCCATGTTTTATGGATGAGGATGAACATAGATAGATGTGCTAGTAATGCAACATGTTTGTTGTGTAAATTATGAGGAATTTGAAGATAATAAGGTGTGTGTCCAATATTGTGATCTAAAGAAAAATACTGAAGGTAACCAACACATTGATGAATGTATTGGTGTCATTGATGATCTTGATTTTTGTATGAAGTTGAAATGGACTTGTTGTCACCCCTTGAGATGAGATTTTTTGAGAGTAGGAATGAAAGTTTCACTGATATTGCTGGTGAAAACTCTTCATCTTATAATGAAAGTGTCATTGATATTGTTGGTGAAAAGTTTTTAGCTTGTGCTGAAATTTTCACTTATAAATTAACACATACAACAGGTGGTGTTGAACATAAGGAGGCCAGTGCACACAAATTTTTATCTATTTCCCTTGTTGAAGTTGGTTTACTAGAGCCTGCCTTTGAGGTTTTTAATTTGGAATTAGAAGATGGGATGCAGGAGGAAGTACATTGTGAGGGGCCTAAAATGAATATATTCACACATTTCCTAGAGCAAGAAGTGACTTATGATTCCCATTTCTATAATATCATGAAATGTTCTAGGACATCTGAACACAATTGTTGGCAATTAGGCTTATATTGTAATAATTAGGGTGAGGATTCCCTAAATTATGCATCTTCTATTTTACGCAGCAATGATTTGTACAACATGCGTAAAGTTTTCTATGAGGGTTTTTAGTTCGATGTGCAAAGTGATTTTGATGCCATGTTTTTTGATGTTGATTTGTGTGATGTCAAGGATCAGATGGATTATGAATGCTTCTATTTCTCAGTTCTAGTGAAACATGACCAGGAGCAGCCTAGGGTAGAATGTCACAATGATTATGAATTTCAATTGATGTCAGATTGCATATTGCAGATTGACAGAGTTATTGGTGTCATTGGAAAGCATAGTGTTATAGTGGGACATGTCAATGACCAAGCTAATTTGTGGGAAATTCATGATAGTGTTTGCAGATTTAATCTACTCCAAGTAGTAGAGAATTTTATTTTTGATAGGGGTAAATTCTTGCTTCCCTTGTTTGGTGGCCTGGGGCCACCAAGTTGGAGGTAAACAAATTTTCAATGGTAGCATGGTAGAGCATTCGTCAGGGTACCTATTTGATTCAATGTTGGGTATGCTCCCTAGAGATATAGGTTCTTGCTATGCCCATGAGGGGCATACATCCCCAGTCAGAGCCACTGATGGGACTTTTAAAATTTGTTGAAAAATTTGTTTGGTTTTAGGCATGTCTATTCATCTTTGGTAAATAAGGGGTCAAATGTTCAGGGTTTTGGGTTTTGTTACCCATGATAAAATCATTTTTTATTTAGCAAACCCTTACGTTTGGTTTTTGTTTTGACTTGTTTGGGGGGTTACTGGTTCCTTATGCCATCTGACTCAACCTTGTCTTTCGAGTTGTTACCGGCCCTTTCACCTGACCTATCGGTCTGTTCTTTCTATTTGGGTGTTATTATTATCTTTCCTAGGTCGGGTAGTTTTTCCTTAGGTTTGGGTGGGCTTAAATTTTTGTGCTTATGACGGTTTTCTTTTCCTATTCTCTAGCTGGCCCCACTATCATAAATATCTATTTTCCATATGCAGTTTGGTGGACCGTCGAATGGAATGATTTGCATCCTGGCCATTCCCCATTGGCCTCACAAGGTTTCCTACTGATGTCACTAAAGTGGTGTGAGGTGTGCGAGATGCTGCCATCTGTCGAGTACGGTGGAGTGGGGTTTGTCCCGATGCACTAGCAATGACAAGTGGATTTCATTTCAATAGTAGATGTTTAATGACATGGATTAATGATGACTGTCCCACATAGGCCTCGCACGAGTGGATTGATATTTTCAAAAATGTTGTGAGGCATGCGAACTGGTGAGACATTGCTTGGCTCCATGGTACAAAGTGACTGGATGGGACCTACTACCCAGTCGTAGGTTTTTGACTGTGAGGGGTGTGATTGGCTATTGGGTTACCCAACTGGTGATGTGGATTCTTCAATGACCTTTGACTTGATTTGAGTCGTTCGACATGCTAGGATTTTTCACATCGACGGTTTGAATTCAAACTTTGCAATTCACCCATGTGAGGATTATTTGTGCTCTGCAAGTTATTCCCATTAGTGGTGTGGGTTTTTCAATATATCTTATCCTGATTTTCCTTGCGTGCAAGCGGTATCCACCTAAAAATGCAATGATGGGTTGTACGTCATTTTCCATGAGCTAGAAATTATTCTAAAGCGGTGACGTCAACCACTAATTGCTCACTTTCTTGTACTACAATTTTAGCAATTAATGTTCCCTGCACTGGCTTGCTCGATAAATACTCACTAATTTTCTCATTTGTATCATTGCATTTTGATTTTTTTTTGTTTGGAGGTGATTGAATTATTTCTAAGTTCAAAGCTCACGATCCCAATGGATAATTCAGTGGTACGACGAAGTGCTCAGGTGAGTTTAATGAATCTGCAACATAAGGAGAAAAAAATTGTTCCTAGTACTTCTAGAATAGTCACTCAAAGGGTGGAGAGGAGGTCTGAACGTTCCACGTCACCTGTCGAGCTCTCTTCGAGATCTAATGGTGAGGGGTCTGAAACTGATTCAAACTACCGTAGTTCTCTTGCAGCCCTAACTGAAGTCATGGGAGTGGACGAGGAGGTCCTTATGGTTTCTCCGGCAATTACTACGATGGAACCATGTAATGTTGTTGGGTCTAGTGCTGGTACAAGTAGGGGTAAATAACCAGTCTCATTTCTCACTGAAGTGAGAACCAGGAGTGGTCGCTTGTATCGGGGTCGTGTGGTTACTCAAAGTGATGGGAAATGAGTGGTGTTGTTGGGGTGGTGCTTTCTACCTATTTGTGTTGTTGCAGTGGTTTGGGTTTGATGCAGACATGCACATGGGTGGCATAGTGATCTTTGTCTTTTTCGGTTGGTTATGAGGGTGTAACCATTTTTTGATTCCTCTGCACGTATTGCAGTTATTTTTTGATGATGAGGAGTTTTTGAAATGAAATTTGAATTTCATTTTGAAATGAACAATGGAACCTGATGCTTGTTGCTCTCTTTTTCTATAAAGGAGATTTGACAGCTCATTGTTGGGGGTAATATTTTTGTATCGTGAGGCTTAGGTTGTATATAGAAAAGTTATATTGTGGTATTTTGGAAGGTTCTAGTTGGAAAATCATTCCATGTCAGGTGTTGTGTAAAATAAGCATGCTATTCTTTTATAATAACTGATATCAATAAATCTACAAAACAATTAAGACAATTTTTCTCCTGTGTACATATCATGGATTATGAATGGATTTATCAATGGTTTCTTCATTCAATTTCAATGGTATATTTGGATGTGTAACTAGTTTTCTTTCTTTAACTTAATGAGTTAATCAAATGCTTGAAAATGAATTACAGGCCTATGATAATGTGTTGAGGATTTACTGAGTATTGTTTTAAATAATGGAAAATATCATAATGTAAAGCATTATAATGATAAGTTCCATTATATCAAGGTTATGTTTAATGTGACTCCCACCCAATGGATGAGGCATTGGTTAGTTCATTCCAGATCCTTTTTAGAAGTGCAAGATAGTAGCTCTAAGTGTAAAGGTTCAAGATCTGAACATTTTAAAAAATCAAATTCTATCTCTACAAACCTTATACTAAGTCTACTTTCCTAGCTTTGGATAAGTTGATCTTATTCTTTGATTTGCCAAAACCCAGATAGATGTTGTCTAGACCACACTAATATGAATGTATCTATGTATAGAAGTGTTCTTGAGACATGAAGCATTTTTGTGAACACATATAGGAAAACCCTCCTTGGGTTCACAAAGCCAAAAGTGTAGGAGATGTCAGTCTTTGACTGAATCTTATCAGTTGGCCACTGGCCTTTGTGGTTCTTGAATATAGAGGTTGGCTAGATCTTAGAGAGTTTCAAAGCCTTAGCTAGAAAAAAACACCAACAAGTTCATTTATGACATCCCTTTTATATTTCATTAATTCCCTGAATCCAAAGAAGATATTTCTACTGGGTATTACCCCTTTTTCTACCAACACATCTAGTTTGAGATCTCTTAACTTGGTCCAAGCTTCAAGATATTTCTCTATCAACTGCATATTCTAAGTTAATACATCAATTGTCTATTTCAACTCTAATTTCACATTCTCCATATTATTGATTAATTCAACAGAAGACTTCAACAACTATCTACCTTGGGCCATTATCCTATCTATCTAGATTCATTGACTAGCCCACCCTATGCATGAGTCATTTTAACCTTTTAAATTGTAGGATCATCCACACTTATGGTAACAAGTTCAATGGACTAAAAAGATTGAGTTATATTTCAGAGTACATATGTGAGATGTTCTACCTTGACCTTCAATTGATCGTTGATGATTTTATCCCTATCATAATTTTCAATCAAATAGGCCATTGTTTCTTTTAAGTCTTCCTTTGCATTCTCATGTGTTTGCTTACCTAGTTCAATCTTTGTGATCACATATTCTGAACCTTTAATTTCTTCAGTATTCTTGTTTGGGGGAGACTATACCACCTCAACATACTTATAACCTAATTTATCAGCTATCACCCTTGAAAGATTTTTGGCCTTCTTCATAGTCTTTGTCTTTGTAGGAACCAATTGGCCATAGTTGAAGTCATTTGGAGATACAACTTGCTTCTTCTTTAGGTATTTGTGATGCTAACCAGGGAGGAAGAGTGAAAGAATCTCCTTTAGTATCTACCACCATGGTTTGTGTTGATGAATTTGTACCTACAACAATGGTGGTTCTAATTGGCAGAGTATGAGTTAAAACTGCAACTAGGATTTGCAAACTTGACACATTATGTAATGATTCAAACATGAATTTGTAAAAATAAAATTATGTGGACACATCAAAAATAGGTGAAGAAAAACTAGGCAAAGAAGATAAAGGGCCAAAAACATTTTTAATATTACTATGAGGACTCTCAAAAATTGAGACACTAGTTGGTGATTAATGAATTGAATAAATTGGCACAATAGTAGTAATAGAAATAGTGGGAATTGTAGGAAAAGATTATTCACTTGTAACAATAGGAGGAGTGGAACTTGGTAATGTAGTAGTTATAGGAGACGAAGATATGGGGGAATCTTTTCATGCAGACTCGAGCTATGAAGTGATTGGATATTCTTGTGTTTCTTCAACTGGATTTTCCTCTCCTTGTTCTTCACCCTAAGTGGACGTCCCTTCCTATTCTTTATTCTTGTCTCCTTTCATTTTGAAAATAAACTAAGGTAGCTTTCTGGTACTTGGAGCATCATATTTTTTCTTTGTCCTTAATTATCCTTTATTTTTACCTACAAGCCCTTTAGTTTCCTCCTCTTTTGATCTTGTATTGAAATACTTCAATTTGATTCCCTTCTCTTGCAACCAAACATTACTTTTTGTAAGAATATGCTAAAATATCTCCCTTATAGAAATCATTTCTTTTTGAGACCACAAGATTGGTGGTAAAGGAGTATTGGAAATATTATTTTCTTCATAGGTAGGATCTAGAATATCATTTTCATATTTCATATCCTTAGGGATTTCAACAAGATCAAGGTTTCTAATCTGCTCCATAGTAAGCTAACTATAGTAGCTTCCTCACATCTTCATCAGTTCTTTACTTAGCCCAAATGTATTTAACCATATGCATATAAATGTATATTTTCTTGAGTTTTTCCTTCATTCCCTTATAATAAAAATCATGTCTCTTTTAGTACTTTTTCATTTTTTCCCATTGCATCTCCATCTCCATAGCTTTGGCTTTGAGACAAGTAGTGATGCAGTTGCTACTAATGGTTAGAGGAAATTTGAATCTAGATTTGTGTGACTTGACTTTTTTTTTTGTTTAGAGTCATGATCTGCCTACATAGCTCCATTAGCACAATCTTCTCACTAGGATATCTAGGAAGCATACATGGAAGTTCATCAAAGAACCCAACCCTGATGTATGTAAAGGTGGGAAACTAAAAGAACATGCAACCAAACTTCATAAAAAGTTCCTATGCTTCATCTGACACCTTGTTCTTCTCAATTTACCTATCAAACATGCATATATATGGATATTAAAAGGCATCACTAACCCTCTGAAAATGCTTAATACTCTTCTTCAAATTCAATTATGAATAATACTCATACACAAGAACTTTCATCATGTCACCCTCTGAAGACAACCCTAGAGATTGCCTCATAGAGGCAACAACATAGACTAGATACAAACTCATGTAGAACTTTAGAGAAGTAGATACCTTTGAAAGTTGAGTAGGAGTAGGAGTGGGTAAGTGCACCAATCTGTGACACAATTTAGGTGCCAAATTGAAAAAACATTAAAAAAAAAACCTAAAATAAGCCATTTGGCACAGGCCAAATTTGGCATGTGCCAAATAACTTAATTTACATAAAAATGAAAAAATTGGGTTTCAAACCCTCAATTTGTCTTCAACCCATAGCTTGAGGAAGAGGATTTCAGGTATGCAACTCGCACTCGCCAAATCTCTTCCATTGTTTGCATCCTTAGCTTTCCATTTTCCACAAGGATGTCGCCAACACATCAGAGAGGTCGAAGATTGCAAAGAGGTATGCATTTTTATTCTATTTATTTCGAATTTGATTTAGAATGAAAATTTAAATAGGTTTTTATAATAAAACTTTTTTCTAATTCTCAGGGAATGAATATGCACCTTGAAACATTGAGAATTCAACATCACCCCCTCACGAAGAGCCTCCTATACAAGAACAACCTGAAACCCCTCCATCAATTCATAGGCATCCTCAAGTAACACAAGAAAATATTCAAAATCAAATTGAAAAAAATAAAAGAGGAATTCAATAATTAATTGCAAGATTAACCGAGCATGTCAAAACCCACCCTTATAGGAGAGGGATTGTTGAATCATTGAAGTAAATTGTAACTCATGTAGGAGAAATGAGCGAGCAAATGAATTTTTGGTAAAATAAGAGGCATGAGATGAGACAATTTTATGCTAGTGGTTTGTCATATGCAGATGCCAAAAAACTAAAAATTAGCAAAGCCAACTTGTGTGCCCTATTTATAGACCCGAAAACCAATGAACCTTTGTCTCATGCATGCAAGAGGTTCCCCATCCATTGGTTCCACCATGAGTTAATTAAAAAAAAAAAATTGGAGCGGTGGTGGATGGTATTTGACCAACCTCCATGCAATAACCATGAGGTGCCACAATAATTTTTGAGGAAACTCTATTGCGAGTTTATTCTCAATAAAATGGAAAACTATTTTGACATATTAGACTTTCAAGGTAGAGGTGGGGGCTCCACACATGATAGACCTGTTGTGTGGCGTAATCCACAGTTTGCACCAAGAACATTGGGCAGAACCATGGTGGAGCATGTCGTTGTTCCTTCCATTGTTAAGAACAGTGCAGAGGTGGACATGATGAAGTCGATTGGCTCACTCACCCAGACCATTTTATAATGTGTGAGTCCTCTAGTAGAGCTTGGTGTGGAGGAGATGTGTAGGCCCTAAGCTCCACCCCGCCATTGTGGTTCTTGTGGTGTTGTTTTCACATACGATTATCAGGGTGCTCATGATGTAGCTACATAGCCTAAATCAGTTGTAGAGGTGATGGATTACACAGATGATATTCTGAATGATACATTTGGCATTGACACTCAGGTAAAATTTAGCAAGTTATTTTAATTTTGTTTATTAAAATATACTTTTAAATTTAGGAATAACTAAATTAGTAGAATTT
This sequence comes from Sequoiadendron giganteum, assembly GCA_007115665.2. Taxonomy (NCBI): domain Eukaryota; kingdom Viridiplantae; phylum Streptophyta; class Pinopsida; order Cupressales; family Cupressaceae; genus Sequoiadendron; species Sequoiadendron giganteum. Next base: position 289,557,886 of record CM021110.1, on the reverse strand, counting down.
TGATATGAAGAAATTTCAGGGTCGTGTTGTTCATGAGGCATGCTCTATTCCTATAGAACTTTATACATTCTCGACAATGAGTCCACAGGTATGCAACTAGTATTTAATATATTATTATTTCATTTGAACGGTTGAATGTTATATTTGAATGTTTGTCTGATAACATGCTTCGGATTTCAAATTGTTTCCTAGTGCATCTTCTTCCTCCACACCTCATAATTCATATCCTCAAACAACATACACTCAGGTATTCGTTATTCATTAATGGTGTTGTAAATCTATGTTAGGTAGATTTCAAAATTTTGCGTATATACAAATCTAAAAAATTGATGAGAAACACAAACATTGCATTCAAGTATTCCTTGATCGTTTCACATTATGTTCTCCTAATTCACTTTTTTTTCCTTTATTTCTTCCTAATCCCTTACCATTAACATTTAATATTTCACCCTATTTTCCATGATCCCCTCCTATCCCATCCCACTAATATCTTCTAGTCCATGCTATGTGTCATTATGTCCTTCTACTCCCATCTTATTGTACCCATGTTATTATATCACCCTAGATGTTCCATGATCCCCTATGTTCCTTTATATCATCCTATGTTATACCATATTTATGCATGTTTCATCCTAGATAAATCTTCTCTATTATTTGCTACACATAGGTCAAGTTCACACTTCCTGTACTATAGTCAAACCCTAGACACCTCCTAATTCACCCTATGTTGCATTATTCCCTAATAATCGCATCCCATTAACCTCAAAATTTCCACCCTATTTTTTGTATCCCATCCTAGCCCATCCCATCAATCTATACTATTACATCCTATGTTCCATTAATCCCTTTGGTGTAGGGGCACCACTCTTTTCTATGTTTCTTCATTAAGTGTCTGATAGTGGTACAAGAGCACCCATGGGTCTAAGGGACCTAGAATCATTTTTTATGTTTTGTTTCTTTTTTTAGTGTTTGAATAAGGTCTCATGTACCATTTAATTCCTTTTTAATAGGTCTCCTAGGGATTTTGTGGATTTTTGGTCTTGATGACCAACTTTTTGTACAAACAAGCTCTCTATCCTCCTTTGTAAGTCTAGTGCATTTTGGAAAATTAAGAAAAAAGGATGCCTTGATGTAGCTAGACACCTAAGGGAAGTCATATTATTCATTTTGAGGAGTTTTTCATGAATTTCATACAAATTTTAGGTATCTTTGTAGGTGGGTTGGTGAAAGTTGGCTAAATTTCCTTAATTAGGCATTAAAGAGTAAAAAATAAAGTCTTTTTGTGTTTCCAATGGCCAGCTGATTCAAATTTCAGTTGGAGGATGTTGGATGAGGTTGTAAGGCTTCATATATGCCTCTCTTGGTTTAGGCAAGGCTGTTCTTGAAGTTTGGAAGAAGTTTTCAATAGAGTTTGTTGATTTATGTGTTTTCTTGAAGAAATTTCTGATCCTGTACTTGGTACGGTTTGTACATGTTGTTTCATGCTCCAAGACTGTAATGTTTGGATAGGTAATTTAATAATATTTCTTTTGGTGTTGGAGTGGTTATATTTTGTTGATTATCGAGGGAGATATCTTAATTTTACTCTCGGGTGGTCTGAAAACCCTCAAAATTAGGGTTTTGAGTGAATTATGGGCGTTTCTTCCATCCCCACATTGTAGAATTGCTAAATCTTGGTGGGATGGAAGGTATATGCCTGAAATACTATTTCCTCAATGTCTTGGAGAATGGAAGGCTCATTGGAGGAAGTGTTGTGAGATTCTTGGCTTGACATCTCTATGTGGCAAGCCTAATTAACAAGCAAAAAAGTGAGTTTTGCTTGGTTTCTAGAAAATCTGTTTTGGGGGCACTTAGGAATGATGGTAAAAAGTGTATAAAACCTATAGGAGTTTTATTTTTGGCTTTTGGGTTAAGAGGAGATCCAAGATAGTCAAGACCCAGGTGTAGGTCTATGATTTAGGCCTCTTGGAGCAGCAGTAGAAAAGGTCATTGTGAGTTATGCCTTGACAATCAAGACTAAAGGTTTTGGAACCTTTTAGGGGTCCATGTGGGGTGTCTTAATCCATGGGTTTTATGTCTTGACATTCCTCCATGTTGTTTTTATTCTCACTATCCTACCGGGTATGGGCTACAAGCCTTAAGAGGGAGTGAGGTCCAAATCACAATAGTGATAGTTGTTTATTGAAACCTAAGTGTTAGAAGGTTGTTGAACCTTGTTTTGTCCTAATGTGACATGATCCAAATTATTTCAATCTTTGTGGGTGGTCTGATTTTTGAACCCTAGGTGTGTGGGGGCTGATCACTTAAAGGATAATGGAGTTTGACTCCTTGTAAGAGTATTTGAGAGAAGCATTGAATTGGAGTGTCTTTGCCATAATAGTTATGTGTTTACCTTCCCTTCCACTCTGCATCAGATAGGCAAGGTGTTTTAGGATGTTTTAGTTGATTCATCGAGTCTTAATAAGGTCCAATGTGACCATTCTATTGTAATTGATCAACTTTGAGGGGCTTTTGTATACATCTTGTAAGGTTTGCAAATCATGTGGAAGGAATTGTCAAAGTTGAGAAGGGATGTCAAGGTAGATAGGATGATGTTTTATTGATTAATTCATTATTTCTTAGTTGAATAAGGTCTCATTAGACTATTTGTAATAGTTTAGGTGTTTAAGAGGGTCTAGGAAAATATAAAGAGTCAAAACTTGAAAGTGCCAAATATTTTAGTTGTATAAATGCAACAAATTTGTAATGCAATGGTCATGAGAGGTTTAAAAAGTAGTTTTAAGTAATTTGGGAATTGTTTTGATGAGGATAAGATTTTAAAAATGCATAAAAACTTTTTTTGTAACGTTGGCATGAAGTTTGAAGCATTGCCAATAAGAATATCTTTGTTTTTCATCAAATTTATGAGTTTTCTTGTGATTTGCAGGCTCGTACAAGCCCATACAGATTGTTTGTTCCATGTAAATCATTTTACTTTGTGGTGGTAGGTGTTAAAAATATTTTGGAACAATTTTGAAGGAGATCCATTGTGATTTGTGGTAAATATCCTCGTTTTCTTATGACAAGCCGAAGACACACTATTTGAGGGTTTTATAACCAAAATCATGATTTAAGGCCCCTTACACCAATTGTACCTACTGTAACTAGTGTAATGGGCCCTAGGGAGTCTGATTAGGTTGTAGGTTACATGATTAGAGTTGTGGAGAAGGAAATAAGAAGATAAACATGTTGTCTTGATGAGTTTTGTGAAGAAAAACTCATGAAGATGGAGCCTTGGGTCTAAGGTTTGTGGAAATCAATGAGAGTGTGGAGTTTTCTCCAACTTTTGAGAATATTGGGGTCAAAATATACTTTTCTGAGTCGGTGGCATGGTTTGGGAGGTTGTGCAAGTGGGACTTTGAATAAACCCTCTTGACTTGGCATTAAATTGAGGGTTTTGGAGTTTTCTATGTTGGAGGTATCAACCCTAGGTGTTGATTGTGGTTTTAGAGGTTTGAAAACATAGGAAATTCTTCCCCAAGGTTTCAAGGGTTTGTGTTAAGTTTAAAGGTATGTTTCTTTGCAAATATGGCCTAATTCATGGCTTAGGATAGCGTTGAGGGTCTAATTTCAAGGGATTGGTCCAAAAGACTTGTATCTGGTTAAGAGATATGTTGTATAAATCTGAAATGGGTATCTGAATCCACCTTCTAATTATCAATTGTTTTTGAAATCATGGGAGTTAAAGGCCAAAAACTGAGTTTGCACTACTACTAGGTTACATGGGTGAAAGTGAGAAGTTAGACTCCCAATTGTTGTCAAGCTTTGAGGATTGTTTGGATAAATCTAATTGGACATTTTAATCTTTTTAGATTCCTCTTGAATGCAAGTTTTCACTTTGAATGAGTTTGAGCCCCCTCTCTGCATCACCCTTCTATTCCCATCCCATTACCCTCTCTTATTTCACCTTATGTTCCATTATCCCCTCTTGGTCTTTATATTAACATGATAGATGAGATATCGTTTCATTAGAAGATGTTGACAAGAGACAACCCTGGTGATGTTGGTGGCATGATGGACCATGGATTTGCTACAGCAATAGCCAGTTCTGATCCATTGAGAGAGGTATGGAATAGATTAGTCGATTTGACATTATATTTTCTCTTTTATGGTCTATTATAGAAAATTTTCATGATACTTTTATGTTGTTTAATTTATATCTTCATGGTTGCTATAGGTGGTTGTTACTCCAAATCATGGACGTGGTGACGTTGTAAATGTGCATGATGACTATATGTATGCGGTAAGTGATTATATATTATGTTATATGCCATTCCACATTTCAATTTCTATGTTTTAACATCTTTAATTTTTATTGTATTAGTTGAAGGTCCAAAGTGAAGAGAGGAGGACTAGCGAGCATGTTCGAAAGACAAGAGAAGCAACAATCACTCCATCCAGCTGAATTTTGAAGGCAACACGAGATCTATTTCCTTCCCCTAGAGGGAAATGACTATGTATTAGTGTTGTTTGTTTTATGCCTATGTGGAATTTTGGAACATATGTTTTGTAGTATCAATATATACATAAAATTTTATGTCAATATGGCTCCTTTGTACTAAGCCTGTATGGTTTTTTTGGATATATTGTATATACTTTTATCAATATATATCAATGTATAGTCTTTCGGCTTTTTGATTAAAGAAAATTTTATTTTTCTATTGCCATTCTTGAATGATGTAATCATGTGTATCATGTAAGTTGTATGCTTGAATGTTGTAGGCATGAATTTTGTTTACATGTAATGCTTAATTAATTACTGTTGAATGCTCAATAAGCCCCATCTAAAGCGTATTGTGTAAATAAGCTCCATTCGTGGTGGTTTGTATCCTTTGGAATTATTTAATTACTTGTGCCTCAGTTATTCACATGTATGCTTCATGCTTCCAATGCATAGCAAAAAAAATATTTTGGGGAAAGATTTCACAAACTAAAACTATAATAGTTTGTGAGAAAACCGGGAAAAATTGTACAACAAGAAATAAAAACTTTTTTAAAAAATTGAAAGGTATTTCCATAGCATATAGATATATAGAGAGCAAATAAAATAAATATTTTAACTACTGAATTGTAAAAAATGGATTGTTTTAGTTTATATTCATATCATTGATTGCATTGCATTGCACATCTTTCAAAGTCAAAGCATTACTTCACTTTTCATAACTGATAAGTAGATGCTGATAGATAAAAAAAATTCAATTACAATATGGTTTGTACAAAATCAACCTAAGCAGTTATGCAATTTCTTCACATTGCATAAATAATAACTAGGAGCAGCTGCCAATTGCATTTTCTTATCATGGCATTCTATGAGACCAAATTTATTTGAGGTATTTTTTCAAATAGTTCCCTACCTTGTCTATGTTACCACATTTTGCATACGTGTCTACCAAAGAATCTTGTCAAATAGTTCACTGCATTGTTTTTATAGCTAAAATCCTAAAACAAGTGATTTCAAACAAGCTATGGATGCTTTGAAAAAATATATCAAAAGCATAATAGTAAGCAATAGCATAGACAATGCAATCAACTGTTTGAAAAAATGCATCAAATAAAGGTGGTAATGGAATTCCATGACAAGCCATAGACAAGGGAGTGAACTAGTTCAAAAGATGCCTCAAATAAATGTGGTCTCCTAGTGATGGAATGCCATGACAATCAAAATTGTCATGGCATTCCATCACCATGAGACCTCATTTGTTTGAGGCATTTTTTCAAAGAGTTCACTGCCTTTTCTATGCTACCACATTTTTCATACATGTCTATCAAAGAATTATATCAAACAGTGATTTGCCTTGCTACTATGAATAAAACCCTCAAACATTGATGCAATAGGGGAGGTCCTGCAATGTCACTAAACATAGTTCCAATCATTAATCACAATCCTCAAGTCACAAATCCTCACAACTATGGATTTTCATGACATTCCATCACCATGAGACCATATTTATTTGAGGCATTTTTTTCAGAAAATTCACTGCCTTGTCTATCATACCACATTTTTTGTACATGTTTACCAAATCATTTTATCAAATAGTTCATTGTCTTGTTGCTATGGCTAAAAGCCTAAAACGGGTGGGTTAATTGAAAATCCTATTCCCACAACTCATAACACCTTGTAAATGCATCAAAAATTCTTAAAAGAACCTGCACATGCTTAGAAGTCCCTCACAAACTGCTGCCCCAAATGATTTCAACCATTTCCACTCTTAAACCACTGAATTTCACCAAAACTCATCAAATTGCCAACTAGGGCATCACACCAAACTACTCAACTCACCTACCCTACTCCAGAAACCATGCACATATGTTCCCTACCCCTAATTATGCCATTCCACTAAGTTACCGTAGGATACAATGGGTGGAATGGCTTTAAAGTCATTTTTACACACTCAACCACTTGCATTTGACAACTTCTTCCCCAAGCGATAAATCGCCAATACAGGAAAAGGCCTTTGAGATAGTAAAAAATAAGAGAGGTTATTGTAGAGGGGCCCAGCATGATCCCACTGGCTCAGATGAGAATTTTCTAAGGATCACAGTATCTGAATACGAGCATGTTGAAGTTGGTAGTCATTTTGCACTTTGGACCCTCAAGGGTTCGATCTAGTTGAACGTAGCTCAGAGCAATTTCACATGTTTGGGTGCAAAATAGGACCATTCCTAGCGTAAAAATACCCACCCAGAGGTGTTGGAACAATTCATTTGGTCACATGAGTTGCAAAACAAAAGTTGCATCACTTTGCAACTTTCAACTACTTGCATTTGACAACTTTTTCCCCAAGTCAAAATTCACCACCACATGAAAATGCCTTTGAGATAGAAAAAACAAAGAGAGGTTATTATAGAGAGGCCCAAAATGATCGTGTAAGATTAGACAAGAAGTTTCTAAGCCTCATGGTGTCCGATTAATAGCATGCTAAAGTTTGCAGTCATTTTGCACTTTGGACCCTTAAGGGATCGATCTGGTTGAATGTAGCTCGGAGCGATTCCGCATGTTTGGGTGCGAAAGAGGACCATGAATAGTGTAAAAATACCTATTAATATGTGTTCAAATAGTTTTTCTGGTCACACGAGCTATAGAATGAAAGTTGCACCACTTTGCAACTTTCAACTACTTGCATTTGACAAGTTTTTCCCCAAGTGAAAATTCACCACCATGGGAAAAGGCCTCTGAGATAGAGAAAACCGAGAGAGGTTATTTTAGAGGGGCCCAATTGGATCTCCTAGGATTAGATGATAATTTTCTAAGCATTACGATTTATGAGTAATAGCATGCTAAAGTTCGTAGCCATTTTGTACTTTGGACCCTTAAGGGATCGATCCGGTTGAACATAGCTCAAAGCAAATCCGTGTATTTAGGTATCAAAGAGAACCATGCCTAGTGTAAAAATACCTATTCAGATGCATTGGAACAATTCATTTGGTCACACGAGCTGCAAAATGAAAGTTGCACCACTTTGTAACTTTCAACTACTTGCATTTGACAACTTTTTCCCCAAGTGAAAATTCGCCACCACAGGAAAATGCCTCTGAGATAGAAAAAATTGAGAGAGGTTATTGTAGATGGGCCCAACACAATCTTGTAGGATAACACAATAAGTTTCTAAGCATCATGGTGTCTGAGTAATAGCATGATGAATTTTGCATCCATTTTGCACTTTGGACCCTTAAGAGATCGATCTGGTTGAATGTAGCTCAGAACGATTCCGCGTGTTTGGGTGTGAAAGAGGACCATGCATAGCGAAAAAATACCTATTCAGACACATTGGAATATTTCATTTGGTCACATGAGCTATAGAACTAAAGTTGCACCAATTTGCAACTTTCAACTACTTGCATTTGACAACTTTTTTTCCAAGTGAAAATTCGCCACCATAGGAAAATGCCTTCGAGATAGCAAAAAAATGAGAGAGGTTATTGTATATTGGCTCAAAATTATCTCATAGGATAAAACGAGAAGTTTCTAAGCATCATGGTGTCTGATTAATAGCTTGCTGAAATTCGTAGTCATTTTGCACTTTGGACCCTTAAGGGATTGATCCGGTTGAATGTAGCTCAGAGTGATTCTACGTGTTTGGGTGTGAAAGAGGATCATTCCTAGCATAAAAATACCTATTCAGATGGTTGGAATAGTTTTTTTGGTTACAGGAGCTGCAAAATGAAAGTTGCACCACTTTGCAACTTTCAACTACTTGCATTTGACAACTTTTTCCCCAAGTGAAAATTTGCCACCACTCGAAAATGCCTCCGAAATAGAAAAAACTAAGAGAGGTTATTGTAGAGGGGACCAACATGATCCCACAGGCTTAGAAGAGAATTTTCTAAGCATCACGATGTCTGAATACTAGCATACTGAATTTCACAGCCATTTTGCACTTTGAACCCATAAGGGATCGATCCAGTTGAACATAGCTTAGAGCGATTTCGTGTGTTTGGGTGTGAAAGAGTAACATGCCTAGTGTAAATGTATGCACCCAAATGCATTGGAACAATCCATTTGGTCACACGAGCTATAGAATGAAAGTTGCACCACTCTGCAACTTTCAACTAATTGCATTTGACAACTTTTTGCCCAAGTGAAAATTCGCCACCACAGGAAAATGTCTCTAAGATAGAAAAAATTCAGAGAGGTTATTCTAGAGGGGCTCAACATGATCTCATAGGTTCAAATAGATATTTCGTAATCACCTTGGTTTACAAGTAATATCCTATCAAAGATTACTACCCTTTTGCACTTTGGACCCTTAAGGGATCGAGTTGGTTGAACGTATCTCAAAGAAATTTTTGTCTCTTTAAAATTTAATTAGGTGGACAACAGAATTAACTCCATTTTAGTTTTAGTTTGGTTGGATTTCAAGTGATTTTGTGCATTTTAGAAGCCAATTACTAAGTGTTGGTATGTATACCCTGTTTTAAGGGTTTTGAGTGCATTAAAATGTCATATTAAGCCTTCCACCCATGGTATGCTTATGTAACTTGATAGAAAGGCTTAGTTATGGTTATAAAACATGTGTGCAAAGTTTTGTGTGCAAGGGAGGTGAATAGAGGGTTTTTAGATGATGTTGTAGATGTCAAATGGTGCATTTTTTAGTGGAAAATGGTGGTTTAGTGCTAGGGTTTGAAGAAATCTTTGGGGGAAAAGATATCTCTTGAAATTTTAAGCTTGTTCAAAAAAATTTGAAGGTTTTTCAGGCTTTGGTTGGTTATGGAAAGGTTTGGAGTATGGTTTTTCAATAAACCCTTGCCTACACCTCACCCTCAATATTTGATTATCCGATGGTGAATAGGTTAATCAATAGGTTGTTGTGGGTATTTTGAGCATGCTTTGCCTTGAATAAGGTCAATTAAGACCATTACGTATGTTTTAGGATGATTTTTGGGTCTACTAATAAAAAATGTGAAAATTTCAATCTTGCACTAGAAGTTGTCTTTGTAGCCTTTGAAGGCCTATTTGTGTATTTGTATATGAGTGTGCAAGAATGGAGTTTTGTTGATGTAATAAGGCTATTTCCAAGCCATTTGTGTGTGTTTAGAGGTCATTAGTTGTATTCATTAGGTTGGAGGAGTCTAAATTTGCAAATTTGTAAGTTGCTTAAAGCAACAAATTTGAAATGGAATGGTTACTTGTTTTAAAAGTTGGTATTTAGTTAGTTGAGTAGCCTATTAGGCCTACCTTGTAGGATTACCTTTTGGCTAGTTGTGACTTTACCTTTGGTTTTCAAGAATGGAGGCTTTGAGACTTTGTAGGGGCATCCATTTTTTGTCCAAATTCAGTAGTTTGGGCCTGGTACAAGCTTGTATGTGGTTTTTGTCTTGACTATCCTACCAAGTAGTGCTACAAGGGTTAAGGGTAAAAGAGACCTAAAGGCTAGAGCGATGAGAAAATGGAATTACTTAGGTGAAATTTATGGTGTTATGTCCTGGAGTGGTCAAGAGAAACATGTTTCGGGGTATGAAATCTAGTCTAAACCTCTATCTCAATCTGATTGGCCAAAATCCCATGTCAAGTGGCAAGGTTACCCTATTGTGAGTTTGGTGAATTGATGTCCAAGTGGGAATATTTGAGAGAAGTTGTTTCATCTCTCCTATTTGGTTGATCCACTCTACATCATGGTTCTTGTTTGGAACAACCTCATTAGGTCCCCTTGTGGCATTGTAGATTGGTCCATAGTAGTTGTTTTGTTGAATGTCATACCCTGAGGTCTTGGGGGTTTGAAGAGGCCTGCATAAGGGGTCTGAAACTTGTGTCAATTAATTGGTTCTTGCCTCCAACTAGTTTTATTGTTGATTGTCCTAGTTGATAGGGCTACAATGAAGTTAAGGCCTAATGTTTTTTTGAAGATTTCATGGCTGGGAAGTTGAGGTACCCTATTGAGTCAAGGGAATGTTGATGTCTTAGTGGGCATATTTGAGATAATTTGTGTCAAATAACATCTTTGTTGATACACTCTACATAACTTGAACTATGAGTCCAACCATTGTGCTTTGTGTATATGCCTTGCATACTCATAAACCACCTAATCATGGAAAATTCCCATAAACTAATACACTAGAATCTTATCACTGACCACTTCACACTTCTTTTCTTCCTTCCCATCTTTTAGACTATATGCCATTGTCTTATATTTTCCAAATTCCACAATTTTGTCTCCAATTGTGTGTGTACAAGCCATGTTTTGGAAAATTGGAAAATGTTGCATGCCACCACAATGGTCACATGCACCATCCAAACATGATTTTTTATAAAAAAAAATTGACCATCCTCTCTTTCACATAAAATTGAAGACAAAAAATTCCTTGACGATTTAGGTGGAGGCGTTATGTTACATTCCTGTAAAACATTGTCAGTATGCATATCTACACATATACGTCGATAAACATCATAATGGTTAGAAAAATAAATATAAAACCTACAACAAAAATTAGTGTGTGTGTGATTTATTTTGACATAAAAAGGCTTTAGCATTTCAAAATACCTTTGACATATTTTAATTTTAGGAAACATTTGTACAAAATCAGCAAAAAAATGGGTTTGAGTGGTATCCAAATAATGCATTGGATGTGGCTCATGATTTTTACTACCAATTCTCCTTCTTACAATATATCTTTGATTAGGAGAGTTCCTTGTTTTATCCTTCCAATAATTCACAATGAAAGATCTCAAGCCTTGAGCAATTCTTATGTCTTTTTGTGGCACTCTACTCGAGAATGCCCATAATTCATTTCTATTTGGATCCTCCACTCTTTCACGCCTTCCTTTGGCTCTCATTAGAGACATGATCTACTTATTTTCAAAGACTTACTTTCCTTTGTAAGGTTCACCTTGTTCCTTGTTTGATTGCTTAACAGTGTTGTTGTCTTCACACGTCGTGTGACACAACTATCCTTCGTACATGAGGTGGAACCCACACTCTCATATGCACTCATCAAGTTCTTTACAATGGAATTTTCACTTGATTCATTCAAAAATATTAGCCCAAGAGCCTTCATGGTGGGCCTAAATTTGAGTTTCCTCATCATTTCAACAAATAGTTGGCATCTTCCACCCTCACTTAGCTTCACAAAAAGAAAACTCCAAGTCCTCTGTGCATATCTTTGACATGTACATTTTGGAATCTTATTAGGCATCCATTTCAAAACATTGGAATCAATATCAATCAAAAATGTGGGTTTTCTATGCAAAACCTTAGAAGGAGTTCTCAAATGTAAATTTGTGTTAATATTAGGAAGGTCAACAATATCGGGGATAGATCTTGTACCTTCAATTGGAGGTGCAATTGATAAAATACCTTGAGATTGACATGTAAAAGATGTTGTACCTCCAAATTGAGATGTCGTTTTGTGGAGTGCCTTCAAATAGTGATGTGTTTGCTGATGTACTTTCAAAATGAAATGTTGTTGATGGCGTGTCTTCAATTGGAGATGTGATTTCTGATGTACCTAAAAAACCACATGTTGTTGTCGATGTGCATTGAGCTTCACCTATGGTTGATGATGTGCCCCCAACTTCGGTATCCATTCCTTTCCTTCCACAAAATTTCCTAATTCATGCCCTTTTTTTTTGCCAATTTGAAATCTCTCTTAAATTGCATGAGAATTTTTGGCTATATGGGCTGCAATTCCTTTGCTTCATGAGCTACATTTTTTTATTCTCTTCTCCTTGCATTTTTAACTACATGTTCTTTCAGTGTTAGAGGCTTCGCTCATTTCCTCAACATGACCTTGAATGCTACATATTCACAAACACACATAGAGTAAAATTAAGTAATGCATTTTATGAAAATATTGATATCACTAATTACATTGCATTAAATATGAAGCACACCAAAGCATTTTATGAAAGAAGGCAATGAGTTGTTTGGAATTATCAAACATGTCTATGCTACACAATATTTTTCATACATGATGGAGTTAGATTTTTGTGGGGTTAGATATTAGAGTAGGGATTTTGAGTGTTTTTGAATAGTTTGCAAAGTAGCTAGAGGTTGATGCAGTACATGTAGGGATCCACAATGAACTTGTTCAAAGATTTAGAGGAAGGTTCTTAATAGAATTACACACAACTTGATCACTTAACATAACGAGAAACACCATTTTTGATGCAGAGGGGTGGAAACCATTCAATACACCAAATTAATGAGAATCAATTAGATTCCAAAACAAAATAAGGTGTTCAACTGAAAATCCCAACTTCTACCAAACTTTCCCTTATAGCATAGGTAACCCGGTTCAAGGGCCTTTTCACCAAGATTTTCCAAAACACTTGAAAAAATTAGGCATGATTAAGATACCCATTTTCAAGTTATAAAACATAGGTAAACCCCAGCATCAAATCCTTTGGACCAACATTGACTTCCAATAGACCCACATTGGAAAAGGCTATTCAATTGGCCTAATTTACAAAGAGAGTACCTTTTAAACAATAAATATTCACTCAAACTCCTCAAATAGAAGTATTTTATGTGTCAAAACCTCCAATTTCCTGATTTGTTTCCAAGTCCAAGACCTCTAGACCCTTAATACACCAAACCCTCAATTTAAAGCAAAATACTTGGGGTTTTAATGAAACTGCTATCTCTCGGACCTCCCAGACCCATACAAAGCACCAAACACACTTAGCAGACCCTACACATGGTCAATAATACATTACATGGACATTCCTTCCCACATTTTATCAAAACACCACTTGAAGCCCTAATTTTCACCATGAAAAGACCCTGCTATAGTCCTAGAACATCATCCCAAACACCCAACCTTGACCCCACAACATTCTAAATAGGTTAGGAATGTATTTTAAAATTTAGAGGACCCATTCCACAAGTTATAGTAGGCAGAAAAATTTTAATGGGTCGAATTACATAATGAAACCCTTCAATCATAGAACACTGTAAAAGTAGGTGGCAACAGTAAAAATAATATAAATTTCGCTATACAAAGAGTTAGAACCTCTAAATAAGTGAAAATGAAAGATAAATCATTAATCTACAACATAAAACTATTTTCATATCATCTTAGAGTCCATACATGCCATACATCAACAAGAAAAGTGAGAGAAACCAGTAAATTTCTAGAAAATAACATTCTTCTTGATTAAAAAAATGGGGTACAAATCAACCAACAACCTCTCCTTTGAGGAATTGAAGTTTATTATATATTTTTTGATTTCATTCCAACTCCCTCCAACTCTACAATGTTTTCATCTCTTAGCAACGTTTTTGACCACATTTAGCCAAATTGCAAGCTATGACACAACTTAACTCCCTTAGCTCCAAATACATTATAAAATGGTCTAATTGACCTTACTGGACACAATATACTCAACATTAACTAAAATCCTAGCATTTGACCATGCTCACTAAAGATGACCTTTTTGACAAAATTGAGCTTACAAGGTGCTCTTGCACCAAAGCCTTGGAACATTGATTTTGAATAAACCCTCCTTGTTTCAAGAATAGAAAGGCCTAAAGCAAGGTTTTGGTGTTTAGATGCATTAGAGAGGTTTCCAGTGACTAAGATATGATAAGATATGAACAATTTTCATTTTTGTGAATTCTACACGGAGGTGAATGTGAATTGGTCAATTCAACATTGAATTGAGGTTTTTGAGATTGAAGATTGTTTGAAACTGATCTGATTATGATTGTTGGAGGTTTTGTCTCCTTGCTCTACATCACAAACCTAGGGTATAAGTTTTTTTCCACCTAAATGAAAACTAGAGAATCTTGTGTTTATTGTTCTCAAAACCAAATTTTTGATTGTCAACGAATTCATGAAGAATATGAATTCAAAGAAGGGTTTTTGATGCTATATCTTATAATTATTCACTATTTCTTTGGAAATGACGTAAATTAGAAAGACAATAAGCATTCTCAATTGCAAAAAATTTCCCATTTTTTTATTTATTAGAAAGGTAAATGGTATGAATGAATGGAAACTTCCATTAACAACTATGTCAACTCACTTGAATTTATCTAAGCACATGTGATGAAGGTGATTTTTTTATGGAACAAAAAAATTAATGGACACTTGCATTAACATTGATTAAAGCTATTAGGTTTTCCAAATTAGTTGAAAATAAAATGAAATAGAGTGAATTCCACTAGCCACATTGGAAATGGACTACTATAAGCAATGGAAATAGAATTCATAAGTAAATTTGTGTTAAGTAAATGTCATGTTTTTCAGTTTTTTGTTCTTCAAACTCATAAAAATTGAATTTTTTTATGCAAATCTCATCTAATTAAATATTGAATTCTATGTCCAATTGTTATGATTAATAAAAGATCATTAAATAAATTTATTTTATATTGTAAAAAAAAGCAAATATACTAAATATAAACATTTCAATATTACCGAAATGAATATATTACCTCAGATAATGTAAAATTATGTAGAAACTTCAAAATGTCTTCTTCTACTTTTTCTACCATGAAGATTGGTGGTAAAAAGGTGATGGATCAAGCATAGATTGGTACAATATGAAGTCAATTGCATAAAAAAGGTGTTTCTGACTCAGATAAAGTGTTGAACTAGACAAATACAAGAGAATGTGGGCCTGAATCATGAGGTCAACCCCTATTTTACCATTTCAAGATAAAACACATTTGGCACTTGCCAAATATGTTGTTTTGAAAAGGAGAGACCTGATAGAGAGGGAGAGAGACAAAGTGGGAGAGAGATAGAGGGAGTGAGAGAGAGAGGTAGTGGGAGAGAGAGAGAGGGGGGGTAGGAGGGAGAGACTTGAGAGAGAGAGAGGGGGTGGGAGGGAGAAACCTAAGAGAGAGAGGGAGAGAGGGTGGGAGGGAAACACCTAAGAGAGAAGGAGAGGGAGTCAAAGTGGGACAGAGGGGGTGGGAAGGAGAGGCCTAACAAAGTAGGGTGGGAGGTAAGAGAGGCCTAGCAAAGAAGGATTGTGAGAGAGGGAATTGGAGTGACACAGATTATTCTAGGTAGCATGGGAGGGAGTGCGACCCGAGAGAGAGACACTTGAGAGGGAAATAATTTATTCAGTTATGGTAGGGGGGAAAACCTAAGAGAGGGAGTGGGAGAGAGAGGGAGTGGTACCCTTAAATCATAAACCCTATACCCTTAACCCTTAACCCTTAAACCCTAATCCCTTAACCCCCATACCCTCTTAATCCCTCAACCCCCATACCCTCTTAATCCCTCAACCCTCAACCCTTAAATCCTAATCCCTTAACCTCTATACCCTCTGAATGCCTCAACACCTCTACCCTCTACCCTTAAGCCCTAATCCCTCAACCCCTATACCCTCTTAATCACTCAACCCCTCTACTCTCTACCCTTAAACTCTAATCCCTCAACCCCTATACCCTCTTAATCCCTCAACCCTCAACCCTTAACCCTCAACCCTCAACCCTTAAACCCTAATACCTCAACCCCTATACCCTCTTAATCACTCAACCCCTTTACTCTCTACCATTAAACCCTAATCACTCAACCCCTATAGCCTCTTAAACCCTCAACCCTCAATGTTTAACCATTCAAACCCTAATCCCTCAAACCCCATGCAATTTTAATCCCTCAACCCTTAACCCTCAACCCTTAAACCCTAATCCCTAAACCCCTATACCATCTTAATGTCTCAATCCCTCTACCATCGACCCTTAAAACCTAATCCCTCAACCCCTATACCCTCTTAATCACTCAACCCCTCTAATCTCTACCCTTAAACCCTAATCCCTCAACTCCTATACCCTCTTAATCCATCAACCCTCAACCCTTAACCCTTAAACCCTAATCCCTCAACCCCCATACCCTCTTAAACCATCAACCCTCAACCCTCAACCCTCAACCCCTAAACCCTAATCCCTCAACCCATATACCCTCTTAATCCCTCAACCCCTCAACCCTTAACCCTTAAACCCTAATCCCTCAACCCATAAACACTAATCCCTAAACCCCTATACCCTCTTAATCCATCAACCCTCAACCCCTAACCCTTAAACCGTAATTCATCATCCCCCATTACCTCTTAATCCCTCAACCCTCAACCCCTAAACCCTAATCCCTCAACCCCTATACCCTCTTAATGCCTCGACCCCTCTACCCTCTACCCTTAAACACTAATCCCTCAACCCCTATACCCTCTTTATCACTCAAGCCCTCTACTCTCTACCCTTAAACCCTAATCCCTCAACCCTTATACCCTATTAATCCCTCGACCCTCAACCCTTAACCCTTAAACCCTAATCCCTCAACCCCCATACCCTCTTAATCCCTCAACCCTCAACCCTCAACCCTCAACCCTTAAACCCTAATCCCTCAACCCCTCTAATCCTCAACCCTCAACCCTCAAACCTTAAACCCTAAACCTCAACCCTAAACCCTAATCTCAACCCCTATACCCTCTTAATCCCTCAACCCCTCAACCCTCAAACCTTATACCCTAAACCCTCAACCCCTCTACAATCTTAATCCCTCAACCCTTAAAACCTAAACAATGAACCCCTATACTCCATAATCCCTCAACCCTTAACCCTTAACCCTTAAACCCTAATCCCTCAACCCTCATACCCTCTTCATCCCTCAGCCCCTATACCTCTTAATCCCTCAACCCCTCAACCCTCAACCCTTAAACCCTAATCCCTCAACCTTTATCCCTCAACCCTTAAACCCTAATTGCTCAACCCATATAGCCTCTTAATCCCTCAACCCTCAATCCTTAAACCCTAATCCCTCAACCCCTATACCCTCTTAATCCCTCAACCCTCAACCCCTAAACCCTTAAACCGTAATCCCTCAACCCCTATACCCTCTTAATGCCTCAACCCCACTACCCTCTACCCTTACACCCTAATCCCTCAACCCCTATACCCTCTTAATCACTCAACCCCTCTACTCTCTACCCTTAATCCCTAAACCCTAAACCCCTATACCCTCTTAATCCCTCTACCATTAACCCTTAAACCCTAATCCTTCAACCTTCATACCCTCTTAATCCCTCAACCCTCAACCCTCAACCCTTAGACCCTAATCACTCAACCCCTATACCCTCTTAATCCCTCAGCCCCTATGCCCTCTTAATTCCTCAACCCCACAACCCTTAACCCTTAAACCCTAATCCCTCAAACCCCATACCCTCTTAATCCCTCAACCCTCAACCCTTAAACCCTTGTACCCTCTTAATCCATCAAACCTCAATCTTTAAAAACTAATCCTTCAACCCCCATACGCTCTTAATCCCTCAACCCCTTTACCCTGTTAATGCCTCAACCCCTCTACTCTCTACCCTTGAAGCCTGATCCCTTAACCCCTATACAATCTTAATCACTCAACCTCTCTACTATCTATCCTTAAACCCTAATTCCTCAACCCCTATACCCTCTTAATCCCTCAACCCTCAACCCTTAACCATTAAACCCTAATCCATCAAACCCCATACAATCTCAATCCCTCAACCCTCAAATCTCAACCCTTAAACCCTAATCCCTCAACCCCTATACCCTCTTAAACAATCAACCCCTCAACCCTCAACCCTTAAACCCTAGTCCCTCAACCCCTCTACAATATTAATCACTCAACCCTTAAACCTTAAACTCTAATCCCTCAACCCCCATACCCTCTTAGTCCATCAACCCTCAATCCCTCAACCCCCATACCATATTAATCCCTCAACCCTCAACCCCTAAACCCTAATCCCTCAACCCATATACCCTCTTAATCCCTCAACCCCTCAACCCTTAACCCTTAATCCCTAATCCATCAACACCCATACCCTCTTAATCCATCAACCCTCAACCCATAAACACTAATCCCTAAACCCCTATACCCTCTTAACCCATCAACCCTCAATCCTTAACCCTTAAACCATAATCCCTCAACCCCCATTACCTCTTAATCCCTCAACCCTCAACCCCTATACCCTCTTAATGCCTCAACCCCTCTACCCTCTACCCTTAAACACTAATCCCTCAACCCCTATACCCTCTTTATCACTCAAGCCCTCTATTCTCTACCTTTAAACCCTAATCCCTCAACCCCTATACCCTATTAATCCCTCAACCCTCAACCCTTAACCCTTAAACCCTGATCCCTCAACCTCCATACCCTCTTAATCCCTCAACCCTCAACCTTCAACCCTTAAACACTAATCCATCAACCCCTATACCCTCTTAATCCCTCAAACCCTATACCCTCTTAATCCCTCAACCCCTCAAACCTCAAACCTTAAACCCTAAACCCTAAACCCTCAACCCCTCTACAATCTTAATCCCTCAACCCTTAAAACCTTATCCATGAACCCCTATACTCCATAATCCCTCAACCCTTAACCCTTAACACTTAAACCCTAATCCCTCAACCCTCATACCCTCTTCATCCCTCAACCCCTATACCATCTTAATCTCGCAACCCCTCAACCCTCAACCCTTAAACCCTAATCCCTCAACCTTTATCCCTCAACCCTTAAACCCTAATTGCTCAACCCATATACCCTCTTAATCCCTCAACCCTCAACCCTTAAACCCTAATCCCTCAACCCCTATACCCTCTTAATCCCTCAACCCTCGACCCCTAAACCCTTAAACTGTAATCCCTCAACCCCTATACCCTCTTGATTCCTCGACCCCACTACCCTCTACCCTTAGACCCTAATCCCTCAACCCCTATACTACCTCTGTCACTCAACCCCTCCTCTCCCCTTCCCTAAACCCCAACCCCTACCCTAACCCTCAACCTTTAATTCCCTATACCCTCTTAATCCCTCAACCCTCAACCCTCAACCCTTAAACCCTAATCCCTCAACCCCTATACTCCTCTTAACCCTCAACCCTCAACCCTTAAACCCTAATCCCTCAACCCCACAACCCTTAACCCTTAAACCTTAATCCCTCAAACCCCATACCCTCTTAATCCCTCAACCCTCAACCCTTAAACCCTTATACCCTCTTAATCCCTCAAACCTCAACCCTTAAAAACTAATCCTTCAACCCCCATACCCTCTTAATCCCTCAACCCCTATACCCTCTTAATGCCTCAACCCCTCTACTCTCTACCCTTAAAGCATGATCCCTCAACCCCTATACGATCTTAATCACTCAACCCCTCTACTCTCTACCCTTAAACCCTAATCCCTCAACCCCTATACCCTCTTAATCCCTCAACCCTCAACCCTTAACCATTAAACCCTAATCCATCAAATCCCATACAATCTTAATCCCTCAACCCTCAAACCTCAACCCTTAAACCCTAATCCCTCAACCCCTATACCCTCTTAAACAATCAACCCCTCAACCCTCAACCCTTAAACCCTAGTCCCTCAACCCCTCTACAATCTTAATCACTCAACCCTTAACCCTCAACCCTTAAACCCTAATACCTCAATCCTGAACCCTTAACACTTAAACTTTAATCCCTCAACCCCCATACCCTCTTAGTCCATCAACCCTCAATCCCTCAACCCTAAACTCTTAAACGCTAATCCCTCAACCCTCAACTTTTAAACCATAATCCCTCAACCCCTCTACAATATTAATCCATCAACCCTTAACCATCAACCCCTATACCCTCTTAATCCCTCAACCCTCAACCCTCAACCTTTAAATAATAATCCATAAATCCCCATACCCTCTTAATCCCTCAACCCTCAACCCCTATACCCTCTTAATACCTCAACCCTTCTACCCTCTACCCATAAACCCTAATCCCCCAACCCATATACCCTCTGAATCACTCAACCCCTCTATTCGAAACCCTTAAACCCTAATCCCTCAACCCGTATACCCTCTTAATCCATTAACCCTTAACCCTTAACCCTTTAAACCTAATTCCTCAATCCCCATACCCTCTAAATCCCTCAACCCTCAACCCTTAAACCCTAATCCCTCAACCCCTAGACCCTCCTAATGACTCAACCCCTCTACCCTCTACCCTTAAAACCTAATCCCTCAACCCCTATAACCTCTTAATCACTCCACCCATCTACTCTCTACCCTTAAACCCTAATCTATCAACCCCTATACCCTCTCAATCCCCCAACCCGTATAGCCTCTTAATCCCTCAACCCTCAACCCTTAACCCTTATACCCTAATCCCTCAACCCCCATACCCTCTTAATTACTCAACCCTCAACCCTAAACACTTAACCATTAATCCCTAAACCCTCTACTTTATAGAGAGAGAGAGGGGGAGAGGTGGTGGAAGGGACATACTTGAGAGAGAGGGAGAGGGGGAGGGAGAGAGAGAGATATTGATAGTTGGAGGGAGTGCAAGAGAGATAGAGGGAGTCACTGTGAGATGGAGAGGGGGTAGGAGGGGGAGACTTGACAAAGAGAGAGAGGAAGATGGGGTGGTACGAAGATACTTGAGAGAGAGAAAGAGGGAGAGAGGGTGGGAGGGAGAGAGATAGAGGTAGTGAGAGAGAGATGGAGAGAGACAAAGTGGGAGAGAGATAGAGGGAGTGAGAGAGAGATGGAGTGAGAGAGAAAGGGAGAGAGAGAAAGGGAGAGATAGAGACATAGAGAGAGACAAAGAGAGAGACATAGAGAGAGAGAGGCTGGGAGGGAGAAACCTAAGAGAGAGGGAGATGGAGAGAGGGTGTGAGGGAGACACCTAAGAGAGAAGTAGAGGGAGACAAAGTGGGAGAGAGGGGGTGGGAAGGAGAGACCTAAGAGAGTAGGAGAGGGAGGGAGTGAGAGATAGAGGGATGGGAGAGATACAAGGAGTGAGAGAGAGAGACTTGAGAGATGGAGAGTGGGTGGGAGGGAGAGGGAATACTCGTGGGATAGGGAGTACATGGGATAGAGGGATTTGAGAGAGGTGGAGGGAGTGAGAGAGAGAGATAGAGAGGGGGGTGGGGGAGATACTTGAAATAGAGGGAGAGAGAGAGTGGGAGGGGGTGGGAGGGAGATATCTGAGAGAGAGGGAGAGAGAGAGGGAGATAGATATAGGGAGTAAGAGAGAGAGAGGATGTGGGAGATAGATAAAGGGAGTGAGTGAGAGAGACAAAGAGAGGCCTAAAAGAGGGAGAGGAGGTAGAAGGGAGGGAGAGGGAGAGAGAGAGGGAATTGAGAGAGAGAGGGAGAGGTGGTGGGAGGGATATACTTGAGAGAGATGGAGAGGTAGAGGGAGAGAGATAGAGGGAGTGAGATAGGGAGAGAGTGGAAGAGAGATAGAGGGAGTGACTGTGACAAGGAGAGGGGGTAGGAGGGGGAGACTTGACAAAGATAGAGAGGGAGAGGGGGTAGGACAAAGATACTTGAGAGATAGAGAGGGAGAGGGGGTGGGAGAGAGAGACCTAAGAGAGAGGGAGAGAGACAAAGTGGGAGAGAGTTAGAGAGAGGGAGTGGGGGAGAGAGAGGGATTGTGTGTGTGAGATAGAGAAAGAGAGGGGGGTGGAGATACCCAAGAGAGAGTGGGAGAGAGATAGAGTGAGTGAGATAGAGGGAATGGGAGAGAGATAGAGGGAGTGGGTGATAGACCTAAGAGAGGGAGAGGGGGTAGGAGGTAGATACTTGAGAGAGAGAGACAAAGAGAGAAGTATAACAACCTAAGACAGGGAGATGGAGTGAGAGAGATAAAAAGACCAAAGAGGGAGAGAGAGAGAGGGAGAGTGAGAAAGGGGGTTGGAGTGAGATAGATTTATTTAGGTACCTATGTGGGAGGGAAAGAGACCTAAGAGAGGGGATTTGACTAAGAGAGTAGTCTAGGTCACATGAGAGTGAGTGAGACCTGAGAGATAGAAACATAAAACCTCAACTATCCATCTACAATCATAAATTGTGCACTCTAAGCATTATCAAAGTTGTTGACCAAAGAAGGGGAATTCTAGTTTTGTGCAAAGCAAGCCATTTGGCGAGCACCAAATTTGGCGCACGCCAAATTTGGCACTCACCAAATGTGATGAGTCATTTTGCGAACGTCAAATATGGTGCTCGCCAAATGGCCTACTTTGGATGTGTTAATTGACAAGATTTTCCAAATTTCCTCATATTTTTGTCCATGCTCCCCATCTCATTTCCACGTCTTTAAATACAAGTTTATAAAAAAAAATTGATAGCATTAACCTCTCTCTTAGCTATCTAAATATATAATTAATTTTTCATTTTGATTTAGTTAAGATTTTGATCCATGACTTCTATTGTAAATGCCTCCTATTTCGGTCAAAAACCAACATGTGCTAGTTTTAGGATAGATTTTTACCCATTCATCGAAACGTGAAACAAATTACATTTTTTGAAACTAGACTCCATTCTACACATGATGAAAAAAAAGAATCAATTTTTGATTAGTTTGCAAAAAATATAGTGGGGAGCACACTCAAATTTTATCTTTTTAGGATGTGTCCACTTTGAAAATTCATAAAATATTATATATTCATTAAAAAAATTATCCAAAAGAAGGAGGATAAACTTCATGGTGTTAGCTAATTTCTCACTATTGGGATTTTTGAAATTCTAAAAAAAGTCAATCAAAAAGGGGGCAGCCCTCAGGTGATATGCTATTTTTTTGATAAAAACATGACCTGTTTTGCCCCCCCCCCCCCTTTTTGAGACCCTTAATCTTCATTAATTTAAAAAAAAAATAGTAGCTTAGAAACTAGACTCAAAGCAATTAAAATTTTGTTCTTGCCACATCTTGAAATTTTGAGCATAACTATCTTCATTTTCTCGTGCAAATCAGATTTTGCTGATTTTAGAAAAAAAGTGGCATCTTAAGAGCCAAAATTGTGTCACAGATCGGTGCACTTACAAGTGGTATCACTGATCTCTTTACCCTGGAATATTCTTCGATTACCCTTCCTTATGACATGAATGTATTGGTACATCCATTCTTGGAAAGTGGTGGATTTTTTTAATCCCTTAACTCTACTATCAAGTGTTATTAAATCATTTACCTTTTCAACAAACTCACTATGATGAAGACTCTTATGTCACCTAGCAATAGTCAGCCTAGCCATCTTGAGCCATCGAGTGTTGGTATTTTGGAACTTTTCAAGATTCTTGTCATAGACATTTTATGATAAATCCATAGTAAGGTCATCACATTCATCAATACTTGGACACATGAAGATATTATCAAAGAACTCTTTGTCTAATCTTATGATTACCTTCCCATTTGCATTTCTGACAATTTTTGTCTTTTTGTGGAAATTTTCAGTTATTGCAAGTACAAATTCTTGTTTGTGGGCTGACGCTAGAAATGAAGAGACCAAGTGGATACTTCTCTCAACAACAAAGCTCATGCTTCCATCAACTGGTTGCTTTTTCACCCTCTTTAGGAAGTCAAACATGTCCATATGTTTGATTTCAGTGTCCTTGATCTGATCAACACTGAACTCTATTGATGTGCTTGTAATCACACCTTGGTATTGGTATTTCATGTTTTTCTTCTTTTCTAAAGGAACTGACATTGACGATGAAGCTACAAACATGAAGTTTCAAAATACTCTAGTGTTAAAGAAATTTTCAAGTTTCGTGTAGTGCTAGAGAGATTTTGCACTTGTACATTTTTGATGCATTGGTGTGTAGTTTAGAGAAAATTATCTAAACTAAAAAGGAATTTTCTTCATTGGATGCAAGGGTGGAGAAATTATCCACCCTTGCATGGGGTAAATCATCTTTGGTGTAGGTTGGGGAAAATTTCTTGAGCTACACTTTGTGCACAAATACATGCACTTGAAAGAAAATTCCTCGAAGTACATGGGTAGATTGATTTGGTGTGCTTCAGGAAATTTTCCTTGTAGAACATAAGGAGAAAACACTTTAAGTTGTCATTCACAAAATTTTCCCCGAACTACATCGATGGGATGAAAAATGATGTCAATTGGGAAAAATTTCTTGAAGGACATGAGGATGTTAAACATGCATGAAGCACCAAGAAAAAATCCCCAAACTACATGGGTTAATTTAATGGTTTATGCTGATTGGGATTTCTTTCCCAAACCACATGAATAGTGAGTAAAGGGATGTGTCGTTTAGGGAAAATTCCTTGATCGACATTGAGGTTGGTGATAGGTTGACTCGTGTTATTGTGGAGAATTTTCTTGCAACCACATAAGATGTGAAGTGTAGGTAAAAAGATGATGTAGGTAAAAAAAAAATCCCCAACCAACACTAAGGATGATCAGTGATGTTACGTGGGGAAAAAGTGAAAAATAACAACCATGAATGGGGGATGGGTTAAAATGGATGGTTTGTAGGTAATCTCATTCGAAGTTTTATCTCTAAATGAAATTAGCATGAGGTGCAAGGAAAACCCAAGATCAAGACACTGAGATGAAAAGAAGAATACAAACTTATATACATTTCCAAAGAATGAACAATAAAATGAAAACAAAAATAACAGTCCTAAATGGAGAAAAAAAATGACATTGTTAAAGAAACATTAACAAAAATACCAAACAAAAAGAGAAAACAACATTATGCACCAAGAAACTCTAAAAAATGGTGAGATAAACTAATCAAATTCATGTGAAATCTAAACACAAGCACTTTGAATCGAGCAACAAGGCAGAGGGCACTTGGATGATCAAGAACAAGGGTAAAATGATAATTAAAACAAGTTAAAAATCATTAATAAACCCACTACAAGTCTCACTAAAAACCTGCATAAATACTGATTAATGTCATATATGTGGGAAAGGGAGTGTAGCCACAAAGAAATTCTCCACAACTACACCCTTTGATGCAGGTGATCAAAATATGTAGTGTCGCTAAAAAATAACGACATTGCATATTTAGAAAAAAAACTAACTCCTAAAATTTTCCCTTTTGAAAAATTCAAAAGACAAAAAGTTGATCCAATCAAAATTATTTTTCAAGGGGTCATACTAAACAAGAGTGAAATCTATATTTTCCTTGGTTTGCATGATTAGAGGACATGGGCTATCAAACATACAAGTTTTTTAGTAGTTATCCCATGAATTGAGAGAGCTGAATTTGAGGATAATAGTTATCTCTAACTAGGGAGCTTCCTTCAACCATTGTTTGAAATGATTGAAGGGAAAAGAATTCTAGAACTCTAAGTGTCTTCATCCATCCATTAGGCTGTAGAGTTAGGTGACAAACAAAATGATAAAAAAAAAAACACACAACTTAACAAATATTGTAAAAACATATCTAATACTTAATTGAGTGAACAACTTTAGATGTAGTCGATTGTGGGGTAGCGAAAATGGAATTCCATCTTGGTACACTAGAATAAAATTGTTTTCGCCAAATAATTGGTCAATTGTGAAAGGGCCTCTCCATAAAGAGTCAAATTTTTTGTGCATTCCTTTTGGTTCTCTTCTCTTGTCCCATAATAGAGTTTGATCTCCAATTTGAAAATCATGGGATTTTGATTTCCTATCAAAAACCATCTTGACTTGGCTTTGGTGCTTAGCAATGCAATCCACCACTTTCATGTGTTTTTCCTCCAATTTAGTAAGAAATGTGACACGCTTATCAATAGAGCTACCAAAATTTTCATCTTCAATGGCCTTAGCCAATTTTAGAGTGGGAA
This sequence comes from Sequoiadendron giganteum, assembly GCA_007115665.2. Lineage (NCBI taxonomy): Eukaryota > Viridiplantae > Streptophyta > Pinopsida > Cupressales > Cupressaceae > Sequoiadendron > Sequoiadendron giganteum. The sequence continues at coordinate 289,531,879 of CM021110.1, read as the reverse complement.
ACTCTAGTTTGATAGGTATTTTTGCATTCAAACTATACAAGATTTGAAAAATAGACATGCAAATTTTCCATTTTGGGGTGATTCAAACAATGCATCATACAATGCCTTATGCTAGGATCTCTGATTTTCATCCACCAACTTCCTGATTATGGTAACAAAATTCTTGTTGCTTGATTCTTCTTGACCATTCCCTTGGGGTTAATAGTTAGAAGAGTGAGCAAGAGTGATCCCATACTCAAAACAAAACTCTAGTATTTCATTAGATCAGAAATAAGTAGCATTATTTTCTACTATCTTATTTGGAACACAAAACCTTGAGATGATATTATCTTTGAGGAAATTGCATACCACTTCTGAAGTAGCTTGCTTGACTAGAATGGCTTCCACCCACTTGGTGAAATAGTTAATAGCCATGAGAACATAACTATGTCTTGCACTTTATGGTGGGTTGACTCTGCAAATGGAATCAATAATCCATTTCTGAAAGGGTTCTTCAATTACCACCAGATTGTGGGGTAGAGCTTCTAATTTGGGTTTCCCCATAAATTGTTGACACAACTCAAACTTACACACCTAGTTGTACGCATCTTGAAAGAGTGTAGGCCAGTAGTATTTTTCTCTCAAAATATTTTGAGCAGTGGCTAGAGCCAATAAGTTTCCTCCACATGCTAAGACATGAAAATATTCCAACAACTTTCCTTCTTGTGATTTTTCCACACAATGTAGAAAAGTTTCATCAATACTCCTTTTGTATAAAATATTGTCCCAAAGAACAAAGTTTGCATCTTTGAGCTTGATTGTCCTCTTTTTCTTCTATGTGAGACATTCTCCATATGTGAGGAAACTCACAATTTTTGAATACCACTCATCTATTATGCTTACAAACAAGACTGTGGGAACATATTCAATACTTGCTTCCTCATCCTCGGGTATTTATTTTGGTTTATTATCATAAATTAACTGAAATTAACCCTTCCCATGAACCAACTTGGTGGGCTTAGTTTCCATGTCATATTATTGGATCTCTGTAACCCAATTACCTCTTTCAATTCCATATTCCTACTGATTCAAGATAGACTTGACAATTGAATCATGAACCAATGCTATTTAACATGATAATTAAGAATGTAGAACCTAAAATTCTTAGCTACTTTAACCACAACATAAGCATGCTTCTCCATTGGTTCTCATACTTTATTTCATGAGCTTTCAAAGGACAACTCATGAAATATATTGGGGATTCAATCCTCTCACTATTTTTTTTCACTGGGAGGTTGGATAGAGTATGTTTTGAGGCATAACTATACATGATTAAGTATTTTTATAGTCTAGATAGACTAATATTAGAGCGTGAACAATAGCCTCTTTTATGTCCTTGAAATCAGCTTTACCTTCTACACTCCAACAAAATATTGACTTACCTTTCATCATATCCACTATATGACGAGTCTTCTCTGTGAAGTCTGGAACAAATCTTTGTAAAAATTCCACCTTCCCAAAGAAGGAATACACTGCTATCTTACTTGATGGTCAAGTAATATTTTGAATGGACTTGACCCACTCAGGATCAATCTTGATTCCTCAGACACTATGTGTCCAAGGATCTTACCTTTAATAACCCCAAAAATGGATTTCTTGGGATTAAGGGAAACACCATGTTGTCGACACCTTTCTAGCACTTGTTGTAAGTGATGACAATGATCTTGATGATCTTATAAAAAGATAGTCAAATTGTCAAGGTAAACCACAATAAACTTATGCATCACATCACATCATAGAAAGAAAGGTCCATCATCCTTTAAAAAGTGGCATGTAAATTGATCAACCCAAAAGGCATTATGTGGTATGCAAATGTGCCCCATGGAGTAGTGAAATTGGTTTTATGTTGATCTTCTTTGCTCACTTCCACTTGATTATATCCAAGAAAAACATCTAACATAGACAACATTTCTGAGCCCATCATTGTTTGTAGAAATTGATCCATTACTGGTAGTGGGTATTATCCTTAAATGACAATTGATGCAAGTTTTAGAAATCAACACAAATTTGGATCTCTCCATTCTTCTTTTGCACTGAAACAATGTTATGTATTCATGTTGAATGATGAATAGGAAAAATGATCCAAGCATTTAGCATCTTTTGAATCTCAACAAGAATGGTACTTGAGATCTTTAGGTGTTACTGCCTTTTCTTTTGCTTATAAGGCATAGAACCTGACTTGAGGGTAATTTCATGTTGGACTTCCTTTGGACGAAAAAAATTTCAATCATCATAGGAATAAGCAAGCACGTCCATGGACTTCAACAAAAAAATTGTAATTTTTTCCTTTTCTTTTATCATGCATCATTTACTAGTATTTACCATTTTGGGATCCTCTTCTATTCCCAAATTAACTTGTTTAACTTTTTTTGATGAATCATATCCAAATTGCTGCTGCTTCTTGACATAGTGATCATGATTGTCAAAAAGTTTTTCAAGAGAGACCAAATCTTTAGGAATCTTATTCCCTTTTAGCTGCAATATTTCCTCACCAGTATCCTGATCCACTTTAGAGATTGACTCTTGAGCAGAAGAATCACTCCCTTCAAAATATAACTCATTGAAATATTCAACCTTTTCTAGAAAGGTAACAATTTAATTATATTAAATATTTTTCAATGATCAAAATTATAAAGAACATTGGGTCAAAAAATCAACTCAATGGTATATTTAGTTCCTTTGAAATCTTTGTGAGGGATCATAAGAGTATATGATACTACCAAAGAACTATTTTTATCATTCTATTCCCTTGGAACCTTGGATATGTCAAAAGAATTGAAACCTTCATTGCAATCCCAAACAAGATTTTGGTAGTGCCCTAACTTCTCATTCTCTATTTGGTAGTAATTTCTTACTTCAAAAACAACCAACTCAGCATCACCTTGTGCATGAAGATTATTAATTCATTTATTTAGTGCAACATTCATTCCTAACAACAAGGCCTCATATTCAACAGTATTGTTAACTAAAAATAACTAGTAATTAACTAAGCTAATGTACACTAAAATTATCTATGGGTGTATTTCCATTCACCCTATTCTCTTTTTTAGAATAGATGTTTCTTCTTACAAAATTACAATGATAATCCCTTGATAATTACAACATATAATTAACCACAAAGTACTAGTTGGATCTTGATAATAACCAATATCTATTTTAGTGAAGAAAGAATAACTAAAATGGTACCAACGAGTATCAGAAGAGAGAAAACCCACAAAAGCACTAAGTCTTATATTTATTTCTATGATGATTTGAAAATAAAAATAATGGTATATGTTATAGACCAAAGTCTCCAATATATGTCACAAAAGGATTAGCTAACATAGATAACAATTCATAGCCCAAAGTCTTTGAATTATCTCTAAATTATACACATAAACACAATTTCTAGATATAATATTGCAGCTCAAATACTTCAAACACCTATTTTGATTGCCTCCTAGAACATACTCAATTCCCTATTATGATTCAATCATGTACAAGATAATGCAATAGGAAATATGTAAGAACATTCCCAATACACAAAAAAAATTATCCATTGCAAATACTAGATGCCAACTTGCTTCTTTTATTGATTGAATCTTTATTTACATTTTAAAAACAATTTTTCAATGTGCTCTTTAATTTGGAAACACTTTGTTTCATAAGCTAAAATATAATATTTACAAAAGAGCTCAATATTATTTATAAAGAGAATCCAAGAGAAAAAAAAAGGAAATCTATAACTACTTTAACTTATTCAAAGGACATGGTTGATTTGATTTGGGACTTCACTCCTCTTACACACAATTGTTATATTACAAAAGACATGTAAAATGTCATCTACAATTTACAAATTGTAGAGAGGAAAAAGTTGAAAATAAACTAAATATTGACAAGCACGTTCTTTTATTCTTTGACAATCTTCTCCATGAAATCATCATATCTTTTCAATGCAACTTGGACTTCAGAGTCATCTAGACCTAATGTATGTTTGTAGATGGTTAGCACTCATGTGATGGAGTACTCTATGTTGAAACATTCTTTTGTATGCTTGTCCAATATTACATTTAGATCATACAAAATCACTTTAAAATCTACTAAATTATCAATAGAAACTAATGAGAAAGATTTTGACTCAATCTCTATCTGAATTAAGGAAGTGAATTATTTGATAATTGTCTCCGCGGGAAGGATTTTTTTATTTTCATCAAATACTTGGAAAGGAAGCTCACCAATCTTGGCTTTGAGATTTGATTCTTTGTCATTACCTATTTGTTGAGCTTCTTGAAAATATTTTATTAGTTCATTGATGACATCCCTTTTCTGTTTCATTTATTCGTTGAATCCACTGAACATATTTCTATTGGGGATTACCCCATTTTCTACCAACACATCTAGTTTAAGATCTCTCAACTAGGTCCAAGATTCAAGATATTTCTCTATCAACTACAAATTCTAAGTCAATACATCAGTTATTTGTTTCAACTCTAATTTCACATTCTCCATATTGTTGATTAATTCAATAGAAGACTTCAACAACTGTGTGCCTTGGTCCATTATCTTGTATATCCATTCACTGAATGCCCCACCCTATGTATGAGTCCTTTTAGCCTTTTGAATTGTAGGATCATCCATAGTTGTTGTAACAGGTTCAATGGACTCAAAAGATTGAGTAATCTTCTGAAATATAGATGTGAGATGTTCTACCTTGACTTTGAATTGATCCTTGATTTATGCTTTTCATAATTTTCAATCAAAGATTCCATTGTTGCTTGAAAATATTCCTTTACACTCTCATGTGTTTGTTTACCTAGTTCAATCCGTGTGATCACATAGTCTGAACCTTCAATTTATTTAGTATTCTTGTCTGTGGGAAACTATGTCACCTTAGCATGCTTATAACCCAATTTATCAACCATCACCCTTGAAAGAGTTTTGGCCTTCTTTGTAGTCTTGATCTTCATAGGAACCAGTTGTCCAAAATAGAAGTCATCTGGAGAGACATCTTGCTTCTTCCTCTAGAGTGTTTTTGATGCTAACCAAGGAGGAAGAGTGGTAGAATCTCTTCAGTACCTTCCACCATGGTTTATGTTGATGGAGTTGTACCTACAATAGTGGTGGTTATAATTGGTGGAGTATAAGTGAAAAATACAAGTGGGATTTGCACACTTGACATGTTATGTAAGGATACAAACATGAAATTTTTAAAATCAAATTGTGTGGATACATCAAAAATAGGTGAAGAAAAACTAGGAAAAGAAGACAAAGGGCCAAAAAAATCAATATTATTACGAGGACTCTCAAAACTTGACCGACTAGTTGGTGATGAAAGAATTGACTGAATTTACACAGTAGGAGTAACAAAAATGGTGTAAATAGTAGGAAAAGATTGTTCACTTGTAACAACGCGAAGAGTCAAACTTAGTAACTTAGTAGTTATAGGAGAGGAATAGATCTAGGGGAATATTTTAGTGCAGACTTAGGTTATGAAGTGGCTAAATATTATTATGTTTCTTCAACTAGATTTTCCTCTCCCTGTTCTTCACCCTGAGTGGATGTCCCTTCCCATTCATTACTCTTGTCTCCTTTCATTTTGAGAATAAACTTAGGTACCTTGTTGGTACTTGGAGCATCATATTTATTCATTTTCCTTAATTCTCCTTTCTTTTTACCTACAAGCCCTTCAATTTTGTCCTCTTCTAATCTTCTATTAAAATACTTCAATTTTATCCCCTTCTCTTGTAACCAAACATTAGTTTTTGTAAGAAAACACTAAAATCTCTCCCTTATGGAAATCATCTCTTTTTGAGACCACGAGATCGGTGGTAAAGGAGTGTCAACAATATTATTTTCTTCATAGATAGGATCTACAATGCCATCTTTGTCTTTCATATCATTAGGGATGTCAACAAGATCAAGGTTTTTGATCTACTCCATAGTAAGCTGACTATAGTCAAGCTTCCTCACATCTTCATCGGTTCTTTACTCAACCCAAATTTCTTCAAATGTATACATATGAGTGTATCTTTTCCCAATTTTTTCCTTCATTCCTTTATAATCAAAATCATGCCTCTTTTAGTACTTGTTCATTGTTACCCATTGAATCTTTGTCTCCATAGCTTTCACTCTGGTAGTGATAGAGTATCTACCAATGGTCAGAGGAAATTTGAATATATCTTTGTGTGACCCAACTTGCTTGTCAGGTACAATCATGATCTTCCTACATAGATCCATTAGCATAATCTTGTCACTAGGATATCTAGGGAGCATATATGGAATCCATCAAAGAACCCAACTCTAATGTATGTAAATGTGGGAAACTGTAAGAACATGCAACCAAAATTCTTAACAAGCTCCCATGCTTCATCTAAAATCCTTTTCTTCTCAAGTTCCCTATTAAAAATGCATATATATGCACAAAAAAGGCATTATTAACCCTCATGAAATACATGAGGCTCTTCTTCAAAGTCAATTGTGAATAGTACTCATAAATAGAAACTTTCCTCTTGTCACCCTCTGAAGACAACCCTAGAAATTTCTTCATAGAGGCAACAACATAGACTAGATATGAAATGGTGTAGAACTTTAGAGAAGTAGATACCTTTGAGATTTTCTCACAAATGGAATCATTGATCTTTTAAACCCAAAAGATTCTCTAATTACGCCTCCTTATAACATGAATGTATTAGTACATCCACTCTTAGAAAGTGGTGGATGTTTGTAATCCATTAGCTCTACTGAGAAAATTTATTAAATCATTTATCTCTTCGATGAACTCACAACGATGAAGATTCTTAGGCCACCTAGCAATAGTTGGCCTAGCAATATTGAGCCATTGAGTGTTGATTGTCTTTTTACACTTGTCAGGATTGTTTTCATAGAATTTTTTTTGTAACTCCAAGTTATGGTCAGCATATTCAAAGAACTCCATATTGATCATCCTTTTGCACTTGGAAACATGAAGATATTATCAAATAACTCTTTGTCTAATCTTAGGAGTAATTTCCCATCTACATCTCTAACACTTTTAGCCTCTTTGTGGGAATGTGTAGCTGCTCTAAGTACAACTTCTAGGTCATGGGTTGACACTGGAAAGGAGGAGACCAAGTGGATACTTCTCTTAACAACACACCTTATGCTTGCATTAACTAGTTGCTTATTCACCCTCTTTAGGAATTCAAACATGTCCACATGTCTAATTTCAATGTTCCTTATCTGATCAACATTGGACTCCATTGATGTGCTTGGAATCACACCTTGGTATTTGTATTCCAAGTTTTTCTTCTTTTGGTTAAGGATCTGACATTGACGATGAAGCTACAAACACAAAGTTTCAAAATCCTCTAGTGTTAGAGAAATTTTTAAGTTTCATATAGTGTCCAAGAAATTTTTCACTTGTACATTTCTAATGCATTGGTGTGTAGTTCAAAGAAAATTGTCCAAATTATAGGGTAATTTTATTCATTGGATGCAAGGGCGGAGAAATTATCTACCCCTAAAAGGGTAAATCATCTTTGGAGAAGGTCGAGAAAATTTTCCTGACCTACACTTTGTGCACAAAGACATGCACTTCAAAGAGAATTCCTCGAAGTACATGGGTAGATCAATTTGATGTACTTGGAGAAATTCTCCTCGAAGTACATAAGGGTAGAACACTTTAAGGTGTTGTTTGGTAAATTTTCCTCGAACTACACCAGTGGGTTAAAAATGATGTTGATCATGGAAAAATCTTGAAGGACATGAGGATGTTAAATGTCTTTGTAGTTCCTAGAAAAATCACCAAACTACATGGGTTAATTGAAGGTTATGGTTTATGTTGGTCAAGATTTATTTCTCAAACCACATGAATGGCAAGTAAAGGGATGTATCATTTGGGGAAAATTCCCCAATCAACATTTAGGTCAGTGATAGGTTGACTTATTCTAGTGTGGGGAAAATTTCCACAACCCCATAAGATGCAAACTACGGCTAAAAGGATGATGTAGGTCGAAGAAAAGACCTTGAAAAACACTAAGGATCATCAGTGATATTACATGGGAAAAACTGTAAATAACAACCATGAATGGGGGATGGGTTAAGAAGGATGGTTTCTAGGTAATGTCGTTCAGATTTTTATCTCTGAATGACATTAGCATGAGGTGTGGCTAAAACCCTAGGGGAAAAAACATAGACTAAGATAGTGAAAAAAGAAAAACCAAGTTAAATAAATTGAGATGGAATGAAGGATGTGAACTTATATACATTCCCAAAGAATGAATAGTCAAACAAAACTAAAAACAATGGAGTCCTAAATGGAGAATGAAAAATGACAACATTAAAGAAACATTCCGAAAAAATAAAAAATAGAAAGAGAAAACAACATTATGCACCTAGAAACCCTAATCAATGGTAAGAGAAACTTATAAAATCTATTTGAAATCCAAACACGAGCACTTGGAATCTCACAACAAGGCAAATGGAACTTGGATGATCAAGAACACGGGTAAAAATTATGATTAAAAAAAGTTAAAAACCATGAATAAACCCACTACAAATTGCATTAAAATCATGCATAAAAAATCATTAATTTCATACATGTGGGAAAGGGAGTGTAGGGGTATGTGCAGGATCATCATGGAAAAAACATGCCCTTAAGTGGCAATAAAATTCAGAAAATCGGAGTTAGGCAACTTGATGTAAAAATTTGAATAAGTTATATATATTACTTCAAAAATATGTAACAATAGAATTTGTAGAAAATTGAATGTAGTTTCTAAACTACTAGGTTTATTTTAAGAAAAAAAAATCTATTTGGTGAAAATATGAAATTCCAATGCAGTAGTACTTAAATTTCAAGAAAAAAATAAGAAGTAGATGTCTGTCTCACCACCCTAAACACAATAAAATGATAATATTTTTTTATAAGATTTTAGATATAAGTAGGGGACTCATGTCCTGATGTTATGCATATTTCTTTGTAAATTTTTTCCAAGTAAATAATTAATTATGATTTTTTTATTACAAATTTAAAAAATAAAAAATAAAAATTTATGTCTAACCACCTTCACTTGGTCAAAACTTCATGAAATTCATTTTTTTTAATCCTATAGTATGCAAAGCATAAAATGTGACACATGTTTTGGATTCAAAAAATGTGATACAGTTTAAAAGTTATAGATGTTTTTCAATTAGCCTATCAATCAGGACTTTAGTCATAATTCAAATAGAAAATGAATAATAATTATTTATTAAATTCAAAGTAAAGGATAATTTATATTGGTTTAAAGTTGTGAATCTCCTTTAAAAACCCTTTTTGTTTCATCAATTTTGGGTAAAAGAAAGTCATCATCCACATGGGCCATCATATCACTTAGATATCACCACTTTTTGGCCCGTCATGATCCTGCACATACCCGTAGTTGCTAAAATTTAGCGACATTGCATATTAAAAAAAAACTAACTCCTAAAATTTTCCCTTTTGCAAAATGAACCGCAAATTTTAGTGGAAAGAGGTTCTCTTTCACTTTTAGAGTTTTCCACCTTATAGGAGACATATCTTCGACCCCAAAACTTGGAAGTTCATTCAAGATTAAGGAAAATATGATTAAAATGTATGCAAATGGGATGTCCTAAATGCAGTAAAATGATAAAAGAAACTAACTAGTAATGCAAAACCTATAAAATGCAACTAATTTTTTAAGCCCGATAGGACACTTGTGTCAAGCTAGGCAACTTAGTCCTATTTTGGGATGATTCTAGAAAACTACACTAGAGCATGTTTCAGCCCAATGGATATCTGGATCTGCTGAAATTATTGAAAAAATTGCACAGTGCGACTAAGTCGCCACAACTAGGGGAAGTGTCCTTTTTTTCTTTTCTAGAAATTCGAAGGAGGAAACAAAAGCTCTTGACCTGGACTTTTTGTTCCTCCAAGTATTTGGACTAAAAACCTTGATTTTCAGCTTGTAGGCATCCTTTTGTGTAGATCAAGACTTGGTCAACAAGGAGATGCCCTCAACAAGTCTTCAACCTATTCTTCAATTATTTCCATACCTCTAAGTACCTAAATCTACAAACACACAAAGAGAGAAGGAGGGAACTGTTGATTGTTAGGGCATGGGGGTTTGCATTGGTCAAACCCCTTTTAGATAATTAAATCATGTGTATAAATAAGATAATAAATCATGAAATGATGGAGTTAGAAAATTTCCATGGTGATTGATCTTGAGTTTCTGCAACAACGGTTGAAGAATTTTCCCTTGAATGCTTGCTTGATGAATTAGAATACCAAAACCCTAGCTTGCTTGAGAAGAATGATGAAGAGAGGAAGGATATAGAAAAATGATACTTAGGAGATAAAAAAATAAGGGAAAAACCCTTTCTTTATACATGATTTTCCCTAAATTCCTAAAAATACCTCATCATAGGCCGACCTTAGGTTTTAAAAGACAATATCCCACCAAAATATTACAATAAATTTGATTTTTAAGCCTGATGCGACTAAGTCGCTCAAGGTGGTGACTTAGTCCACTTAGAAAATTTTAAGTGGGTGTCAAGAAGTAAAGTGTGATTAATGTTGTTTAACGAGATTGTCTTCTGAAACACACTTAAGTAGGGCTTATAAGTGCAATAGGGGCTCATTTTAACATAAGAAAGGGTCAATTTATTGATGATAAGCCTAGGAAAGTGCGAGAGTTTGTTACAACTCCTTACAACACTTTGAAATAAGGCTTGGTAAAGGGTAAAAAGAGGTTATTTAGGTGAATTATGGTGAAAGGGTCCTAGAAAAGTGTGAAAGTGGGTTAGAATACTTCACAACACTTTTAAAAGACACCATAGAATTATATTTTATTTGAAAGTGTCCAAGACCTAATGTGAATGTGTTGGCCACATTACAACATTAAATCTAGGAAAAACTAGGTCAAAAATCAGCAAGAAAGGCCCAAATGAGCGAAAATGTCAAGGATACATTTTTTGTGACACATTTAGCCCCCACTTTAGTGAGAGAGATAACTTGCTTCAAACTCACACTAAAGTAGCCATTCAAGAGGAGGGGTCCAATTGTACCAATGTCGATGAAAAATGGTGAAGAGGATCAAAGCAGCGGTGAAGCCCCCAAGATCCAAGATCCTAAGTCAAACTAACATAAGAGCAAGAGGACACACACACACAAGGTGAATGATTTGTAGAGAAACAAGATACATGATCATGCAATCGAAAGAAATAGAAGGAAGAAAAGAACAAAAGTAAAAAAATGTGGATCAGATCTAGGTTGTTTGTCCAAAAATATGCATACTCACTCTTAGGCGATGAAACTCTTGGTTGTCCACCGGGTGAGAAATCCAAGAAGGTGAGAAACATACACTCATGTCTGGTATGAACTCACACACACAATTGGCTATGGGGAAATTCATGCCGCTGGTTGGGCTTCCCACTCAAACCATACCAAATTTATACCTCCTGATAACTTTAATAAGACACCACAAAATAAAATGAAATTTTAATTGTGTAAGGTTTGTTCAAAGGGATTTTGCTTAGTTCACGCAAGGTCTCATCTTAAGGACCATCATGCTTAATGTCTCCAAGAGAGGAAAAGTGTGAAAGGTATCATATTTTTTCCAAGAGACGACAAGTGCAAGGTCTCATCCTAAGAAACATTGTACCTAATGTTTCCAAGAGAGGGAATCGCAAGAAAAAGAAAATCGCACAATGAAATGTGAGTTTCGATGTATGCCCCCACTTTAAAGCAGTTGCTAACACCATTATTGTGAGAAATTTCTTTAAATTAGAAGAAGGTTATGAGAGCTTGTTAATAAAGCCCTATGCCAAGTCATATTTTTCCTATAAGCTACATCATGAAAAAGATAGTATGTCACATTGGAGTCAACTTAAGACATGTCATCCACATCCCAAGCTTGCTCTTATATGTTCATGAAAGGTTAATGACTAGTCACAAGATATAATGACAAGTGATATACAAGGACAAGGATACCTAACCCCTTGCCCCTACTGAGTGCAGGACAAGGGTGAGCCAAAAGGATTGATGAGATGCAAGGTAGAGTGAAAATCAGTATCAATTAGAGGAGTGAGGTACCCCCACATAAGGGATAGTACCAAACTCCTTAAGATGTTGGATTTTAGTACTCAAAGCCCTACATTCATTAGTAGAACGACTGTGAACTTTGTGATAGGTGCAAAAGGAATTCTTGTAAAAGAATTTCTTTCAAGTTCAGGGAGGAAGGGATATCAAGTTATCTTGGAGGAGTCTCGATAAGATACATGTGAATATTTATTCACACACCACATTTTCCTTCATGATTTCTCTTCATTTCACGACTTTGCCTTTTTTGGTATCACTCGCAGCTTCTCGGCAGTTGCCAAGTGGCATCCTATCAGAGCTTTCATTTAGGCCATATCACTTTTCCATTTCCGAGCTCCATTTTTTATACGCGTGGCCTCCGCTTGTTTCTTTCTGAGTCGGGCCCACACTATAGTTTTTTTTTTGGGAGGTTTTTCATGTGGCTTCCTATCAGAGCTTTCTTTTGGGCAATCTCACCTTCCTTTTTTCAGGCTTCATTTTTATAATGTGTGGCGCTCGCTCATGCATCTGTTATCTTGGGTTTGATGCGTATGCATCGGTCTCCATTTTGATGTCATGTGTTCTCTTCTGCTACTACATGGCCCAATTTTCTCAAAGGATGTGCCTGCAGGTGTGTTGCTGGATGATCTCTCTATTGGTGTCGACTCGAGAAAATATAGATCATTGATGGCTTTGCTGAAGCATATTTCTTGTTGGGGTCCTCAAGTGGTGGGTTGGATTATTTAAGCAGCCATTTTTTTCCTCATTTGTGGGTTGTTGTTCAATGGATTAATTTTTCCTGAGAACTAGGAATTAGCCTTTGTAATTTTTTCTATTGAACTTGAACTCATAGACTGTGCCATTCATTTTTGGCCTTTTTGTTTTCATGCATTTAATAGGACATTAAACTGTGCTTGTATGTTTTGGAATATATGAACGCCTGTTTCAAGCATTTTGTAAGCTGTATGAAACTTAATATAATTCAAATCATGTTGCTACTCTTTTGTGCTAGCTTATGTTGTATGGGTTATATTATGAAAATGTTTTGATGTTCTTATGTTTGCGGTGGAATCATCTATTTGATAAACATCAGTTACTATTCAAGCCTTTGTTTCAACACTATGCTTAATTATTTCCTTTATGATTTGGCACATTTCCTTAGCCTAGGTTTGTTTATTTTATCTTCATCTTTCTACCCTTTTCCTCCCCCCATAAAAAATGAAGACTCGACTTTGATAAAACCCTAAAGGTCATTTAGCTATCCGCACAGGTCCCCCAATAGCTAAGTTTCCCATAAGGCTGTTGCCTGCAAATTTTTGCGTCAATAGTTATTTTTCTGGCACGCCTAGTGGGACACGAACTAACACGTTCGCAAATTAATAGGGGTGTATGAGCCATAGGCCCATCACTAGGTCTAAAACTACCAAAAATCTTGGCCTACTTGTACCACCATTGGTTTCAATCTAAGTGAGAGGTTGGCAAGCTTATACTTCACCTCCCTCTTCTCCTCCATCTCCTGCGCTAATGGTTGCTAGAAATTATGTAGCCTAGGATGTTGGTAGTCCTTTGATAGCACCTGTGCCTCCTATAGTGTGCACTCCAATCCTGACTTCCACTTTAAAGGTTGTCCCTAAGTTCTCCGAGGATGATTCTAAAACTCCGATGGAGCACTAGCAAGATGTGGCTGATGTATGTCTAGTGCATGGCGTTACCAATGAGAACATGGCTTTGTGATTGCTCTCCGCCTCTTTTAGAGGGAAGGCATTAGACTGGTATTGAACTCTTATGGCTAATATAGTTGCTAATTGGGATCAGCTCGAAGATTCTTTCTATGAGCACTTCTCAAATAATGGTGACAAATCTTCGCTATATCATTAGTTGGCTAGTATAAAGCGGGCTCCTCATGAGGCTTTGATTGATTTTAATGCTCAGTTTCATTCAACTTGGCAGATATTTCCTATCGGTATTCAACCACCTCTAGATCTGGCATTAATGTTCTATCTAAAGTCCATAAATTTTGATATTTCTATGATGCTACAAACTCTTGGCAGGAATACCTTACCTGCTGCATACAGTCTTGCCATCACTACAAAGAATAATCTTATTGTAGCCAAAAAATTGGCACCACAACCTATCATTCCATCATTCCCAAAATCAACCATAGCAACATTAGAGGTAGCTTCAGCCAGCATCACCACACCTCCCCAGTCCATGTATTTGTATCCGAGAACGACGTTGGGTGTAGCTCCAATGCCTAACCCCCTGGCGATTGAAATGAATGACATGAAGAAACAATTATGAACCATGAAAAATGAGTTAACTAGTATCAAGCGGCAACAATATACCTACTAGAAGCCTTCTTACCAAAATTACCAAAGTGGAAAGGCTCATTTCTATTGAGAATCAATAACTCAAATTCTAGCTTGAACCCCTGTCAAAGAAAAGACTTGGAATTTTTTTACTTTTTTTTCCTTTATCGCTTAACCACGGCGGTCTATCTTAGCCTTGGTCATATCGTGGTGAAGGCTTGGTGGTTACCGCCTTACTGCGCATGGTAACTCACCTCACCACAGTGGCCACAGTAGATGGCTAGTGGTCTATGATGACCGCTTACCGCCCCATCACAGGCAGTGGCTTGTCTCACCATGGTGGCCACAGTAAGCCACCTGTGGTCGGCCTCAAGGTTACCACCCCACCGTGGGTGGTGAGAAATCTCACCGCGGTGGCCTCAGTGAAACCGTAGGTGGTTTGCTAGGTGGTCACCGTCCTACTGCGGGGTGGCCTAGCGGCCTCCATGGTAGCGAGGTATGACCACCTGTGGTCTACCCAATGGCTATCGCCACACTGTGGTAAGAAAAACAGTGCTTGGCAGTAGCATGGGGAAGGTCAAGGAGAGCTCGGTCGAGCTCATTGCCATACCGCAGTGAGCTAGAATGAGCTTGGTGATAATGCGGAGGTTGACAAGGTGAGCTTGGAGCTTGGTCAATCGAGCTTGACCAAGATGGACCAAAAAGGTCAGAATAGTAGGCAAATGAAAGGCCGACATGTGGCTCAATGTCATACTTTTGATTGGCTTATAGCCAAATTTATAAAATGCAGTTATTGTAGGCCAATTTGAAGCTAGAGATAAAACCCGATTAAGGCATCAATTTATTGCCTAAGTGGCCCAATGCAATCTGTGCAAATTAATTACTTGTATGGATAGACATTGCAGCATGGATCGAGTCATGGGATTGGTTGGAAAGTGTAAATGTGATGTAAAACTTGTATAGTCAATTATATTATTTATATCTATCAAACATAAGGTGTTGAATAGAAAGAGGTGATTGCTAAGTAAGTCAAGTTAGACTTGTAAGGTTGGGTGTAACTTGAACTTGGTGAGGTGTGAGTATTAATTGTATGCTGAGAGGATTGTAACAATGAGAGAAAACTCAAGTTTTGTTGTGAGCTGATCAGAGATTTAAAGACTGAAGGCTTTGTATGTAATCTATTCATTACTATAATACAAATTGTCTTTGCTTAGTGTGGTGGGTTTTTTACCTGAAAAGGTTTTCCCACGTAAATACTTGTGTCAATCTTTGAATGCTTATTTTATGTTCTCTTATGTGTTTTATGTTTTCATCTCAATAGTTTTAAGAAGCTATAAAACCTATTTTTGATTTTCTCCTCTGTTGTATTAGTGTTAAGGGAAGGTATTATGCACTACTAGTCCCCTTTCTTCCCTTCAAGTCGTATCAGACCTTGGCCACTTGTATTATCCTTGATAGAGAGGTCAGGTTTTTGTGCTAATACTTTTCCAGTGGGAGTCTTGCATTGTCAAAAATTATTTCTATTTGAGATGGTGAGTACATCAGGTAGAGTAGAGATTGAAAAATTCAACGGCAACAACTTTGAGTTATGGAAACTCAAAATGGAAGACTTACTTGTGGATAGAGACCTTTGGGTAGAATTTTCCAGAGCTATACCACAAAGCATGAAGCAAGAGGATTGGGACCTTGCTGATAGAAAAGGAAGAGGTCTGATAAGACTGAGTCTGGCTGATTTTGTACTCCTGAACATCCATGAGGAGAAGTTTGCAACTTCATTATGGAAGAAACTTGGTGATATTTATCAGGGAAAGTCTCTGGTAAATAAGTTATTCCTAAGGAATAAGTTGTAATCCTTGAAGATGGAAGAAGGTGCATCTGCTATAGATCATCTGAACTTGTTTAATATAAGTGTTACTCAAGTGGCGTTTGTAGGTGTAAAGACTGAGGAGGAGGATCGTTGCATGCTCCTATTGTGTTTGCTACCTCATAGCTGGGATCATCCTATGATGGCTATTGGAAGTACTACCACTAATTTCAAGATGGAAGACGTTGTTACCTCACTGTTGTCTAAAGAGATGAGGAGGAAGTCTTCAAAGATGGCTAAAGAGGATCTTGTTATTCGAGGTAGACCAAAGGAGAAAGGAAAGAAGAAGGACAAAAGTCCAAATCCAAATTTGTAGGGAGATCAAAGTCTCTTAGTAAAAATTCCAAGGTAAAATGTTGGAACTATGGGCAACCTAGTCATATCCGAAAGTATTATAAGGAGAAGAAGAAGAAGAATGCTTTAGAAAATGACTCTTCTCAGAGTGATGCAGACGCCTTCATTTCAAGCTTGGAAACTCAAGCATTAGATGATGTCTAGCTGGTTGAATCAGGTGCATCATTTCACTTGACATCCCATAGAGAATGGTTCTCCAAGTATGAGGAGTATGATGGTGGAAAGGTGTACCTAGAAAGTGATTCAATGCTAGAGATTTTTGGTAGAGGAAGAGTCAGAATTCAGTTTCCTAATGGTAGATTCAAAGGGATTGGTGGCATACTGAATATACCAGGTCTAGCTCGAAATATTACTTTTGTCAGTAAGTTAAGTGATTCTAGTCTAGAAGTTTATTTCTCAAGTAAAGGATATAAAATGGCTAGAGGTGCAATGGTGATGGCTAAGCATGTTCTTACTGGCACTCTATACAAGCTGGATGGACGTCTTGTTCAATGTAACAATGCCTCTACAAATTCAAGCAAATTTGTTCCTACAGAGGAAGATAAGGACACTTCTACATCTATAAATGCTTTGGAGATAAAACTCCCAGCAGAGAAGACTACGTTGTGGCATCATAAAATTGGTCACATAGGTGAGAAAGGTTTAAAAAAATTGAAGAATAAAAATCTTGTAGAAGGGCTTGATGATTGTAACCTTGAGTTCTAATTTTGTGAACACTATATTTATGGAAAACAACACCGTGTTTCATTTTACTCGTGTCCTCAAAAATCTTCTGTTGTACTAGATTATGTTCATTCTGATGTGTTTGGTCCAGTTAATGTTTCTTTGTTATCGAAGTCTAGTATTATGTTTCTTTTATTGATGACTATTCGAGAAGGGCATTTGTATACTTTCTTAAAAGTAAATTAGAAGTGTTCAGTCAGTTTAAAGAATTTAAAACTTTGGTAGAGAATTAGACTGGAAGGAAAATCAAATGTCTAAGGAGTCAAAATGGTGGTGAGTTTTGTTCTACAAATTTTAAGAGGTATTGTACAGATCATGGAATTAAAATGCATAAAAATACACCGTACAGTCCACAGTAAAATTGAGTTGCTGAAAGCTTGAAAAGGACACTGATGAAAAATGCAAGAAGTATGTTGAGCATTGTTGGTCTAGAGCAGAATTTTTAGGCTGAGGTTGTGACTACAACATGTTATCTGGTAAATTGTTCTCCTTTCTCTACTCTTGTTGATAAGACACCTTTGGAAGCATGGTCTGGTAAGAATCCCTCTCTTAGACATGTTTGAGTCTTTGGCTGTGAGGCATATGCATATGTGCCAAATGAGAAAAGATCAAAATTGGATAAAAACGCTATTAAATGTATTCTCATTGGCTATGGAATTGGTGTCAAGGGATACAATCTTTGGAACCCTATTACTAAGAAGGTTATGTACAAAAAAAGTGTAATATTTGGTGAGCTGAAACCTTCAGTAAGTGATCAATAGCTCGAGACAGATCCGAAAGAAAAGAAGAAATATGTAGTTGAGTTTCCCCAAACTTCAAAAAAGGAAGAACTGCATGATGTACCTAAAACTGAGGAGAGTTCAAGTAGATCTGAGAGTTCTATAGATGAAGAACCACAATCTCAGCTAGTAGGAAGGTCTACACATGAAAAACAACAACCTGAAAGGTATGGTTTCTCAATGTTAGATTCGAGCTATGCCTATGCCTTAATTACTAGCAGTGATGAGCCTAGGACTGTAAAAGAAGCAATCAACATGCCTGATTGTAATTCCTGGCTGGAAGCCATGAATGAAGAAATGGATTCATTGAAGAAGAATTAAAAAAGAAGACAGGACTAAAGGGATTTGATACCATTGCCTAAAGGCCGAAAGCCTATTGGTTGTAAGTGGGTATTCAAAAAGAAGACAGGTCTGGATGGTAGTGTTGAGAAGTATAAGGCAAGACTGGTTGCAAAGAGATTTTCCTAGATTGAGGGAATTGATTATGGAGAGATTTTTTCTCCTATAGCAAAGCTGACATCTATCAGATTTTTGTTGTCATTGGCAACTGTGCATGACTTAGAAATTGAGCAAATGGATGTGAAGACAACTTTTCTCCATGGTGACCTGGAAGAAGAGATTTATATGTCCCAAAATGAGCACTTCATTGAGAAAGGTAAACAAAATCTGGTTTATAAGTTGAAGAAATCTATGTATGGTTTGAAGCAGTCTCCTAGAATGTGGTACCCAAAATTTGACACGTTTGTGTTGTCTATGGGATTTGTAAGATCAAAATCTAATCATTTTGTCTATTATAAATCTGAAAATGATCGTGTGCTTTTTATTACCCTGTACATGGATGATATGTTGTTCAAAGGAAATAGCAAGTCTATGATTTATGATCTTAAATCTCAATTGTCTGCAAAGTTCAAAATCAAAGATCTTGGTGCAGCAAGGTATATTCTGGGAATGGAGATAATCAAGGACAAAACAAGTAGAAAGCTTTGGGTAATTCAGAGTAAGTATGTCAATACAATTCTGGAGAGATTTGGTATGAATGACTGCAAGCAACTAGTTGTTCCAGCCATGCAAGGAACAAAACTATCTATTGAAGACTGTCCAAAGTCTACTACTGAGATGGAGGATATGAGCAGGGTGTCGTATGAAAGTGTTGTTGGTAGTTTAATGTATGCAATGGTTTGTACAAGGCTAGACATTGCCCACGCAGTGGGAGTTTTTAGCCATTTTATGGAAAATCCAAGAAGATCACATTGGGATGTTGTGAAGATAGTGTTTAGATATTTGAAGGGGACTTTAAACTATTCTATGTGTTACCATGGGAGTTTGATTGCATCACAAAGAACACTCAACATTCATCGATATGTTGATTCTTATTGGGCAAGAGACATTGAAAATAGGAGATCCACCAGTGGATACACGTTCATGTTAAATGGTGGAGCATTCAGTTGGATGAGAAAGTGACAAGTTGTAGTTGCTTTATCCACTACAGAGGCAAAGTACATAGCAGCAACTCATGCTTGCAAGGAAGCAGTTTGGCTGAGTCATTTTTGTTTGGAAATTGGTTTTAATGCAGGGTAGATTACTATCTGTTGTGATAGTCAGAGTTCCATTTCTTTGGCAAAGAACCTGACTTTCCATTCCAGGACAAAGCACATTGATGTGCAGTATCACTTCGTGAGGGACATGGTGGAAGATGGAAAATTTTGTCTTGAGAAGGTCGACACTTTGAGGAATGTTGCAGATTCATTAATAAAGCCAATGAGCACATAAAATTTTAGATGGTGCGTAGAATCGATAGGCCTTGGGGTCTATGACCGTCAGTAAATTTCAAAGTCTAAGAGGAAGCTGGAAATATTCATCAAGTGGGAGATTGTTGAGAATCGATGACTCAAATTCCAGCTTGAACCCTTGTCAAAGAAAAGACTTGGCAACATTTTACTTTTTTTTCCATTACCACTTTACCATGGTGGTCTGTCTTAGCCTTGGCGGTACCAGATTGAAGGCTTGGCAATAACCTCCTTACTGCGTGTGGTGTCTTGCCTCACCGAGGTGGCCACACTAGATGGCTAGCGGTCTGTGATGACCGCTTACTACTACATCATGGGTAGTGGGTTGTCTCACCGCGATGGCCGTGGTAAGCTGCCTTCAGTTGGCCTGATAGTTCCCACCCCACCGCGGGCAATCAGAAAGCTCACCATGGTGGCTGCGGTGAGACCATTGGCGGTCTACCAGACAGTCACCACCCTACCATGGGGTGGCTTGGTAGCCTCTGTGGTAGTGTGGTATGACCACCTATGGTTTGCCCAATAGTTACCGCCACACCATGGTAAGAAAAAAAAAGCTCGGTGGTAGCATGGGGAAGGTCAGGGAGAGCTCGAGCGAGCTCACCGACATACCACAATGAGCTAGAATGAGCTCGGCGATAGTGTGGTGGATGACAAGGCGAGCTCAGAGCTCGGTCAATTGAGCTTGACCAAGCTGGACCAAAATGGTTAGAATAGTAGGTGAATGAAAGGTTGACACGTGGCTTAGTGTCAAACTTTTGATTGGCTAATAGCCAAATTTGTAAAATGCAGTTATTTCAGGTCAACTTCTAGCTAGAGAAAGAACCTAATTAAGGAATGAATTTATTGCCTGAGTGGCCCGATGCAATCTGTGTAGATCAGTTACTTTTTTGGATGGACATTGCAGCATGGATCGACTCATGGGATTGGTTGGAAAGTGTAAATGTGATGTAAGACTTGTATAGTCGATTATATTATTTATATATATCAATCATAAGGTGTTGGCTAGAATGAGGTGATTGCTAATTAAGTCAAGTCAGACTTGTAAGATTGGGTGTAACTTGAACTTGGTGAGGTGTGAGTATTCATTGTATGCTGAGAGCATTGTAACAGTGAGAGAAAACTCAAGTGTTGTTGTGAGCTTATCAAAGAAGTAAAGATTGAAGGCTTTGTATGTAATCTATTCATTACTATAATACAAATTTGTCTTTTCTTGGTGTGGTAGGTTTTTTATTTGAATTTTTTTTCCCACGTAAATACTTGTGTCAATCTCTGAATGCTTATTTTTTGTTATCTCTTATGTGTTTTATGTTTTCATCTCAGTAGTTTTAAGAAGCTATATAACCTATTTTTTCTTTTCTCCTATGTTGTATTAGTGTTAAGGGATGGTATTCCACACTACTAGTCCCCTTTCTTCCCTTCACTTTCCAGCCAAACCAATGGAAAGATAGATCGCACAGTAATACCCAAGCTCAAAAAAAAAATTAGATCATTCCCATGACTATGTTGATGTAGACCGTCTATCCTAGTACAAGTAAGGAGCTAGTAGTAGGACAAAATAATCTTCTCGAGGAGACAAATTCATGGTGCTTCCCTTGCAATGATCACATATTCCTTGAAATTGTCCATGAGGGAATTTACAATGGAAGATAGCAGAGCAATGTAGTTAAGGCATCATACCTGATTCTAGAGGCCACACATATGCCTCTCAGCAAACGGATAATGCAGTTCTCACTACTCAAATGCAAGTAATGTCTATAGAGCAGGAGCTAGAGATAGCTCTGGACCAGGCACTCTTTTCTTGGATGGAAGGAGAGGATTCAACATTCAAGAATGACATTTTGGTAACCCAAGCATGACAGGTTCAGTCAGATTACAATACACATTCTAAGCGAAGGCTCACTCGAGAATCCACGTCTTTGTAGACTAAAGAGTCACCCGATTCAATGCCAAATCCATCGGCCACTATGTCATCAGTTCAACAACATCCTAAGGTGATCATTCCAAGTCCTAAGAATTCACCTCTTCTGAATGCAAGAGCTCCCACGACCACCTCGACAATTTCCAAACAACAAGATGTACCAGCTGTGAAACAGAAGGAGCAAACTACCATAACTCATTAGTCACAAATGCCATTCAACATCATGGAATAGCTAAAGAAATCCTCTACCAATGTTTCCTTGTGGGATATCCTGGCCATACCAGAACAAAAGTTGCTATTACAGAAGGCATTATCAAGAGAAGAAGACATGAAGATGTCGAAGAAGCCCACACAAGATAAGATAACCAAGCTGGACTTGGATAAAGTTCTAACAAATCAACCAAAAGAAAAGAAGGTCAAAAAAAAGAGTAAGCCTAAACCCAAGCCTTTCTTTCTAACACTTATCATTGGTAAAAAAATATTGCATAATTGTATGATTGACTCTGGTGCTAGCACCACCGTCATGCCTAAGCAAGTAGTTAGAGCTTTGGGACTCAAATACGAGCTTCTTAAAAAGGGAGTCATGCAACTCGATGGGAGCAAGGTTGAAACTTCCAGAATAATCAAAGGATTTCCTATGGCATTGTTTGCTTGTCCCAACATTACTATGAATGAAGATATTGTGCTCATTGATGTCCCTCCCCTATTCAGGATCTATCTATCACAATAATTCACTAAAAATGTTGGAGGTTACCTAGCATTGGACTGGTCGCACTTGATCCTTAGAACCAAACATGGAGCTAAGATGAAGTTAGTCTCGAAATATTTGCATCCTGAGCATGTGGCTGATGAAGCCAAGATAAAGTTTGAGGTAGCACATACCTCAATCACCCAGGAAGAGATGTTCATTGTCAAATTTCTCGAGGATGAAGAAGCAAGTAGCTCCTAGATAGAGAAAGAAAAAGCTCTCTTGAATGAATTTATAGACACAGACCCTTTTTGAAACTATCATGCAACTGGGCTAGGAACATATGTCATACATGAAGAGGATCAGATTGTGCTGAGAGTTACTAAGGAATCCATAGGTGAAGGGTCCTCAAAGTTACAGACCTTGCACTTTGATGAAGAAAAATGCAGAGTAGGAGCCGACACAAGAATATGTTTGATATCTCCATCCAAGAATAATACCTTGAGGTCTTACCACTTCCAGTTTGCATGCTCAAACAATGAAGCAGAGTATGAAGGCCTTGTTCATGGATTGAGCTTGGCGGAATGAATGGGTGCAAAGAAAATAAGGTTTTTTTGGAGATTCAGAATTGGTGGTTAACCAAATATGAGGGCTATCTACTGCAAATAATGTATGTATGTGATCATACCGACATAGGGTCTGAGATTTGATTGAAGGATTTGAGGCATTCAACATCCAAGCCATATCTAGAGAGTAGAACTCTGAAGTAGACCGAATGGCAACTATCAGAGCTCAGTTTGAGCCAGCTTCTTAGTTAATTAACAACAAACATTCAGTTTGAGTGATTGTGTAGCCTGTAGTCCCAAGTAATGATCAAAATTGTTAGGTTTTTTATAGTGATGCTCATATCGCATCATTTATCTAGTTTTCCAGAGAATTTGATGACCAATTACAACCAAATATTACTGAGGTGTATGAAGATCAAATAGTGCAACTTAAATCAAACAAGTTCCCCTAGTTACTCTTGATAGTCTTTTTTATTCTGATGATGCAAGGAATGACAGGAGAATACTTGTAGATGATAAGGGCGATTATACCAATTTGCACATCGAGGAGGATAAAAATCTTAAGGTCAGAAAAGGAGTCTCGTAGGATAATAAAGAAAGGTTGAAGCATTTTTGTGAGAAGTATCCAAGTGTAGCCTAGTCGTATGATGATCTTAAGGGATATGATCCCGATATTATTCAACACACCATTGAGCTACTAGAAGGAGCAAACACCGTGTGCTAAAAGCAGAGGCCAGTAAATCTGAAGATCGAGTCTCTAATGTCACAAGAATTAAAGAAGTTGATTGAATCTCGGATAGTGTTCCTGATCAAACACAACACTTGGGTGTCTAACTTGGTGTTGGTCTGGAAGAAGAAAGGTGAAATACGACTGTGTGCTGACTTCTGAGACCTTAATAGAGTGTTCCTGAAAGACCATTACCCTTTTCCTTCCATGGAGGTAATTTTGCATATAGTTGATGGTTCTTAGATGTTTTCTATGCTAGATGTCTTCTCCAACTATAATCAAATTCGGTTGAAAGAGGAGGACCAACACAAAATGGAGTTTACTACCAAGTGGGGAAGATATTCTTATGCTAAAATTCCCTTCAGACTTTCAAATGTCAGAGCCAATTTCCAACAAGCTATGGACATTGCCTTCAAGGATTCGATACATAATATCATTCTTATTTATCTTGATGACCTCACGGTATTCTCAAAATATTCCAAGGATCATTTTGATCATCTCGAGCTTTTCTTCCAAAAGTGCCAAAAGTTCGAGATTTCTTTGAACCTGAAGAAATGTGTATTTGGGGTCCCACAAGAGAAGATGTTGGGTTATCTCATCTCTAGGGAAGGTATTTCCATAGATCTGGAAAGGGTTAAAGTGATCAAGGAACTCCCTCTACGTGTCAACAAAAAAGGAGTTCAATCTTTTTTGTGCAAGGTTAACTTCATCAGCTACTTCATAGCAGACTTTGCAGGCAGTGTCCAGCCCATCACCTTGATGTTGAAAAACAACCAAGTAGGGTATGTGTAGGATCATGATGGGCCAAAAAGTGGCGATATGTAAGTGATATGATGGCCCATGTGGCTGATGACTTTTTTTTACCCAAAATTGATGAAATGAAAAGGGTTTTTAAAGGATATTCTCAGCTTTCCACCAATATAAATTATTCTTTACTTTGAATTTAATAAATTATTATTATTCATTTTCTATTGAAATTATGACTAAAGTCCTAATTGATAGGTTGATTGAAAAACATCTATAGCTTTTAAACAGTATCATTCTATTATTTTCATACTATAGGATTAAAAAAAGAAAAAATGAATTTCATGAATTTTTGACCAAGTTAAGGTGGTCAGACATACGAGTTTTTATATTTTTTAAAATTTGTAATAAAAAAATTATTATTATTATTTAATTGGAAAAAAATTACAAAAAAAATATGCATCACCTCGGGACATGAGTCCTATACTTATATCTAAAATATTATAAAAAAATATTATCATTTTATTGTGGTTAGGGTAGTCAAGCAAAAACCTACTTCTTATTTTTTCCCTGAATTTTTAGTACTACTGCATTGAAATTTTAAATTTTCACCAAATAGATTTTAAAAAATAAAAAATAAACCTAGTATTTTACAAACTACATTCAATTTTTTACAAATTCTATTCTTACACATTTTTGAAATAATATAGATAACTTATTTAATTTTTTACGTCAAGTTGCCTAACTCTGATTTTCTGAATTTTCATCGCCACTTAAGGGCCTTTTCTTTCCATGATGATCCTGCACATACCCAGTATTTAAATGGACAACTAAAGCTAGAGAAACTTTCAAATAGATTAAATAAGTTATCTCTTCTTCCCCCATGTTGGTTAATCTGGATTTGTTGAAAGACTTCATCATGTATGCTTTTGGTGGTAGCATGAGTATCGCTACTATCCTAATGCAGAAAGATGATAAAGGTAAAAGAGAACTACCTATTGCCTTTTATTCGTGCACTCTGAAAGATTATGAGGTAAAGTAAAATGTTTTAGAGAAGCAAGCTTTTTCTATTGTAAAAGGGTTGAAGAAGTTCCACCACCTCATATCATGCAACAAGGTGATTGTTTGTGTGTTGCACCCGAGTGTGCGAGAATATATTATGGAAGGTGAAATAACTAAGAAGTGGGCTAACTGGATAACCAAGATTCTTGAGAATATCAAAATCAAGCCAGTAAAGACTATGAAAGGGAAGGGACTATGTGAATATTTGGCTGAAAAAAATCAATCAATTGTTGAGTTCAAAGTCTTGAAACCCATGCTGATAAATGAAGAAAGTTTCAAAGATGATTGGCCAGATGCCAGAATTACTTTCATACAAACAAGAAGGTATCCACCCGACCTCCCCTTATTTAAAAGGCATTTTTATCGATTGTAGAATAATGGTTATGTCCTCTTGGAGGGAGTTCTTTTCAAGAGAAACTTCAATGGTGTCTTGTTAAGATGTGTAACAGAAGAACAATCAAAAAAGATATTAGAGCAGTACCACAGTGGCCTAGTCGAAGGACATTTTTCAGCAAAAACTATTGCAATCAAGATAATATGTGCTAGTTATTTCTGGCCGACGTTATTTAATGACTTGTATTCATTGGTGAAGTCTTGCATCGAGTGTCATTTTTTGTTGGGAAAAGGAAAAACGGTGCCATGCCACTGAAACCAATTGTAGCGGAAGAGCCATTTGCTCAATGGGGTCTCGACTTCATTGACATGATCAACCCATTTTCATCATCCAAACATAGGTGGATCCTAATGGCAACTAACTATTTCACCAGATGGACTGAAGTTGTACCTTTGAAAAATGCAACAGAGGCAGAAATTGTGAATTTCCTGGAGGAACTAGTAGCCAGGTTTGGCCCACCAAAGACAATTATATCAGATAATGCTAAAGCTTTTCTTGGCTCCAAAATTAGGCAATTTTCACTAAATTATGGAGTCCTACTAAAGACATCTTCTAACTACTACCCACAAGGGAATGGTCTTGTTGAATCTACAAAAAAGAACCTCATCAAGTTGATCAAGAGAATAGGTTCAGAACATCAAAGAGAGTGGCACAAGCACCTCCGGAAAGCATTATGGACAGACCGTATCATGCCCAAGAAAATATTGAAAAAATTTCCTTACAAGATAGTATAGGAGAAGGAAGCACTATTGCCAATCTCTATGGAAATCCCTACAATCCAACTACTCAAGTCTCTTGAGATTGAACAAAATGGAGCAATGGTGGTGCGGTTTTTAGAATTAATTGAAGTTCAGGAGAAATGAGAGCACGCTCTCGAGGAAATGATCAACCACTAGCAGGTGGTAAATAAATGGTTCGAGAAGAAAATGTCTGACCAGGGTTTGCAATGTGGAGAATTGGTGCTCAAGTTTAACGAGCACAGAGAAAATCTTGATCAACATGGAAAGTTTGATAGTCTTTGGGAAGGACCATTCAAGATCATACAGTGCAAGCAATACAACTCATTTGAGCTAGAAAAAATGAAGGGCGAAGCCTTGGGTATTCTAGTTAATGGAATACAACTTAAAAAATTCAATTAATTTGACTTTTGCAGTAACTGTGTAAATATGTATATATCTTCCCTACTTAGTTAGTTTTGGGTTAGTCTTAGTGCTTTCTTAAATCAACAACCATATTTATGCAAGGATTTAAAATAAATGAGGAAAGGAGCTAGAATATAAGAAAACACATATATTGTATTAATTATAGAGGCATTTACATTTGTATACATGCTGAGTAATAGGTACCTTGGCCATGTTCCAAATACATATATATATTGTCACTGACAAGTGTGGCAAAGAATGTTTCAAATACAAAATAAAAATGGAGAGATCTTCTTCACGTGTCTTCAGGCATTGGAGGGCCCAGCAATGGCAGTAGGTGGTGCATGATGAGGAAACACCATCCCCTTGAATTTCTCATACCATTGCACCTCATACAAGGGTTCAATGTTATGCATCATCATCAAAAAGTGGTAGGTGGCACAAACTTTGTGGCGATGTTCCTCATGAGTTTCAAGCTCAAAGCCATGGAGAAACGGCCTAGTTGGCACGGGTCCTTCCTCCTCGAGAATTCGGTGTAGGTTGCGAACAAATGGAATTCCACAGTCAAACTCAACATCTCTTACTACATTTTCCAACCCTCTGAGGTAGCATTGGGGAAATACCTCCTTTGTTAGCTTCAAAATCTTCCTCTTTGAAATTCCAATGTCTAGTAGGGAAGCTACAAAGTGAGAGTTGATGCTAGTATTCACTCTATATTTGTCCTCGTATTCCACACAATATTTACCTAGCACCCATTTGACGACTTTCACATACAAAAGGTTTTTCATGCCAATCATGCATTTCAGACGCATGCACCTAATTTTTCCTACAAAGGCGGCTTGGTTCTTCTTGCAGATGAGCCTAATTGGTGTTTCCATACCTATCACTACTCTTGCTAATTAATGAATTACCAACGATGTCCTAGGCCTAATTGCTAAGAATGCTAAATGAAAATTTCGATTAGCAAGGGTGCCAAGGGTCCTTTTTATAGATGGTAAGAGGCCTCCTTAATTGAGCAAGGTATGATTACGTCAAAAACAAATGGTAGCAAGGGCCTTGACAAGTAGTATTGTAGCATGCGAAATAATAAGGATGATCAAATGCAGTTACAACTTGCTCAATTTGGGTTTTTTTGAAAAAGGGATGAGAGGGAGCCAGTTGTCAACATTTAGAATGTTGCTATCCTATTTAAATCAAATAAAATATTTTAAGATGAGGTCATTGGTTGATGCACCCAATTACAATCAAGTAATCATTAAATGCAAAGGCTCGCGAAAGATATCGCGATGTTGATTTAATGATTTTTCCAAGAAAAATTAAGAACCACCATATGTGAATTCATATCTCTTAAATGTGTAGAGTCTTTTGGCAGGTTGGCGATCTCTTCACATGCACGAAAAGGGTTAGTGGTGCATGGCATAACTAATGAGAAAAGATAACACGTACCCTTTCTGAGCCGATTTTATCAAAAATAAAAAAGACAGATTGGAGCATGCAAAGGGTATTTATTGTGCAAGGTTAACAAATTGTGTCGAGACTTGAGTCATTTGAAAAGAAAGAGAAATGTTTTCAAAAAGCTAAGTTGTAAAGTTTGCAGAGTTCTTAAAAAATACAAGGAAAATGGCTGAAATTGCAGAGAGTTCAACACAAGTCGTAGGCACTGAAAGCATTGAAGAACAAAGAATGTCAATGCCTTGTGTGAATATTTATGCCCAAGATTCTTATGCAACCCTAGGTATTCCAACAAAGCCTTCATGGCCCTACACTAAGCCAGCGGACCAAAAAGTGTTAAGCGTGGTTTCTCCTAGAAACCAGGCTTTGATATTAGAAGATTGGGACAACGTTCAAGACCCAGAGTTATCTCAGAACCCCAAAATCTTAAGGAACGTTGCATGTCTGAAAATGAAAAAGATTACTGATCCTTTTCATGGCTAAATGTGGAACTACGGGCTCCCCTAGTACATGGTTCCTTTGGCGCACCATTGTTCGAAGATTTTACTGGCCTATGCTAAATGTTTCGACACCCGAACATGAATTATAAGTGGCCAAAATTTCAGGGTGGTAATCTGTCACCATGCCCTCCAAGATATGTTGTGCATTCCTTTTACCTCTCTTAAGGGCGCTAAGGATTTTGATATTTCCAGACTTCAAAATTACTGGAGGATGCTTCGGTTGGCGCAAAAATTTTATAATGCTGAGATAGGTACGCCATGAGTTAACTTCATCCCTCCTATCTTCCCACTTAGTCTGGTTGCTTTTGAAGTAGGTTCATCCTCCGTCTTCCCCATGTTGGTGTTGGTTTGTGAATTGGATATGGATAGGGAAGTCTCAGAATTCTAGATGAGTCTCAACTTTATGCTGAAAAAGAATACCCAACCTTCGCTGATGGACTTTGCAAAGGTCATTGTAGAAGGGATGTGCTGACAGCTGAGGGATTTTGAACCTCATTCCAAGTTTAGGTATTCCTCTCTCTTGACCTATGATATTGCATCAGAATCTCAACTATTTCCTGTAATATTTCCCCTTGGTAGTATTTGATGAACATGGCACTAGAAGGCTAGTTTCAACCTGGACTCCTATCCTCTCGAAAACTTTTGATTATTACGCATTCTCAAACATATTCCTAGCTCCAACCTTGAGAGCTTTAGATCACAATGGAGGCAGTATGTCTGGTCTCTTGATGCAAAACCAAATATCATGGATTAAAGGGTTGGTACCACCGTGCGATTGGTTCTTCAGTACAAATTTCACAATGCTTCGTATACAAGGTTTTGTCCGGGAGCCTTTCTGACTCCCACATTTTGTTTCAGATAGGGTACTGGCCCTAGAAGTTTTTAGGCAGTTGTGCAATATTGAAAATTATTATTGGGGAGGGAAACATTTGACTTCCCATTTGACAATGTTTATCATGTTCGGCTTTTTATCGTTGGTGAAGAAGAAGAGCTCGAAGGTAAATAGCTCCAAAGTTTTGTATTCTAAGTTGGGTTACCTTGGGCTAATGGTTATTTGTGACACATGGCGATATAATCTAGAGGGAAATTTTTCAGAGATTGGCGTTAAAATTCCCCACCAGCCTTGGCCATTTTGGGACCCTCAAAGAAATGCAAATGGGGGGAATGTGAGATTATACGTCGGCCTAGAGTACATCCCTTCCAGCTCGAGTCAACCACCTTGGCTGAATTTTTATCACTTAACGGTGAAGCCCAACACCAACCACAAAATAAATCAATTTCTCTATAGCCAATTAAACAAGCTTTGGTGGAAGCCTGATAGGATTAAAGATTTTTGGATTTATAGGAAGGAAATAAAAAAGACTAATGGGCTCTTCCAGGAGGTGGATTCAGACAACCAGTTTGATGATATATGGTGTCGTGAACATTCAGAAAGTGAGGACTCTCCTAACCCTTTGGGTTCTAAGAGATTCTATGAAGCAGAAAGTATAGCTCCAGAGCATGTAGAAGAGGTGGCCCAAAAGGCTCCCATAGTTGAAAAATATCCTACACGAGGAGAGAAAACTAGTGGACAGCAGTTGCAGCAAGAATAATTCTCAAATACACAAATTTCATAGCATACTAGCTCCTCTAAATCAGGCATAAAGAGGCCGAGATATTCCAAATGCCACCAAAGGGTTATTTTGGACATAGACAATTCCCCGGAGGAGAAGAGGCCATGAACAAAGGAATCAAGAAGAGGAGAAGAGTTGCAATGTGAAGAGGTGGTGGTATCTATTGTAGGTCTTCAGGAAACTCAGGTATATTTTCCCCCTTCTTCTCTCTCTTCTATGTCTTTGGTCTCCTCTATGTCTTCCCCTGCTATGTCATCTGTGCCAGTTGTTCCTATCACTAGTTACCTAGGGCAGGTCAACATTAATTCCCCTGGGGGTCCCCTTCGGTCTCCTTCTTTGCCTACTGACCATGAGGCACAAGTAATGGTGGTATATCTTGACCCTCTGAGTCAGCAATTTATATCTTTGAGGCCTCAACATCAGGAAAATCCTTCCCCACTCCTTTTTCCCACCATGTTTTCACCATCTCTAGGAATTAATTTTATCCCATCCTTTTTCGTGGCAACTGTTACTAGGCCTCAAAAATCCGTCTATACATTAAGAACACTATTGTTCCCACTAGAAGCTCCCCAGGAGTCTCCTTTTGTTGGTGGATTAGATATTTCATCCTAGGAATATTTCTTGCAGGTGGATGCAAGCAAGGGTGCTCGAGCTAGCCGAATTCAAAGAAGAAGGGAAAAGGATGTGAGTAGACTTGTAGAGCCTCCTTTGTAGACCATGTTCAACGAAAGCCAAAATTTGTTGATTTTTGCAAATGTCGCACCCAATGTAATCAAGTCGGTCGGGGAAATGCAGCCAAGCGATTATTTTGTCAATGTCGTAGGGCTTGACTTGTAGCAGGCTCATCCGTAGGATAAAGTTGAGTTAATGGAGGAAACTCAAAGGGTGGTGACCACTGACTTCCTCAAGCTCATTCGACAAATGAATAAAA
The DNA here is from genome assembly GCA_007115665.2 of Sequoiadendron giganteum. NCBI lineage: Eukaryota > Viridiplantae > Streptophyta > Pinopsida > Cupressales > Cupressaceae > Sequoiadendron > Sequoiadendron giganteum. Next base: position 289,500,247 of record CM021110.1, on the reverse strand, counting down.
AATATGAACAAATGAAGGAGCTAAAAGGAAAGGTACAAATTTGGTCAAACAAGCATAAGGCCCAGGAAGTCGAAATCAATTGCCTGTGGAGTGAAATAATCCTTTGAGAACAAATTCATTGAGCTTCAGGCCTTGGATGCGGAGGTTGTTCCGAGCCTACAAAGATAAATTGAGCAATTACAAGCCACATAAGCGACCCTCCATGATGAATTAAGGTAGGCGAGTGATGACCTGAAACAGCTCCGACAAAGTACTAATGAGGAGGTAAACGAAATGAATGCCACATTGGAGCAAGAAACAAAAAAATTAAGGCATGCCAAATTGGCCTTGGGAGAAAAGGAGAAGGAGTTTACTACTCTAAATAATTAGTTATCGGCCCTGGAGGGAAGCACTGTAGAGTTGAAGGTGGATCTAAGTGGCAAGACTTCTGAATGGGACCTTTTGAGATCCCAGCCTCCTGCACCCCAAATGAACTCACTGGAGATAGCCAAGGAGCTACATGTGTCATACTAGGATAGGGTTAAAACATTATGCCTTACATTGTATCCCATGCTCAAATTTATGTCATAGGAAACCATTCTATGTGGGGTGGTTAGTGAAATAATGCAACAAGTACAAAAGATGACTTTCGATAAAGTTTTGGAGGCCAAGCGATTATTGGGAAAATTGTATACAACTTCCGATGAAGCATTGAGTAGTGTATGGATTGAGGACCAAACAACGGTTTCCATGGGAATACATATTCTCATTTCTATGCATAAGGTCATCCAGCATGTCAAAGAGTGCAGAGCTAAGCTAACCCAGATTATCTATGATATGCGGGCAAAACATTTCCGCATAACTCAGCGAGAGCTTCCATCGCCCTTTGTGACAGATCAAATAGTGGTGGGCATTGAGCACATCATTGAAAATATTGAGGAGAAGAAGTAGGATTTATCAGTCTTTAAATCCTTTGATCAATCTACGACTACCACCAATATTGAAAACATAGTGCATCAGTTGGCATAGCTCTTTTTCTAGCTTAAATCAGAGGAAAAGGTATCTGGTGGAGTTCCTTTTAAGGAAATAATTGATCTAAACATGGCACATGAAAATCTGTGCATTCTCTCTGCACCATCAAATGAAGTCTGGACATTCCTTCAGGCTGCCCTCTTTCGGATGTGAGTGATTGTGTTGGAGTTAGACCGATTTGCGAGACCAGAGATTCTGGGGTTCTCCATTAATCCATAGGTGAAATGTTCCCATGAGTCGCCAAACTATGAATATTTATTCACACACTGCTTTTTCCTTCACGGTTTCTCTTCATTTTGTGGCTTCACCTTTTTTGGTATCACTCGCACCTTTTCAGTAGTTACCACATGGCATCCTATCAGAGCTTTCTTTTGGGTCGTATCACTTTTCTTTTGTCAGGATCCATTTGTTTTGCGTGTGGCCTCTGCTTGTTTCTTTCTGAGTCAGGTCCACACTATAGTTTCTTTTTCTAGGAGGTTTTACACATGGCTTCCTATCAGAGCTTTCTTTTGGGTCATCTCACCTTCCTTTTGTCGAGCTCCATTTTTTTGACGTGTGGCGCTCGTTCATGCATCCATTGCCTTGGGTTCGAGGTCTATGCATCAGTCTTTGTTTTGATATCATGTGTTCTCTTTTGCTATTTCGTGTTCTCTTCTGCTGCTACATGGCCTAGGTTTCTCAAAGGACATGCCTGCTGGCATGCTGTTGGATGATCTCTCTATTGGTGCTAGCTCAAGAAACTTTGGATCGGTGATGGCTTCGTTGAAGCATCTTTCTTATTAGGGTCCTCAAACGACGGGTTGGCGTATTTAAGAAGCCTTTTTTTCCTCATTTTTGGATTGTTTTTGGATGGATTAAATTTTCCCGAGCACTAGGAATTAGCCTCCATAGTGTTTTCTATTGAACTTGAACTCATAGACTATGCCATTCATTTTTGGCCTTTTTGTTTTCATGCATTTAATAGGACATTAAACTATGCTTATATGTTCTGGAATATATGAACGTTTGTTTCAAGATTTTGTAATCTATGTGTAGCTTAATATAATGCAAATCATATTGCTACTCTTTTATGTTAGCTTATGTTGTATGGGTTATATTATACAAATGGTTTCATGTTCTTATGTTTGTAGTGTTGGGAATCATTTGTTTGATAAACATCAGTTACTATTCAAGCCTTTGTTTCAGCATTGTGCTTAATTATTTCCTTTTTGATTTGCTGCATCGCCTTAGCCTAGGTTTTTTTATTTTATGTTCATCTTTCTACCCTTTTCCTCCCCCCATAAAAATGAAGATTCGGCTTTGATAAAACCCCGAAGGTCACTTAGCTACACACACAAGTCCCCCAATAGCTAAGTTTCCTATAAGGTTGTTGCCTACAAAATTTTGCGTCAACAATACCTTCTTCATCAAAGGTAGAAGGTGTTCCTTTATCTTGTGACAAAGAGATATCTTTCTTAGGACAAGATACTATACCTACACAAGGCTCTATAGATTGTAAGATTTTGTACGCTCCTTTAGAGGAGTGTGTAAAATCCAAATCAGTAGTGGGTTATGGGATGACATTGACAATAAGCGAGGTTTTATTTGTTTGGTGAAAGTGTTGCAAAGGATCATTGTTGAGACCACTAGTGTCCATCAGTTCAAGATGCACTAGTGTTAAGTTTGGTTTAGAAGAATCATGGGTCATGGTGTGAATTTCAATTAAAGGATTGGTGATTTCGATCAAAGTAAAATAATCAAGACCATGACTCGTTGTTTGCATGTTAGGATTGATGGGGACATGTATACCTTGTTCTCTAGCACCACATCCTTTTCCACTCTAGCCAATTTATTTCATAAGTTCATAACCTTTTCCATAAATAATTTTCATTGCTTTTGGATCAGGTGGTTGTTCATTGTCTAAAGTAGTTGAGGTGGATGCTTGTGAAGGATCTTCCAAATGTTGTGTTGATAGGATCATGTTTTCATGTCCCTTATTTGAATCATTATTTATGATCTTGTACTCATCCATTAATGTAGGTGTGAATTCTAAGGAAGCCTAATCATTGTTTGATGGCTTCGTGACTTGCTCAATATGTTGTTCTTTGTTTGTTTGTTGTATAGGTTCCACTTGTGTGGTTGGTGTGAAGGTATTGAAATGATTCACAATATTTTTCTCAAGTTGCAAGACACTAAAAAACTCAGGATCAACGTCAAGTGTGTGTACTTGGTTATTGTATATGTACTTTATTTTACGATGAAGAGTGGAAAGCACTCCATTTATTGCATGAATCCATGACATGCCTAAAATAAGATTATATGAAACATCATGTGGCATAACATGGATCAGGTTATTGGACATAATAACTCGGCCAAAATAACCATGGACACAATAACCCAGTCACAATAACCCAAGGACAAAATAACCCAGGGTCATAATAACCCAAGCCAAAATAACCCGTCGTTAGAATAACCCATGATTAGAATAACTCGTGGTTAGAATAACCCATGGAAAAAATATCCTCATAAGAATATAGAGAAAGGAAAACAAAATTTATAAATTACATTAGAATTTAGATATTTTTCCAATTCTTATGCCAAATTTTTGCTCCAATTTGCACTGCTATCTCTTCATGTGCCCAAATGATCATGGGTTATTTTGTCCATGGGTTATTTTGACCATGAGTTATTCTATCCATGGGTTATTATGACCTTGGTTTATTTTTTCCTTGGGTTATTATGACCGGGTTATTCTATCCAAGGTTATTTTAGCTGGGTTATTATGTCTAGATACCCATGGATCAGTGTGTCCAATGTGGCCATTCAAACTATAAGAGGCAAAGTGATCACAACAAGCATTTTCTACCCTACACTATCAAATCCACTGATAGATAAAGAGGTAGGTTGAATAGTTGATTTATCCACATGCAGCCTATCCAAAATATTTACACTACACATATTAACGATCAAGCCATTGTCAACAAGGGTTCGCTTTATCCCTATTCTTTTGTATTGAGATATTATTACAAAAGCTTCATTTTGTTTTTGCACTTCCAAAGGAGGGAGCTCACTTTGGTGGAAAAAAATGTAAACATTCAATCCTTGAAGTATAGATGCTATGTCATTAGGTGTCACATTAGAAGGGATAGGAACTTGTTGTAAGGAATTTTGCATCATTTTGTGATAGTGAGGGGAGGCTTGAATGAGGTCCCATAATGAGATCTTAGCAAGAGTATTTTTTAAGTTGGTCGATAAGATCATACTCCCTAAGAGTGAATTCAAGCAAGGGGCAATAGGTAATATGGGATTAGGTAGAGGTAAGGGTGTTGCGGTTGATTGTTGTGGTTGTAGATTGTTTCTTGTGTAATGTGTATGAGCAACAGTATTATAACTCAATTGTTGTGACACATTATTCTTAGGTGGGTAAAGGATGAGTTGAGGTTGAATAATATTAACATTCTCGAGGGAAGGAGAGTATAACATGGGCTCAACATCTTCTTGTAAGGGAAAAATATTATGATTGTCAAAGTTATCCTTGTCTTGAATCATGATATCCTCCCTAGGAGGAGAGTTTTTAGAACTACAAACCACATTTTCTTGACATTCGAGGGTTGGTTTCTATAAAATGACTTCATCACAAGTAGGGGAATGATCAATGATGGGATTATCAATAGTGGGATGATTAAGAGAGGGTTTTATTTGATTGTCTTTTGTTTTTAAGGTCTTGTTCTCTTGTTCCATATTATCTATCCTAGTAGGAGAGCTTGTAATATGTTCATCCAAGTTTGAATGTTGTAAAGTAGCTTCATCACAAGTGGGGGAGGCATCAAGAGAAGGACCACTATGATTGTCAAATAGATTGCCCAATATGGTAGGAAAATTAGGGAAGGGAGAGTCAAGAGTCTCATGTCTCTTAAGAGGTGTATCCTCTAACACCAACCTATCCTCTTTGCATTGAGGAGGGATATTAGGAGAAGAATAATTTTTATGGTCATGGTGATAGAGACTAGGTAAGGTGATGTCTAGAAATGTTTCGATGATCGCATCTTCTTCTTTTTTAATGTCTTCCAAAGGGGGATGAAGAGAGGGACAATCAAGACCCTCAATGCTTATACCTTCTTTCACCAAGATACCTTTGTCACTAATAGGAGAAGTATAGGGAGAAACACAAGTATGATTGTTATGATTGTCAACACTACCATCCTCATCAATGGGTAAGGTAATGTTAAGGATTGTCTATGGTTTGGTGATTAACATGTTTCTTAATTAGCTCATTGTTTTAATCTAAGTTGAACTCATCAGAAGGGATGTTGTATTTATAAAATCCATTTTAAACCAAATAAAAGCCACATATTTTGAAAGTAAACATGCTATCATGAAAAATTAAAGAAAGTGTAATGCAATGACCTAAAGTGAAAAGATGAAATACAATTTTCAGATGGGAAACAAGGTAATTTTCTAATTACATTATGCAACAACCTGAAATGGAAATGTTGTAAATGAAAATTTGAAATTAAGAAATGCATGAAATAAGATAATTTAAGTTACATCTAATGAAATGCATGTTACAAAAACACAACCAATTGATATAGATAAGTAATGGTAGAAAACAAAAGCTTAAAAATAAGGTTTTCAGCTCTATAGAAGGTTGTTTCATGGGTGAAAAGGGACTAAGTCACCCAAGGTAGTGAATTAGTCCTATTGGAGATATTTTTGGGAATTTTCAAAAAAAAATTATGCATTTTTATGTTTTCTATGCTCTATGATGCATACCTAAGATGCAAATGTAGAATTTTAGAAATTTTTAAGGATTTAAGATGCAAAAATGCAACCTATATGCACTTTAACTAATGCAAAACTTGAAACCCTAGAATGCAACTTAAATAATGAAAAATTCAATGCAATTTTAATGTAATGCAAACCTAGGATGAGAAAGAACTCCAAATCAGACAAGAAGGTGTTTGAAAGTCAGGTTCACCAAAATGAATGACAAAATTTAGGGGAAAGAGGTACTCTTGCACTTCTAGGGTTCTCCACCTAAAAGGAGAGAGATCTTCCACCCAAAAAATTGGAATTTCATTATAGATTAAGGAAAATATGATTGAAATGTATGTAAATGGGATGTCCTAAATGCAATAAACTGATAAAAAAAACTAACTAGTAATGCAAAACCTAGAAAATGCAACTTGTTTGAAAATACATTATGATATGCAAACATGACCTAAAAATGAAAACAAAAGGTGTGCACCGAGAATTGTGTTGCAAACTTGAAGCAACTCTAAAATTTTGGAAATACTGATTTGTAAGCCTAGTGTGAAACTTGTGCCAAACTGAGTGACTTAGTCCTTTTTCGGGATGATTCTGGAAAACTACACCAAAGCATGTTCTAGCCAAATGGGTATCCGGGTCTACAAAAGCTTCTGAAAAAATTTCACAGTGGGACTAAGTCACCACAACTAGGGGAAGTGTCATTTTTTTCTTTTCTAGAAACCTGAACATGGAAATGAAAGCTCTTGACCTGCAATTTCTATTCCTCCAAGTATTCAGACCAGAAACCTTGATTTTCAGCCTGTAAGTGTCCTTTTGTGTAGATCTTGACTTGGTCAACAAGGAGATGCCCTCAACAAGTCTTCAACCTATTCTTTAATGATTTCCATACCCTCAAAGTACCTAAATCTACAAACACACAAAGAGAGAAGGAGATAATTGTTGATTGTGAGGGCATGGGGGTTTTCCTTGGTCAGACACATTTTAGATGATTAAATCAAATGAAGAAATAAGATATTGAAGAATGAAATGAAGGAGTTAGAAAATTTCCATGGTGATTGATCTTGAGTTGTTGCACCAATGGTTGAAGAACCTACCCTTGAATGATTGCTTAATGACATAGAATACCAAAACCCTAGCTTGCTTGAGAAGAATGATAAAGAGAGGAAGGAGATAGAAAAATGAGACTTAGGAGATGAAAAATGAGGGGAAACCCCTTTATTTATACATGATTTTCCCTAATTTCTTAAAAATACCTCTTCATAGGCCGACCTTAGGGTTTAGAAGACAATATCCTGCCAAAATATTACAATAAATTTGATTTTAAAGCCTAATGTGACTAAGTCGCCCAAGCTGGTGACTTAGTCCACTTAGGAAATTTTAAGTGGGTGTCGGGAATTAAAGTGTGATTAATGTTGTTTAACGAGATTTTCTTCTGAAACATACTTAATTAGGGCCTATAAGTGCATTAGGGGGCCATTTTAACATAAGAAAGGGTCAATTTATTGATGACAAGCCTCATAAAGTGTCAGAATTTGTTACAACTCCTTACAACACTTTGGAATAAGGCTTGGTAAGGGGTAAAAAGAGGTTATTTAGGTGAATTATGATGAAAGGGTCCTAGAAAAGTGTGAAAATGGGTTACAATAGTTCACAACACTTTTACAAGACACCATAGAATTCTCTTTGATTTGCAAGGGTCCAAGACCTAATGTGAATGTGTTGTCCACATTAAAACATTAAATCTAGGCAACACTAGGTCAAAAATCTGCAAATGGTTAGCATATTTCTAACATCCTCATAGAATAATACAACATTCTTAAATCTAGGCAACACTAGTTCCAAGTACATTGCATGGAAGTCGCCTACAATGACACATATCTAATGCGGCTATTTCCTCGAAGCTTGGCTAGTGACACTATGGAATGGTTTCTCATCTGCCTACGGGAATCTAAACCTTTCAAGAAATCAAAGATGCTTTCCATCAAAATTACGCATTCAACATTTCTATGGATGTTAGTTTGGAAGAACTCTCAGTGCTCAAACAGAGTAAGGGAGAATCATTCACCGCCTTTCTCCAATGATGGCGAGCAAAAGCTAATCGAAGTAAGTGGGCCATGCCAGAAGAGCAACAAGTCTATACCATCATCACCAATACAGACAAAACCTTGGAATTCTATTTGAAGATGCAATGCATCACTACATATGATCAACTAATCCCCAAGGCGCTCACTATTGAACGAGCTCTCGTTACACAAGGGGGCACACCCACTTATCATGAACATCGGGATAGTTGCCCATCCACTAGTTTCAATCACAAACCTCACACATGGGTGAAGAATCGAAATATCACCAACAATGGTGTAGTGGATACCAAAGTTGTCACCAACACCCCCAAGCAAAACAATCAAACACAACATCACCAACCATAGAACAACAACTGGAATAACGTGCAAACAAATGTGGTAAACCAACAACCAACCCAAAACCAGATCAACAATCTTAATAATCAAGGAGGACCACCTCCATGAAACAAGTTCCCCCCCAAATGGAAATTCACAGCCCTTGGGAAGTCAATCGAGTCCATCATGAAAAATCTGGTCAATGAGAACATCATCAAGGTCCCCACCCATGATAATTATAGCAAACCCAGGTGAAACCGCCATGGTATAATGAAAAACTCCTTTGTGACTTTCACAAAGTTAAGGGACACACAACTGCCAACTGTATGAAGTTGAAAAACATCATCCAGGATCTCATTGAGGACAAGATCATCAATGTCGAACAATCGGCTAGTAATCAAGACCTCAAGATATACACCAATCCGATGCCAAATCATAATCAAGGGAATAATCAAGGAAATAAAAAAGGGAAGCAAAAGTATGCTAGCACAAAGCTTATTTATGAAGACATTGTCACATGTGTAGATGAAATGGTCACTGTCATTAATGTCAGAGGAGCCGATGTTGATTGTGGAGTCACCACATGTAGCATAAAGCTTACTATTGCAAGGGCATCACAACCATCTAAGACCCCCATTTCAAATATAAGAGTCATTTCCTATGATTACAATGTTATTGACCAGCTGAAGAGAACTCCCACACAAATCTCCATCATGGAACTGTTAAAAAATTCCATTGGCCATGGGAAAATTCTTGATGAAGCATTAGCAACATCCACCATCTCCGCCACCCTTGACACAAATAAGTTTTAGGCTATGGTTGGAAATATCATCACCTAGAATCTCCTAACATTCTCTGATCAAGACTTCCCCCCGCAACCATCTCATAACCGTGCACTTCACCTTCAAGTGCTTGTCCACAAAAAGAAAGTTAAAAGAGTCCTGGTGGATGGAGGTGCAGGCCTTAATATTTTCTCTTTCAAGCTTATAAAGAACTTGTGGTTTGTCGAGGATTTCATTAACAAGAAAAAGAGTATCACAATAAGGGCATATGATGATCAAGAAAGAGTGTCTTAGGGCACTATTAAAATCCCAATCCAAGTGGGACCAACAACCATGGAGACTACTTGTTAGGTCCTCGACCTTGACTTACCATATAACATCCTCTTAGGACATCCATGGATCCACGGAATGAAAGCAGTGGCCTCAACATATCACCAATGCATCAAGTTCTTGCACCAAAATGAGGAGGTCACTATATACGGGAATCCCAAACCATTTGCCTACTGCAAAAACTTGGAAGCCAAGTTTTATAAAATCCCCCAAGTGTTAAAAAATGATGAAGGCCCATCCACTGCATACATCGACCTAGCTAACCTCGCCTCCACTTCTACGATAGAGACACCTGCCATCCCTGACATATCTGACATCAAAAACATGATCCAAGATAATGGATGCAGAGACTATAGAATGAAGAAGAATGCATTTTTTGTAGGAGAGTTACCACAATATCCTAGGTCGCATGGGAAACCATAGCCAACTCAAACACCTATCCACACTGTTAGGGTGGACCCTTCTAGATTCCGCCATTGGGGGGATCTCAGTCAGGAAATTATGGATGAGGGAGACATCTCAAACACATTATACCAAGATGAAATGCCCACCCCCACCCTACCCATGGATGAAACTAATAGAGGGTTGCAAATGATGTTTGGTATGGGCTATAATAGAAGCCAAAGCCTTGGAAGGAACAGTGATGGACAGCTAGAGCCCATAATTGCAGAAAGAAGAATGCAGAACCTTGGCCTTGGATGTACTCCCTTGAGTATAATTGTATGTGGCAGAGGTACTCCTAGTAGGGCAGTCAGGTTCTCCCCTCAAGTACCAATAACCACCCTTAGACCACCCATATGCACAAGCATCCCGCTTCACAACTTCACCTTTGACGTCACTGATGTCTGCGCAAGTAGTGATGATGATGATACCATAATAGGCCTACCCATGCTTTTTGAGGATTACTCCTTACTAATTATTAGTGCCTCACCCACTAAGTCAAACCAACAAACCCATAAGATCAACTTAGTGTACCCTCAACTCATCAACTATGACCAACGAGGACCACCAGTTCTATACTGATTCAAAAACAATGAGGCTCTCTCAGAATTCATGGGACTAAGGGATACAGTTCCATGTGGGGATCAAAAGGAAAGTTTTGACATCACTTTAGACACCCAGGCATATTACGAGGAGACGATTGAGTCCTTCAGTTACAAAAGAGAAATATCGAGAATATGCTCAGAGTTATTGAGTGAAAATCACACTGTGGCACTCTCTAACCATAGAACAGTAAAAATAAAGGATGCATCCAATGGTGAAAACCTCTCTAAGGCACCGGAGGATGAAGGATTCAATCTCTCCCCTACTAATCTACATCAAGAGAAATCAGTAGTCCTAGCAGAACAGTGTAATCCTATTAACTTGGGAATGAAGGCGGCACCACAAATCACTTTCTATGATGAGTCTCTCCTAATAGAAGAACAAGAACTATTGGCAACATTTCTAAAGGAAAGGAAGGTAAATTTCGCATGGACCTATGCTGACATGTCAGGTTTGGATCCGGAAGTTGTAGTTCATCATTTAGTTGTTTACCCTTGAGCGAAGCCGATTAGACAAAAGTTGAGAAAAATGCATCCCTAGATAGCCTTGCTAGTCAAGGTAGAGTTACAAAAGCTCTTGGATTTTGGCTTCATATGCCCAATTGACTATCTAGAATGGGTATCTAATCTTATACGAGTCTCAAAACCAAATGGAGGCATCCGCATCTGCACTAACTTCAGAGATCTCAACAAAGCATGTCCCAAGGATGATTTTCCACAACCTAACATCGATATGATAGTGGACATGACAACCGGACATGAGATTCTATCACTGATGGATGGCTTCTCGGGGTATAACCAAATAATGATTGTGAAAGAAGATCAGCATAAGATGACATTCACATGTCCATGGGGCACCTACGGCTGGAATATGATTCCATTTGGGCTAAAGAATGCAGGGGAAACATACCAAAGAGCCATGACATTGATATTCCATGACATGATCCATAAAACAGTTGAAGATTATGTGGATGGCATACTAGCAAAATCAAAGAAGAGACAAAACCACATAGCAGCCCTAAGTGACATATTTGATAGATTGGAAAATTATAAGGATAGGCTCAATCCAAAGAAATGTGTCTTTGGTATACAATCTGGAAAAAATTTGTGCTATATAGTATCAATGAGGGGGATAGAGGTGGATCCCACAAAGGTTAAGGCAATCCTTGATATGCAAGCACCAAGAACATTGAAATAACTGAGAGGATTACAAGGCATACTGCAGTCCATCTGGAGGTTCATAGCACAGTTGGTAGACAAACAAATTGCGTATTCACATCTACTCCACAAGGGAGTAGCATACAAGTGGGATGAAAAATGCTATCAATCATTTAGAAAATAAAATAATATCTACTCACACCACCTATATTGATGCCACCCATTGCAAGAAAACCTTTGATCTTATACATCTCAGCAACAACAATAGCCCTGGGTGCTCTTTTGGCTCAACACGATGAGAATGGAACTGAAAGGGCTATCTATTACATCAGAAGGAAAATGGTTGGCCATGATTTAAGTTACACATTCATTGAGAAAGATTGCTTGGTAGTAGTATTTGCTGCACAAAAATTCTGACACTACATGCTGGCACATAAAATCAAGCTCATTGCCAAGATAGACCCCTTACAATATCTACTGTCAAAAGCTATGCTCATAGGAAGGATGGCTAAATGGGTCATGATACTATCAGAGTTTGACATTGAGTATGCGGAGCAAAAGGCATTTAAAGGACAAGTTATTGTAGACCAGCTAGCAAAAGCTCCCATCTATGTAGAGAACCCGCTCATATTAGAATTTTGAGACGAGTCCATTTTCAATCTTAGTATAACCAATCATTGGAAACTATACTTCGATGGTTCCCACACACAACATGGATCGGGAGTCAGTGTCTTCTTTATCACCCCACAAGGGGATTGCATACGAAGGTCTTACAAGTTGGCATTCCCCTATACAAACAACATTGTATAGTATGAGGCTTTAATCATAGGTCTCAAAATTCTGGCACAGTGGTGAATCATGGCATTTAAGGTCTATGGAGATTAACAACTTATCATTAACCAAGTCAACAGTGAATACAAAACTAAGGATGATAAGCTTACACCATACAAGAAGCTGGTAGAAAGCCTCAAAGAATCTTTTATTGATATCACTTTTGAGCAGATACCGAGGGAAAACAATAGAGCGGTTGATGTAATGGCAACGATTGGATCCTTGCTAGATATCCCTCACAATGTCTCAAAACACAAATTCTTGATAGAGTAGATTCTTGTACCCACATTTGAGGTACCAGAGTCGGAATATGTGTGTGAACTCATTGGTCCCGATGATCTTTGGTATCATGAAATTTACACATACCTGAGATTAGGAATCCTCTCAAACGACATTACCCCGAACCTCAAGCGAACCTTTGTCAAAAAATCCTTACATTTTGTCATCCTAAGGGAAAGTCTCTTCTACAGAAGTATTGATGGAACCCTATTACGTTGCTTAAAACCTGAGGAAGCCCTAACGACTTTGATTGAGGTACATAATGGCATGTGCGGTTCACATTTGAGTGGTATGAATTTGGCCAAGTTACTAAGAACCGGATACTACTGGTCAAAAATGGAAAGAGAGGCACATAGTTTTGTTAGAAGGTGTCTACAGTGCCAACAACATGGAGACCTCATTCATGTACCAACTCAAGAATTACATCCCATTATTACACCTTGGCTCTTTTCCTAATGGGGGCTCGATCTCATAGGTAAAATCTCACCCACCTCATCTAACGGCCACAAGTTCATTATCACCGCCACCGAATATTTCACAAAGTAGGTCGAAGCAATTCCCATTTCCTACATCACTGGAAAGCAGATATCCAAGTTAATCCTAAACTACCTCATTTTTTGATACAGTGTTCCCCAATCCATTATCTTTGATAATGGGACACCTTTCAAGAATTAGGATGTCTATGAATTGTGTGAAAAATTCAAAATCCAACACTGCTTTTCCACACCATATTACCCACAGGGCAATAGCTAGGTAGAAGCTACCAACAAAACCATTCTGAAGATCCTTAAGAAAATAGTCAATGACTCTGGTCATGACTGGCATCTATAGTTAAATCTCTCCTGATGGGCCTACCGCACCAGCATCCACATGCTAACAGGTTCCACCCCATTCTCCCTGGTCTATGGATCATAAGCCATCCTCCCTATTGAGATCGAGCTCCCATCACTAAGGATATCATTGCAAAACCTCATCACAGATGAGGAATATAGGGTTACAGGGCTAAATGAGCTAGAGTTACTAGATGAATGGTGCATGGATTCCCTAAATCATCTACAGGTCTACCAAAATCACCTGAAATGGAGCTACAACAAGAAGATCAGGCAACACACCTTCCAAGTCGGTGAACTTGTGATGAAAGAAAACCAAAAGAATATGCCAAATCTAGAGAGCAAAGGAAAATTTGAGCCCAACTAGCTGGGACCTTTCATCGTCATAGCTAGCTATAAATCAGGAGCATATCAATTAGCAACACCAGAAGGCCAGCCTCTGCAGGAGCCTCTAAACAGCTCTCACCTCAAAAAAATTTATGCCTAAGAACTTGCAAGGTATAGAACAAAAAAATACAAAAAAATATCAAAAAAATGTCCTGAAAAAATGGTTACCTTGATGAAAACCTGGCAAACAGGCATCTTGGTGACAACAAAAAAATACAAAAATCCAAAAAAAAAAAAATCAAAAAAAGGATTGAAAATAGTAAAGAAAAATAAATAAAAATCATCCTCTAGAGAAAACCACTTCGGTGGCACTTTGGACAAGTACCTTGGTGAAAACCTGGCAAATAAGCACCAAGTGTAAATAAATCACTCCCCATCTGCTAGGATCTGCATGACTCACTCATCCATTCCATCACATTTCATTAATCATCCATCCACCCATCCGCTCGCATCCATACCATAGCTTGAGTTGATTCCCATATCATATTCCACCATAGTACTACTTGGCATATTCCTAACGTCAGTTTGTCCTACCTTCATCGAAGTAGTCTATCGCACCACGTTGGGGGCATGTTCCTATACCTGTATCAGATCAGATTTGTGTATATTCTCATGATCTTCCTAAACATCAAAAAAATCCAAAAACATCCAAAAATTCATCAAAATTCAAAAACATTTAAAAAATCTGAAAATAAAAAACATCCAAATCATTCAAAAATCCAAAAACATGTCAAAATCTTAGAAAATCTTCAAAAAATTCATCATTGAGTCTTGTCAGTCTTCCACCTTGTCTGAACTACATCGTCTCTGAGCTTGAACGTAGGCAAGGTTGATCTTTGATCATCCCCCGAGATAATTAGGGTCAGTTCTTAGGCGTCTGTTGCATTGGAAATCCATTTGCCCATCTCTTTTACAGTTAGGGTCAATTCTTAGGCATCCATCACATTGGCAATCCATTTTCCCATCTATTTTACAGTTAGATCAATCCTTATGCATCTGTCGCATTAGCAATCCGTTTGCCCATTTATTTCAAATTTTCGGTCAGTCCTTTAGGCATTTGTCGCAATGGCAATCTGTTTGCCCATATATCTTTTCATTAAGTCAAGTATGTCATCATTCAAACTACATGGTCTCTGTGTGTATAACATAGTCAAGTCTAATCTATGGATCAGCTCCCAAGACCCCTAGCATAGGTCTTTTAGTCAATCTCTCCATCTTAAATATTGAAAATACCAAAAAAAATTGTAAAACATCTCAAAATACCAAAAACAACCTCAAAATATTTGAAAAACCCAAAATGGTGCATCTGTCTCATATCGGTTTCACTCGTAATAATCATCATTCCTAATAAAGCATCGTCACCTTCACCCTTTGGTAAGTTAGTCAGAAGCAAGTCTAGCAAGTTCAAAAGTGAACACCTAATCGTTAGAGTCTTAAGCCTAAGTCAGTAAGCAAGCAAGTTGGTCAACTCGTAGTATCAATAGCTTATCACCCAAATCAGTCTCATCAAAACCCTGATCACTACATGTCCTAGGATGAATCCCTCTGATGATGGACATAAGCATCAGGTACCCCATAGTAGTTTAACCTTTTGCTAGCGGTATGAAGAAAATTAGTTTGTTTGTTTACTTTATTTGGTCTTTGTTGACTTATCTTATTTTGCGCTCATTCCAAGGACCTCTCGATGATGCCTAAACAAAATAGGTTTAGAGAGAAAGGAATGGGGCAACGATCATTATCTTTTTATATGTTGTGCTTGTTGGATATTCTTGTAAAATAACTTTGTCATGTGTACTTTGTTTTGTTTTTAGGAAGGATGTTTTAGGTATCTTTTTGACCACATAAGAAGGCTTGCCTTTTTATGTTTTGGCCTGAGATGTCTAGAATATCTGAACTACATTCTAAATAAGGTCATGTTTGTCAAGTGTGAACAAGAGTACTCCTAGTTGTTTGATGATTCAAAGTCCATCACACTAGGTGCCACGCCATCCTGGTTCTTAATACCTTGATGCATCACACCTATGTGTGTTATCAAACATAAAGAAGGCTATGCTCTTTATCTCTCCCATCTTTGGATAAGAAATACATCATCATCATTCACCATCATATCCAATAAAGTCTCGATGACTAGTAGATTTATTGGACTTCCACATCTTCTTGGATTTAAGGGTTGATCCCTCACATTCTTCTATCCTCTTTCACACTAACAATGCATCCATCCTGCATCTGGCATAATCACGTCATATCATCATAGGACAACATCATCCATCGCATTTATCTCACATGCATTGCATCATCATTCAAGTTGTTTAGGATAATATAATTTTTTTATTCTAAGCATCTTCCAAACATCTCATTTACATCATCATTATCATATAGATCATATAGTCTAACCATCCATATATCCATTTTGAAGCTCTTTGTCGCGAGATCGACCTCAATCTTTTTGCTCAATCTCTCGAGGGGGCAATGTACTAACGTACTTTTTTTCAATAGGGCATCTAAAAAAATTAGAATTTTTTTTAATTTCGATGTCGGCGGCATCATTCTTTGAACCAATGCAGTGAGTACATTGCTTCAAAGAGGGGAAAAATTTAGCAATGCAAAATATACTGATACATCTAATCATGCTTTATTGAACATTATTCCATCTATTAATTAAATAAACCAATTTAATTAATCCATTGAGGTTTTCTTTCTAATTAATTCAAATTAATTAATTAACTTCCTAAAGTCCCTTCATTTAATTAAAGCATACATATTTAATTAAATCCATTTTCCTCTCATTTGATTTAAAATAAATCCAAAAATGCAAATCAAATGTCACAATCAACTAAACACTAGCTTAATTAGTTAAATCCCTAATTAATGGTAGGCTAACCCATGTCTCATCCACTTGCACAATAAATCATTTAATTTGATTTATTAAAACCCCTATTTTCTCACAAAGGTATATGCCCTCATTAACTCTCTTGTTTGACTTTTTTGGCCAAACACAATTCCCCCCAAAATCTTCAACCATATTCATTTATTTCCATTTTCAAATTTTAAATGGGCACATTGGCTAAAACTTGCACAAGCATGGGCCAATCCCATTGTGACAAGTGGCTCTCTCTCATTTGTTGGGTTTTAGTCCCACATTGCTCAATCTTGGCTTCTCCTCTCTCAATCTTTCCTATAAATTCAATGACTTCTCTCTCATTTTTCATCTATATTTTTAGAGAATCCTCATTATAGGAAACTTGAGTTCATTGAGCACCTCATTGTCTATCATCTCACTAGCTTGGCAAGGATTGGGAAAGGGCTCTTTCACTTATTGAAGGAGCACCAATCCATCATAGAATACATGCTTGGTTTAGTTTTGTCATTTTTTTTGAAGAACGTTGTATTATTCTATGAGGATTTTAGAATTATTCTAACCATTTGCAGATTTTGATGTCCACAGATACATTTTCTTACGACACATAAAATTTCAAAAGACAAAAATATGATCCAATCAAAATGATTTTTAAAGGGGTCGGATTATGCACAAGAGCAATCTAGATTTTCCTCAGTTTGAGTGTTTATATAACATGGGCTATGAAATAGATAAATTTTATAGGGGTTATCCCACGAATTGAGTGAGCTAAATTCAAGGGTAACAACTCTTCATTTTTCTTCTCCTTTAGTAGGTTCAAGACATACATTTTCTTGTCCTTAGTAATGGCATAAGTATTTTCTTTTCTATTACACAAATATTTTTGGTCATATTTCCATGGTCTACCCAAAAGGATATGGCATGCATCCATCGACATCAAATCAAAAAACTTCATCCCTATAGTTTCTAATCTTAAAATTCACTAAACATTGTTCACCTACCAAAAGTTGATGCCCCTTTTGAAACTAGGTAACCTGATATGGATTTAGATTCTTTATCTTTTCCAACTTCAGCTTCTCCACCATCTCTTGAGACACCAAATTATCTATGCTACCACTATTCATAATTATGGTGCAACATTTCCCTTCTTATTTACAAATTGTCTTGAAAAAAATCCTCCTTTGTTGGTTCTTGTTGCTCCTTTGGTTTTAAAATTAGTCCCTTTAACATAAGAATCACTCCATTCTCTAGGTCTACTAGTTTTGTTTCATCTTCAGGTTTAGTGGTGAAGGCCTTTCTAGTATAAGTCCTTCCTAGTATTGGCCTTTCCACTTTCTTGTTGTATCTGAGGGAACTTAAAGTCTCAATGACCTACCTCTCCAAAATTGAAACAAACTCCAAAAAAACTCGTTTCTCTTCCATATTCTCCTCTTCCCATTGATGTATCTCCTCTTCCACTTGAAGAATCTCCTCTTCCCCTTGTATTTGTGCCATAAATTTTTTGAGTCCAATTTTCTTTTTGTTTAAATGGCTGCCCTCTCCCGCTATTTACTTTCTCTCTTCCTTAAGAAGGCTTTCCCTTTCCTTTGAAATTTCCTTGTGTTTTTCTTGCTAACTTTTATTTTGTCTTCAATGCATATTGGTAGGCTTCTTCTACTATTCTTATCATGACCATACCAAGTTCATCTTGGATAGTAACCTACAACCCATTCACATACCTTACAACCTGTTCTTCATCATATTTAACATGTCCTTGACATGAATACCCAATTTGTAGAATTCTTCTATATACTCCATGAAACTCCTTTTGTTTCAAATTTTGTAGTTTCTTAAACAAACTGATATGGTAGTCTACGAGCATGAATTTAGCCTTCAACTTTGTGACCATATTATCCCATGATTTAATCTTTTCCTTTCCTTTCCTCTATCTTTCAATCTGTAAATGATCCCACCACAAGGATGCATGTCACTTCAATATTTTGCAAGAATAATTCACCTTCTTTGTATCTTCAATAGACTCTAAATCAAAGTATTTATCCATCTCTGCAACCTAGTCAATGAGCTCTTCTAGGTTCAAGCTCCCACTTTAAATTAGTGGATCCATCCTTGTTTTAATTCCTATCTTTGATAATATTTGTAGGAATGTATCTTCGTGTGC
This sequence comes from Sequoiadendron giganteum, assembly GCA_007115665.2. NCBI lineage: Eukaryota > Viridiplantae > Streptophyta > Pinopsida > Cupressales > Cupressaceae > Sequoiadendron > Sequoiadendron giganteum. The sequence goes on along the minus strand of CM021110.1, from coordinate 289,481,433 downwards.
ATCTCCTCTTCCTACCTCTGTAATTTCTGGTCTCTCTTCTTTCCCCTCACTAACATCTCCAACAAAAAATACTCTTTGTTGGGATGTCTCTATGGATTCTAACCTTGTAGTGATTCCTCTCAACATCTAAATAACTATTGGATTTACTTCCCCTTACGGAGCTCTTCCTCTACATTGTCCTTTCTATTTCATTTTCTCTTAAAACTCTTGATCAAATCATTCTTTGATACCAAATGATACAACTCAACCATTGGGAATCCTATGGGATTGTCAATTATTGTAGACTTATACCTTAGAAAATTGTGTCCTTGCTTGATTGAGGAATACCTAATAATAAATTGGACTTAATGTCGCCTTGATCTAGTGTCGTGAGGTATTTTACACATCCATATTAGGTCTTGGGCCCTTTTTAAGCTAAATTAACTTGAGTATGCCCTAATTTAATGTTGCAAAATGTATTTATTTATATATTCACATTAAATTTAGGAGGCTTGTAAACTAAAGTGGACCTAAGCTAGTGTTGTAATACATTTTATACATTCACATGGGATATAGGGCCCTTCTAAGCTAAATAGACCCAATTCTACCTTAATTTTTGTTGTAAAGTGTATTCATTTACACTTTCACATTGGATTTTGGGCCTTATTACATTTAAAACCTTTACATCATCATTAATAGGCCCCTACGACTGCATATTGTGCATCCCAAGGAAATTTTTGATCAAAGACCCGACAAAATCAACATATAAACTTAATTTATGCACTCCCCGACACTTTAGCCCCCGAAATAGCCCCTACGGGACCCATTTTCCAATTTGGGTGAATGAGTCCCATCAAGGTGGAACTCATTCACCCAAGATGGTGAATCAGTACCATTTGGCTTATTTCTAAGGTTTGAGTGGGAAAAATTGGGGTTTAAGTTAAAATTTCTTCTATGTCAGCCTTGAGGATCAAATTAATGGTCATTTAGGTAGCTTCCCTATATAAAGAAACTTCCAAATCATTATTTCACCCTAAGAAACTGAATAAATCCAAGCAACATCATACATTCATCAAGTCAAGCATTCCAAGGTCATCAAGATAGCTTTCAAGATCATTCAAGGGCAATATTCTTCATCAATTGTTGTAGCAATTCAATATCCATCATCATGTCAAGCATGTCAAGCATCAAGCATGTTAGTGAGCTAGTTTTGTGATCTAGCATTGGAGATCCAAGACCAATCATTGCTCTATTCTTATTATATAATATCAAGATCTACATCCTTCATGGTCATTTCATGTTGAGTTGTAGATTTAAAAGACATCATTCAAGGTATTATTGTCTATGATTCATGATCTGTTTTTAATGCTCCATGCCTTTATTTCATTGTTTCATCATTTGGTTTAATTACCTAAACATGGTTTGACCAAGGCAAACCCACATTCCCTAACAATCAACATTTTCTCTCTCTTTATTTGTGTGATTGCAGATCTAGGTGTCTTGGAGCTTGAAAGATCATTGAAGAATAGGTTTCAAACTTGTTGGAGTCATCTCCCTACTTGCAAGGTCAAAATATTCACAAAAAGTCACTTATAGCCCTAAAATTTGATGTTTCAGATTCAGACACTTGAAGGAACAAAAAGACAAGGATGAGAGGTGCAAATCAAAACTTTGAATCTCTAGAAAATCCAAACTAGACTTTTCCACAAGTGGCGAATGAGTCCTATTTTTTGGTAAATTTTGAGATTTTGGCATTTTTGGATACCCTCTTTCGAGAAACTTGTTCCTATGCAGAAACCCTGATCTGGGCCTGATTCGCCTAGATTGGTGAATGAGTCCTAGTGAGCCAAAATTTCAAAATTATCAGTATTTCTAGTCTCCATCCCAGTATCTACAAGTTTCTAGGTGCACACTTTTAGTTTTACAACTTTTTCTTTTGTTTCATTTGCATTTCTAAGTCATTTTTCATATCACACTCTGTTTTCCAACATTTTATTTTCCAAATCTAAACTTGGTGGTGAACCACTCATTTGACATCATTCAATCCCTTAGGACACTCCCTTTTCCAGATTTCAATCTCCTTTGCATTGAAATCTTAAGGGTTTGTTCTTGAGTGAAACACCCAAGAAGAAAATTGACCTATCTCCTTTTAGGTTAAAACCCTAGAAGCTCAAGAGAGAGGTCACCCCATTTTTTTTGTTTTATTTTGGTGAGCCAGTATTTAGAATACCTTCTTTTCTGCTTTAGAGTCCATCATCATCATATATTGGGCTTACATTAACATTGCATTAGGATTTGCATTAGTGAATTTGCATTCTAGGGTTTCAAATTTTTTCCTTAGTAAAAGTGCATATAGGTTGCATTTTTGCATCTCAAATAATTGAAAATCATCAAAAAATTGCATTTTCACTTAGGATACATATCATACAACATAAAAATCATCAAAATACATTAAAAATCCTTGAAATTTTTGAAAACAATCCCTACTGGGACTCATTCGCCACCTTGTGCGAAACAATCCTTATACAAATCTAAAACAAAATGTTACAACACTAAAAACCTTGTTTTTAAGCTTCTGTTTGCTACCATTGTTTATATGCTTCAGTTGGTTGACTTTTTTTTTTCATGCATTTCACTAAATATAGCTTGAATAGGCTCATTTCATGCATTGATCAATTCCAAATTTTCATTTTCAACACCTCATTTTAAAATCATTGCATAGTGTTTCAAATCTGAAAATTGCATTTGACATTTCACTTTAATTCATTGCATTGAAATTTATTTAATTTATCATGTTAGCATGTGTTCTTTTCAGGAATTTAGTTCTTCTATAATATCAAGTGGCTTGTATGATTCTATTTTCTCTACTCATGGGCACAATCTAGGAAAGAAAAGTAAAACCTTTGATAAGCATGTTGGATACCCTCCTAGTATCTGCCAGATTTGTAAGAATGTCATAACACAAGAGGATGCAAGTGTAGACAATCATAACAATCATACTTGTTATTCTCCCAATACCTCTCCTATTAGTTATGAAGGTATCTTGGTGAAACAAGACACAAGCATTGAGGTTCTTGATTGCCCCTCTCCTCATCCCCCTCTGGAAGATATTAGAAAATAAGAAGATGAGATCATAGAAACATTTCTAAACATCAACTTACCTAGTCTCCATTCATCCCTTGCTTATGAATTCTTTTTAGAAAAAGAGGGTGATATCATAGATGACCATGGCAATAAATTTTTTCCTTCTCCTAATATCCCTCCTCAATGTGAAGAGGATAGTTTTGTGTTAGAAGATGCACCTATTAAGAGTCATGGGAATCTTGTTCCTCCCTTACCTAAGGCTCCTACCATTTGGGATGATCTACTTGACAAGCATGAAAATCATAGTTGTCCTTCTCTTGATGCCTCCCCTATTTGTGATGAACATATTACAAGCTCTCCTACTAGGTTACATAGCATGACACAAGAGAATGAGACCTTGGAGAAAAAGGACAATCAAATAGAGCCTTCTCCTAAACAATACAATCAAGCTATTGATAACTCCCTTACATATGATGAATTCATTTTGGAAGAACCAATCCTTGAATTTCAAGAACATTTGGTTTGTAGTTCTCCTAAAAAATCTCCTCCTAGGGAGAATGTCATGGTGCAAGAAAAGGAAAACATTGACAATAGTGATATTATTCCCTTAGATGAAGATTATGAAGTACTACTAGACTCTCACTCACTAAGGGATGTTAATATTGTTCAACCTCAACTCATCCTGTACCCACCTTCACACACCTCAAACTCAAAACAAACTATAACTTATCCTTTACCCACCTAAGAATATTTTTTTGCAGTAGCTGAGTCATAATACAGTTGCTCATACATACAACACTAGAAATAATCAGCAACCACAACAACCAACCCCAACAACCTTACCTTTTCCTTATCATATCTTACCTGGTCCTCCACATTTAACTTCACATCATGGGAAGGACTATGATCTTGTTCAAAAACTTAAGAATACTCCTCCAAAGATATCCCTATGGGACCTAATTCAAAATTCACCTAATTATCACACTATGCTTCAAACATCCTTGGAACAAGTTCATATCCCTTCTAATGCACAACCAAATTAAGCTCCCCCCTTTGGAAGTACAAAAAAAAATGAAGCTTTCATAATAATATCTCAATACAAAAGAAAAGAGGTAAAGATAACCCTCATTGAAAATGGCTTAGCCCTTAATGTGTGTAGTGTGACCCTTTTACATATGTTTGGCATCGATCAATCAAACATTCAACCTGATTCTTTATCTATTTTATGGGATTTGAAAATGTAGGAAAACAACCACTTGGTGTGATCACTTTTCCTATTATAGTTGGGAAGGCCACATTAGAAACACCAATCCATGTTATGCCTCATGATCTTTCATATAATATTCTTGTAGGTAGATCATGGATTCATGCAATGAATGGGGTGACTTCTACTCTTCATCATAAAATGAAATATATCTACAACAAAAAAGTGTACATACTCAAAGCAGACCTTGACCCAAATAGTTGTTTAGACATTGAGAAAGCCAAGGAAAATCAATTGGAAACATTAACACCAACCACACAAGTGAAACCCGCACAACAAAAAGAAAAACATATTGAGGAAGTCACAAAGCTATTAGATGATAATTGGGGTTCTTTGGATTTCACACCTACCTTTGATGGACAACCAAAGATCATAACAAAAAAGCATGAAAAATAAAAAATGGCAATGTCTATAGAAAACCTGGAAGACCCTTCAAATGCATCCACCTCAACCATGTTAGACAAAGAAGAAAATTATACAACAAAATTCAATAAAATTATTCATGAGCAACCACTAAATCCAAAAGAGATGAAGAATATTTATGGAAAACATTATGAAATGATGAAACAACTTGGTTATAGTTGAAAAGGATATGATGCTAGAGAACAAGGTATTTATATCCCTATAGAACCCCACACACAAGAAAAGACCAATGGTCCTGGTTATTGTCCCTCGAAAGAAATAAACAAGCCTTCACTTAATATCAACACTATCACAAAATAATCCTTGAATGAAACACAAGAAACAAGGGAATCCTTACTTAATATCAATGTCATCTCGCAAAACCCTAATGATTTGAATTCGTTAGATTTTACATCCTCCTTTCAAGGAGAGAAAAAAAATCTCACAATCTAAAGAGTCTTTTGCAAGTATGCCAACTAATACTAAGCAAAATATATCTTTTTCGCAATGTAAAGGAACATCTTCTACCATTGATCAAGAGAGTCTCTTGGCAAGACTAATCCAATATCATTTGATATCCCTCCCTCCAAGAACACGAAATAAATTCTACTACAAGAATTCATTTTGTGCCTATCATAGAGTTCATGGTCATTCTACTAATGAATGTAAGGCTTTGAACAAAAAAAATCAACATCTCAGGAGTGTGGTGCTCTTCCTTGTGTTGAATCACCTAACTCCTCTAACTAATACTAATTTTCATCCTATTCATCTCACCCTTGTCCTGCACTAAGTGGGGGGAAGGGGTTCATAGCCTTATCCTCATATGTCACTTTTTTTTGTCTCTTTTGGCTAGTTGATGATCTTTCATATACATATAAGACCAATCTTGGGATGTGGATGGCATGCTTTAATTGGCTTGCATGTGATATACTAACTTTTTCATGACATAGCTTATCGAAAATATATGACTTGGCATAGGGCTTTTTGAATAAGATCTCATATCTTCTTCTACTTTAAAGTAATTGCTCACAGTAATGGTGTCAACAACCGCTTTAAAGTGGGGGCATACATTGACATTCATGTTTCACTATGCAATTTTTTTTCTTCTTGCGATGCATCCTTTTCTTGGTGGTATCATTGGGCTTGATTTCCTCTAAAAGTGTGATATTTCTTTTACTTTTCATCTCTTTGAGACATTGGGAATGATGTTCCCTAAGAAGAGACCTTGCATGAATTAAGAAAAATCCCTTTGAATAAATCTTACACTATTTTGCATTTACAATGTCTATGATTTTCAAGCATATGAAGTTTTCCTTGCCTCATGGATCTTGAAGATCATTTTTGTGTGGCGCCTTATTAAATTTATTAGGAGGTATAATTTTGGTATTGTTGAGCAGGAAGCCCAATTTGAGGCATGGCTTTCCCCATAGCCACTTTCATGTGTGTGTGAGTACATACCAGCCATGAGTGTATGTGTCTCACCCCTTAGGATGTCTCATCAGGTAGACAACCGAGAGTTTTGTCGCCTCAAAGTGAGTATGCATTTTTCGGACAAACAACCTCGATCTAATCCACATCATGTTGGACAAACAGTCGAAGCTTGATCCACCTTTTTATTTTTTGCTCAATTTTATTTCTCTTCCTTTTAATTATTGACATTGCATGATCACGTATCTTTTTCTCTTGCAAATCATTCACCTTGTGTGTGTCCTTTTGTTCTTATGTTTGTTTGACTTAGGATCTTGGATCTTGGGGTCTTGACCTCCTCGATCTTTGTTATCCTAGACCATCCACATGGGTACAATCGAACCCCTCTTGAATGTCTACTTTAGTGTGATTTTGAAGAAAGTTTACCCTCTCACTAAAGTGGGAGCTAGATTTATAATGGAAAATAGTTTCCTTGATTGATTCGAGAATAACTAATGATAAATTGGACTTAATGTCACCTTGATCTAGTGTTGTGAGGTGTTTTACACATCCAAATTAGGTCTTGGGACCTTTTTAAGCTAAATTAACTTAACTTTTCCCTAATTTAATATTGTAAAATATATTTATTTACATCTTCAAATTAAATTTAGGAGGCTTGTAAACTAAAGTGGACCTAGGCTAGTGTTGTAATGCATTTTAGACATACGCTTGGGATTTATAGCCCTTCTAAGTTAAATAGACCCAATTTTTCCTTAATTTAGTGTTGTAAAGTATATTTATTTACACTTTCAAATTGGATTTTGGGCTTTATTATATTTATAACCTTTACATCATCATTAATAGGCCCCTATGACCCCATTTGTGCATCCCAAGGTAAATTTTGATCAAAGACCTGACAAGAACAATATATAAACTTAATTTTTGCACTCCCCAACACTTTAGCCCCCAAAATAGCTTATGTGGGACCCATTCACCACTTTGGGTGAATGAGTCCCATCCAGGTGGGACTCATTCACCCAATATGGTGAATGACTCCCATTTGGCTTATTTTTGAGGTTTGAGCGGGAAAAAATGGATTTTAAGTTTAAATTTCTTCAATGTCGACCTTTGGGATCAAATTAGTGGTCATTTGGGTGGCTTTCCTATATAAACAAGCTTCCAAATAATTATTTCACCCTAAAAAACCTAAGAAATATAAGCAACATCAAACATTCATCAAGTCAAGAATTTAAGAGTTAAGCATTCCAAGGTCATTAAGATAGCTTTCAAGATCATTCAAGGGAAATATTCTTCATCAATTGTTGTAGAAATTCAATATCCATCATCATTTCAAGCATGTCAAGCATCAAGAATGTTAGTGAGCTAGTATTGTAATGTAGCATTGAAGATCCAAGACCAAGCATTGCTCTATTCTTATTGTCAAATATCAAGATCTACATCCTTCGTGGCCATTTCATGTTGAGTTGCAGATTTACAAGACATCATTCAATGTATTATTTTCCATGATGAATGCTCTTTTTTCATGCTCCATGCCTTCATTTCATTTTTTCATCTATTAGTTTAATTACCTAAATGGGGTTTGACCAAGGAAAAACCTCATTCCCTAACAATCAACATTTTCTCTCTTTCTTTGTGTGATTGCACGTCTAGGTGTCTTGGAGCTTGAAAGATTATCGAAGAATAGGTTTCAAAAAAATTGGAATTATCTCCCTACTTGCAAGGTCAAAATCTTCACAAAAGTCACTTACAACCCCAAAAGTCAAGGTTTCGGATCCAGATACTTGGAGGAACAAAAAGAACAGACCGAGAGGTGTAGATCATAACTTTGAATTTCTAGAAAAGCCAAATTGGACTCATTCACCACAAGTGGCAAATGAGTCCCTTTTTTGGTCAATTTTGAGATTTTGGCATTTTCAGATACCCTTTTTCAAGAAACCTATTCCTATTCAGAAACCCCGATCTAGGACTGATTCGCCTAGATTGGCGAATGAGTCCTAGGGGGGCAAAATTTTAGAATCGATAGTGGGTGATCCCACGATAATGGGTTACACTTTTTGGCCAAACTTGACATTGAAATCAACATTTTTCACCAGATCTTCACTTTTGTACGTCTATAGAAGCTAAACCATTAAGAATTTGAAGATGAAGCAAACTAGTGATTTGTGATATTTTGTGTTGAGAATCTAATTATATTTTTTTTTAAAATAAAAAAATAAATTGTGAATTATTTTATGTAGTTTTTATTAACTTGTTTTTTTTACTAGCCATCATTTTCAAAAACTGACGCTTACTTTCGATTGCATAACTTTTTTTATAGAAAGCATACAATTCTATTTTTTTAAATACAGTGTTTTCACACCATTATCTAGGGGATGGATATTTTTTCATAATTTTTTGATGCATATATATATTTTAATTAATTTTCTAATTCAGAGTAATTATAATTTGGATATATTATACTTTCAGCTGCATAAATTTTTTTGTATTCATTTGAATTAACTTATTATTATTTTGTTGGAATGAGGACATCAATAGCTAGTGTACATGGATTTTTAAGAATTTTTTTTCTCTCTTTTCCTATTTTTTCGTATGCGTGAAATAAAGACCTCGATGTTCATTGAAAAACCTGCATTCACAAGAAATTAAAAAAAAATATAATAAAAAAACTAAATATATTTAAAATTATACTTTTTGGGAAGCTTATAATAAGGCCTACATGTTTACAAAAAATAAAATTTTAAATAAATTAATTTGATCCCCTAAAAGGTAACTCAAAAGTGGTTTTTTATCAGCATTTTGATAGGTGTAGAGGAGACTCCATTACATGTATGGTTTAAAACTAGCGGCTTTCTATCCAAGGGGGCTTGATATAAGTGGGTTTGATCAAACCCTCTTCAATTAAAACCCTTAAAATGGAACCTTTTTAAGTCTTAAATCATTATATTTTCTAAAAATATGTGATTTCAGCAAAAATCAGGATGTCCCAAAAAGTGTAACCCATTATTGTGGCAGCACCCTAGTATTTCCAGTCTCTACAAGTTTCTAGGTGCATACTTTCATTTTTACAGCTTTTTGTTTGTTTCATTTGCATTTCTAGGTCATTTTACATATCACACTATGTTTTCCAACATTTTCTTTTCCAAGTCTAAAATTGGTGGTGAACCCCTTTTTTGACATCATTCAATCCCTTAGGACACTCCCTTTTCCATATTTCAATCTTTGTTGCTTCAAAATCTCAAGGGTTTGTTCTTGAGTGAAACGCCCAAGAAGAAAATTGACCTCTCTCCTTTTAGGTTAAAACCCTAGAAGCTCAAGAGAGAGGTCACCCCATTTTCTTTGCTTCAAGCACGAACACACACAAACAAAAATTTAAAATAAAGGATTGAGATTTAAAGAGACTCAAATATCAAGAACATCACATGAATTGATTTAAAATAAAATCATTGCTGATTTTTTATTTTTTAACTCCCATGTCTACAACAACAATTGAAATGAGCAACTACAAAAGACAAAATAATCTACTATAGACTAGATTTTCCTATCAACCACTTCAAATAAGAGACAAAAATATTCTAATCATCCACCAAAAATAATATATACTACCACCAAGATCTAAAACTCGACTCCTCGATGTCCCACAAGCTTCACAACTGATTTTCTCCTTCAAAACATTGATTTTTCACTCATTTTCCTACTTTTTCCACTCTTTCTTCACATGGACACTAGCATATTGACAAAACTAGCTACACTTTTCCTTTCTCAAGCCTCTTGGGCATCCCAAATTCCCATTAACTCTTCCATTCAATTTTTCCATGTGGGAGTTACAATTTTTTTCCAAAAATTTGTTAATTCTTCCTCAGTCCATCAACTCCACTCCTAAGCATCCAGATTCCCACTCCTCATTAAATGATGCAAAATTTGAATTTCAAGAGGAGTTACAAGATTCCCAATTTAACCTCCTCTATCTTGGACATGGGCTTTTGTGTTAGCATTAATTTATCATTTTTTTAAAATTTCCAACACCAAAATTCTAATATTTAAATTTAATTTCCTAGCCATACAAATTGGTTAGATAATTTTAAAAATTAAATCATGCCTACACAAAGAAAAATTTAAATGTGTAGAATTATGTGTGCACCTAGATGCTCCTACATTAAAATTTACCATATGAGATAATAAAATAGTTCCCTTGGGTAGCCAGTATATGGTACCACCACTCATGAGCTACTCTTTACAAATGAAGGGTAGAAATTTTTATAGCTTCTTCTTCATGCATAAGGTTAAGTGAAAAATGTATATCTTAATTTTGAACTCCATAATGAGTTGTACATTTTTTGATCCATGATAAGAGGAAATGGTCAAATTATCCAAACTAAGTTGTAGGTCTCTATGAGAATTAATTATTTTTTTCCTCCATCCATTATTTTGTCCATTTTTTTATTTTTAGATTGCAAAAATTAGTGAGAAATATATTTCTACTTGAAATCTTGGTTCAAGAGCTCTATATTCATCAAATTAATCTATAAAGTTTTGATTCTATTAAAGTCTAGAAGGGCTAGTACCAATATACAAAACAACCATACAAGCTCAACAAGGGGGCTCATGAGAAGTGAGACACCCAGAAACAAAAAGAGAAGAAGCTCCAAACCAACCAAAAAGAAAAATCGAAAGAGAGAGCACAAGATAGAACTAGCATGGGACTAGACCATTTACTAGTGACCCAGTAGCTTAAGGCCACTAATGGCCTACCACTCTTTAGCCAAGAATTGAATTTTCTCCTCAAAGGTCAAAGGCCCTTGATGAGTGGGTTGGATCTCCTCAATATTGGGTGAGGTGGAGCTACCTCCTTTCTTACCCTTTTTACTATAGTGACTAGCATCATGACTATCCTCAACAAACCTTTTACCATGACTATTCTTGAGTTCCTACTAAAAAGGTTGGATTGTGACTGTTGTGTTTATACAGTCTCCTTGTTGAAATCCACAATATCCTGGAGGAACTTCAGGGTCTTGTCCTGGTTACTGTGAATGGTGATAATTTCCTCTTGGAGCTTAAACTTATCATCCTCCATTCTCACTAGCACTCTAAGATCTTCAACCTTTGTCTCCCAGTTTATCCATTTATCAAAGGACTTGGAGAAAACAGATAAAAACACTCCAATGCCCTTCATCCTCACTCTCACCTAGCCAATTCACTTTATGCTTTAACACCTTATCCTCCAAGACCTAAATTTTGTCCTTGTCCATAATGAGTTGGGCTAGCAACCATTTAACGATATCATTCTCAAAATTAATGGTTGTCAAGACATCATTCAATTTATTCTTCAAAGGAACACACTGATCACAAAACACTAAATATCCAATTGAGGCTCAACAAAGGCACCCCCCAGATTAACAAAAATTTTGGGGGATCTCTGAGGGCTAGGAGATTAATAGGAAAAACCTCAGAAATATCATCATGTCCAAGGGAACAAGCAGGAGAATCAACTTGGGTGGGTTTATAGGACTCATCATCTGAGTTATCTGTACTACAATCAGAGGTAGATATAGGCGTGGGGTCAATTAATGAAACACTTTTTTTAGGATTGAGAAAGGGTTTCTTGGTGGTAGGGGTTTTTCCTCTCACCCTAATGATACAATGAGAAAAGGATGGAGTCAACATACAACTAGAAATGGAAAGGGGATCCTCCAAATATTTGGTAGGGTCACTAACGATAAGGGATTTTTTTTCACAGAGGTCAAGGATGGGGATAGAGTGGCCTAGAAGTGACATAAATGAAATATTAACCCCTGGTGAATACAAAGGGTTTTTATTTTTAACCTGCACAACCTTAATAGATTTTTCCAATTAGAACATAATCTAGAAAGAAAAATCCATCTTAACATTATAATGAAAATAGTTTAGCATAGGGAAGAGATGGGCATGAAAATGTTTGAACCAATCCTCTAATGTGACATACCTCATTAAGACCTCTGCTAACCTAATCCAAACCCTAGGAAGGTCTTCTCTAAAAAACCCATTTTGTGAATGGTTAACTTTTTCACCCCCTTGAGGAACCTCTCCATATCCTTTTGATAGTGACCCTTTGACTTTCGAGGAATGAAAGACCCATCCAAGGAAAGCCTCGTAACCTCATAAATAAGCCCCACATTGATGTGGAAGGAGTTCCCACCAATGGTGGAATTTCCCTCATTCTAGGTGTTAGCAAACTCCATTGAAAAATTAGGGTCATGCCCCATCATACCCTCCACATAGGAGGCCAAGTTTCCATGCTAGAGGTTAATCAAAACATCCTTTTCATTTTTCCACACCTCATAGGAGTCAGATTCATCTTGAACAAGATCATGTCCCATATTATAATTCACACCAAACAAAGAAAGTCTTAGAACTCTATAGAAACACCCAGAATAATGTGTAATCCAAAGATAAGAAGGCTTATGAAAAGATTGGATGGGAGATACAAAATTCCATTAATTTAATTTATGATAGATTTATAGAGGAGCTAACAAGTAGTCTAACTCAAGCTTGAGGTTACAGTAATTTTTCATCATTAGAAACTAAATCATGCACATGTCCAAGGATATGATAAATATTATCCCATATAGTCACTTTAGGAGTGAAATCTCCCAAGTTAGCAAAGGCATTCACCAATTATTCCATGCATGGAACACATGATTAGATCTATAATTATCAAAATTCATCATGATATTATGAGCCAACAGGATGGGGTCTTGAAGAAACCAACAATGATTCACCATACCACTCAACATCATTATAACATTTCTAGAATCACCTTTGATTGCCAAGTTGGATATACCCATGTTCTTAGCTATAGAGATACCATGGTAGGAAGTTACCACCTTAGTAAAACTTAAAGTTTTAACTCCCAAATTCACTGAATAAGGCAACATCATTTTTCCATGATGGTCTCTCATGATAACACCCCCACTTGACTGACCTAGGTTACCTTTGGCTAAGCTGTCAAAATTGAGCTTAAGCTACCCAAGCTCAAGGGGGCACCAAGGAGTGTTTCTCCTATTTAGAGTGATACAAGAGCTCAAATCATTGAGTTCCTTGGAGAGGTTCTATTATGAGGCAATAGATAACTCCAAATTAGAAGGATTCCTTTTTGGTTTACAAGATTTTTTAATGAGGTTCTCGACAATCTAATAAATAATCTTGTTGGCCACAACTTTCCAAGGGGTTTTTTATCCTAAAATATCCTATTTTTATGCTCTTTATAGAGTGCCCAACCTGTTGAAAGAAGAGACTACCACCATATCTCAATGAGAAAAGGATGGGACACCAATGAGAGCCAACTATCAAGAACCAATTTAGTTTCCTTATGCTAGGTCCAACTAACTTTGAATAAAGATTCAATCCTTTATCGAACCTACTAGGATTAGGAACAATGAAATAAAAGGTGAGAAGTGGTTTTGGCTTCCTCTTCATAAAGAAGGCATTTTTTTCTAAGATGGTGACCATGCTTCTGCAAGTTATTTAGAGTAAGGACACATTCATGGCAAGCATTCAACAAAAAGATCTTAACTTTTGGAAAGGATTTATTCCTCCAAATCTTTATCCAATTGAACTAACGGACCCAATCATTATATAATATGTTGTATCTAGAATTAATAGAGTAGTTACCATCCTTAAAATCTTCCCAAACCAAAGAATCAGGCAGATTGGAATTAAACATCATGTGATTCTCAATAGTTCTAAGGAGATCAAAGGTGGCTAGATGAAGAGGAGTGTCATACAAATTGGGATTAATCTTCTAGTGTGATAGGTTTGAGGAGTGGTCCAAATAATTTGATACCTTAAGACCCAATCTAGAATAGATGTTTTCTTTCACAATCAAGTAGATCAAATAGATACCAAGAGCATGCTTCAAAATCCATAGATCATCCTAGAAACAAATAGAGGCACCAATATTGACCTACTAGATAATACCCTAAGAAATCAAATTCTTAGTTTTGTGGATATTATTCTAGATGATGGACCTTGAGGGGATTTCAATATCATGAAGGAGATGCCTTCCCTATCATGCAGATAATTGTCTTTAAGGATCAAAATCCATTCATCCTATTTATTCAGAAGTTTCCAAGTGACTTTGGTAATAAGAGTGAATCTCATCTATCTAGTTTTTTCTCAAGTCTAGGACACCATGTAGTTTCCTAGAGCACACAATGTCCTAATTCACCAAGGAGTAATGATTATTTTCTTCTATTATAGACTAAAGGAACCTTCTTTGAATCTATTCTAACTTATTAGACCATGAAGAGGGCATAAAAAACAAGGACATCAAGTACACAAAAACTTTGAAGAATATATTTTAGAAGAACAATTTTACATGCATTGTTGAGAAGGGCCCCCTTCCAAGCCCCCATATTTCTTTGAAATCTTTCCAGTAAGTTAGACCACACAAAATTATCATCCTTGTTTATGGTGAGGGGAATTCCTAGGTAGGTTGAGGGGAGGGAAAGGATTTGGTAGCTAAGAATCCTAGAGATCTTATTTTGGAGTTGAGGGGAAACATTCAAGAAAAAATAGCACTCTTAGAAAGATTAATGCATTAGGTGGAGGATAAAGAAAAAAATATAAGAATATGGATCCAAAATTTTGCCTCTACCACCTTGGCTTCCCCCAAAAGAATCATATTATCCATGAACTATTGATCTGAAATCGATAGTGAAATAAAAGAGGGAGTGAAGACGGCTAAAGCACCATTCAAGGCCCCTTTCATAATATTGTGACCAAGGAATTCAACCATCAAAATAAAGAGATAAGAGGACAAGGGATCCCCTTGTCGTATCCCACCAAATGCCAAAAAACCCTATAGAGTATGATTAAGGACCACAAAGAACATGGGAAATGTTACACAACCTTGAATAAGCTTTAAGATTTTGCTAGAGAACTTGAATCTTTGTAAAACTTCAAACATAAAATTCTAAGACACTTTATCATAGGCTTTGGAGATATCAAGCTTGAGATCGATACTTTATTTCTTTCTCTCTTACTTATGGAATGAAGAGTTTCATGGACCAACATGACAACATCATTAATTTGGAAGCTCGGGACAAAACCTTTCTAGGAAGGGTGGGTCATCTTATCAACGAAGGTTTAATATAGTTGACCAATAGTTTAGAGCAGATTTTATAGGTGTTACAAAGGTTGATAGGCCAAAAATCAAATAGCCTATTGGCAAAAAAATATTTTGGAATGAGAAATTTCAAGGTGTTATTGAACTCCTTGAGAATGTTACCAAAGGATAGGAATTACTTAACCACAAATGTGACATCATGACCAACAATATCCCAATATTTTTGAAACAAGAAAGGGGGAATCTATCGGGGTCTAGTGCCTTGAAAAGGCTGAGAGAAAAGGAAACCTCATTGATATCATCAATTGAAGAACCTCTTTTCATGAACATAACATCTTTCAAGGATACAACATGAGGAATAACCTCCAAAAGATCATTAACTAGATGGTCATTCATGGCTAGATTGAGCATATTTTGAAAGAAATTGACACTAGCTCAAGCAATATCCTCCTCAAAAGTCAGAAAGGAACCATCCTCAGAGATTAATTCAGAAATGGAAATTTCTCTTTCGATGACTAGATGTAGTCATATGAAAAAACTTTGTGTTCTTGTCCCCTTCATGAAGTCATTGATTTTTAGCCCTCTACTTCCAATAAATCTCTTCCTTCTCAATAATTTTTTAAGGTCACTTAAAAAAATGTTTTCCTTACCAGTCAAATCTATAGGAGATCCCAATTCTATTTCCTTTTAAACCTTTCTAAGCTACTCCTTAAGGTATTTTTTTATCAAATATATTACCAAAACAAATTTTGCTCCAACATTTTAAGTTATCTTTGAGGGCTTTCAAATTGAAGGTGAGTCTAAATATAGCGGAACCACAAACCCTGATATTCCACCAATCCATCGGGGGATATTTAAGAAGAGGATGATGAGACCACATTAATTCAAATCAAAAGGGGTATTTGGCCTTAGGAGGAGTGTTCCAGTAGAGCTCTAGAGGAGTGTGATTAGAGTCAAGCCTCATAAGAGAGGATAAAGAGAGAGTGGAAGACACATACAAGATGGAGGACACTAGACAATGATCAATTATGACCTCCTTCTGAGTTTTTCTATTTATTTTCTTGACATTATACTTCTCTCTATAAGAACTTAGGCTATAAATCCCTAGATTTAAGTATATTGGTTCTATCATTTTAAAACTACCTTCATCTATAGGGGTTAGGGAAGTCATTGGGGAATTCAATTTTTACATTGTCCATAACAATTCTTACTTAAGATTTCTCACCTATTATTGTACTTGACTTGTGAAACATAGAAAATGTGTTGTCTCCACTAGGGTTTTAGGACCTAGGGAAACAAGTCTTTCTATACTCCATTCAAGAACAAATCCTTGAGATTCCAATGTAAAGGTGATTGAAATCTGGAAAAGGGTGTGTTATAGGGGATGGAATGATGTAAATCAAGGGTTCAACACCAAGTGTAAAGACATTTTTTTTGAAAACACAATGTGATATGCAAAATGGCATAGAAAATGACTTAGAAATGCAAATAAAGCAAAACAAAAATCTATGAAATAGAAAATGTGCAGCTGGAAATGTATTGGAGATTGGAAACAACTCTGAAATTTTGGAAATGCTAATTTTTAAGCCTGGTGGGACTCATTTGCCATTCTGGGGGAATCAGTCTCAATTCAAGAAAACTATACCGAAGCAAGTTTTGGCCAAATGGGTATCCAAATTCGCAAAAATATCTAAAATGCCTTTTTTGGAAACTCGGAAGTGGAATTTGTAGCTCTCGGTCTACTCAATTTGTACCTCCAGGTGTCTGGATCTGAAACCCTGATCTTCAGGGTTGTAAGTGACTTTTTATGTAGATTTTGATCTTGAAAATAGGGAGAAGACTTCAACAAGTATGAAATATATTCTTCAATCATCTCCAAGCCTTCAAAATACCTAGATATGCAATCAGACAAAGAAAGAGAGAGAAAATGTTGATTGTTAGGGAATGGGGGTTTGCCTCGGTCAAACCCTATTTAGGCAATTAAACTAAATGATGAGATAATGAAATGAAGGCATGAAACATGAAATAAAGAACATGAATCATGGACAATAATTCCTTGAATTTTGTCTTGAATATGATGTCTAGTATATCTGCAACTCAACATGAAATGGCCATGAAGGATGTAGATCTTGATCTTTGACAATAAGAATAGAACAATGCTTGGTATTTGATCTTCAATGCTACATCACAACACTAGCTCAATAAAATGCTTGATGCCTGATATTGCTTGACATAATGATGAATCTTGAATTCCTGCAACAATTGATGAAGAATCTACCCTTGAATGATCTTGAAAGTTATCTCGAATGCTTAACCCTTGCTTGCTTGACTTGATAACATGTAGGCTTGATGTTACTTGGATTGCTTAGGATTCTAGGATGAAATAATGATTTGGAAGCTTGTCTACATAGGCAAACCATTCACATGGTCATTATTTTGATTCCCAAGGCTGAAATTCATCCAAATTCAAGTTAAAATTGTAATTTTCCCACTCAATTTTGAAAAAATCCTCAAAAGGGACTTATTCGCCACTCTGGGCGAATGAGTCCCACCTTAAGCTTTTTGAGGTGGGTCTTCAATATTTTGGGGTTTTAAAGTTTTTTTGTTAGGATATTACCCAAAACATTCCTTGAGATACAAAAATAAGGGTCATAGGGGCCTATTAATGATGATATAAAGGATAATTAGGGCTAGAGACACAAATTTCAATGTGAAAGTGTAATTAAATAAACTCTAAAACATTAAAATGAGGTCCACATAGCCTAGAAAGGCACAAGATCCAATGTGAATGTGTAAAACACATTACAACACTAGATTAAAACTAGGTTTAATTTAAAATCCTTCTAGATTAATGTGAAAATTTAATTAAATACATTTTACAACATTGAATTAAGGGATCTATGGGAGAGATGCTGCTTTTAATGACAATTAAAAAGAATGAAGACAAGTACCCAGATATCATTCGATATTCTGGAAAAGCCATAAATATTATGATAGTTGGGAAGGACTGGCAAGTTTTGTGGGTGCTTTGGGTTTGTTGCGGGCTCTATGGTCTGTTATTTCATGGTGTGAGTTGCAAGAACAAAAGATTTGTGAACATGGGAGGAAGCAGAAAAATGATGGAGCCGACGAGCTATATGAAGAACAAGAATAATTCGAAGGTATGGAAGAAAATTGAATAGGGAGGGCTACAACCTTTCATTGATAAGCTCCATGGTTGTGACTCTAAGGTCACTAAATATTTTTCTAAACATTGGAATGATGGTGAGATTATTCTTTTAGGGAGGAAGGCTTCGGTGGATGAAGCTCTTATTAGGGAAATCACAAGTCTCTCTACTGATGGGGTGAAGTTCTACCGGGACAGGAATTTTTCACATGAATCTATTATTAGTTTCCCTAAGTCTAAGGAGGAAAGAAATAAGTTGGTCAAAGTATCCAATAGCTACTTTGATGCAGGAAAAATCAAGAAGATATGGAGGGAGGTGCTCAGAATTCTTATGGAGTACATAACATTGGAAGGTAGGTTTACTAGAGTCTATGGTTACCATTTTGTCCTTCTCAATCATTTTCGACATAAGGTAAGAGTCTTATTTCCTCATTACCTACTTTGTTCCATGAATAATAGCATTGAGGAATATAGAAAAAACCCTAAGAAGAACCTGGTCCTACATGCTAACCTTATGCGGCTAATCTATGAGCACTTTAAAAATTTGTCGGCCTTATCTAACCCTATTGCAGCCTCAACCTTAGAGGGATATGATACTGATTCTAGCACATCTTAGGGCAAAGAGGAATCAGACCCTGAGTGGGTTGAAGAAGAAACTCCCCTTCCTAGTGAGAAAAAAAGGAAAACCCCTTTGGCTAAACCCTTGAATAAAAAAGCTAGCCCTGTGAATACCCTTTTTGGTACTTCTGAGATGATTAACACCAAAATGAAGGAGCCCCCTATTAATAAGTTGGTTTCCTATTCAGGGGATTCTCCAAATGAGAACTCCACTGACCCCAAAGACAAAGAGGAATCCTTAGCCTCTTTTCATGCTAATGACACTGAAAAAAGACCCAATTCCCCTAGTGACCTTAACCCTGAGGACCACTGTTTTAAGCCAGAAAAGGAATTTTCTAGTGGATATATTGTGGCTATGGCCAGAAATGGGGCAATTGACTACTAATTTTTTTTGAAATTGTCTTTCCATGAGATAAATATCATCAACTTAAAAAATAGGGCTCTCACTAGCAAGTTGGAGGTGTTGGAAGCTAAAGTGGCTTCTCTGAATTCTGTCGAGGCCTTATGGACTATGGAAGAGAAGATCGCAATGACTTATTACTATCAAAAAGTGGTTGATCATACGAAAAATTTGAGGACAATGAGAACAAGGTCAAGCACATGGAGAAGAAAATGGGTAAGATCAGGGACACTATGAAAACCATCATTGAACAAAACCATAGAGTTTTCAAAAATAATGCCACCATCTTGAGCGTTTTGGTAGAGAAAATGGATAACACTCAGCATGGGTCACTGATTGTTGATTTGGAAGCTAATAGGAAAAAAATCAAGTAGGAGGATTATGGCCCTTCGAAGAGAACTAGAGGCAACCTAAAGAGAAAAGTGGATCCTTCTGAAGAAGGTGACCCAGGATATGTGCAACCTGGAAGCTGAAGTTGTTGAGACCTTAAAATATCTTAGTTAATTTTGGTTGTGTTTTTTGTTGTCGGCTTCTTGTTGTCTTTTTGTTGGCTTTTGGTTTGTGGCTACTATCCTTCGTAGCCTTCCTATCTATGGGTTCTCTGGCAGTTTATTTTATTTTGTCTTGTAAACTTTGTGGTTTCGGGTCCATGTAAAACCAGCTTTTTCCTCTATCAAAAACATTGAATTAAGGGGAAAATAGGTTTATTAGATTTGAATTCTTAATAAAAGTCTAGAAAAGTGTAAAATTCAGTTACAACACAAGTTACAACACCTTTACAAGACATCAATAAATGCATTTTATTTAGTTTACAAGGGCCCAAGACCTAATGTGGATGTGTAAAACACCTCACAACACTAGACCAAGGTGACATTAAGTCCAAAAATCCGCAAGAGGGAGCTAAACAAGCATGAAAAAGGCTAAGGACCCTTTTTTCGACGTTACATTTAGCCCCCACTTTAGTGAGAGGATGAACTTGCTTCAAACTCACACTAAAGTAGACATCCAAGAGGGGTTGAAACGTACCAATGTGGATGAAAAAGGATGACAAAGATGAAGGAGGTGGTCAAGCCCCCAGGATCCAAGATCTTAAGTCAAACCGACATAGGCACAAAAGGAAACACAGAAGATGAATGACATGGAGCAAAACAAGATACATGATCACGTAATGGAAATAACAAAAATAAGAAAAGAATGAAAAGGTGGATCAAGCTTTGACTATTTCTTCAACATGATGTGGATCAGATCTAGGATGTTTGTCTAAAAATGCATACTCACTCTGAGGTGACGAAACTCTTGGCTATCTATCAGGTGAGAAGTCCAAAAAGGGTGAGAAACATACACTCATGGTTGGTATGTAGTCACACACAAGTGAGTGGCTATGGGGAAATTCATGGCTCAAATTGGGCTTCCCGCTCAAACCATACCAAAGTTATACCTCCTTTAAATAACTTTAATAAGGCACCACATAAGAATGATCTTCGAGCTCCATGAGGCAAGAAAAAGTTTGTATGCTTGAAACTCATAGACATTGTAAATGAAAAATAGTGTAAGGAATGTTCAAAGGGATTTTTCTTAGTTTGTGCAAGGTTTCTTCTTAGGGAACATCATTCTTAATGTATCTAAGAGAGAATAGTTCAAATAAATATCGCACTCTTGGAGAAAATCAAGCCCGATGATACCACCAAGAAAAGGATGCATTACAAGAAGAAAGAAAATCGCACAATGAAATATGAGTGTCAATGTATGCCCCCATTTTAAAGCGGTTACTAACACCATTACTATGAGAAATTTCTTTAAAGTAGAAGGAGATATGAGAGCTTATTCGAAAATCCCTATGCCAAGTCATATGTTTCTGATAAGCTACATCATGAAAAAGGTAGTATATGTCACATATGAGACAACTTAAGGCATGTCTTCCACATCCCAAGCTTGCTCTTATATGTTCATTAAATGTGATCAACGAGCCAAAAGAGACAATGACAAGTGACATACAAGTAGAAGGCTATATAACCCCTTGCCCCCACTTAGTGCAGGACAAGGGTGAGCCGAATAGGATGAGAATAAGTATTAGTTAGAGGAGTTAGGTGCTTCAACATAAGGAAGAGCAGCACACTCCTTGAGATGTTGAATCTTGTTGTTCAAATCCTTACATTCATTATTAGAATGACCATCAAATCTATGATATGCACAAAATGAATTCTTGTAGTAGAATTTATTTTGTGTTCTTGGAGGGAGGAATATCAAACGATCTTGGATTAGTCTTGCCAAGATACTTTCTTGATCCATAGTAGAAGATGTTTTGTTATTTTGCGATAAATATATCTCTTTCTTAGTATTAGTTGTCATACCTATGTAAGACTCTTTATATTTCAAGATGTTGTTCTCTCCTTGAAAGGAGGATGTACAATATGACGAATTCAAATCATTAGAATTTTGTGAGATGACATTGATATTAAGCAAATATTCCTTTGTTTCTTGTAAATGATAACAAGCAATACCAGTAGTATCTATCAATTTAGGATCCACTACTGTTAAGGTCGGCTTAGAAGGATATTTTGTAAGAGTGTTGATGTTGATTGAAGGCTTGTTTGTTTGTTGAGGGACAATAACCAAGACCGTTAGTCTTTTCTTGTGTGTGGGGTTCTATAGGGACATAGATACCTTGTTCTCTAGCACCACATCGTTTTCCACCGTAACCAAGTTGTTTCATCATTTCATAACCTTTTCCCTAAATATTCTTCATCTCTTTTGGATTTGGTGATTTCTCATGATGAATTTCATCGAAGTTCATTGTGTAATTTTGTTCTTTGTCTAACATGGTTGAGGTGGATGCTTTCAAAGGGTCTTCCAAGTTTTGAGTCGACATTACCACTTTTTATTTTTCTTTGTCAGAGTCTTTATGTATGATCTTGTATTCTTCCATGGATGTTGGTGTGAAGTCTAAGGAACTCCAATCGTCTTCTAATATCTTTGGTACTTCCTCTATACGTTTTTTTTTGTCTTTTTGTTTTGTGGGTTCCACTTGTGTGGTTGGTTTTAATGTTGCCAAAGGATTTTCCTTGCCTTTCCCAATGTTTCAACAAATGTTTGGATCAGGTTTTTCTTCGAGTGTGTACTCTTTATTGTTGTAGATATGATTTATTTTATGATGAAGAGTGTAAGTCATACCATTCATTGCATGAATCCATAGTCTACCTAAAAGAAGGTCACATGAGAGATCATGAGGCATAACATGTATTGATGTTTCCAGTGTGGCCTTCTCAACTGTAATAGGTCGGTATGTGCAGGGTCATGATGGGCCAAAAAGTGGCGAGATGTAAGCCATATGATGACCCATGTGGCTGATGACTTTTTGTTAACCCAAAATTGATGAAACAAAAAAGGTTTTTAGAGGAGATTCTCAGCTTTCCACCAATATAAATTATGCTTTGCTTTGAATTTAATAAATAATTATTATTCATTTTCTATTAGAATTATGAATAAAGTCCTGATTGATAGGCTGATTGAAAAATATCTATAACTTTCAAACGATATCACATTTTTTGGATCTGAAACATGCGTCACATTCTTTGCTTCACATAATATAGGATTAAAAAAATTAAATTAAATTTCATGAATTTTTGACCAAGTTAAGGTGGTTAGACAGACGAGCTTTTATATTTTTTAAAAGTTGTAATAAAAAATTCATAATTAATTATTTACTTGGAAAAAAATTATAAAAAAATATGCATCACATCGGGACATGAGTCCTCTACTTATATCTAAAATCTTATAAAAAAATATTATCATTTTATTGTGACTAGGGTGGTCAGACAGACACCTACTTCTTATTTTTACCCTAAAATTTAAATAGTACTGCATTGAAATTTCAAATTTTCACCAAATAGATTTAAAAAAATAAAATAAAGGTCTAGTAGTTTAGAAACTAAATTCAATTTGATACAGATTCTATTTTTAAATTTTTTTGAAATAATATAGATAACTTATTCAAATTTTTACATCAAGTTGTCTAACTTTGATTTCCTATCTTTTTATTGCCACTTAAGGGCCTATTTTTTCCATGATGATCCTGCACATACCCAGGTAAAGTGACCACACCAAGCATTTTTTTTCTATATTGTCAAATCCACGGATAGACAAGGAATTAGGTTTAATTTTTTATTTGTCCACATGAATCATATCCAAATGGTTTATGCTACACATGTTAAGGGTCGAGCCAGTGTCAACAAGGATTCACTTCATCCTTATTATTTTACATTGAGCCATTCTTATGGAAGCTTCATTTTGTTTTTGCACTTCCAAAGGGAGGAGTTCACTTTGGTGAAAAACAATATCAACATTCATTCCTTGAATTATGGTTGCTATTATTCGAGTTTGCACTAGAGGGAACCACAACTTGTTGCAAGGCTGTTTGAAGCATAGTGTGGTAATTAGGTGAATTCTGAACTAGGTCCCATACAAATATCTTAGCAAGAGTATTATTTAGTTTTTCAACAAGATCATACTCCTTTCCACGAGGAGGACCTGGTAAGCTAGGGTTAGGTATGATAGAATTAGGCAATGGGAGGGATTTTGAAGGGATTTGTTTTGGTTGTGGTTCCTAGTATTTTATGTATGAGAAACAAATTATTATGATTCGGTTGTTGCAACACGTTATGATTAGGTGGGTAAAGGATAAGTTTGGGTTTTTTTTGAGTTTGGTATTTTTGTGAAGGTGGGTAAAGGATGAGTTGATTTTAAACAATATTAACTTCTCTTAGTGAGTGATATTCTAGTGGTACTTCATCATCTTCATCTAAGGGCATAATATCATTATTGTCAATTTTTTCCTTTTTTTGCACCATGATATTCTCCCTAGGAGGAGAGTTTTTAGGAGAACTAAAAACCAAATGTTCTTGACATTCAAGCATTGGTTCTTCCAAAATGACTTCATCACATGTAAGGGAGTTATCAATTGTTTGATTTTCTTGTTTATTGATAGTGGGGATATTACGAGAAGGCTCTATTTGATTTTCTAAAGTCTCCTTCTCTTGTGCCATGCTATGTACCCTAGTAGGAGAGTTTGTAATATATTCATCACAATCTATGGTTAGACTTTTTAATTTGTAGCTTTATTAAAAATAGGGGAGGCATTAAGAGAAGGACCACTATGATTTTCATACTTGTCAAATAGATTGTCCCAAATGATACGAGCCTTAGGGAACGGAGGAAAAAGATTCCCATGACTCTTATTAGGTGCATCTTCTAACACCAACCTATCCTCTTTGCATCAAGGAGGGAGAGTAGGAGAAGGAAAATTTTTATTGTCATGGTCATTTATGATTTCATTCCTTTGCTCCATGGGGGTCTTCCAAAATAGGATAGGTAGGGGAAGGATCATAAAGAGGGTTTTTATAGACCTTAAAGATTTGATCATCTAAGACCAATCTATCATCCTCATCATTTATAATCTCATCTTCCTTGAAATAAGTCTCACAAGAAAAAGGAGAATGAAAATTAGATATGGTGATGTTGTCTATGATTTCATTCTCTTGTGCTATAATATCTTCCCAAGGGGGGTGAGGACAAGAACAAGAAAGGCCTTCATGATTCTCGACGAATGTATCTTCTTTCACCAAGATACCTTTGTCACTAAAAGGAGAATTATCAGGAGAAGAAAAATTATGATCAACATGATTGTCTATGCTTGCAACATCTTCTATCACATCATTCCCACAAACAAGAGAGATAAGAGGGGGTGTAGGTTTAAGTAAACTGCCAACATTTTTACTCTCTTGCACAAAGAGACTCTAATAACTAGTGAATGCATTGAATGAATGACTAACATGTTTATCGACTAAATTTTTCTTTACAATTTTGGAAAAGATTGAAACTAACATTTTTGAACAATAATCTATGCAAAATTGAAAGGAAATGTAAAGAACTAAGATGAAATGCAATTTTCAGATTTCAAACAAGGTAATTTGTTGATTACACTATGCAATGATCTAAAAATGAAATATTGTAAGTACAAATTTGGAATTACGCAATGCATGAAATGGAGCAATTTAAGCTATATTTTGTAAAATGCATGAAACAGAAAGTCAACCAACTAAAACATATAAACAATGGAAACAAATAGAAGCTTAAAAACAAGGTTTTTAATGTTGTACAAGGTAGTTTGAGATGTGCAAAGGGACTGATTCGCCCAAGGTGGTGAATGAGTCCCAGTAGGGATTTTTTTCAAAAAAAATAGAAATTTTCAGTTGACTTTTATGATTTTTAGTTTGTATGATATACATATCCTAAATGAAAATGCAATTTTTAGGTGATTTTCAATTATTTGAGATGTAAAAATGTAACCTATATGCACTTTTACTAATGCTAAAATTTGAAACCCTATAATGAAAATTAACCAATCTAAATCCTAATGAAAAGTTAATGCAAGCTAAATCTAGGATGATGATGGACTCCAAATTAGAAAAAAAGTTATTCTAAATGAAAATTCACCAAAATGAAACATAGAAAATGTGTTGTCTCGATTAGGGTTTTAGGACCTAGGGCAACAAGTCTTTCTATACTCCATTCAAGAACAAATCCTTGAGATTCCAATGCAAAGTTGATTGAAATATGGCAAAGGGTGTGTTCTAGGGGATGGATTGATGTAAATGAGGGGTTTACCACCAAGTGTAAACCTGGAAAAGACAAAATGTTTGAAAACACAATGTGATATGCAAAATGGCCTAGAAAATGACTTAGAAATGCAAATAAAGAAAAATAGAAAGCTATGGAATAAAAAATGTGCACCTGGAAATGTATTAGAGACTAGAAACAACTCTAAAATTTTGGAAATGCTAATTTTTAAGCCTAGTGGGACTCATTTGCCATTCTAGGAGAATTAGTTCCAGTTCTAGAAAACTGTATCAGAGCAAGTTTCGGCCAAATGGATATCCAAATCCACAAAAATAGGTAGAATGGGACTCATTCACCACTATTGGAGAATGAGTCTACTTTGAATTTTTTGGAAACTCAAAAGTGGAATCTGTAGCTCTTGGTCTACACAATCTATACCTCTAAGTGTTTGGATCTGAAACCTTGATTTTAGGGGCTGTAAGTGACTTTTTGTGTATATTTTGATCTTGAAAATAGGGAGATGACTTCAAAAAGTATGAAACCTATTCTTCAATCATCTCCAAGCCTTCAAAATACCTAGATCTGCAATCACACAAAGAAAGAGAGAGAAAATGTTGATTGTTAGGGAATGGGGGTTTGCCTTGGTCAAACCCTGTTTAGGAAATTAAAGAAAATGATGAGATAATGAAATGAAGGCATGAAATATGAAACAAATAACATGAATCATAGAAAATAATACCTTGAATGATTTCTTGAATATGATTTCTTGTAACTCTACAACTCAACATGAAATGGCCATGAAGGATGTAGATCTTGATCTTTAACAATAAGAATAAATGTTTGGTCTTGGATCTTCAATGCTACATCACAACACTATCTCACTAACATGCTTGATGCTTTATATTGCTTGAAATAATGATGGATCTTGAATTGTTGCAACAATTGATGAAGAATGTGCCCTTGAATGATTTTGAAAGTTATCTTGAATGCTTAACCCTTGCTTGCTTGACTTGATAACATGTAGGCTTGATTTTACTTGGATTTCTTAGGATTCTAGAATGAAATAATGATTTGGAAGCTTGTTTATATAGGAAATGCATTCATATGGCCCTTATTTTGATCCCCAAGGTTGACATTCATCCAAATTCAAGTTAAAATTGCAATTTTCTCACTGAATTTTAAAAAAATACCTAGAAGGGACTCATTCACCACTCTAGGAAAATGGGTCCCACCTAAGGGGACTCATTCTCCCAAGGTGGTGAATGAGTCCCACCTTGAGTTTTTTGAGGTGGGTCTTCAATATTTTGGGGTTTTAAAGTGCTTTTGTCAGGATATTAGCCAAAACATGCCTCGTGATGCAAAAATAAGGGTCATAGGGGCTTATTAATGATGATATAAATGATAATTAGGGCTAGGGACACAAATTTCAACATGAAAATGTAATTAAATACACTCTACAAAATTAAAATGAGGTTTACATAGCCTAGAAGGGCACAAGATCCAACGTGAATGTGTAAAAAACATTACAACACTAGATTAAAACCAGGTTTAATTTACAAGCCTTCTAGATTA
Source organism: Sequoiadendron giganteum (assembly GCA_007115665.2). Lineage (NCBI taxonomy): Eukaryota > Viridiplantae > Streptophyta > Pinopsida > Cupressales > Cupressaceae > Sequoiadendron > Sequoiadendron giganteum. The sequence continues at coordinate 289,453,802 of CM021110.1, read as the reverse complement.
ATGTGAAAATGCAATTAAATACATTTTACAACATGGAATTAAGGGGAAAATAGGTTTATTAGATTTGAATGCTTAATAAAAGTCTAGAAAAGTGTGAAAGTCATTTACAACACTTTACAACACCTTTACAAGGCATCAATAAATGCATTTTATTCAGTTTGCAAGGGCTGAAGACCTAATGTGAATGTGTAAAACACCTCACGACACTAGACCAAGGCAACATTAAGTCCAAACATCTGTAAGAAGGAGCTAAACAAGTGCGAAAAAGGCTAAGGACCCTTTTTTTGACGTTACAACTTGTGTTGATGATGGCATTATATTGGATATGTACATTTTATTCATCTCTTGGATCATTCTTTTTTTCATTTATATTTCTTCAATTTCTTTATCCTAATCATGTAATTTTCTCCACTCTCTTTAAGAAAATAGTATTTCCCTACCATGTGACTATATTAAAATTATGAAATTTAATCCTATAGGCTAGAAATATTATGCTCTAAAACCATTGTAATGAATATTTCTAACATTTTGACAAATTCTATTTTATTGTGATTTTTTTTTTTTAAATGAATTTTAACAAATACTAAATAGTATCATATACTTTACTAATATTGTAAACTCATCTAAGATATAAACTAAAATATTAATTTTATTAGACTAAAATCTAAATAAATATTGATGATAAAAATAATATTTCATACTACAAAAACCCTTTTTTTATATTTAGAATATTTAAATAATAACAAATCATAAATAATGCTGCAAACTACTTACAATTCTAGTTATTGATGGGTCTTTTTCTTTATTTTGGTCATATACCCACTCATAAAGTAGAGTACAGTATGCAACTTGAAGTAAAAACTCAAAAATTTAAATATGATACACTCCCTTTCTAAGGTAATACAACAATCAATACAAATTCTACAATAAAAATTCATGCCTCCTTTTAATTTGGTATTTTGGGTTGTTATACTTAAGATAGTCTGGGTTATTATGCAAGCTTCATTATGATTGAGTGTTTGGATTTGTAAATTTAAAATAGATTAGGATTCTATTTAAGTAAGATTGGATTTGTCGATAATTATTGGGTTTAAGGTCTTGATTTTTATTATAGGTTTGATTTAGGTAGATGTGGATTTATTTGATTTGGTAGATTGGGAGATGGTTTGATTATGATTTATAATTGGTATTTGGATTTGGATTTGATTATTATTTGAGTATGATTTGGGATTTGTATTATGGTTTTGGGGTTGATTACGATGATGGTCTTAAACTTTGGTTTGTAAGAGGATTTTTTATTTTGATCTTTTCAAAGGTTAATTTTTTTTACTTTGATACTTGATACTTGATGGTTAAAAATTTCTTATGCATTGGATTCCACATGGTATTCATGGTTTTTACACAAGGAAGACACATTAATCACGTGAACATCATAATTTAGTAAAGTGGGTATGTACACAATAGTGAGCCCACCATTATGCCTTGTCTAGTTATGGAATGTAAGTCTCGTAAGCAAGAACTAATTATTTTTAATCACTCAAACTAGGTGAAATATGAGATCATAATAAACCTACAAACCCATTTCTAAGGATATGAGGTGAGTAAATTCTCGGTGCTAACTGTTAATCTATGTATCACAACTATACATAGCTAAAAATTCCAATCTAGGATGAACATGTTGTTATTAAATGTCCTCTTTATACCCAAGGGTATGTGAGGTTGAAATCTAATAATTGGAAGTCTATCTACAAGAATTATTTTGATATCAAACATTCAACTTCACCTTTTCCTCATAAAATAGACAAAAAGTCTATGCCAAACACAATAGTACTCCTTTGAAGTGGTATTTTTAATTCTCACAATAATTTTTATACCCTACTAAAACACATGGGTTCAAGCCATCCCTCCCTATGATAAAATATAACGGAAAAATTAAAAAAGGAAAAGAGAACAAATTATTTTGATTCCCAATATTTCCTTATGGCACTAAGAAAGAGAATTCACATATAAAAAGCACTCACAAACAAAGTATGAAAGATTTAATTTCATTAGCATACAAGTGTGTAACTAAGCTAGTGATAAAAGGGTAGATCTTTGGACAAGTGAAAGCTATAATAAAAACAATGTAGCAGTTTTCACAAGTGTCTTTCAATAGTGAAATGCTAGAAAAATATGGGGTTAACACTAGCAATTTATAAATAATTTTTAGTTAAAAGCACAAAACTCAAGTAAAATAATAAATTATGAAATAAAATATATGCATAAACAGAGAAATAGGCACTCTAATCTTAGAACATAGATGCTTAAAGATAAATTAAATGCTAAAATGTGAGTTCTATATTTACCAATTAATTACCTTATGTGCACTTATTGGTGAAGTGGGTGCATTGATCTATAAATGTAGATGTTAAAATAAAATTAAAACATTGAAAGATGAAACATTCATAGTAGAAAAAAAATGTTAGAAAAAATCTTTAAAATAGAAACCTAAAAAAAAAAGTTAGCAATAATGATAAAAATAGTAGGTAAGTAATTAAATAGAGACTAAAAACTATAAATGCAAAGAAATTAATGCCCAAAATAAAATAAAAAATATTTAGGTTTCAGGATAGTTATTGATCCAAAAATAGATATAGTTTATGAATGTGTCAAAATAGAAATAGATATGTGAGTATGTTGTAGGGGCCAAAAATTTAAATTAACCTAAAAATTTAGGGGTTAGATTTGCAAAAAAAAGGATTATGATAGTATAAATATAGGATATAAATATAATACCCTACAAAAACATATTAGAAAAGGTCTAAAATCTTGTAAAATGAGAAAAAAATAATGTTACAATCAATGGGTCAATAAATGTTCAAAACTCTAATAAGGGAAGATGCGTGTGTTGAAATAAGATCTCTAAGTATGTTGAACTAAAAAAACATACAAAAGAGTTGCAAAAAGATGTTAGAAGGGAGGTGGGTCCCACTAGGAGTGCCAAAATGTACGAATATAAACATAGAACACAATCAAGGATTTAAACTAATAAATTTAAACCTTATTCCACATTTAAATATAACCTCAGATTGAGCTAAGAAATATGCATTAAAATTTTGAAAGACAATAAAAAATCCCTCACCTACAACTCCCTTGTTGCACCAAAGCTTGATGTAATCAGAAGTGATTTTTTTGTGGAAGATTGGATGTAAGGTGCTCAATATGGTAGCATAAAGGTTCTTCTTAAAATGAGCATATATGATGAGCTAATTATAGTTTTGGAGGATGGAGGATTAATTGTTAGTCACTATATAGAGAATTGTATGCATAAGAAGCCTCCAAGTGTCAATTTGTTACAAGTGCATTTGAGGAGGTCCATATTTTATTTGAGAAAATAGAGGGTGAGGATCCAAAAAGTCCCATTTAGGGTTCTTGTGCTTTGCATTGATCCATGTGCAACCTTGAGCCATATGCAAGGTTTTGAATTTTTCAAAAAAATAGCTACTTAACTAATTGTTTTTAATCAATGAAAAAATGTGAGGGAAAAAATATGAATTAAATAAATAGGTTGAATTTATTTTATTTATTAAGAATGGTAGGAATAATGAACTTAAATAAATAAATCCTAAACTTATGTATTTAAGGCTATACATTATCAAATGGGGAAATGGTTGATTAATTAAATAAATTGTTCTCATTCATTTAATTAATGTTAGAGAAAGAGTTAGTTTATTGATTAAATGAATTTTTTAATTAATATTAGTATGAAAAAATTAAGATATTTAATTAAATAAATAAAATTTATTTAATTAATTTAAAAGGTGGTGATGTGAATGAAATTGATGATAGCAAAAATGTTGAAAGAAAATTTTAGGTGTCTACAATGAGTTTAAAAACTTATTAGATGAATGGCTTCTCCTAGGTCAAATCCTTTTGGTGGACAATATTAATGGTGATGAACAATATTGAAGATGACATATATAGACATACAAATAGCTTAGATGACACTGATTTACAGATTTAATTATTTGGATCCTTTAGAAATTGAAGTGTGTTATAATTATTTTCTTTATAATCACACATCAATTAATTGTACATTGAATATCTTTAAACACCATGAAAAATAACATGTAGTATAAATGTGTTTTAAGTTAGTTCATAATGGTTAGTAGAAGGTGGTAGGAAATGTAGAATTTGAATTTTTATTAATTTTGAATTTCAAGTTCATTCTCATACATTTTGAGATTGAATCAAGACAATCTCAAGGCACTCAAAAATTAAGATTGAAATAAAGATGATAGTTTTGAGACAAAAACTGAGAATGAATATCTGTCAATGATAAATAGATGACAAATTTTTAAACATTGGTGTAAACAAAAATCTCCTAAATGAAAATAGTCATGAATCAAATGTAAAAGAGATCATGCAACTTATCAATATATTACTACATTCTAAACTTTCTAAAAAATAGACATAAAACTAATAAAAAATAACATGAATATATAAGTTTTACCATTACAATAATCTTTCGAAAGTAAAAAAACTTCAAAAGAAAAATAATATATTAAGAACCAATCAATTGGAAAAATAATATATTAAGAACCAATCAATTGTTTAAAATTGTTAAGATTATTAGACATTGATTAATGATTCACCAACTTGTTGTTTCTTCGCTGTTGATGAGCGATTTACTAACTCCGTGCTCTTATCTTTGTTTCTTAATTGTTTTATTAAATATCTTATGATTTACAAGCGTATGCGCTAGCAGCAGTACTGTAACCATACCTAACGATTTTGCTGGTTGGACGCCTTTACTTCGTTTCTTTGTTTCTTATCGACGCCAAGATGATAGGAATTGCACGTCAGCATTGATTATATGCAAAAGGAGAATACACTGAAAATCTCATGATGGTCTAATTTTTAAATTCAAGCACCCAATGGTTGAGCAGTATTATGTCCACAATTATTTCCACTATTAAGTTGGCACTATCAATTCAAAAATATACTTAGTTTGTCAAAATCATCTAGAAAGAGAATTTTTTTATCGTACTTATGTGAGATTTAAGCTTAAGTGAATGGCATAACCAGTAAAATATATCATCATTCTTATGACTTAAATTCAACACATTCATCAACTTATGTTTGTTTTATAAATTGTCTTTATTGATGAAGCTCAAAATTAAATAGCAAGAATCCCTGCAACACAAGATTCAACAGCAATCCCATTTTGTTGATCATGGGGGTAGATAGTTCAGTTGAGATGGAGGCTCAACTTCACTGCTTTCAACCTGCAACGCCTGAGGTAACAGTTGAAAAAGTAGAGGAGGATTTAGATAAGGAGGAGCGTGGAGGATGGAGAACTTTTCCTTTTATTATTGGTACTTCAATCTTTTTATTTTCATAGGACTATAGAATTTTGGGTATTTAGAATTTTGGGTATTTAAGCTTCTTTGTTTTGATTTAAGCCTTTGTAAGCAGGAAATGAGCTCTGCGCTACAATATCAATCACTGGTTTGGTTGCAAACATGATTGTTACTTAACCACAGAGTTCAACATAAATAACATAGAAGCCACTCATATAATCAACATATCCAGTGGAGGGAACGAGCTGTCTCCATTAATAGGAGCATTTCTTGCAGATGCATATCTGGGTCGGTTCTGGACGATTTCCATAGGTTCAGTTCTGACGATGATTGTACGTGCTTCCTTATATTGCAGAAACTATATTTTGCTTAAGATTGCACAATGGGTGTTAGTGGTCAAATTCATTTTCTTCTGTTTCATGTTTGTTCCAGGCAATTATTCTTCTTATGCTGACGGCCATTGTAGATCCCTTAAGACCACCTCCATGTAGCCCGAATCTGCGAGCTGCAGGAAGTTGTCGTGGCCCCACCACGGGACAGTATGCTGTTCTGTATGTCTACTTCGGATTACTAATTGCAGGATCTGCAGGAGCAAGGTACAATTCAGGAGCGTTTGGAGCAGATCAGTTTGCAAAGGGTGGTGGACAACAGCTTCAAAGTTTCTTCAACTGGTATTATTTTGTGCTCTATGTCTCAATCATGATAGCCTCCACTGTAGTTGTGTATATTCAATCCAACGTGAGTTGGGCATTGGGGTTTGGAATTTGTGTTGCCCTAACTGGAATAGCTTTGATACTATTCTTCTCGGGGACGAGGTTGTACAATCGTTTACATCCACAGGGCAGCCCCTTCACAAGGCTCGTGCAAGTGTTAGTGGCGTGCCTTAGAAAAAGGCATTTGAAACTGCCTTCCAATGCAGAGGATTTATACTTAGGAATAAAAATTGAATCCGGGCTTCCCCTTACACACCAGCTCAGGTATTTCCAGTAAAACCAGTGTTCAGTAGGAGACAGAAGTGTCAGATTAACCTCTGGTGTGTTTGTTTATAGATAGAAATTCTTTAGATGATTGAGTTGACTGGATGTTTAAGTAAATTGTTGAGTGTTTAAATATATATAAATCTTTGCAGTTATTTCAGTGATGTGAAAGATTTGTTTTATCTCAGTTTGATATGTTTTATGATTGCTTTTAGCTCTAAAAGTGGAGGGTTTGTAGAAAACTTCAGGCTTCGAAAAAACCTAATTGGTTTGTTGATGATGGGACAACAACAGATTTCTGAACAAGGCTGCCATAAAATCAGAGGACATTTCTCCAGACGGAGATACAAACCTGAGCCCATGGAGGCTGTGCACAGTTCAACAAGTGGAAGAGCTCAAGTGCATAATAAAAACTTTGCCAATATGGAGCTGTGCAATCGTCCCAGCTATTATGAGTACCCAGGAGAGAACATTCTCAGTGTTGCAGGCGCTGACAATGGACAGGCATCTGGGTCCTCATTTCAACATACCTGCTGCCTCTTTCTTTGTCTTCGGTCTCCTGGCAGCCGCAATAATGGTATGTTTCTATGAAAACGTGGTGGTTCCCTGGGCTGCTGCGAGGGAAATAAGAATAACAAAGCTGAGGAGAATAGCAGTAGGCATGGCTATCAGCATATTGGGAATGGGAGTGGCAGCTATAGTGGAAAGAAAACGTCTGAGAGCAGTGAATGCAAACAAATCGATGGGAGGCATTAGCACAGTCCCATTGTCGGCGTTTTGGCTCGTTCCTCAGCATTTAATACTGGGGATGGCAGAGGCGCTTCAGAACGTGGGGAGGGTTGATTTCTTTTACTCTGAATTTCCAGAAACTGTACGCAGCACGGCTACTGGTTTAGTCCGTGCAAGTGTTGCAGTGGGCTTTTATTTGAGCAGTTTGTTGGTGGCCATCATTCATAAGAACAGTGATTGGCTTACTGCTAGTCTGAACCAGAGTCGCCTTGATTACTTTTACGCCCTTCTTTGTGTAATGGGTGTGCTGAATTTTGCCTATTTCATACCATGCGCTCGTTGGTATAAATACAAAGCAAAAGTAGACAGCTCCCACAATATGTCTGCACCTTAAAATGCACAGGAATGTTATGGTGAAGTCCATAAATTTGTTCTCCTTGTATGTGTATTCAAAGACTCTTAACATCAAGAAAACATGTTTTCTCTCCACAGATAATCTGTTGTTAAAGTTTTATGTTGAGGGGAGGAGATGATCTTCTTCATGGCCAACGAATCTTCTTTCCAAGAGAGAGATGGGTAAAAAGGATGTCGCATTCACAACCTCTATTGATGTGTTATCCTTCCTCTGACATAAGATTTGTCCTTTCCATGTTCTATATGTGATCCTTCTTCCATAATAGATAATATAATATTTTGTCTATTTGGAATACCATCTTTCACTTTGAAATTAAATTTTAGTGCTGGACATGGCTTCCAGAAATCTAGAAATTAACATGGTGCATATCCATTATTCCAAATGGAGAAAATCCAATGGATTTTGAGAATGTGTTACTTGTGTTGTTGAATATGAGTGGAGTTAATGTCTCGCATACAGTCTGTCACTAAAGAAAATTGTAGTGGATGTTGAACACTTTCTAGATTCTACTTATACTTCATTTAAAATTTACTGGTTTATTTATTTTTTTTCGAGTTCAACATTTATGTGTATAGTTTTTGATAAAAGGGTAAAACGGGTTTTACATTTATGTCTATAGTTATTATCTTTTGTTATTGTTAATTATAACTATTATCTTTTGTTATTGTTAAGGTATGATAAATGTGTAAGAAAGTTTTGAATTTCAAGTTTTACATAAGAAATTCAATAATACTTCTTAACACCATCATTATTTTTCTTATTTTAAATACTAACATACAAATAAGTGTTGCAAGTATCACAAATCAAATCTCACTTAGGATATTATTACACAACTAAACAAAATTGCTGCCACTATTCGATCCCAAACATTTAACTTCTCTCACTTTGATTTAGTTTTGCAATAGTGGACGGAAAATCAACTAAGTAAATAATAAAAATTATTTAATTAATTAGCAATATGAGATGAAAATCAAGCTAATTAAATAATTATTATTTTTTATTATTTAATTAGATGTGAGATGTCAGCTAGACTAAATAAATAATATAATTATTTAAGTAATTAATGATGAGAATGTTAGTATAAAGGGGTTTTAATTAGGTTGATGTTGTATGGTGGTGAATGTCTATACGGTATTAAGAGGGAAAGGTAAAATTTAGGTGTCTATGGTTTGTCCCTTTTTGAAGTTTCCTTGCAACTAAATATCTTAGAGGCTACGAGGAGTAATGGTGTTTTGAAGAAAAGATAAGCATGAAAACCATGTGGAATGGTGATAATGAATAATATGTGCTTATGATTTTGTCTAATCTTTTGCTAGATTGGGTCATTGATTGAGTTGGAATGATAAATTAGATTTTGAATTTAAGATGCCCCAAGTGCTTAAGAATGAACTATGGATGATGAACAAGATTTTAAATTAAATAATATAATTATTTAATTAATTAATAATGAGAACATTAGTATTTGTTAGAGTGAATAATTTATCTATTCAGTATACTTAAGTGTACTTACATTTATGTAACTGAATGTACAACCTTTAGGCCTCTAGAGGTTACCAATTTATTTGGTAAACCTCATATACTTACCTTTTGTGGTTGGAAGACTTTCCATCTCACCTCAAAATTCACTCAACACTTGGCATTAAGGTTGATAACTTGGTCAAATACGTTGTTGTTTTGCACATTCCTAGTGATCCATAGGTTAACACCTATAGGACACTTGTTTACTTATTTGTGCCACATCATGGGGTACTTGTCAATACACATGATTGGTGGATTACCTCTTCCTCACCTATATAGGCAAGCCCATATTGTCATTTTGATTAACTCTTTATCAATCTCTTTGATAATATGAATTAGGCTAACCATTGTGTGGAAGCACAAGGTTTTTGTGGATGCACAAGGTTTTTTATGTTATGATCTTGGATGGAAATTCTAGCATGGTATGAGAGCCATGTAGTAGAAACCCTTCCCAAAATCTTGCATCAAGCCTAACTAGAGTTTCATGCAATTTAATTTGCATGTAAAATTAATCTCCATTGCGGGGTTCAGATTTTGAAGCAGGTGTGTGTTTTTGTTTCCAGAAGAAGAAGCCACGAATCCACTATTTTTCTTGTTGTATTTATTGGCCTATACACTCTAATTGGCAGCATTTGTGGTTAATCGTGCAGGATTTACCTCTACAGTGTGTTTTATCGCCCTTCATTGGTCTTATGTACATTTTTTTGTTGCCCACTTTTCCTTAACTAGAAAACTTGTGCAAGTCTTGTCTTATAAGTAAAATCTTTCCCCATTTATATGTTGTGGCCCCTTGTTTCTAGCTGTTGGTTTTAAGGGGATCAGATACAAAAAAATAAATAGAGATAAGACAAGAAATTTTATATTAAACACAATAGGGCATTATAATTATATTTTTCATCATCCAAGCTTCAACTCATTCAAACATCATTACAAATTCATATTTCATGCATTCAATTCACAACTTACATCTGCTTACAGCAAAAACACCTTTACATTCTGATACATCTCCTCTTACAACTCTGCAGAGCTAGACTCTACTAGGAGAGTACTTAGAAATAACAAGGTGAATAAATTATATAGAAAACCATTCATCTATGGTGAGGAGAAGCTAGCATAAAATAATATTCTCCTAAATACCCACAAAATGTGTGAGATCTGCAGGTGATGTGATAGAGGACAAGTTGGAGGAGTAAATCAAAATCAATTTGAATCCATCAAAAATCTTAAGAAAGATCTGCTTAAATGTTAGTCTTTAATGCTAAGATAGACTGCAGATTTGGAAGATATAGAGATGTCTGGTACAAATGGAAAACTTGACAAGTAGTTGGGATTACAATCTCCAACACTCCCCCTTAATCACGACTACAATTAACTTCTAGATTTTTTTATTTCTTTAGTGATGCTTTGGCATCTTGAATCTTCAAATTCTAGAGATCGAACCTAGGAAATCTCATTTTTCTATTGGGATTCTCTACCCATGAGCTCTGGCACACTTGGTTACCAGTCCATTGTAGATTCAGGTGTGAGACACTTTTTTTAAACACCTCCCATAGAATCACACTATTGGTGCTCAGGGATCCTAGATTTAGTGGGCTTTGTTGGCCCCAAAAAATGCTTACAAAATGTTGTGGCATTCAACCATATCATTTATTTTATCCAATGACAACTTCACTTAACTTTTCACAACTTCAAACATCTATCCTCCTCAGATCTTCTGATCTTTTTATCAACTCCTCTGCTTAGGTTTTTCTACAAAATTTAAGCGTGCTCTTCCACACAATATTTCACTCTCTCTGAATGGATCAAATTTGTATAATATTGTGTGCCTCTCTTTTCTAGCTTCTTTGTCTTCAAACTGCAACCTCAACTTCTCTTGGATCTTCCAATCTTCCTTGGTGATTTTTTTTTCTTCAACAACTTCTTCAAAAACTTTCCAAATAGCTTTCCTTCAACAATGTGACTGCAACTTCTATCCTTCAACATGGTGGTAGCGGGAAGAGAACTACAAGAAAAAAAAAAACCATGATCACTCCATGATCTTCCTAAACTCCTTTTCAATCTACTTCCAACAATTGGCTTAGAAACTTCTTCCTAAGCTTTGAAAACTACTTGATCAGTTGTGGCTGATGTAAAATTTTTTCCCTTGTATTCTAAAACCCATGATCTTCTACTCCCAATGAGGACGATCCACCTAGCTCTGATACCATTTTTTGGTTTTAAGGGGAGCAGATACAGAAAAATAAACAGAGATAAGACAAGAAATTTTATATTAAACAAAATAGGACATTGCAATGAGATTTTTCATCATCTGAGCTTCAACTAATTCAAACATCATTACAACTTCATATTTCATGCATTCAATTCACAACTTACATTTGCTTACAATAAAAATGCCTTTACATTCTAATACATCTCCTCTTACAACTTTGTGGAGTTGGACTCAATTGGGAGAGTAATTAGCAATAAAAAGGTGAATACATTATATATAAAACCATTCATCTATGGTGAGGAAAAGCTAACATAAAATAATATTTTCCTAAATACCCACAAAACGTGTGAGATCTATAGGTGATGTGACAGAGGAAAAGTTGGAGGAGTAAATGAAAATCAATTCAAATCCATCAAAAATCTTAAGAAAGATCCGCTTCAATGTTAGTATTTAATGTTGAGATAGACTACAGATTTGGAAGATATGGAGATGTTTGGTACAACTGGAAAACTTAACAAGTAGTTGGGGGCTGATCCCATACTGTTGGTTTACAATTTCTGAGAGGAACTGATTTTTGCTGAAATCACATATTTTTAGAAAATATAATGATTTAAGCCTTTAAAAGTTCCATTTGAAGGATTCCAATTGAAGAGGGTTTGATCAAACCACCTTAGATCAAACCCCCTTGGATAGAACCTCGCTAGTTTTAAATCATACCTATAAATGAGTCTCCTTTACACCTATCAAAATGCTAATAAAAAATCACTTTTGATTTACCTTTTGGGGGATCAAATGAATTAATTTAAAATTTATTTGAAATTATTATGGTATTCCTTGAAATGAGCTATCTCACGAATATAATTTTAATATTTTTTGGTTTTATTATGTATGTGTTTTTTTAGTTTTATTAAACATAGGTTTTTCACAAAAAATCAAGCTCTCTGTTTTACACATGTGGAAAAATAGCAGATTATCAAAATATTTTTTTTTAAAATATGTTTATACTCTGTATTGATGTCCTTGATCCATTAAAAAAAAAAATTGAATTTCGATAAATACAGAAAAAGTTATGTTGTATACAGTCCGCCTATGTCTGAATTGCAATTGGTTTGACTTTGAAACTCTATTAAGGAAAAAATATTCAATAAAAAAATATGAGACCAAATGAAAGTGCTAGATATAGTAGTTACAAATCTAAATTCAAAAATAATACAATTTTATCCTTCATACAAAAAAAGTTATGTTGTATACGGTGAGCATCACTTTTTAAAAATGTTGTTTTTTGAAAAAAACTAGTTTTCATGGGAGATGGAAAAAGAAGTGCAATCTTATTCCAAAATTTTTGAAAAAAACATTTTTAGAATCTATGGAAAAAATTTGATGAGACTCTAGTTTGCATCATCTTCAAACTCCTCACGGTTTAGCCGCTATAGGTGTCCGAATGTGAAGATTTAGTTAAAAATAATAATTTCAGTGTCCAGTTTGGCCAAAAATTGTAAACCACTATTGTGGGATCACCCTGCCAGGGTTACAATCTCCAACACCAACTAGGCCTTTCAACTAGCCATTATTTTCCATTTTCCAGCATATATTTACAAATTGTGCCTCTTCTTCTCAGCAAGGGATCAACTTTAGTTATAAATTTATTGCTAAAAATTGAGATTTTGGCTTAGCATGTAGAGGAAAACAAAAGTAATGGCTCTTTAATCAGCTTACAACATCCTGCTACATCAATGTTTTGTCTTTGATCTAGAACATATCTTATAGAGATGTCATGTCAGACAACAACCTCTAATGCCATATCAGTCCTATTCTCCAACACTTGGCTCACAACCCTTATCGAAAATGAAGATTGCAGATTTCTAGAGCTTGCACATTGTGTGGAAAATGAAATGAGATTCTTTTGTTGCAAATATCCTTGTGATTTATTTAAAGTGCCTCACATTACCTATGCAACAATATACAAGCATTGTAAATTTTAAACAAGCATAGAAAACATAAAACAGAAGAAAAATATAGACAAGACAAAGAACGTGATTTATAGTGGTTCACCAAGATTGGCTATGTCCACTCTCAAAGTAGGGAAAAATTACAGTATTAACAGTTATCAGATATCAAGTACATGATCTGCACACATATATTTATAAACAACTCTTTGATACGAAGAAATGGGAGAATATGAATGGTCATGTGACCACTGGGCTTCACATCCCAACAATCTCCCCCATAAATTCCAACTAGCATAGTCATGCACTGTGGCATCCCTACATTTCCAATCTTATCTTCACATCGTAGTTAGGCTTAAATTTTTTAACTTCACCAAATATTTTTCACAAACACTCTGGATTAGTCATCTCCAAATCCAATCAGAAGAAAAGACATATTTTCCTATAACTTTTTCAAGTGCAAAATCACCTATATATTCATAATCAGGAAATTCATCATCAATTGCTCTTTCGAGATCAATATCCACTGCTCCCTTTTTTCCCTTACTACTAAGGCCCAAAGTCTCCAACTTTGCTGCTAACATGCTCTCCTCAAACTTTTTATGTGCATCAAAGATAATAAAAAAATCCCTCACAGTTATCATTGTTGTCATCTCTGAATTACCAAACTCAAAAGGACCCATAGGGGCTCCATTATTTCTCATGTGGTTCCCATATGCCTCTATCTTAGATGCATAAACTAGAGGATATATCATGACCCTGAAGCTCTCCACATGAAGCACTAAAGAACTAGCAATAAGAAAAATTTGTCTGGTCCAAACTAGATTGGCGGTGGCAATAACCCAATTTAATCAAATTGCCAAAGAATTTTCTCTCAGAATAAGTTTATCCCTTGCCAGATGGCTCATTCTCTTGGAACGAAATTCATAAAATTCTACACTCTCTTCTTCATACCATATAAATTCAATGTCCCAGAAATCCTCCAACACAGGAGTCCCAAAGCCACAAAAATTGTCCAACATATTAGTCCAGTCAAAATTTCTGACTAGTCCAATTTCTGCCACATGAGAACTTAGAGAATCATGATGGTCTTATTTATCTAGGGGCGCAATTTTTTCACCCACTCTGAGATCAACCTCGGGAACTTCTCCATATAGTTCATCCCATTCCTCATATTGATCTTCCCCATTCACATCTTCACTACCTTTTTCAATGCCAAATGAATCCCATGACCTAAAGGCAATGCATAGATCACCTGCATCTAAATCACCAACACTTTGGTTGCATTCAATGGAGCTTGTGTACTCATTTGAATCATCCATCAAAGGGTTCCAATGAAAAAGGTCAAACCTAGCCCTGGAATCAATACTACGGTCAAGGTCAATGACTCCAGGGTCTAGCTTTTCAACATCTGCCCCATCTTCCAAAATGTCTATCTCAGTGCTCTCCTAGACATCCACCTTCTCCTTGACCTCTTTCTTAGGTTCATCTTCACTAGCTTGGTTCCAGACTGCATCCTCCTCTCCTTCAGTTGAATCCTCCTCTTTTTTCCAGCCATCCCATTAGTGTACACTGCATTTCTTTTCAACTTTCACATACACAACATCACTCTCTACTGAAACTAAATTGCCAAGAAATTATTCAATGACAAAATGAGCCTCATCATCTTCTTTCATCTCTGCTCAACCTCACCAAGCTTTGATACCAATTATAAATTTTAAACAAGTAGAGAAAACATAAAATAGAAGAAAGAAATAGACAAGATAAAGAACATTATTTATAGTGATTCACCAAGATTGGCTACATCCACTCTCAAAGCAGGGAAAACTTGTATTAACAATTATCAAATATCAAGTACATGATCTATACACATATATTTATGCAAAACTCTTCGATATGAATAGATGGCACAATACGAACGGTCATGTGACCGTTGGGCTTCACATCCCAACAAGCATCAAGCTGCATATTTTTCATGCCAACAATAGAGCTCATCACATCGAAAACAATGTTCTCTTCCACCTTTTTGAATCGGTCAAAGCTTCAAGACTTCACACATAGTTTATCTCTTCCACGTGCCCTACAGAGGTCTCTAGCATGGCTTGAAGAACTAGAAACCATGTTTATTATTTTTGTCTTTGAAACTAGACATGACACACTGGTGAGAAGAACCAGCACATGGGCAAGAAAGAAGAGCACAAGATTGGGTAAAAGCATTGGAATTAGCCCCCAAATCTAAAGGATATTTGCATAGCAAGAAAAAGTGGCCAAATCCAAGGATATCGACTCAATCAAGGAGTCCCTCCTACTATTTAGAATTTTTTACACTATTTTCTAAACTTGTTAAGCATTTAATTCAAATAGTTAGCATTTGAATATAGCATTTAAACCTTATTGGTTAACAATTTATACTAATGTAATTTTATTTTATTTTAAGGAGGGATTTTTTATTTTGTTACATTAGCAAAAAGGGGGATTTTTTCATTTTATGATAAATGTTAAAGGTGGGGAGAATATTTTATAACCCACAAAGTGTTGTAAGTGGGGGTCATTTTAATAGGGGTTTTAATTTTATGTTCTTGTCATTTTCAACTTCACAAACATCTATGTATTCATGGTTGAGTATTCTTCCATATGTTCACTCATGGCATAAACTTGTAAGGACTCAAAAAAAAACAAATAAATTTGTAAATGCACTCATATAAAGTACCACAAAAACTGAATGTATTTCTTAAGGAGGGAATTTGAGAATTTTGTACTTACATGAATTATAAAGTGTAATGAGGGGTTTGTAGAAGCTTGATTTGAAATCATAGCTATGGATCCTCATGATTATTACCACATTGTGTGTGTTTCCTTGATTTTCCATCACAACAATGGATCCTCATGATTCTCACCACATGCATGTGTGTCTTAATGCACACTCTTTTTTTTATTTTCTTATATGTGGGTAAATTCAAGAAGATGAGTTGACTTCTAGTGGAACTTTTGGACTTAGAAAAAAAGTTGAAATCCAACCAAATGAAATGGGATCCCATTATTTAGAAAAAAGATCTTGTTTCACTTCGGGACCTCGGGCCAAACATAGGATCCTTTTTCATAAAGGCTTAAAATTTTAAAAAAACCAAATGGGATCTCATTTCTAAAAAAAAAAAATTTGACCTAATTTTTATTATGGGTTTTAGGTCAAGAAAAAGGCTTAGGGAGCTGACCCTTAGCTTTATACCTCCTTTGACTTGCAACTTGAAGGTCATGTTAGTGTTAGTAGAAAAGAGTGACTTTGGACATATGTCTGAAGACATTTTTTGTAGAATTTTTTGATGAAATTAAAACCCATTATAGATGAGATTGTGTAGATTCCAAATATGTAATTTTGTATAATTGAATTATTTTTTAATTTTTCAAAAAAAAAATTATGAAACTACTCCATAAACTTAAAATATTAGGTTTTTTTTATTATTTTAATAAGTTTTTATTAAAATATTTTATTGAAAAATGAGTTATACGTCCATATTCTTTAGATAATTTTTTTCAATTTTAAAAAAAAAAATATTAAGTTTAGGTCATCTTATGTGTGACATATATGAGGATTTTTCCAAATAACAAATATGTCCAATAAAAAATTAACACAAAACATATTCAAAAAAAAATGCAAAAAAATATCGTTCATATTCTTGAGTGTGTTACAAATATTTTTCCCAAAAGGATTAAAAAAAAATCAATTATTTAGGTCAAAATATGGATGACATGCACGTTCATGGTATGGTAAAAAAAAATTACTTTTAAACAATAGTTTTTAGACATTCCTATTGAAAATCAATTTGTATCATATGGGTATTGAAATAAATTGCATATTTGGAAACTAGACTCAAAGTAAGTATACATTTCATGTTACTGAATTTTCTTAAGATTCAATCTTTAAGTGATTCAGGTTTTTAGGTCAAATGAGACAAATTCTAAAAATTTGGGAAAACACTTCCACTTTTTGGCCAAAAAATGGAATCAACTTCTTGCACACACCCACATCTTTTGGACCTAATTATGGGTCTAAATCCCTTGCACTTTTGTGCCCAATTTAAATTGGTCTTCTTATATCTCTTATTATTAAGGGGTTTATGATAGTGTTGTGCTAATACTTCTTTAAATGAAGCAATGAAGGAATCTTCCTATTGGTGGTCTCATAGACCTTCTATCTTTATTTCTCGAATGGGGGATTATTTCAATGGATCATATTTTATGAGATTCTAGTACTCCAAAATCAAAGTGTAATACCCCTCCATTTTGATTCTTGTTCAAGTTGCTTTATGCTATGTTTGGTTGCATTTACTTTGATACTGGATACATTTTGTTATGATGTTTTGATCACTCTTATTGTGAGATGTAGTTATCTGATTTTGTTTCACATGTATTATGGATTAATGATGTTATAGAGTTAACATGAAATGTTATTATGAGATTACTGGATTATGATGGAAGTGTCAGTTTCAATGAGTGTATTGGTGAAGAGGACGGTTTCGCATCACTCGTTTGCGAGCGCCCTACGAATCCGTAATTCCTTCTTCACGGTGTGTATTATATGCTGGATATATTGTATGATGTTGTTTACTTGGTTGCAGGATTGCAGGTACATGACACCGACTCCACCTGGCTTCACAGGTTTGAGCGTGTCGATCCAACGGTTAAGTTGAACGGGAGATAGTAGCTAGGTAACATGTGTCAAGTCTATGCCCTAGCCTTAGTGTGTCATCAGTTGTGTGTGTCGAGTTATTGTCTGTCTTGTTTTAATGTTATTTATTTCTGAAGGATTATTGATTTGGAAATAGATACTTAGAATAATTGCATTTAAATCATGTTGATGATTATTTAATTTAAATAATGCAATGTGGATAAAAGTTTATATTTATATTTATAATTATTTAATTAATTAAATTTAATCCAAGGGGGTTGAGTTTAGTTATTAAATAATTAAATTAATTAATTAAACATGATGCAAGAGAATGAAAGGAAATAAAAGAATTAGAATTAATTTTGGAATTTAATTCCAACGTGTGGGAATTAAATTAGAAATTGTAATTAAATGTTTATTTGAGAAATTGGTTGCAACTTTGGAAATTAATTTATTATTTAAAATTGAAAGGGAAATTGAAATTTGAAATTGAAAGTGAAATTGAAATTGAAATTCAAACTCAAATTCAAATATTTACTTTGCATGTAATGTGAATTAGGGTTGTAAATATTGAAATTGAAATTGAAATTGAAATATCTAATTTCCATGTAATGTGAATTAGGGTTGTATTAGGTATTTTTGATTTATAAAGAATACATGTTTTAATTTTAGGGCAGAAAAATCTTTTAGAAGGAAAAAAATACATTTTTACAGCAGGGAAGAAATTTTGGAAAATTTGCACAAGGGTTTGAAGAAAGTTTGATTGTAGAATTGATTGAAGGAAAGATTGTTTGCATTTGTTGGATTTTGGATTGGATTCTTTGGAGGATTGAAGAAAATTCAAGAAATCTTTGGAGGAGGCTTGCATCAGAAATTCATCTCTTCATGTAGCTTCTTGTACCAGGTTTTCCTCTTTGTGTTTTATTGTTCTTGATTGCTTTTTTTAAATAGTAGTGATTAAAGATTTGTTTGTTAAATCTGTTTTAGAAAAGAAACTTGATATTAGAAGAAAATAATTAAATAAATTTACAGCCTTTGCTTGTGAAAATTCTTGAGTGAAAATTGTGAAAACCTTAGTTGAATTTAAATTATTTGGAGAAATTGATTTTATTGTTATTGAAATCAAACATAGAGATTGAACAATGCATTTAGAATGTTTTTAGAAAATGAAACTTTCTGTTTATTATCAAAAAACGGATTTTAAAATCTGCAGTATAGTTATATTTTCATGGTAAAATGGTATGATTGCGTCGCCTATAACTTCACTTTTACAAACTGAGTTTTTAGGAAATTTAAAGGGTTTTTGCATTTTGAAATTTTCTTACCCCTGTCCAAAACTTGTAAATACCCAGATCGCAGTTTTTGAGTTATGCTTAAAACATGACACTGCTGTTAAGTTATTTTTTCCATGGCTGTTCTGAAAATAAGATAATAATAAATTGATATTTATAAATATTAATATTTTATGTATTATTATTATAATATTAAAATATTATTTAATAATATTTTATATTATAATTTATAATACTAAAGTATTATATTTATTTATATTATTTTAAATAAAATTTGTATATTAGATTAGTGGAATTAAAATTATAAACATATGGGAAATTATTGTTATTTTAAAATGGCTTGTTAAAGTTTAATTGAAAGAGTTAAATATTTGATTTAAAGAATGCAATATATTATTGAATAGAGATTTAAAATTGGATTGATTAGTGTATATGGAAAATGGATAGAGAAACAATATGTTATTATATTAAAGTGATTGAATGTGTTAAATAGAAAATTGAATGAGATGTAAGATTTGGTTAGGAAATGGAAAGAATTTACTTGCATGGATTTGTGTCGATTTAAAAGTAAATTAAGAAGTTGTTTTTATTGATGAGGCAATCAATTATGTTATTTATTAATTTCTATTTAGATTAATTGAATCATTGTTATTGGATTATGAAAGAGATATGGATTTAGTATATCCAAAAGTAGTACCTTCCTCATGCTTATCTTAAAAGATTTAAATCTTTGTATTCAGTAAAGGGAAGTAAGTTTAATTGTTTTAGATTTCCAATAATGAAAAGGGAAATAGGGGTTCTGATTATTTTAGATGATCTACTTATCATGTCTTTGACTTTGTCAACACTACCTATTGAATGAGTATGGATTTAGGAAATCCAAATATTAGATTTGATTGATGACTTGAATGCTTTGGTTGTTATGTCGTCAAGTTGCATTGTTGGTTTTGGGATTTAGTGTTAGTCCTAAATTATAAGTCTTCCAGAAGATCTTAGAGGATAAGGGTTGTTTAATCTTTATGCCATCCAGTTGTTTTCCCTTGGGTAGTGCATGGCGTCTTTTCAGTTTTACCCAGTTTTCACGAACGAGAATGTTTGCACCTCCTTGGTTTAGGAGTGGATTATGGGATCCGTGTATCCTTGTATGGAGTGACCTTGTTATGTGGTTTCATCTTGTTACCTCCTGTGAAAGGAGTGGACTATGTGTTGTTGCCTCCAAGATGTTTGGAGTGAGATCTTTTGTACCTCCTGTGAAAGGAGTGGACTATGTGTTTGTTGCCTCCAAGATGTTGGAGTGAGTTCTATTATTTGTATCATCCTTGTGTTGGAGTGGATTATGATGCCCAGTTGGTATGCACTTGTGTTTCCCTTGGTGGATTGTTTGGGTGTGTGTTGTCCATTAGAAGAGTGGCTTTTGTTAGGGGTCAGAGCCCAAAGTGGTAAACTGGGTAACCTTCAAAAGTGAGTTAATCAAGTGATAATTAAATTAATGTACTTAGATGATTAGGATGCAGTTCACACTAATCAAGATAATTTAATCCTCACTCATAGACACAAAGGCTTGTTTAGACTTGGGATGAGTGAGAAGGCCTAGAATGGCAAGATCAACTATCTTGCTCTTGCGAGAGATAATTGATTCCACATGAGTGAGTATGAGTGTCAGGATTCGGTTGAGGCCACCAGGATTACTTGTGCCGAAGCCTATGAAGAATTCTCAAAGGAGATCTCATGACAAACCTTGCGATGACACTCTATCTATGACAACTGTTAATTATTTTATGTGTATGGTTATTTGAACATACTTGATCTACTTTATATATGGAAGCAATGTGACCTATGTCAGTGATGTTGGAGTTGTACTTGTATTGTACTTGTATTGTATTTGATTTGTACTTGTATTGTACTTGAGTTATACTTGATTCGTACTTGTATGGTGAATGAGTTGTACTTGTTAATTCATTTGGTTGGTTATAACAGTATGAGTCAGTATGAGTTTGCCTTTGGTTAGAGGTAGTAGATCTTTGTCCATGTTACTTTGTTACTATCTCCTAGCATGGGGGGTGGGCCTTCGGGTACCACATTGGTAGGGTGGAACATGCACCAAAACTGTTGGGTCCCCATCTATCTTCAGTACTTGGTGGCGAGACATCCAGGTGGACAACTCGCGGTTCTTGTGGTAATTACTTGCATTGTAATATTTTAACTTGTATAAATTATTTTATCCCTCTTATGTTTATGAGGTGGAATTCTGTAATTGTAACTTTATGTGCTAGTGTCTCATTCTGGGAATGAGTGATGTAACTATTGGTTTAAGATAATGTTTATGAGATTGTATCTCGGTTGATTATCTTATTATGCTATGTGATATTCTTATGATGTATAATGGTGATTTCATAAAGTTCATAAGGCTATGGTTATATGTAATATGTATATGTGGGTTAAAGTAATCCTAACCTTGTAGCCTTAGAGGTTGTTGTTAATTAGTAAGTGAATGTGTATGTTAAATGCACTTTATAAAAAAAATTGGTTCGCTTATGATGTTAATTGCAACTTCCTTTAAGGTTACTTGGCGAGGCATTACACAAAGTACTATTTGTATTTTCAACTTCATAGAGTTTGATTTCCTTTGTGTAATCATGGTTGAGTAGTGTTCATATTTCCACTCATGCAATGTTTTGTATCTCTTATCTTGATCTAAATTCCTTGGAGGTTTGTTGAGTCTAGTAGACACCAGTTCATATTTGGAAAAGTTTACAACATCAACATTCTTAAAGATTTATTCATCATGATGTTCCTATCATCATGGGACATATTCTTAGAATGTCTTAAATCCTTCTCTTTCTCTTTTTGGAGAGAAATTTTGTCCCCACTAGGTTTTCTCATTTACTCCATTTTATGAGAAACTTTGTACATGGGTATCTAACATGGCCTCATATTTGGGACCCATATCTATGTATATATTTCAATTTTGTGATCTACCAAAGTATCACTTAAGGGGAAATATTATAGTGAATAATTTATCTATTCACTATACTTAAGTGTACTTAGGTTGCTGAGTTTAGAGAACATCTTGTCTAACTGAATGGGAAACCTTTAAGGCTCTAGAGGTTACCAAGTTGTTTGGTAAACCTCATCTACTTACCTTTTGAGGTTGGAAGACTTTCTATCTCGCCTCACAGGTCACTCAACACTTGGCATCAAGTTTGATAACTTGATCAAATATGTTGTTGGTTTGCACATTCCTAGTGATCCATAGGTTGACACCTATAGGAAACTTGTCTACTTATTTATACCACATCATGGGGAACTCGTCAATCCACATGATAGGTGGATTTCCTCTTCCTTGCCTATATAGGAAAGATCATATTGTCATTGTAATCAACTCTTTATCAATCTCTTTGATAATGAGAATTAGGTTGATCATTATGTGCAAGTGTGTTTTTTGTGGACACAAAAATCTTTTGTTGTTATGATCTTGTTTGTGAATCCTAATTTAGTATTGAGGGTGTTTGACTAAGTTAATGTTAGTATGGTCGTGAATGTTGATATGGTGTTAACAAAAATAGATAAAATTTAGGTGCCTATAAATTTCTAAGTCCAATTAATTATAATTTAGGGCAATTTCATTTCATAAAACACATTTTTTCTATATATCTAAATTATTACTTTTTTGAAATAAAGACATCAATAGGGAGTGTACACATTTTTATACATTTTTTCTATTTTTTCACATAAATTGAATAAAGACATTTGTTTTTTGTTAAAGACCTACATTCACTAGAAAATAGAAAATAAATATATGCTAATTTAAAAATATATATTAGAAATTAAAATTTTAAAGTCTTACTTTGAGGACTAAATTCTTGTAAAATACCATATCATGTTGAATTTTTTTTATTAACTAACCCTTGCTTCAAAATAAAAATTTACTTTAAAACATCTATAAGTAGTAGGGGATGACAATTAAATGGCGTTCTAATGAAACCATTCCTTTGAATAAAGGCTTACCTTAATTTAAAATCAGCTTCATTAGACCTTTATTTGAAGGTCTCTTTCATAATGTATTTTGAACATGAAATATTTAAAATTGAAAAAATGACCTTCATTCAAACCCCCATTCATTCGAAGGTCATGATGGCATCACCTTTGGATGAACGTGTTTCATTTGAAAGAACATGCTCATTCAAATATGTTTTATAATTTTTGACACATTGGACTCAATTTTCACCCCATACTATAATGGCATTATCATAGGATCCACCTTTGATTGGTGATCTTGTTTTAATTTTTATTTTTTAAGTCTTTATGTTAACAAGTCATTTGTCAAATTTCACATTTCAAGATACATAACTCTAACCTTCATATTTATATTTCAACACATTTAATTTTAGTTTCAATTAGATTGTTCTAGAATCATACTATCATGCTCAATTCATTATAGTTGTAATACTAGTTGATTTTTGCACATATGGTTTATGAATTAATTTCCCTTAAAATTATATTTAGGATATATTTTAATCTCTATATAAATTGGTGAACCTGACACTTTCATGTATATCCCTTAAGTTTAGGCTTCTAAATTTTTTACTTATATAATTTTTGCACTCTAATATTTTCTTTCTTTTAACTTTTACTTCTCCTTCTCTTAGTGCTTCACCTAGATTCTTTATTTGGGTTGAAATTCACCCATTTTTCTTTCCTCCACTTTTTGACCTTCATTGGTAAATATTTCACCATGGATACCAATCAAATCTTGCCCTTGGTTTCCCTCCAAAATCCCTCAAGGATCTTAATATTTGTACACAAGTTGTTAAAAAAACCCTTTAAAAAAGGTTGAATATATTTTACTTTTATTAAAGAGAGGGTACTTCATGTTCCAAAGATACATTAGTTCAACATGATAGTAACATTTTTATCCTTCCTAGAATATGTTCACACTACTTAATCATTGTGAGAATATTTTTCCTCATATTTCCATTATATTCATAATCATCATGATTCTTACATAATATATGATATTAAAGCTACTTTTCATAATCATAAAAATATTTCTCATGTGGTTCATGAAACCCCTTCCTCTATATTCCTTGTCTCATAGTTTATTGATTATTTATTTTGTGAGTAGTAGTGTGAAACTTGCTTAAGTGGTGAAGTTCCATTTGTATCTCATTAATATGATCTTAGTGGTAAACCATACTTCTTGCATATTGTAGGATGGTGAAATCATACACATGGATTGTATAGATTCAACCATCCTCATAGAATAATATAAATCATTATCTCCAAACAAGACAATAAAAACTAAGGCAAACATGCATTAGAGAAAATGAAATACAACCTATTCTATGATGGATTGGTGCCCTCCATGAAGTTTGAGAGAGCCCTTTCCCAATCCCTTTCTAAGCCAAATGAGATAGACAATGAGTTGCTATGAGCTCAAGTTGCCTATAGTGTAGATGCTTTCAAATGTGTGTTGTAGAAATGAGAGAAGATGGCTTGCATTTATAGGAAAATTTGATAGAAGAGAGGCCCAAATTAGGCAATGTGGGACTAAATCCCATCCAATAGGATAGAGACACTTGTCATAATGGGATTGGTCAAAGCTTGTGCAAGTTTTGGCCAATGTGCCCATTCAAATTTGAAAAATGTTAATAAATGCATGTTGTTGAGAGTTTTGGGGGGAATAATCTTTGTCCAAAAAATTCAAAGATGAAAGTTATTGAGAGAAAATAAGCTTTTTAATAAATCAATTAAATTGATTTATTGGTGCAAGTGGGTGGGTTAGTTAGGAGTTTAGATTTGACTCTAGTTGAGTCAAAAGCTAGACAATGATAATCATGATTTAGAAGTCAATTAATTTAGATTAATTAACTTAGGGGATTTTAAGAAATGACATTTGATAAATCAAATGAGAAGAACTTTAAGGATTTGATTAAATAATTTTGATTTATTTAATGAACCTTAGTGAATTAATCAATAAATTGCTTTAATTAATTAATAGCAGAATTTGATGTTAGTTAGAGCGAGATATATGATGTCAGTTTTGCATGTCTACATTTTGCCCCTCTTTGAAACAATGTACTTGTTGCATTGGTTCAAAGAATGATGTTGCCGGCATCGAAATTAAAAAATTCTTTGGTTTTTTCGGATGCCCCAGTGGAAAATAAGTACGTTAGTACATTGCCCCCTCGAGAGATTGAGCGAAAAGATACAATTTGAGGTGGATCTCGTGACAAAGAGGTTCAAAATGGATGTATGGATGGTTAGACTATATGATAATGATGATGTAGATGAGATGTTCGGAAGATGCTTAGAATAACAAATTTATATTATCGTAAACAACTTTAAATGATTATGCAATGCATGTGAGATGGATGAGATGGATGATGTTGTCCTGATATGATGGTATGACATGATTATGCGAAATGAGAATATGGATGCAAGATGGATGCATTGTTAGCATGAAAGAAGATAGAAGAATGAGAGGGATGAACCCTTAAATTCAAGAAGATGAAGAAGTCCAACAAGTCTCCTAGTCATCAAGACTTTATTGGATATGACGATGAATGATGATGATGTGTTGCTTATCCAGGGATGGGAGAGAGCGTACCTTTCTTTATGTTTGATAACACACATAGGTGCGATGCATCAAGGTATTAAGAACCAGGATGGTGTTGCGCCTACTGTGATGGACTTTGACTCGACAATCAGATAGGAGTATTCTTGTTCAAACTTGACAAACATAACCTTATTCAGAATGCAGTTCAGAAATTCCAGACATCTCGTGCCAAAACATAAGAAGGCAAGCCTTCTTATGTGGTCAACAAGATACCTAAAACATCCTTCCTACAAACAAAACAAAGTATGCATGACGAAGTTATTTTACAAGAATATCCAACAAGCATAGCAGATAAAAAGATAATGATCGTTGCCCCATTCCTTTCTCTCTAAACCTGTTTTGTTTAGGCATCATCGAGAGGTCCTTGGAATGAGCGCAAAATAAGATAAGTCAAAAAGACCAAATAAAGTAAACAAACAAGTTAATGTTCTTCGTACCGCTAGCCAAGACTAACTACTGTGGGATACCTGATGCTTATGTCCATCGCAAGAAAGCTTCATCCTAGGACATGTAGTGATGAGGGTTTTGGTGAGACTGATTGCGTGATAAGCTATTGATACTCTGAGTTGACCAACTT
Organism: Sequoiadendron giganteum; assembly: GCA_007115665.2. Lineage (NCBI taxonomy): Eukaryota > Viridiplantae > Streptophyta > Pinopsida > Cupressales > Cupressaceae > Sequoiadendron > Sequoiadendron giganteum. The sequence continues at coordinate 289,427,512 of CM021110.1, read as the reverse complement.
GCTGACTTACTGACTTAGACCTTCGAGACTTTGACAATTAGGTGTTCACTTTGGAATCTGCTGACTTGCTTCTGACTAACTTACCAAAGGGTGAAAGCGACGATGATTTATTATGAGTGATGACAATCACGGGTGAAAGAGAGATGAAATGGATGCACCATTTTGGTTTTTTCAAATGTTTTGAGGCTGTTTTTGGAAATTTGAGATGTTTTACAAATGTTTTTGGTATTTTCAAGATTTTCCAATGTTTTTGGTATTTTCAAGATTTTACAACGAACAGACTAACTTAAAGACCTATCCTAGGGGTCTCGGGAGTTGATCCATATATTAGCCTTGCCTACGTTATATACGCAGAGACCACGTAGTTCGACTGGTGGTGGACTGACTTGATGATAATATGGACAAATGGATTGCCATTTTATTGCCTAAAGGACTGACTTAAGATACAGACTAGATGGGCAAACGGATTGCCAATGCGACGGACACCTAAAGGACTGACCCAACCATCTCGGGGGATGATCAAAGATCAACCTTGCCTACGTTCAAGCTCAGAGATGACGTAGTTCGATAAGGTGAAAGACTGATAAGACTAAATGATGAATTTTTTTTTAAGATTTTATGATATTTCGACATGTTTTTGGATTTTCTGATGAATTTTTGAATGTTTTTGGTTTTTTCGATGGATTTTTTGAATGTTTTTGGAATTTTTGATGAATTTTGAAAAAGATCACGAGAATATATACAAATCCGATCTGATGTTGCGAGAACGTGCCCCCAATGTGGTGTGATAGACTACTTCAATAAAGGTGGGACGAACTGACCTTTGAAATGCCAAGTAGTTCCAATGGTGGAATATAGTACAGATACCAACGCAGGCTATGGTATGGATGCGAGCAGATGAGTGGAATGCAATGGAATGGATGGGTCGTGCAGATCCTAATAGATAGGGAAGGTGCTTTATTTACACTTGACGCTTGTTTGCCGGGTTTTCACCAAGGTACTTTCCCAAAGTGCCACCGAAGTGGTTTTCACTAGAGGATGATTTTTCTCTTTACTATTTTTCAATCCTTTTCTGATTTTTTTGGATTTTTTGATCTTTTGATTTATTTTTTTGTTGTCACCAGGATGCCTATTTGCCAGGTTTTCATCGAGGTAACCATTTTTTCAGGACTTTTTCTGATTGTTTTTGTATTTTTTGGTTTTATACCTTGCAAGGTTTAGGCATAAAACTTTTTGAGGTGAGAGCTATTCATAGGCTCCTGCAGAGGCTCACCTTCTGGTGTTGCTAGTTGATATGCCCCTGATGTGTAACTTGCAGTGATGATGAAAGGTCCCAGCCAGTTGGGCTCAAACTTTCCCTTTGTATCTGGATTTGGCACGTTCTTTTGGTTTTCTTTCAGCACAAGGTCACCAACTTGGAAAGTGTGTTGTCTGATCTTCTTGTTGTAGCTCCTTTTTAGGCGATTCTGGTACACTTGTAGATGATTAAGGGCATCCATGCGCCTTTCATCTAGTAATTCTAGCTCATTGAGTCTTGTGACCCTGTATTCTTCATCTGTGATAAGGTTTTGCAGTGATATCCTTAGTGATGGGAGCTCGATCTCAATGGGGAGTATGGCCTCTGATCTGTAGACCAGAGAGAATGGGGTGGAGACTGTTGGCGTGCGGATGCTGGCGCGGTAGGCCCATAAGGTGAGATTTAACTGCAGATGCCAATCATGGCCAGATTCATTGACTGTTTTCTTGAGGATTTTCAAAATGGTTTTATTGGTGGCTTCTTCTTGGCCATTGCCTTGTGGATAATATGGAGTGGAAAAGCGATGCTTGATTTTGAATTTTTCACACAAGTCACAGACATCCTGATTCTTGAAGGGAATCCCATTATCAGAGATAATGGATTGGGGGACACCGTACCGACAAATGAGGTAATTCAGGATAAACTTGGATATCTACTTTTCGGTGACGTAGGTCATGGGAATTGCTTCGACCCACTTAGTGAAGTATTTGGTGGCGGTGATAATGAATTTATGGTCGTTGGATGAGGTGGGTGATATTTTACCAATGAGATCAAGCCCCCATTGTGAAAAGGGCCAAGGTGTAACAATAGGATGCAGTTCTTGAGCTGGTGCATGAATAAGATCTCCATGCTGTTGGCATTGCAAGCATTTTTTGACAAAATTGTGTGCCTCTTTTTCCATCGTCGGCCAGTAGTACCCTGTTCTTAGCAACTTTTTAGCCAAGGTCATACCACTTGAGTGTGACCCACACGTGCCATTGTGTACCTCAGTTAGAGCAGTCAGGGCTTCCTCGGGTTTTAAACAACGTAACAGGGTTCCATCGGTACTCCTACGGAAGAGGGTCTCTCCTAGGATGACGAATCATGAAGTCCTTTTGATGAAAGTGTGTTTTAGGTTCAGGGTGATGTCAGTGGGGAGGATTCCTAACTTTAGGTAGGTGTATATATCATGATACCAAAGATCATCGGGACCAACGAGTTCACATGTGTATTCTGACTCTGGTACCTTGAATGTGGGTACGAGAAGCTGCTCTACGAGGAATTCATGTTTTGAGACATTACGAGGGATGTCGAGTAAGGATCCAATTGTCGCCATTGCATGAGCTGCTCTGTTGTTTGTCCTTGGTATCTACTCAAAGGTAATGTCGATGAAAGATTCCTTGAGGCTTTCTACCACCTTCTTGTATGGTGTGAGCTTATCATCCTTGGTTTGGTATTCGCCATTGACTTGGTTGATGATAAGTTGCGAGTCGCCATAGACTTTTAGTGCCATGATTCGCCATTGTGCTGCAATCTTGAGTCCTATGGTCAAAGCTTCATATTCTGCTATATTGTTAGTACAAGGGAATGCCAACTTGTATGATCTAGGTATGCAATCTCCTTGCGGCGTGATGAAAAATACACCAACTCCTGACCCATGTTGTGTGTGAGAGCCATCAAAGTATAGCTTCCAGTGGTCTGTTGCATCAAGGTTAAAAAGGGACTCATTTGGGAATTCTGATATGAGTGGATTATCTGTGTAGAGGGCAGCTTCTGCCAGCTGATCCGCAATGACTTGCCCTTTTATGGCTTTTCATTCTACATACTCGATATCATGTTCAGATAATATCATTACCCACTTAGCCATTCTACCTGTAAGTGTTGCTTTTGTCAATAGGTACTTTAGAGGGTCTATTTTGGCAATCAACTTGATTTGGTGCGCTAGCATGTAGTGTCTGAATTTTTGAGCCACAAATACCAATGCTATGCAAGCTTTCTCTATTGACGTGTAATTGAGCTCATGTCCCACCATTGTTCTGCTGATGTAGTAGATAGCCCGCTCGGTTCCCTTTTCATCATGTTGGGCTAAAAGGGCCCCCAGGGCGACTGTTGTTGCGGAGATATATAGGATTAATGATTTCCCCACAATTGGTGGCATCAATACAGGTGGTGTAAGTAGATATTCTTTTATTTTGTTGAATGCTTCCTCGCATTTGTCATCCCATCTGAAAGCTACTCCCTTATGAAGTAGGTGTGAATAGGCAATCTGTTTATCTGCCAATTATGCTATGAATCTTCAGATGGACTGGAGTCTTCCTTGCAATCCTCTTAGTTGTTTCAATGTTCTTGGTGGTTTCATTTCGAGGATTTCTTTTACCTTTGCAGGGTCTACCTCTATCCCTCTCATTGAAACTATGTATCCTAGCAGCTTCCCTGATTACACCCCAAAGACACACTTCTTCGGGTTGAGTCTAACCTTATATTGTTCGAGCCTATCAAAGATAGCACTTAGAGTTGCTATATGGTCTTGTCTCTTCTTTGATTTAGCAAGTATGTCATCTACATAATCTTCGACTGTTTTGTGGATCATGTCGTGGAAGATTAATGTCATGGCTCTTTGGTAGGTAGCTCCTGCATTCTTCAACCCAAATGGCATTACGTTCCAGCAGTAGGTGCCCCAAGGACATGTGAATCTTGTCTTGTGTTGGTCTTCTTTTATGATCATTATCTGATTGTACCCCGAGAAGCCATCCATTAGGGAAAGCATCTCATGTCCGGCCGTCATATCCACTATCATGTCAATGTTGGGTAGTGGAAAGTCATCCTTAGGACATCCTTTGTTTAGGTCTCTGAAATCAGTGCAGATGCGGATGCCCCCTTTTGGTTTTGAGACTGGTACGAGGTTAGATACCCATTCTAGATAGTCGATCGGGTGTATGAAGCCAACATCCAGAAGTTTTTGTAGCTCAATCTTTACAAGCAAGGCTATTTGTGGGTGCATCTTCCTTAGCTTCTGTCTAACTGGTTTTGCTCCAGGGTGAACGGCCAAATGATGCACTACTACTTCAGGATCCAGTCCTGGCATGTCTGCATATGTCCATGCAAAATTTAGCTTTCTCTCCTTTAGGAAAGCTGCCAATAATTTTTGTTCTTCTTCTAGGAGGGATTCTGCATAGAAGGTAATTTGTGGTTCTGATTCTGTTCCTAAGTTGACCGGGTTGCACTGTTCTGCCAATACTTTTGACTTCTCCTGGTGTAGAGCAGTAGGGGGGAGATTGAATCCTTCATCCTCTGGCACCTCGGAGAGGTTTTCGCCATTGGATGCGTCCTTTATTTTTACTATTTTATGGTTAGAGAGTGCCACAGTGTGGTTTTCGCTCAATAACTCCGAGCTTATTCTCGATCTTTTTCTTTTGCGACTGAAGGACTCAATCATCTCCCCATAGTATGCTTATGTGTCTAGAGTGATATCAAATCCTGCCTTGAGATCTCCACATGGAACAGTATCCCTTAGTCCCATGAATTCCGAGATATCCTCATCATTTTCAAACGAGTCTAGAATCGGCGGTCCCCGTTGGTCGTGATCGATGAGTTGGGGGTACACTAAGTGGATTTGGTGGGTTTGTTGGATTGGCTCAACGGGTGAGACACTAATCATCAGTAAGGTGGAATCTTCAAAGAGCCTAGGTAAGCCATCTATGGTGTCATCGTCGTCACTGCTACTACAAATGTCAGTTATGTCAAATGTGAAGTTATCGAGAGGTAGGCCTGTGGATACGGGTAATCTAAGGTTAGTTGTCGAGACCCGAGGAGAGGACCTGACTGCCCTATTAGGAACACTTCTTCCACGCACAGTTATACTCGGAGGGGTACAGCCGAGGCCAAGGTTTTGTGTTCTTCTTTCTGCAATGATGGGCTCCAACCGTCCATCACTGTTTCTTCCTAGGCTTTCATTCCTGTTATAGCCCATGTCGAACATCATTTGTAACCCTCTATTTGTTTCCTCCATGGGTAGGGTGGGAGTGGGTCTTTCATCTTGGTACAGAGTGTTTGTGATGTCCTCCTTGTCCACATTTTCCTGACTGAGATCCCCCCAACTGTGGAATCTAGAGGGTTTTGTTCTAGTGCGGACAGGTGTTTGATTCAATTGTGGTTTCCCATGTGATCTAGGATATTGTGGTAACTCTCCTACAACAAAAGCATTTCTATTCATTCTATAATCACCGCATCCATTGTCCTGTATCATGTTCTTGATCTCGGATATGTGGGGGATGGTGGGTGTCTCTGTCGCAAAAGTGGAGGTGAGATTAGCTGGGTCTATGTATGAAGTGGATGGTCCTTCATCATTTTTAGGTACTTGAGGGATCTTGTAAAACTTGGCTTCCAAGTTTTTGCAATAGGCGAAGGGTTCGGGATCCCCATATATGGTAACCTCCTCATTTTGATATAAGAACTTAATGCACTGATGATAGGTTGAGGCCACTGCCTTCATTCCGTGTATCCATGGGCATCCCAGGAGGATGTTGTGTGGCAAATCAAGGTCAAGAACTTGACAAGTTGTTTCCATGGTTGTTGGCCCCACTTAGATGGGGATCTTGATAGTGCCCTGAGACACTCTTTCTTGGTCATCATATGCTCTTATGGTGATACTTTTGCTTTTATTGATGGAATCCTCGGCGAATCCCAATTTCTTTATAAGTTTCAGAGAACAAATATTAAGACCTGCACCACCATCTACCAGGACTCGCTTGACTTTCTTTTTATGAACTAGGATTTGGAGGTGAAGTGCCCGGTTATGAGATGGCTGCAGGAGGAAATCTTGGTCTGAAAATGTGATGAGATTCGGGGTAACGATGTTACCTACCATAGCCTAAAATTGCTCTGTGTCAAGGGTGGCAGCGACGGTAGAGGCAGCTAGTGCTTCATCCAGGATCTGTCGATGAGCGCAGAGATTTTTAGTAATTCCATGATGGATATTTGTGCAGGTGTTCTCTTCAGTTAGTCAATTACATTGTAATCATAGGGGACAGCCTTTGTGTTGGTAATGGGGGTCTTAGCAGGTGCCCCAGCAATGGTAACTTTTTCGCCTTGTGTGGTGACTCCACAGTCATTGTTGGCTCCCTTGATATTTATGACAGTGACCAACTCGTCGACACATCCGACTATCTCTTCGTATACTAGATTGGCACTAGCATACTTTTGTTTACCCTTATTATTCCCTTGGTTATTTCCCTGATTATGATTCAGCATCGGATTCATGTAGATTTTCAGGTCTTGGTTTCCGGCCGGCTGCTCGATGTTGATGACCTTATCCTCGATGAGGTCTTGGATGATATTCTTGAGTCTCATGCAGTTGGCGGTGGTGTGTCCTTTGACTTTGTGAAAGTCACATAGGAGATTCTCGTTGTACCATGGTGGTTTGGTCATGGGCTCCATGTATTGTTTGGAGTTAGAGATTTTGATTAAGTTTTCTTTGACCAATTTCTTCATGACAGACTCAATCAATTCACCGAGGGCTGTGAACTTTCTCTTGGGGGGAAACTTGTTACGGGGAGGTGGTCCTCCTTGATTACCCACATTGTTGACTTGGCTGGTGGAAGGTGGTTGTGACTGTGCTACTATCGCATTAGCTTGCACATTGTTGTGGTTATGAGTTTGTGGATGATGATGATTTTGGGTATTTTGCTTAGGAGCACTAATGACTACCTTAGCATCAACCATGTCGTCGTTCGTGATATTTTTGTTCCTCGACCATGTTCGAGGTTTATCATTGTAGTTGTTGGACGGGCGGTTATCCTGTGGTGGAGTGAATGTAGGTGCACCTCCTCACGCAGTAAGGGCTCTTTCGATGTTGAGCGCCTTTGGAATTAGTTGATCGTAAGATGTGATGCACTGCATTTTTAGGTAGAATGCCAAGTTTTCATCTAGGTTGGCTATGATGGTGCAAACTTGTTGTTCCTCTGGCATGGTCCACTTACTCTGATTGGCCTTGGATCGCCATCTTTGCAAGAAGGATGCGAATGACTCTCCTCTTCTTTGTTTGAGTGTAGATAGTTCTTCTAAACTGACATCCATACCCATATTAAAAGCATAATTTTTAAGGAAAGCCTCCACAATTTCCTCGAATGTTTTAATGCCTATGGGTAGGCGAGAAAACCATTCCATAGCTGGACCAGTCAGGCTTCGGGGGAAGATCCGCTTTAGATACGTGTCATCATATGCGACTTCCATGCAGTGCACCTGAAATTCCCTGACATGGTTTTCAAGGTTGCCCGTTCCATTGTACTTATCAAATTTGGGGATCTCGAAACCCTTTGGAAATGGTACCATGGTGAGACTTCTATTGAACGGATAAGGGCACAAGTTTCCTGGTCTCCTTGTGGTTTTTCCTACTTGCATGTCCAACACCTGCTGCGAAAGCAATTTGATCTGTGTTGTGACATCCTTGCTTGGGTTGAGGGGTGGGATGAATGAGTGGTGAGGTGTTGGAGGTGTTTGATGGGTGGGGAGCGTACTGGTCGGCATTTGCTGTGAGCTCGGCTGTGCGTTTAGGGCTTGTTGGTAAGCTTACATTTGTGCCAACAACGCTTGTTGTTGATCTTGCTGTTGTTGTTCCAATAGCGCTTGTTGTTGGTCCATCTGTTGTTGTTCCCATGAAGCCTACTGTTGGTCGAGTTTTTGTTGAGCTAGTAACGCTTGTTGTTGGTCTAGCTACTATTTTGCCAACAATGCTTGTTGTTGGTCGAGCTGCTGCTGTGCCAATAAAGCTTGTTGTTTAGCTTGGTGTTGTGCCTGAAAGTCTTGCAGGGCTTGGTGGTAGGCTTGCAGGTGGATTGCTTGCAATTGCGCTTGGTATTGAGCTTGTGTCTTTTGTTGGGCTTGAGCTTGAGCTTGGGCTTGAGCTTGCGCTTGTGCTTGCACTTGCGCTTGTGCTTGTGCTTGAGCTTGTGCTTGCGCTTGTGCGGCTTGTGCTTGAGCTTGAGCTTGTGCTTGTGCTTGCGCTTGTGTGGCTTGTGCTTGAGCTTGAGCTTGTGCTTGTGCTTGCGCTTGTGTGGCTTGTGCTTGAGCTTGAGCTTGTGCTTGTGCTTGCGCTTGTGTGGCTTGTGCTTGAGCTTAAGCTTGGGCTTGGAGTGCCTTTTGGCAGGCAGCTTGTTGTGCGGTTGCAACATAATGGAGAATGAATTGGTCATGTTGTGCTTTGGCGGTGGGATTGGTGGTGGAGCAGGAATCATGCCAACTGTCGTGGCAGGTGGAGGGATTGTGGTTGTGACTGTGATTTGGGTTGTGGGTGGGGTGGTTGAGACAATTGATCCTTGATGAGGCATGCTTTGGGAGACTTGAGGACCAATAAATGCATTAACCGTGGTGACAGGAATGGTTGCGATTTGTTGTGAGGACATGGGAAAAAGAAGCGGGTTCAAAGTGGTGGTCGGATTGTTTGGATTAGCAAAATTTTTGATGGTTAAAGGTGGAAGACCTATTCCAGGAGGCGATGCAAATGCAAAAGGAAGCGGGGGAAGGGATGATGCACCACTTTGGAAAGAGAAAGGATTGATAGCTTCTGTCGTTCCAAGCAAACCAACTTCCTCATGCGGTGGGGGAGTTGGTATGTTCAATTGATAAGCTGGTGTGGCATGAAATGAGGATGAACCAGCGGGATTATGAAATGTGAGTGGGATGTAAGGGTGAAATGAGTTTTTCGGAATAAATGTAGGGGTGATGATTGCTTCTTCATTAGCCACAAGGCGGTGTTCTTGCAATTCTTGGAACATGGCACTCCCCTTGTTCACAATCGGGGAGGTTGGTGTGATGATTGAGGTGATGCAAGGTACTTCTTGATTGATGTTTGACAATGGGGATGCAACTGCACTAGTGCTTGTGTTAAGGTTGGGAGGGGGCATGTCCCCTCCTCTTTCTATTGAATTTATGCATTTGAACATAGCACTAACAATTTTATGGTTCTTAGGATTTTGAATCATTTTCATGATTTCCTCTGGTGTCATCCCTTTGTCTTCATTTATGTCATCCTCTTGATGACTCTCCTCTGGAGGATTTTGTGATGATAAGGGAGATTTGCTTGGGGGATTGCTTAATCCTGCTAGGTTCACTTCGATATTTAGATGACTCATTTCCATAGAAGCTAATATGTCTCTGATATTCTCCATGTCCTTCTTGTGTTGAGATCTTGTTTGGACCATAAAAATAGGGATTTGTTCGATCCTAATCTTTTAAGTCCAAAAAGAGAAGAACTAGGGTAGCTAAAAGATCAAAGATGGTGATGATGGTGATGGGCTAAAACGGATGAGATGAGTGAATGAAACCTTTGGAAAAAATTTTGAATGTATGTGCTAAACTTTGAAAGGGCTTTTGATTTGATTTGAATGTGATAATTTGACTAGATGTGTTAATTCAAACAAGATTGGTTGTGAAGTTGTTTTCCCTAGGAAGTTGTGTTATCCTAAGGGAACTCGTACAAAAATGGATGAATTGACAAAGTGTGTTATGCCAATGTTTTGGAGAACTAATAGACTTTAAGAAGTTGTGTTATCTAAAAGAAAATTTGTTCAATGATTTGAGACTACGTTGGCTAAGTGTGTTAAGCCAAGATATGATGATGTTGATTTAGCCCTCTAAGTTTAGTGTGATGTTTGATTCTAGAGTTCTCAAAAAGGTTTGATGATGAAATGAGACTTTGATTTGATGGATGAATGAATGGGAATGACAACTTTGATCTTGAACCTTAACCTAGATGTGACTCTCTCTTTACAAAACCTAGGTGTTGAAGAACATGCTTGACTTCTTATGGGAGAAATGCAAACCTTTGAAACAATTCAGGATTTTGTTGACAATAAAATGCATATAATGCTGGATTGTTCCTTGAGGCTTTTCTATAAAAGTTATAAACCAATCTTTCCCTGAATTCGAAAAGTCTCTCAAGACGCTCCTCACGAGCTTTTAGACTAAGCTTCTTGAACTTTGGCTTTGGGATTTTGATCTTGCGAGAAATCATGTTAGAAAACACATGTGTAATCAAATTTGTCTCTTTATCTTGGTTAAATGAGGTTCTTTTTATCCAAGACACTTGCTTTCTTAGGTTTCCAAAACTATATGTCTAGTGTCCCATTCTCTTTCTCATCCCACAATGTCCTTTGTGTGGAAATCGAGGAAAATAGGGCAAAAGTTCCTTATGTTTATCCTTATTGGAAACAAATGATGATAGAATTTGCACACTTAGAAACCTCTAGGAATGTGATTCCTAGGGAAAGCAAGAGTGGGCAAGTTCGTCAATAGGTATTTGTTCCCCACAAGGTGTTTGAAATTTCAAGGTTTTTGTGTATGTTTGTTTTCCAAATGTTTTCAAGATCAAGCAATGTGTTTTTTTCCAAGCACTTTCACACTCCTAGGTTGATGAGACAATACCTTGTTGGGTTCCCACTTGGATAAATCCAGCTGCGCATATCTTGTGCGAATGGCTAAATGCTTGACCACACTGGCTCCCCTCCACGGCACTCACTTATTCGGGTCAGCCAAGCATTAGTACCCATGAATCTCCCATGGCATACTTTCCATTTCCACAACAAGACCGCATGTTATGTGGGGCAGCTTCAAAGGACATGACCTTTTGCACCAACAAGATAGATAAGGTTTTGGCCAATTTCTAAACAAGGGGTTCTAATTCGGGCATTCCGTTCGTGGGGGATTATCCAACCTCGGCGAGAGTCCATTGCTGTCCATCTTGTTGGAATAATCCTTGTGATATTGGCCTTTGTTCCAATATCCACACTTATATCCCAGGTGGAAGTCGCTTGGCTTTAGCGTGTTCCCGGTTGGGTCATTCCCTTGGGTGATTACTTTTTCCCACAAGGCAGGCCCTCTAAGATAAACAATAGCGAGCTAACATATCCCGTCATTCACACAACCTTCGTTGAAAAACAAAGGGGAGAACCTCTGCAATATATCGTGCTCACACTCACATGTTTTGTTCAATTTTTAAAATGCCCAAATTGAAGTGTGGAGGCAATCTTTTATGCAACTTAGGGTCATCAAAAAGACTTTTGATTCTCAAGATCGCCATGAAGCGCATACGCCCTTTTAAATGACACTACTTTACAAAAAAGTTTACAAAACACAAAGTACACATGTTCAATTTTAAATTCCTCAAAGCAATTATGAGTTCGTTTTAAAAGCACCAATTGAAATGTGAAGTTGCCTTGTTCAATTTTAATCCCAAATTGAAATCTAGTAAGTGTCTAAGGTTCAATTTTAACCAACTTTGAAAAGATCAAGCCATTGATTGATTTTAAGCCCAAATTGAAAGGTGAGTTAGCTAAAAACAGAAAAAAAGGGTAGTAAATGGAAGCTCCAAGATTGTCAAAACAAGCATTGAAAAATTCTTTTCAAGTTTTGTTTAAAAAAAATCTCTAACTCCACTCCATTCGCTTTCGTTTTCACTTGATTCCAATGTTGATGTCACCCTTTAACACCTTGCTTTCAACTTTGATGTCAACACCTTTAACACCTTGATTTCAACCTATTCTATGGTGGATTAGTGCCCTCCATGAAGATGTGATAGAGCCCTTTCCCAACCCTTTTCCAAGCTAAATGAGATAGACAATGAGTTGCTATGAGCTCAAGTTGCCTATAGTGTAGATGCTTTCAAATGTGTGTTGTAGAAATGAGAGAAGATGGCTTGCATTTATAGGAAAAGTTGATAGAAGAGAGGCCCAAATTAGGCAATGTGGGACTAAATCCCATCCAATAGGATAGAGACACTTGTCATAATGGGATTGGTCAAAGCTTGTGCAAGTTTTGGCCAATGTGCCCATTCAAATTTGAAAAATGTTAATAAATGCATGTTGTTGAGAGTTTTGGGGGGAATAATCTTTGTCCAAAAAAGTCAAAGATGAGAGTTATTGAGAGAAAATAACCTTTTTAATAAATCAATTAAATTGATTTATTGGTGCAAGTGGGTGGGTTAGTTAGGAGTTTAGATTTGACTCTAGTTGAGTCAAAAGCTAGACAATGATAATCATGATTTAGAATTCAATTAATTTAGATTAATTAACTTAGGGGATTGTAAGAAGTGACATTTGATAAATCAAATGAGAAGAACTTTAAGGATTTGATTAAATAATTTTGATTTATTTAATGAACCTTAGTGAATTAATCAATAAATTGCTTTAATTAATTAATAGCAGAATTTGATGTTAGTTAGAGCGAGATATATGATGTCAGTTTTGCATGTCTACACATATCAAATCATATTGAAGCTAATTTTATTAATAATTATGTTTTTTTTCATATGTCTTACTGTATTCCTTCCTTTAAATCCCCTATTACACACTCTATTGAAGGATAATTATGGAAAATTATTAAGTGATTCAAACATTCTTTCTTTTCTCCTTCACACAATCTTAGTGGTAGATCTTTATTCCATAATAGATTGGATCATATGACTAATAGTATTATTGAATAATTAAATGATTTAATTATTTTAATTGGAATAAAAATGCTTAATTACAGGTAAAATATATGTATGAAATTATATTATAAGGATATATAAGGCATATATATGATGATATTCTCCTCATCGATATATTTCAAAAAAAATGAAATATTACAATGGTTTGATATGTATCATGCTTCTTATACTTCATTCATTTCACTAAGACATACATTTATTTATTAATTCACTCTTGGTACTAGAACATGTTTACATATATTGATTCTTATCATTAACCTTTTGTTGATCATACCTTATAAAATCATATGGATTCATCTATGCATCATATTGATACCCTATCTTTAGGTGCATGTATTGCATGTGGTGACTCTCATATGGAACATTTTATGTTGTTTCATTATGTTATTTTTAAACTTTAATGTACATGATATTCATAATATCTCACCAATTTTCAATATAATTGTTAAGGATTATAATCAATAAATTAACACTCAACCTATTACATATTCATAAAATATTACAAATGAAATTGGTACAAAAAAAAATATTGCACACTAATTGACCATAGTCATGAGTAAGTAACAAAACGTGGATAATTGTGTTATAATTATAAAAAATATGAAGGATTACACTAGTGAAATACTACATAATCCATTGGAATGCGACATAGTGACTTATCTTGTACCAATTTTATTTTTGGCACCTATTTTTACATTATATGATGGTAGAGTCGGTCTATTAAATCATATAAAATCCATCAAAATAATAAACTTAAGTTAATTTAATAATGAAAAATCACCTTTTTGGTTATTTTCATGAATATTAAGCTATTGTAAAATTTATTTTATTTTATACCTCACACTTGTGTTTCTTATTTTGGATATTTAAAAAATAATTTAATTGAACATTTCAACTATAATATCAAATCTAAAATAATATTTGGCAAACTATCATGATATAAACTAGAAGAATATAATGTGATCAATAACTATGTGATAAGTTTCAAACTATTAAAATATTATATTACACCATAATAAATGGTATAATTTTAATTAACTATATCACCTAATATGAATAATAATTTAGTATTTAAACATATCTCATGGTTGTTTCCTAATCATAATATAACAACAATTGTGACCCAAATAGTTATGATTTTGTATAACTATTGCCTCATTAAAATGAATATGATATCTTGTTATCACACATTGAAAAATCATATTTCTGTAATAAGTCCTTGCTAAGGAGATGAAGAATTTTCTTTATTTGAAAGTTATGTAGATTATTGAGGAACATGGTGATTTTCTAGTAAATTTTGTAATCACGAGATATAGTTCTAACAATCTAGAATTTATCTATGCATGTTTCTCCCATTCTATCATAAATAAATATCATCATTCTTCATTCATATTTTCCTTTCCAAGAAAGCATGAGATTTTCACTTTGCAAGGCAAGTCTAAGGTTGAATACTTGATATCACTAGTACTTATAAAACCTTTCATTAAAGTAACATGTCATTTGGGTGATGATTTAGGTCCCCAAATTTTATTCTTCCTTAGGAATAATGAAGAAATATGGATGTGATCTTATATAATGTGAAATTTCAGTAATTGAGAATGAGTTTTGTTTAGGTCAATTTAAGTGTATGAAAATAGGTGTCGAAAGGGGTTGAAAGTGCCCACTTTTCCTATGATAAAAAATACAAAAATTGATGAAGAATTTGTAATGATCCTTTCTTATATTTTAACACATTCTTATTTTTTTATAATTTTTTGTAGAACTAGAATTTTGTAAAAATACTAAATAGCATAATATAATAATATTATAAAATCTTCCAAGAAAAACTAAAATCCTAATTATAATGAATTAAAATTCACAAAATTATAATGTTAAAATAATCTTTCATACTACAAAAACCCTTTTTATATTTAGAATATTTTAGTGAAAAGGAATAAATTAATGTTTCAAACTATTTAAAGTCTATTAATTTTACCTTTTTCTTATTTTTGTCATATGGCCACTCATAAATTAGAGTATGGCATGCAAATTGAAGTGAAAAATTAAAACTTTGAATATGTTGTGATCCCATTCAAAGTAGTATGAAAATCAATATATTTTATATTGATAAATCACACCTCCTTTTGACTTGGTATGCCATCCAAAAAATATTATTTATCCCCATAAACATGTATAGTAGCTAGAGAAGCATGATATCCTATATAATAAATTGGTAGCATCCAATAGTTAAGAGAAGCATAATAAAAATAAAAATATAATAGCATAAAGTGGTATGGCTAAGCCAACAATGGTACAACCAAGATAATATTAAAATATATATTTTCCACTTAATATAAAATACACATAATTCTCAAAAGCCTCCATAAATCTGAATCCATTGTAAAATATTCAATAAATTAGAAATATCAACCAAAAATTGAAACTAGAATAAACTTTAATCTTTTAGAATAAGTGCAATCCCTAAATGGAATCATCTCAAATGAAAATGGTGGTATTTTTCCTTTGATTAGAAATAAAAATTGAGAGGGTTCTCATCCCGTATATCTCTACACTAAATAGTTTTCATCCTTTTATGTGGAGATGAATAGAAATGCTCAAGCTTTGTGATTTTTTTTATAACAATAGCAATGGGGATTCCCTTTACTATGCTAAAATCTTCTTTTTTATATTGGTCCCCTTTTTTTCTTTTCCCAACTAATAATCCCTCAAAGGTGTTGAAAAATACTCTTAATAAAATAGTTCATTAGGCTAACATTAATAAAATAATAAAAATTTATAATTCATCCTTTTTTATAATGTTATTAACCAAATTTATTAAAATAATTAATAATATTATTAGATAATTTCCCTAACTTTATAACCTAGCCTATAGGAAATAATAAATAAGTTATGTATCTACCAAATATTTTAATTTTGAAAAAATATACATGATAGTCCACCTTTCCAAAAAATTGATTTCTGTCAAGCAATTACAAATTTGGGTAGTCTACCTTTCCCAAAATTGATTTCTCTCAAGAAATTACAAATTTGGGTACTCAATTATCCTTGAACCCTCCCATGTAGCATCTTCAATTTGAGATTTTTTCTAATGTAATGCATATACTTTTATGGTTGTTCTCCTTAATTTATTTTCACTCTTTCCAATGATATATTTTAGAAACAATATTAAGTTTCCTTAATCATATAAAGTAGGAAAATCTATTGAATGTGTTATGTGTTATCCAAGTGATATTTTTTTGCATATCCAAGTGCTCTTTTGAAACATGAAACATGAAACATATTGTAGATCTTGCTATTTTTTGGCAACACAAGTTCATAATAAAATTATGCAATCCTCTTCAAAATCATTTTTGGCACATATAACCTAGGTTTAAGTTTTTCGGCTCCTTTCTTCTTTATGTATGACTACCTATACGTTGAAACATAAAAATATTAAGTATTCAACCTCAATTATCCTCTTTGATTTTTTCTAATCTACATAGAATTTATGTGGACTGTGAGCTTGTTGAAGGTGATCTTTGAGTGCTCTCAACACATCTTATTTATGCTTAACCAAATCGCTATATGTTAAAACTCTACAATCAATGAACACAAAATCAACAAAGGTTAAAGTGCCATAATCATATAGTTCTGTAAGTGGAGACATGCCAATAGATATGTGATAGGAGTTTTTATACTTGGATTCTCCCAAATAAAACCATTTATTCCAATTTGATTTCTAATATAAAACATAGTTCCTCAAGTGCCCCTCAACCCATATGTTTACATTTTAATTTGTCCATCTATTTGAGGATGATATTTGGTGTTTGAAGTGAGTTAAATGTACCTATCAAATAAAATAACTACTACAAAAAAGTGTTGACATTTATTTTCCATATGACTTACAACATTTTTTAGGCAATCCATGTAGCCTAAACACTTCCTTGAAAAATAAATTGGTCATTTGGGGGGCCTTAAATTTTAAATAAATAGAAAAGAGGTGTGTGTAGTCAACCTATTGATAAGAACATAAATTCAATATTTTTCTTGTATATTGGGCTATTAATGTAATAAATTAAATGGATATGATTTCCCACTTCTAATCAAGAATAGGAAAATTATGTTTTCACAATCTCGCAAGAAAATTGTTCTCTACTTTATTATTTTGACAAACAATACATTGTTTGACATTCTTGAGGACATATTTATTAAATCCCTTCCTTGAAAATATCTCTTTAATTTTTCTATATGTGATTTAAATTATTGAATTCACTAATAATTATGTATAATATAAGTTACTTAAAATAAATTCATTTACCATAGATGTTGGAATTAGGAATACTATTTTCTTATCACTAAAATCTTGTCAGCCTTCACTTCCCCATCAATTTGATATACTAGTAGTAAATTATGTTTTTAACGTATTTTACCATAATGGAAGCCTTCCAATTAGTAGTGGTAATATAAATAAAAAATAAAGTAGGCTTCCTAGAAATTACATTAACGATGACTACATTATTTTTCCCTTTCATATATTATATATTAAAATTATAGGCTTAGAAATTTCTTACCCATTTTTGTTATCTGTTATTCAAATCTTTTTGGCCTAGGAACAATTTTAAACTATTATAATATATCTTTACCATAAATATCCCATTTAAATTAGGTATTTTCCATTTTTTTATAAAGAATGCATGACCACCATCTCTTTGGCATAAATAGAGAATCATTTCCCTAGCTCTCTCAACTCCTTACTTTTAAAATCTATTGGATGGTCCTTTTCTATAAACATGACTCCAATTCATTCCCTTGATGTGTCACATTATTTAAAAAATGGAATAGATAAATGAAATGATGAAAATTAAGATAGGGGAATTTCCCAAAATGGAAAAGTGGATCCAAAGAGGGAAAAGGGGTCATATTCTTATACTTTCATTAGGAAATGAGATCCACACCAAGAATTGACAAACCACCCTTAGGTGAGTCAACCCCAGGTGTGAATCTACTTATTTCCCTTTTATGCTAGGATGGGGACCATATGAACTAAATAGCACATTGGGGAGAAAGCTAAAACCTATCAAACAAACTTTAAAATGCAATCTATGAAATGCAAATGAAGAACAACAATAAAATATGACTGAAATAGTAATCAAAAGGTAGATTTATAAAGGGGAAAATAATTTGTACCTTTCACCAAAAGTCACCTTTTGAAGCTCACTGAGGACTCATTCACCCTATGGTGAATGGGTCCTAGCTAGGGTTCTTGAAAAATGCTTTCTAGGTTCTCTTATGCTCAGTCTCCACTCCTAGATTCCAGGTGTTCACTTTTGGATAGTCGAAAATAAAATTTGTAGAGGATTTTCCATGAATTGACAACTTTTCTTGTAACTTTAACAACTTTGCAACTTTCTTCAATTTTTATTTTCAAATGATCTTCAATCTAAAATCTACAATCACACATCAGAGAGAGAAATTGTTTTTTTTTAGGAAATGGGAGTTTTCCTTGGTCAAACCCCTTTTAGATAATTAAACCTTCAAGTGAAATAGAAAAGCATGAAGGAATGATGAATGAATAACAATATGTAACAACTCACCAAACCTGATTTGGAACCTTGGATAACAAATCTACAAACTAGTATGAAGTGGCCTCAATGAATGTAGATCTTGATCATTAAACTTGATTAGAGATAATGTCCTTGAATACTTGCATAAATATTTAACACTACATAACCATATTAGCTCAAACAACATGCATGATGCAAAAAATCTTTGACATGATGAAAGGAATCTCGATTTCTACAATAATCTTCTATAAATCTACCCTTGAATGCCTTGAAATTTCTCTTGAATACTCTCTTGATCATAAATTTTGTATCATGAACTTGCTCATAAAATTGCTAGGTGAAACTAAGTGAAATAACCTTGTATTTAGACATATCTTAAGATCAATTCCTGAAATTCAAATATCACAAGCCGACATTGAATGATAGATTTGAAATCATTAAAATACTGCCAAAAACATATTTTAAAGGGGGGTCCTAGGTCTAAGTGAGAACTCATTCACCGTAGGGCGAATGGTTATATTCGCCCTATGGAAAAAAAATTCATTTGCCCTATGGAAAATGGATCTTAGTTCACTTACCTAGGACACACATCTTCCAAAGTTAAGTGTTGTATAATGGCATTTATGAATGTTGGGTTTTATTCCTCAAAAATTGCATTTAATTAGGCTTGGATTTGAATTAAAGGGGGCAATTAAGGATAATTAACCTCAATTAATTAGTAAAGTCCTAAATTAGTGTGAAAGTGTAAAGGTACACCTTACAACACCAAAAATAAAGCATAATTAAGTGGGTATGTGCAAGATCCTCATGGAAAAAATAGGCCCTTAAGTGGCAATAAAATTCAAAAAACAGAGTTAGGCAACTTAACGTAAAAATTTGAATAAGTTATCTATATCAATTAAAAAATATGTAAGAATAGAATCTATAGAAAATTGAATGTAGTTTCTAAACTACTAGGTTTATTTATAAAAAAAAAAATCTATTTGGTGAAAATTTGAAATTTCAATGCAGTAGTACTTAAATTTCAGGGAAAAAATAAGAAGTAGGTGTCTGTCTAACCACCCTAACCATAGTAAAATGATAATATTTTTTTATAATAGTTCAGATATAAGTAGGGGACTCATGTCCCGATGTGATGCATATTTTTTTGTAATTTGTTTCCAAGTAAATAATTAATTATGATTTTTTTATTACAACTTTTAAAAAATATTAAAACTCGTATTTCTGACCACCTTAACTTGGTCAAAACTTCATGAATTTTTTTATTTTATTTTTAATCCTATAGTATGTGAAACATAGAATGTGACGCATGTTTTGGATTCAAAAAATGTGGTACCGTTTGAAAGCTATAGATTTTTTTCAATCAGCCTATCAATTAGGACTTTAGTTGTAATTCAAATAGAAAATGAATAATAATTATTTATTAAATTCAAAGTAAAGCATAATTTATATTGTTGGAAAGATGAGAATCTCCTTTAAAAACCCTTTTCGTTTCATAAATTTTGGGTAAAAAAAAAATGGCCAGCCACATGGGTCATCATATCACTTAGATATCGCCACTTTTTGGCCCATCATGATCCTGCACATACCCAAGTCCATTTAATTTAAAAGGACCCTAAACTTAATGTGAATATGAAAAACATATCACAACACCAAATCAAGGTATAATTAAGTTCATTTATTTATCAGTTATTTCCAAATTAAGTTTGAAAAAAGGATATTTTTTCCTACACTACAATAAATATGGTGCAAGTACAAGAGATGAGCTCATTGCCTCTTTAAGTTTATCAAAAACTTTTTCTAACTCTATCCATGCAAAATCTCATTTCTTGATCATATATGTTAATAGTTCTACAAGCTATAAAAACCATTAATAAATCTTCTATAATAACTAAAAAGGGTAATGAATTCTGTCCATTATGTTTTTGTGGTAGGATGAGGCAAATCCAAGATGGATTGGATCAATTTTTAATCCATCTAAACTCCTTTAGAACTACTGAAAGGACTCAAATATTAAAAAAAAATGATCATCCCAAAATCATATTTATATTCTATTACAAAAAGAGCATGTTGCTTTTAATATTCCTAGAACTATATCTAGATTATTCAAATAATCCTCCCAAATATTGTTGTAAATCACAATGACATCAAAGAAGACCCAAACAAATTTCTTCAACTAATTACAAAGAACCTAATTTATACATGAATAAAAATTAAATTGAAAATTTGTCAAACCAAAAAACATGACCAAAAAAAAGAAACCAAAATAGAAATTAAATATTGTTTTTTGTGTGTTCTCTTCCTTACATGAATTTAAAGATAACCTAATCTCAACTAATCTTTGAGAAATACATGTATCCATGCAACTCATCAATTAACTTATCAATCCTAAGAATTTAATACCTATTTTTAATATTCTTCTATTTCATTTCACTATAATCAATACACATTTGTATTATACCAACTATTTTTTAACAAGAACCACTAATGAAGAAAAGAGGTTAGAACAAGGCCTAATGTGGATCACCTCAATAAAATCTTTATGACCTTTCCAATCTCTTATGTGTACCTCCTTGGATGGCTATTAGGTGGTCATAATAGGATTAGAAATAAATTCCTAACTTTATTATATGTTTACATTCCGCATAAACCCGAACATAGAATTTTCGAACAAGTGGTCGGAGTAGAGAAATGGGAAATATGGTCACTTTGCAAGAAATGAAATATGGTCTTTCTTTAAGAGATCTAGAAAGAGTTTCTCTGGTTTTAAAGATCCTGATCTTACGAGGTCCTCCTCTTCAAATGGGGGATTTGGTTTGTCACGTCGGTATGTGTTGGGTGAAAAATCTTGGAGCTCATCTTCGTCAACAGTTCAAAGGTAAAGGAAAAAATATCACACCAGATAGAGATTTGGATTAGTCTGGGTCTCATGCTAACGGGAGGTTCAGGGAAAGTTGCCTTTTGATCCAATTCTGAAATGAAGTTTACTTAATTCGAAGATGGAGACTCGGTTAAAGGATCTAGAGAATAATGGCATTTTTTGTTCAAATCTGGGTGAAGATTGGGCTCTTTTTGAAATTCAAGATTGGGTGAAAATGAATTGGTATGATAACTTTGGTCTTAATCTATTTTCTCAAAATTCTTTTTTTATTTTGTTCCAGGATAAAAATGTTAATGAAGGGGTTTTGAGTTCTCGACCCTATTGATTTGATAATACATTTTTGGAGATTTTTGATTGGAACCCACACTTTAAAGTGGAAGACTTTAAATCTACCTTATTGTCTATAAACTCCCTATTGAGTTTACAGAGGATTTTGTTCTTAAAATAATAGTGTCATCTTTTAGGTCCTTCTTCAAGAGTGATTTTATGGTTGAAAATGGATACTCAATTCATTGGGTTTGGGCACTTGTGGAAAACCCTAGTAAGGTACCGACAACTCTAAACATAATATCAAACCATGGTGTTTGGCATCAACCCTTAAAACTTGAATCTACCTTTTATTCGAGAGCAAAGATTTTGGTAGACTCTGTTATTGTTATCAAACGCAGAAATTTGAATGGGTCTCTGTCTAATCTAGATTTGGGACATTTTGAAGTCCCAATTACCCTAGAACCTGAAAACTTGGTGGAACATTCTGAGGTTCCAATTACCTTAGAACTTCAAAACTTGGGATCACTGGTCCCGTAGAATTCTACAAAGGGTTTTTCACCTCTAAAGGAGGGGAATGTGGAAATGAAAGATCCACATGGACTTCAAGAAATGGAAATTGTTCAAAACACCTCGGTTGAAATTTTTTTGGAAAATGGAAATGTGAATGCTCAGTTTGAGTGTCTAATGAAAGAAGGTGTAGTTGAACTAAATTTGATGGATCTAGTAAATGAAATTATTGAAAAGGTGGGGAAAGAAATTGTAGAAGAAATAGTTGATGAAGTTCTCATGGAGGATGGGGTTGGGAAACAAGATGCTTCTCTCCCAATCTCTCAAATTGAATTTGAGAAGAAAATATTTTCCTCTCCAAAATATAAGACAGTTCGAAAACCAAATGGTCCAAAGACACAAATGGAAATTGATGCTAGCATCCAAACAACCCTCGAAAAAAACAACCTCATATATACTAGTAAGAAGATAATATCAAGGTTGGATGGTGAAGTTTCAAGTAGCAAAAGTAAGCTACTTGAGATGGTTGTGGGCTTAACACCTCAAAATTGAATCTCAGGCTAAGGAGAGATGGGATTTCTCCTCAAACAACATGAGGATTTCATCATGGAATGCTAGTGAGTTAAATACCCCTAACAATTAGCACTTAATAAATTGTCAAATAATCAATAATTTCTCAAATATTATTCTAATTCAAGAAGCAAAATTAACTAAGCAATTGGCTTATCCAATATTCGGTTCATGGGTAACTAGGGTTTTTTTGTTACCCTGAATTTGTCAGCTTTTGGTGGTTTGGAAGTACTTTTAAATTAGAATAGTGTAAAAGTGGATCTACTTTCTTCAAATGATTGTTGGTTGAGGATTTCAGCCTAATGTTTAAAATTAATGAAGTTTTTTTGGGTTATAAATATTTATGGTCCATGTTCTACTTTAAATAAAGAAAATTATGGGACCAACTTACATTAGTGTCTTTGTCATTTAAGAATGCATAAAAAATATTTGGTTGATTCTTTAATGCAATCATATATTCCTCTAAAAATGTGGGGAAGTCATCCCCCCTACCAAGGTAATGGAAGATTTTAGGAATATTATGTTGGAAAATTAGTTATATGATTGTTGTTCCAAAGAATGGTACCTTCACATGGACAAACAAAAGAAAATTTCCTTCACTATGCTAAGTGATTAGATCTATTTATATTATCAAAAAATTGGTTATCTTCATCTTTAGATTTTTCTTTCATAATCCATACTCTGTTAGGATCCGGTCATTTTCCTTTGTCTATATCTATTTTTGAAGATAGGCTCCCAATTAAGATCCCTTTTAAATGTGAATCCATGTGGTTTAAGGATGAAAGTTTCATACCCTTATTAAAAACCTAGTGGAATAGTTATCCCTTCATTGAAGGGTCCAAGATGTTTCAACATAGCAAGAAGTTGAAATTTTTAAAAGAAAATATCAAGGATTGGAACTTTAAACATTTTAAAAATATATTTTTTGAAAAGGAAAGAGTTGAACAAGATTTGTCACAACTCTATGAGGAAGTAATAAAGAAGGGCATGGATAGGTTAGCCTTTGAAAAGGAGGAGTGTTTAAAGGTTGAACTAGATGAAATTATTTCCCAAGAGGAAAGTTATTGGAAACAAAAATCAAGAGAGTTATGGTTACGGGATGGTGATAAGAACATAAGAAAAAATCATGTATCTACAAAAATAAAGTATCAAGCAAACAGAATAATTTCTATCCAATCTGAAGATGGTAGTGTTCTATCTTCAGACAATGAGATAGGACAAGAAGCAATCAATTTCTTTAAAAACCTACTTGCTCTAGTAAAACAAAAACAATCTTTTGATTATAATGAATTAATTAATAATATACCTAGCTTGGTAAATGAGGAAAAAATAAGATGCTCATGTCGAGTTTTACTATTGAAGAGGTAAAAAGAGTTATCTTCTCTACGGCTACAAAAAACGCTTTTGGTCAAATTGTTACACATCCACATTTTTTTTAGAAATGTTGGAATTATGTGGGTTAGGATGTACTTCTGGCTCCAGAAGAGTCTAGAAAAAATAGAAATGTATTGAAAGAGTTGAATTCTATTTTTTTAGCCTTTATCCCAAAAAAATAAATCTCTTCATCATTTAAAGACTTCAGACTAATTTCCCTTTGCAAATTATTTACAAAATCCTCACAAAAGTAGATCAAAATCATATTCCCAAGGCTACTTCAATTATTTTGGATGAATAGGGGGTTTTGTTCCTAGGAAGGAGATTCCAAAGGGGGAAATCATGGCACATGAGGTGTTGCATTCAATTATGTAGGACAAAAATTATGTTGTGGTTCTAAGATTAGATATGATGAAATCCTAAGATAGAGTAGATTAGGATATTTTATTGGCAGTCTTAACAAAATTTGGGTTTTGTAAACACTAGTGTAAGTGGATATACTCATGTATACCAGGAGCCAAATTCTCAATCATAGTGAATGGTTCTCCTTGTTTTTTCTATTCCTCTATGCAAGGTGTTAGACAGGGTGATCTTTTATCACCTTTTCTTTTTATTCTCATGGAAGAAGAATTGAGAAGATCCATTTCTTCAACAAATTTGGAAAGGGGTAACAATCAACTTTCTTATCCACATTCACTTACTCATTCTTTGTTTGCAAATGACATTATTTTATGGGCATGCAATCTGAGAAGAAGTTAGGGCTATCGATAGGGTAATAACAACCTATTCCTTGTATTCAAGTAAATTCTTTAATAATAAGAAATAAAAAATGTTCTTCTTGAATGTTGATCTCTTGGTGAAAGAGCAGTTGATAAAGTTTTGGGGTTTTCAATGTGATTCATGAACTTCCAAATATCTTGGTATCCTTTTCTTCTCGGGGAAAGAAAAATATATTTTTTTGGATAAAATAATTGCCTCTACCTCAAATAGAATTTTATTATTGAAATCCAAGGGGCTTACTTTTTTTGGTAAGATGGCTATGTTAAAAGTAGTGTTTCATTCATTGCCAATTTATTTGATGTTTTCGTTGAGGTTTCCAAAGGGAAAGGGGGAAGACCTTCAAAAGGTATTTAGAGATTTTCTTTTGGTAGAAAATATGAAAGAAAAAATCTAATATTTCAATTGGTGGCATGGGAAAGGTTTTTCCAATCCAAAAAATGAGGATGGGGTGGTTTGAGGGACTTATTTCTCCAAAATAGTGCCCTAGGGGCTAAATTGGTTTAGAAAATATACTCAAATCCAAACAAAAATTGGTGTCAAATAATGAGATATAAGTATTTGGATTCCTTAGATAGGGAAAGGATCTTTACACAAAAAAAATCTTCCTCCTAGATCTAAAATATGGAACTTCATTTCTTCTTGCAAATCAATACTCCTCCCTCATCTTTATTGGGTCATAAGTAATGGAGAGATGACATTGTTTTGGGAGGATTCTTGTGAAGGGAGAAAAGGGGATAGTGCAGAATACCTCCCTAACACTAATACAACAGAGGAGAGAAGCAAAAAAAGGTTCTAAAGCTTTGTAAAAAAACTTCTAAGATGAATACATACAGCATAAAAGAGATAACAGAAAAATACATTCACAGATTGACACCAATATTTACGTGGGAAAACCTTTTCAGGTAAAAAACCCACCACACCAAGCAAAGAGAATTTGTATTTCAGTAATAAACAAATTAGATACAAAGTTCAGTCTTCACTCTTTGATAATCAGCTCATAGCAACACTCAAGTTTACTCATTGTTGCAATGCTCTTCACATACAATGAATTGCAACTCTCCTTGGCTTAGCTTACAACTCTACCAACCACTATCACCTTTTGGTTTACATATAAAATAATGTAATCGAATGGTAAAAGGAAGTTATTCCTCTAAAAAAACTTATGAGATGAATACATACAGCATAAAAGAGATAACAAAAAAATACATTCATAGATTGACACCAGTATTTACATGGGAAAACCTTTTCAGGTAAAAAACCCACCACACCAGGCAAAGACAATTTGTATTTCAGTAATAAAAAAATTAGATACAAAGTTCAGTCTTCACTCTCTGATAACCAGCTCATAGCAACACTCAATTTTACTCACTATTACAATGCTCTTCACATACAATGAATTACAACTCTCCTTGACTTAGCTTACAAATCTACCAACCACCGTCACCTTTTGGTTTGCATATAAAATAATGTAATCGACTGTCAAGTCTTACATTTGCATTCAATATTCCAACCAATCCCATGACTTGATCCATGCTGCAATGTCCATCCAAACAAGTAACCAATCTTCTCAGATTGCATCGGGCTGCCCAAGCATTTATTTCATGCCTTAATCAATTTTGTCTCCAGCTGAAAACTTGGCCTACAATAACTTCCTTTTACCTTTTCAGTCTTCTTCCAATCGGATGTTTGGAACTTGCCTCGTGTCACCACCTAATTCATTTGACACTTTGACTTTGGGTCAAACTCGGTCAAACTCGATCCGAGCTCATACTGTCTCCACCGCAGCACCACTACGAGCTCTTATACCCACCGTGACATGGCGGTGAGCCCACTCGACTCACTCTCGGCCTTTCTCGTGCTACCGCCAAGCTCTCCAAATCTCCTCGTGGTGTGGCGGTGATGGCCAGCAAGACTGCAGGCATTCATATCACACTACCAGACCCTGACCGCCAGCCTTTCATGGTAAGGCGGTGACTACTTGCCCAGACCGCTAATGGTCAACCATGCTACCGCTGAGGCCGCCAAGCCAGCCCGTGATAGAGCAGTGACCACCCTGGAAAACAGCCAGTGGTCAACCATGCTACCGTAGAGGCCACCAGGCTACCCCGCGGTAGAGTGGTGACCACCCTGGCAAACCGCCAACGGTCAACCGTGCTACCATGGAGGACACTAGGCCACCCCATAGTAGGGCGGTGACCGCCCTGGAAAACCACCAATGGTCACACCGCAGTGACCCAAATCACCATCCACGATGCGGCAGTTCTCGACGTGACGGACAACAATCCGCCTACCACAGCCACCGCGGTGAGGGAAGACACAGCGCACGGCAAGGCGGTGACTACCAAACCTTCTCACCGTGGTACCGCCAGGGCATAAACAAACCACCGTGGTAAAGCAGTAAGGGCATAAATGATGCATTTTTCGCCAAGTCTTTTTCTGACAAAGGCACAAGACTGGAAGTTGAGACATAATTTCCCAGCATCTTGGAATGGAAACAAACCAATTAGGGATATGGGTCTTTGGAAGTGAGATAATTTCAAAGGTCCAATAGGGAAATAAGGTAAAATACTATTTGGTTTTTAAGTTTCAAAAATCTCCTACAACTTGAAATGGAAATTAGTAGACTTCCTTCAAGTGTCTTTTCTTTTGGAGGAATATTTTTAAGTAGACTTTAAAAAGGTAAGAGATTTTTTACTCTAATAAATAAGATGAAATAGTTTGGTTGAACTCAAAATTAGGGAGTTATAATGTCAAGGATGGTTACAATTCACTAGTTGTGTAAAAAAAAAAGGATTCTTGTCCTTTTACCCTTTGTTGGGGGTCAGTTGTGTTACCTAAATTTGGAGATTTTGTGTGGCTTGCTTTGAAGGATAGACTTCTAATAGGCATGATACTAGATAGATTTGGAATCACTCATATGTTTCCCTATGTTTTGTGTGGAAAGGCTTATGAAAGTACAAATCATCTACTTCTCTTATGTGATTTTCCATATCAATATTAGTTTTGGTTAAGGAATATGTTGGGATGGCTTGGTCCTTTTCATGGGTCCCTTTTTAATCATTTTCAGAGTCATCCTTCACTATCCAGAAACTCTAATTACTCTTTCATTTGGGATATAATCCCCTCCATTTTAATTTGACAAATTTGGTTAGAAATGAATAACAAAAAATTTAGAAAAAAGGCTTCTAATTTAAATCATGTAATTCAAAAAATTGAGATTTCCATTACAAAGGTAACCATGTCAAAAAAAAAAATAACTTTAAATAGAAGGAAGTGTTTTTCTTCATGGTATTCTTTCATTCAAAACAAATTTTCCTTGCTAAAATCCCCATAGTAAAGGGCTATATTCAAATTCTTGGTTCAACACAAAAAAGAAGTTTGTCAAATGGATACCCCCTCTAGTGGGTATGGTTAAGCTAATTTTTGATGATTCATCTAGGGGAAACCTTGGGAAATCAGGTTTTGGCATGGTTTTAAGGGATTGTGATGGTAAAATTATCAGGGCAGCTTGCAATATGCTAAAGGATGGTTCAAACAATGTATTTGAATGTAATGTTTTATTTCTTGGACTAGAAATGGCTCTAAAACTCAAAATTTCACAGATCATCATTGAGGGTGATTCAATGGAGGTGATAAATGCTCTATCTAAATAAACTTCTAAGTCTTGGAACTTAAATTATTTGTTGAATCATATTTTGACACTTTATAATTTCTCTTTCTATGAGGTCATGCATTAATAGAGGAAAGCTAATGGTCTTGTGAATGTTTTGGAAAATAGGGCTATTGATTTATATTTGTCATAGAGAATTTTCACAAGAGGATATTGATTTTCTAGCATATTAATTATGTTCAATTCCTTTCATTAAGGAATGCTTTTTGGTGTGGTTGGTTTTGGAGGAAGATAGTGTTACATTGTTGTTATGTTATACTTCAATGGCCCATAAATGTTTTCTCCACTTGTGGATGACTGTTGGAGAGAAGAATAATTGGTTAAAGGCTCATGGATTTTTTGGTAATGAATGACTCCTCAATCTTGCATGATTCTTGGTGGTCCCCTTAACATCATTTTTTTGGGTAATAATATGTTCCACTAAGGATTATGTTTTCCAACCTAGAAATCATACTTGGTTGTCACTTGTTTTATCTTCCTCATCGGCCCATGTGTGTTCTCACCACATGCGGGCATAGTGGGAAGATCGAGGGATAGTCCAAAATACTATATGTCTCTCTACATACTATTTTGCACTTATGATTTTGGCTCAATAGTATATCTTTTGGCATGATAACATGAGGTAATTCTACCTCATGAATTGGGGGTTGGAAAATTTTGCTAGTGCCACCTAGCATGACACTCGTGTGATCCTCTTCTAAAATTTGTGAAGAGTACTGGTAATTTTGATTGAGGACATGCAACCATCACTTCTAAAGGCTAAATTGAGGAGGCTCTATAGGATTCATTTAATAGAATTATTGTCACACGTGCAAGTTTAAATGATTTTTTGTTAGAAACTACTATTTGGTACAAATAACATAAAATTTTAAGTGGGCTAAGATCTCGCATGTATGAGTGATATTTATAGTCATCTTTCTTATTTATGTTTTATGTCCATCTAGAAAATAATTTCATATAGTTTATTTCTTGAATTCAATATCTCAGATTTTATTCTCTATAGATCTCTCATTTAGGGTTTATGTTCATGGCAATTTATGTGAAGAAAGGGATAATATTCCCTTCACAAGATGCAAGATTTGCAGGGTTTTTTGTATCCAATGATTGTAAGTTGAGGAGGATTTAATCCTCATAGTGGGACAAGATTGGCTCTATAATCATCCTAACGCTCTTCCAAATGAAGTGGATTCATTGTTTGTTTTGAATCTCATGGATGTCTTCTGGTGTGAAAACTTGGTGAAATTTCTTGTAAGTTCTTATCTACTACCTCACATTTTCCCACTGTTTGAGATTGTTGTGGCTTTGGATGGTTATGACTTCAATTATGGTTCTCAAGTGGTGGGTGGCATCTTCAACCAATACACTCTAATTTATAACTCATCTCATTCTTCTCTACTATTTGCAATGGTGCACAACCTAGTGGTAGATAATTCTTCTAGTTTTTACTTTTTCCTTAATAATATGAGGCCTAAAGTGGGTGGCTACTTGTCTTTTGATGCTTAAAACTTGTTCAATGCTATTCAATTTTTGTATAAACATGCAATGGAAAATCCCATGTTGTTCCTTACTTTCCTCCTCCTGTGTAAATTGCTACCTCTTTTGAAGGTGGCATTGATTAAAAAATCATGTTTTCCTCCTCCTTCTAATCTTGCTATCTTATTTGCAAGCTACTATATTTTATAATGGGGTCACTTTTGTTTTTAAATGAATTCATTTTATTATTTCTTCATTATCAAGCTATGTACAAATAATTTTTGATATCAATATAATCTTTATGGTGGCTATGCCACTTTTATTTTATTTTTTTAAATCCTCTATCAGGTGGTAGTTATGGATGTGAATCATTAAATATTATACTGTGATTATCCAAAATATTCTAAAAATCAGCATGATGTGATTTATTATTTAGGGATGGAGATGTGGTTTTCACTAAAAAATGGGATTCCCAAGAAAATTTATTTAGAAGATTTTCATCATTTTTGTTGAAACAACTCTTGGGGATCTATTTGCAATATCCTAAAGCACTACTTCCTTTCATTTGACTTGGTTTTTCACTCCATGGTTTCGTAGTTTTGAGTGAATTCCCCAAAAGAATGTAACCATTGTGCACTCCTAAGACCATGTCAATATTTCCTAATACCACTATATAGAAAGAATCATATACCTTCTATATTCCTAAGGTGATGTCAAGATAATTTATATCCTCCTAGTGCAAGATATGGTGAAGCCATTTTCTAATGTAACATTAAAACCTTCAAAGTGTTATTTTTTTAATCCCATTTTTACTACTAGTCCCTCATATATAAAGTTTTGGGTTGCCCCACTATCAATTAATATTATAATTTTATAATAAGTTGTAGAAATATTTGAACTCTACAAGGATGATATCTAGGAGCACCAAAAATGGTGGAAATGGTACCTCTAAAGACTCTTCTACTTAATTAATTATAGGTTATTATTCATTCACTTTTATTTCTATTTTAAATTCCTCAATTTCTAAGATATATATGTCCCAAAAACCATGGTTCCTTACATGAGAAGCATAATTTCTTGTAGCTTCATTATTCAATTTTTTTCTTAATATTTTTGGTATTTATTTTTAATAGAATTTATTATGTTGAAATGATATTTTTTCGTCCCATTGGTGGCATCCTAGTATAGAATTTATTTTTAGTTACTAATATTTTCAGAATTAAATGTCTCTTAATGGATTCCTAAATAGCTAGTGGATAAAAATCCTTCACCCAACCTTTGGGAGGTTTGGATAAACTCTTCTTGAAAAGAACAATAACTTTCTTATTGGAGACATAGAAATTATCAATGATATTCTCTAAACATTTTCCATAGTTATCCATAATTTTATATTATTTTGACTAAGCTAGATCTATGAAATGAATCTTGAGGTTCTTCTTAGAAAACCTATCAATAAACCTAAATGGATAAATTTATGGTGTGAGCTAATCAAAATTTTCCCTTGGGTAACCAATATATGGTACCATCACTCATAAGCTATGCCTTCCAAATGAAGAGTAAAAACATTTATAGCTTCTTCTGCATGCACAAGGTTAAGTGAAAAGTATGTATCTAAATTTTGAGCTCAAGAATGGGTTGTACATTTATTTGAACCATCGTATGAGGAAAAGGTAAATTTGTCCAATCTAAGTTGTAGGTCTCTATAAGACAATTTTATTTTTCATCAATTCATTATTTTGTCCACTTCACATTTTTAGATTGCAAAAATTAGTGACAATATTTATACATAAAATGTTGGTTTAAGAGCTCTATATTCATTAAATTATTCTAAAAAAATTTATGCTTCCCTTTTTTCCTTTACTTTCTACTTCTCTCTATAAGAAGATAGGCTATAAATTATTAGATGCGGGCATATTGGTTCTATCATTTTAACACTACCTTCATTTATAAGGGTTAGGGAATCCCTTGGAGCATTTAATTTTCTAATTGATCATAACAATTTTTCCATAATATGTTTCATCTATTGTTGGTCTTGACTTATATTGATTATGGAATTATATTCGATATCTACCTTTTATTCACCTTTTATATTATTTTTTTATTATTATTTCTTTAATTTCTTCACCCTAATCATATAATTTTCTCCACTCTCTTTAATAAAATATTATTTATATATCATTAGGTTACATTTAAATCATTAAATTTAATCCTATATTCTAGAAAGATAATTCTATAAAACCATTGTAATGACTATTTCTAAAATTTTAACAAAATACTAAATAGTCATATGTAAAGATATGATAAACTATTCTAAGATACATTCAAATCTTAATTTTATTAGAATAAAATATTAAAAATATTGATGATAAAAATAATCTTTCATACTCTAAAAACCATTTTTTATATTGAGAATATTTAAATAATAAAAAATCACAACTAATGTTACAAACTACTTACAAGTTTAGCTAGTGGTTCCTTTTTCTTGGTTTTTTCATATACCCACTCATAAAGTAGAGTGTGAAATGAAAATTGAAGTGAAAACTATTAGAGTAACCATTTATTAGATAATAATTAATGAATCTTTAATTAATTAATAGATTAATTTGACTTTGTGCACTTAAGTTAAACTTAGGAGTGTTTATTTCTTTTATTCAATTGAGTTATTATTAAATCATTATGTATTATTACATACTATGATGATACTTGTCAAGATATAATTGCTTTATCATCTAATTTTTTCTCTTATAAGCATTCTCCTTCATTGTATAATTCTATTTTGTAAGTTTTTTCTTTTCAAGGAAATAGTGAATCATTGTTTGTAGTTCTTGTGTGTGCAAGGTGTTCTCATTTTTTGTTTTATCCTACTTTATGTGTTTTAAAATTTCAACATGGTATCAAAGTGTGGATTCAAAAAAACCCTTCTCTATTTTTTATGGATTTCATCAACTAGGATTACAAGGGCATCAAAGTTGGAATCTTCATAATTTTTGTACGTTCTACAATTTGACTTTTTTGGTGCATGTTGGAGCAAACTGAACCTCACCATTGCATTCAAGAGATCAAATAGACAAATTTTGGTTCTAAAATTACCCATATTCACCATTGAGAGCTTCTAAGGAAATTTTTTCTAGGTACAAGAATTTTACAACTCCTATACAAGTACATATGGAGAAATTAAAAAAAAAATTTAAAAAAGTGTACTGCCAACACTCTCTACTCCTAATGGTCCACTACTAAGTGCACTCACTACTTAGGAACCCATTTGATAACACTCAAAAATCCCCCACCACCTCCAATAGCTTAAATTAGGTCATATTGGTTACCCTAGGCTTTGCCATAGGCCTCTCAG
This sequence comes from Sequoiadendron giganteum, assembly GCA_007115665.2. Taxonomy (NCBI): domain Eukaryota; kingdom Viridiplantae; phylum Streptophyta; class Pinopsida; order Cupressales; family Cupressaceae; genus Sequoiadendron; species Sequoiadendron giganteum. Next base: position 289,394,337 of record CM021110.1, on the reverse strand, counting down.
GCCCCCTTGTGAGTTTCAAGTCACACTATTGACCACCAGCACCAATCAACCCCTTACATGTGAGAACTTGACAATATATGTGACCACAACCTATGACCTAGCCCCCTACACCTAGAAGCGATCATCTAGGAAACCAAGTGCCCAATTTATTAGCCCCTAAATTTTTTTGAAGGCTAAATTAGGAAAATTTCATAGAATTGGGTATAACATGTTTTCCTTGATTATCCATTTTTTCAAAAACAAAAACCATAAGAAATTTGGTTCCAAGACCATTCCAATGGTGCATCTAGTTATTGTATTTTTCACTTGGAATTTTTATAGGTTGTTGAATTCATTTATTATTGTTTGTAATTTTGAGTTCATAACATGGGCATATTAACTCTATTTTTGGTAAACAAATAGACATTGGAAAGGTGCTCCAGTCCTTTACATACATATGATATCTATTTTTACAAAAAAAATATAGTTAGGTACATAGAGATTAGTCTAATGTGATTTTCGTTTTTCCAAAGTTTTCTACACTCAAAGTTGCATTAGGGTTTAGTTTTTCTTATTATGGAGAGGTAAAATTTTCTCTTTAAGTATCTATTTACTTCAAAGAACAAAAAAAAAAATTGATAAAAAATTTGTAAACCACAAACACCATGGGAGATACCTCTTCAATTGAGCATCTTATGGCATGAAACTATCCTATCTATAAATTTCATATGACCATAATTCTCATGTATAAGGGTTTATGATATACATTGAATAAATTAAAACCTAAATTGACTCGTCGATTTGAGATACTTTAGCATAAGAACAAGATGGATGAGGCTATGGGACCAATTTCACTACAAGTTTTAGATAGTCTCCTTCATCATATTGACTCATGCACCTCCCCTAGGGATATGTGGGAGAAGTTAAAGGACCTTTTGGCACCTATAATGATTTCTTAGCACTTAATATTGGGGAAGAATTGACTTCACTTACAGTACTTGATTCTTTCCCCTCTATTAAGGACTTCTTGATGAATTTTGAGTCACTCAATTCTCTCTTGCAAGGTTATGGGTGCTAGCATAAACATATTACTATTACATTGGTAGGTTATGGTTATTATTATTAGTTATGCATGTTATAGGTAATTACATAGTTATCAACTATATATCCTTGTATAAATTATTTATGTTCATCAAATGATTATCAATGAAGCATTTACTCTCTCATATTTATATCAAATCATCATGATGCTAGGCCTATAGAGAAGTGATAGAGAGGCATGAGAAGAAATTAGATCCACTCTACAAAAATAATTGGGAGCCTACATTTTCTTGAATGGAGGAGCCTCTACTAAGCATGCTCCCTAGGTTTCCTTTTGATTAGATCCTTCTCAAGGTTGACAAGGACTTTTCTTATTTTTCATTTTCCATAGGGTGTGTGTCAAAGATTATTGAGTGTAAATGATTGTTAGAATGCATTCTAAAAAAATAACTCCAACTTGTATTTTCATAAAAGGGACTTACTTTCACTATATTTTCCCTCATATAATTTGAATGAAGATGGAGGGATCCTGGTATCAATGTTGAGGAAATATGAAGGAGAAAATGTAAACAAATTTGCAACAAATTGAAGAAATGTGGAGCTAGAGTTTCATTGAACCATAGCAGAGACTATATTTATTGAGGTGATTTCCAAGATATTGTTGTATTGAATGGTCACCCAATCCACTATAATACTAGGACACCAATGGTATCAAATAATATTGTCTCAAGGCCAATATTGTTCAAAATCGCCACATTGTGAAAGATAGAAATCAAAGGAAGGAACCATTGGTGTAGGATGAATAGTATTTCAAAAATGGGAGATGCAGCGACGTATCATAATTTATAACCCTTCATTATTACCTATAAAGTGTGAGGACTTTATGTTAGTTTTTCAGTTATAAAAGTTTATATTTTTTAAGTTGGGTATTGAAAGGAAATTATTGATTTGGATGAATATACTAATCAATTTATTTTATATTTTGGAGGATTGTTTACAATGAAAAATCTATTTTTCAAAATCCAAATCAAATAGAAGTGACTTGGAAAAATATCATTGAAGAGAGTGCATTATATAAGATATGAAAAGGTAAGTTTATTCTAATGTATTCCAAGTGTGCATTTGTGCACTAGTATGTTAGTGAAGGTATGGAAGAAGAAGAGTTATGTAGAGGCCAAGAGGATGAGGACCCACTAAATCATCCAATCAATACTGGTACAATCATTCATTTTTAATATATGAGGATTCATAAATGGTTACATAGTCATTTGAATTCATCTCTTATTAGTGGTAGATCTTGGAGGTAAGTTGTTTTGCAAGAGAATATGTAACTTAAATTACTTTTATGAGTATTGTAAGATGTCAAGTAGTTTATATATCTTCCCTAAGATTTTTCAATCAAGTAATATATCTTCTTACTTATGGTGCTTTGGAAAGTGCATTCCAAAACATTTAAATAATTTCTAAGTATCTTGTAGATGAGTTGATATTGAGCATGTTGTTAAGGAAAAATATTGATTAGTTCCCTGAATTTTATTAGAGGCTAGTGGATTCAAAGGATGGGGGAATTTCTATCATGTCAAGTTAAATTCTCATTTTTAGATGGTGCTTTACATGAGAAGAATTTTCCTTTCTTTTTTTATCTCCTTATTGATATTGATAGATTTATGTACATTATGAAGTTTTATTTTAGAGATGGGTAAGGGATTTGGTGTTGAAGTCAATATAGATTGTTTTCCAATGAGTTTATGATAGTGTGATTATAGAGAAGGGGGATTCACTACTCACGAGTCTCTTTATTCTCAAGAGATTCCTACGGAATGAACTTCCCTAAAGTACCTCATGGAATAGTGCTCAAGTGACAGGGTAAAAAGGTGAGAGTTCTAGAACCAAAAAGAGCAGGTCATAGAGGTTTTTGGGACAAACTAACAATTTTTTGGCCAAGGAGAGAAGCATAGAATAAAGATAGTAGCATGATGCACTGGAGTCCTAGAGGCACGCTAGCATCTCATATAGATCAAAAATGAGGATGTCTAAGAGGATGGATAAAGTGACTACTAATAATCTAATTACTAAGAACTTCCAAAGTATAAGAAAATAAAAGAATGTCTAGTAGAACTAAAATTAAGATAAAGTAAATGATAAGACTAAAGAGGATAAAGAGAGTGCTCACAACAATCCAAGTAATGAATCCTCCAACAATTGAGTGTATTAAATGCTTGCACACATAAGATAGAGTAAATATTTTGGTGTTGTTTAGGGGCTTGCCTTAGTTAAACCCCCATTTTTGTGTTCCCACCTCCATGAACAACCAGATCCAAAGAGAAAAATAATAAGCATAAATGAAATGAATACAAGAGTAATAAAAGAAAACCCCACTCAAGGAGGAGAACTCGTATCACAAAATAGAGATGCAATAAATAGGGGATGTGAGAAATCCCAAGATGCTCAGAGATACAAGGTAAGCAAAATATCACCTGCAAGGCTTAAGGAAGCTTAAGAGAGAGACAAATATGTGAGATCCAAGAGAGTTGCAAAGAGTGTTGCCAAAAGAGCTTGAGTATTGTAGAAATTTGTAGAGAGTTATGCATGTTTGAGAGAGTAAGAGAGAAGAGAGTGTCTCCAAGAGAGAAAGACCAAGAAGAAGGCCAAATGGATTGAAAATGTAGATTTTAAAGAGATAATAAGAGGGAAAAGAAGGTTCCCAAGTCGTTAAAAGGCTTCACAGGTCGTTACCACCAACAAAAGTAGCTGACAAGTGGCAAGGCACTCCGAAATGACCATTTGAATGCCAAAGTATCATAGGATTCTAGCGCAGCATGCAAATGTCCACATAGCATGCTAGTGTCCAAATACATCATACTAAAAAATAACATGGTTAGAATATAAACATCCATCACGAGGTTAGAGCATATATATGAATAACACACAGAGGCACATAAAAAACTAAAGGATTTGAGTCAGCAAAGTGAAAGAGACCTCAATATAGAATATTGTCTGAATACTATGTGTCATCCCCAAATTAATATGAGTATCATATAGAAGAATTATTAAACAAAGAGGAGAATGTAAGGATTGATTGCTCCAAGAGAAGAATACAAACAAAAGATGAGGAAGCAACAAATTTCAAAGAGAGAAAGAAGTATATACTCAGGTTGAAGAAGATGTGATTCTTCAATCTAGTATACACAATTGAGAAGAGAAGAGAGAGATGGCTCCACAAGTACCCATCCCTGTAGAGGTTTGAATGAAAGCACCATAGGTGCTTGATCCTATAGAAGATGAACAAAAGGCTCTATAGGTGCTTGGTCCTATAGAGAGAAAGCACTTTACAAGTGCTCGATCCTATAAAAGAGGCACCATAGGTTCTCAATCCTGGGGGGACAGATGTGAAAGGCTCCACAAAGTCTAATTGGTCCTCATAGGTTCTTAGTCCTACAACGAAAGCTTGATGCAAATGAGCTCTACATGTTCTCAGTCCTACAAAGCAAGACTGATTAGATAAGCATGTGGCTACTACAAGCTCCATTGCAGGATAGTCATAGAAAAGGTAGGTCTAGCTAGGCTACCTCAAAGCTAGATGCCAATGAATTATTTTGAAGGAGAAGCTTTCAAAGGGGATTCCTTTGTCAGGCAACACTTGAAGACACAAAGGGGCCCATTTAAAGGAATGCTCCAATTGAAAGATGGAGAGAAGAGAGGGGGTCCTTAAGAAGGACATACATCTCCAAACAAGTTATCACTACCCCATAGCATATAGGGGAGGAGAATCACTACCATAGTAAGAGTATGGTTACAAACAATAGTGTACAACCACAAATGACAATGAGAAAGTAAGACTACAACTTACATATAGCGGGCAACAACACAATAGAAGGGAGGTGTAAAAACATCATGAGAAAATGCTTAGAATGGATAAGATAGAGGTAGACCTCGATATCACTTATTATTTGAAGAAGAGGTAGGTGAATCAAAAAATATATGATTGATTACACCACAATAAATATTTTTTTGTATTTTATCCTTCAAGGCCTTACATTCACTAGTGGGATGGCGAGACACTTGATGGTATGCACAAAAAGTGTTTTTCTTTATCATGTTTATTAAATTTCTTATGTCTAAGAGGAGGAAGAGTAATCAAGTGATCTTTGAGAAGCCTCAATAAGATACACTCTTCCTCAGATAGAGGATGAGGAGAAGGAAGCAACCCTTTCTCTTGTGAAGAAGAGTTTGACTGCTCAAAAGAAGACTTGAGGATATCAGAAAATGGAGGATGAATCAATTCAAGATAATGAGGTTGAGCAGAAATCATGTCAACATTCAACCATGGTTTTTGTTTAGATTGTTCATTTGAGAAAACAAGCCCCAAATTACACTTATGAGGTGTACATTTTATGGGTACCTAAATGCCTTATTCACTATGCCCACAACCTTTATGTTCATGGACATATTTAGAGACAAGTTTAAAGCCAGGGCCATAACGTGTTTGAAAATATTGAGAAGGAGGATCTTCATAGAGAGCATTATTCCAGCAATGGGGATTATACTCCTCTATAGGATTTCCATATGTCTTCTTGATAGGATTTCCAACATGGAGGTCTTTCATAGAAGTGTGATCATCTTCCTTACAAGGAGAAGGATCAACATTAAGAACATTACAATTTATGTTCACATTACCCCAGGATGTAGAAGAATGATCATCTTTGATAGAATTTTTGGATGATGTTATCAAAAGGTCTAAGTGAATTTGTTTGACTTTATATTCTCCAATGAAGGATTCTGTAAAGTCTAAAGAACCCCAATCATCACCAATACATGCATTCCCTTGAGAAGAGGTAGACTTAGGACTTCTTTCTTTAGAACGATTTTCTTCAAGGACATCCACCTCAAGGATAAATTTAGTGGTGAATCTTCACCAATTGGTGAATTTTAGGAATCAGGCAAATCAAATTGGTGAACTCACCATATCCAGCAAGGTGTTCAAATCACCAGGATTTCATGAACTATCGGTCCAATGCATGTCCATTCGCCAGCGGGTTTTTTTTATGAGGCATGTTTAGGCAATAAATTCACCATAACAGACTATACATTTCCAATGGACCGATTAATATTTTCACTTGGAATCCCGGAGAGCATGTCATAAAACACCAACATATTCGCTAATACTATTAAAACAACATTATATCAGGACCCATTTCCCCAATTAAAATTTACAAATAGTTGCTTGTCAAGACCCATTTCGCCAATTAAAATTTATAAATAGTTGCTTATGAGGACCTATTTCACCTTGAAAATTACAAGGTATCATTGTATAAGCACACGATATTCGCCAACTTTTTAACATACCATTTAAAAATTCAACGAAATTCGCCAAATATGGATTGATATAAATACAATTGAAACTGTTATTTGTTCTTACACATTTTGATCAGTTATGAGGTTCTACTTCTCAATTCAAAAGTAAGTGAAGCCCGAAAATGTAGACTCAAAGGTGAGTGATCATTTCTTCATACCGTTATTAGTTATTAGTTATAATAATCCATTCTTGCTTCAGTCTTAAACATGATTTTGAGTAGGCAATGGGATCTATATTCTCTTTTGATTTGTCCTTCTTAAACAAGAAGACATTTTTTTCCAGCTTTATTTGAAGTGAGATATCAATATGTCGAGCAGCAACTGCAAGGGTAAGACTCCTGAGGGTAATGAAGAGACTAGGAGGCCATCAAAATGCCCAAAACGTGGAGGTACCATACAATCTTACTTTGGAATTGGAAAAGCTTCTAATCCATCACATCAAGGTGGAGCTACACCATCAACTCTTCCACCAAATATTATTGAAGATGGCAATGACAATACCTCACCACCACAGGAAGGTCAAGGTGAGATTGTCATTGTGTTAAATTAAAATGTATCAAATGAGGATGGAAATACCATAGAAGATGTTCCAAGGGATACCCTGGATAGCCAGAATGAGATAATTGACTTGGATGAGGATGATTTTGGTAGCAAGAAAAGAAAAGGCAAAGCAAAATTGGGGTGCGAGTGGGAAATGACAAGGAATTTTCAAATTGGTTGGTTGTCGAAGTACCCATTCCTTGAAGTAGTGGGGGTATCAAACGAAAATGATATTGAAAGGGAAATAGAGGTCAAATGTAAGATTTGCAGTTGGAAATGTGGAAGATACAAGACAATGCAGCTAAAGCTTGATAATATAGAAAAGCATATCGGGAAAGTTTACGGAAAAAAAATCATAGACAGAAAGGAACAATGAGTCGTACAATGGAAATCAAAGGAAGACTATCTTCATGTTATGTATGCCGTAGATTATGGAGAGCATAACCATAGAATGTCGAAGATTAAAAAATGTGAAGTTAAACTTGAGGCTCATTTTGGAAAATCCATGGCAGTAGCAAATCTATCAAAAACTGTTCAGATGAGTGTTGCTTTTCATATTTTGTCCAGGGGATGTCCTATGACAGACTACCCAGAATATTTTGATTTATTATCTTATTTGAGTGTTCCCCACTTTCCCTTCTCACATTGGTCAGTAAACACTAGATGGGAATGGGCGAATTGTCTTGCTACAGTGGAAAAGCAAGATTTAAAGGAGAAATTAAAAGATTCAAATTTCATTGCATTATCTTTAGATGAAGTTACTGCATTAGACAATACTTCTTGGGTTTGTATGCATTTGTATACTGTAGAAAAACATGTTTTCCAAGCTCATCTTCTTTGTGTTTGTAAAATGAAGGAAATTTCAACATCGCAAAATCTATTTGAACTAGTCAAGAAATCTTTGAATGAAATTGCAGGTATGGATGAGTTGAAAATTGCCAAAAATTTGGTGTGTGTAGGAGCTAATGGAGCTACAATGATGCAAGGTCAAAAGAGCAGTATTTGCACAAAGTTACAAACTACTTGTGCACCATACATGCTTGGTATTCACTGCATGGCCCATAGAATGAATTTAGCATTCAAAATTGTAAGCAATTTTCCTATAGTATCAAAAGTTTAAAATCTAGTTTGCGAGATCCACGCATACTTCTGCCAAAGTCCCAAACTTTTCCCTGAATTTCAACATTTTGCTGAGGGAATAACACCTAGAAACAAGCTTCTCAAGGATTTCCATACTAGATGGATCTCCCTACATGGACCAGCACAATGAGTTCTTTCAGAATATCAATCCTTGATTGGAGTGATCTACGAGCATCGCAACATAGTAGACAAAGCTCTTGACTTCTTACATAGGTTAAGCGATATAGAGACACTCTTGACTTTAGCTAGTCTTCTCCCCATGCTGGATGAGATGACCAATCTTGTGAAGAAAGCCCAAGATAGAACTATGTATATTTATGAATATTCCAATCTACATAAACTTACATGTTTGGCCCTCAATCATTTATATCTAGATCTAACACAAGAAGGTGCAAATTATTTGATGTGGCAAAAAATTATTGATTTGAATAATCGTGATAATTATTTATAGTTTAATTCAAGTGGGAACTTATGTATTTGTGTATGTGGATATGAGATACCAATGTACCATTATAAGACAGCTAGGTGCTCTAGAAAAGAAGTACTTATTAACGAGGAATATTTTAATGACATTGTTAAATCTATTAGCGATAATTTGGAGGAAATTGCAAAATCTCCTTCCTTAGAGATTCATGAAAGATACCCTCGACATGAAATACTTGAAGCCATGGGTATTTTGTATCCTCAATTTTGGGTAAACTGAGATAACCCAAAATATTTTCATGATCAAGTAAAAATCTTGATCGAACAGTTTTCAAAAAAGGTCACATACAATGAGCAGAAAATAGAAGGAATTTTAAATGAAAATAATCTTAGAAAGCAATGTGGGAGTTTTGCAATAGCTATGAGGGACGAGTATAATTCCATGGGAAAGGAGAAGGCCTTTGAACCGAGATCAATAAAAAAGGTTTAGACAAGCTTAGGTCAGAGTGAAATATTACATGGTTTGATGTCAGAATATTTCAAACTTGTTGATTTATGTCAAAAAATGATATTGGGGTCAGTGGAGGATGAGAGAGTTTTCAGTACATTGGGGTTTCTTAAATCAAAGTTAAGAAACAAACTGGACAAGAATTTGGAAAATTGCTTGAGGATGAAAGGAACTACGTATAATGTCAAAAAAAATCCTTTTGAAAGGGCGCTCGTAATCTGGAGGTCCACATGTGAAAGAAGAGGGACCGGGTTGTGAAACACAGGCTCTCCAATTCCAAGAGCCACCAGTACTGGAGATAGTACTAGTGGTAGTGGTAGTGGGCCTAGGACAGATGGCAATGATATTGAAATTGACACAAATCAAACAATGAATGTTGAATTTGAGACACAGGCCGAAGAAAGTGCAGAGCAGTCTCAGAATCAAGATGACTCTTTTACTTTATCTGAAGATGAGCATTAGTTTGAGGACCCTAACTCCATTTAGGAAATGGAAGAGAATTAGCAGGTTTTAGGTAGTTTTACTGCACTTCATGAATCAGTTTCCATTGTTCGAAAGTCCAAACTATAGTTGATGATATTTTATATTGTATTCAATGAACATTGAAATTGTGAATCATTGCACTTCATGATATCTTATTTTATATTGCACTCAAGCACTGCATGAATCATATTCCAAACTGTAGTTGATGATTTTTTATACTGTATTCAAATAAATTGTGAATCATTACATTTCAAGTTTAGGATATTTTATTTTATATTGCACTCCAAGTCTCCATGATATTTTATATTATATTGAAATTCATGAATCATATGCCAAATTCAAACTATAGTTGATGATATTTTATAAATTATATAAAATTGAATACCATCGGCCTAACAATGCTTCATCGGTGAAACCCCCATCATAGTCTCATTGATGGCCCGATGAAAATAGCTCACAACCTAGTATCGGCATAACAATACTCTATCGGGTTGACTCCTAAGGTGCTCTCCTGATATACCGATAAAGTCATCAACAAAAGTAACCATGAATTATAATTTATGACCATGGGCATGAATTATTTTATTTTATCAATAATCACAAAAATATACCACACTTTGATTTTATGAACAATGCAAATTGTAGAAATTTGTGTGACAAGATCCATATTATAGCGTACATTCACATTGCATCCATAAATATTAAACCAATTTTAAATTTCATAGTGACGTAGTCCTTCCCCCATTCCTAACAAAATTCAATACCATCAGCCTAACAATGCTTCATTGGTGGAACCCCCATCACAATCCCATCGATGGCCCGATGAAAATAGCTCACAACCTAGTATCGGTGTAACAATACTCTATCGGGCTGACTCCTAACTCCTAAGGTGCTCTCTCGATATACCGATAGAGTCAAGTTGTCAACAAAAGTGACCATGAATTATCGAATGCATAAAGTATATCAGGGGAACTATGGTGCATCGGGGAAACATTATATGGCATCCCACTGATAGAACGAAGGATAGGTGTCCATCAGTGGAGAGGGTGGCTATTGGTGAAAGACCGATGTGACATCCCGGGGCATCGTCCAGTCGTGTTGCAGTGCATTTATGAACCAGAATTGAAGTGAATTATATCACAAGTTGATTGCATAGTTGTTACAAAATCCTAGAATATTTCGCTTAGGATAGAAGCAGAAAGGCAAAAACTTGGAGTTCTAACACAGCAAAGACCGATGGACTGTGGAGGCAACTCGGCGAGACTCATGTAAGTACTTCACTTTCAAACCTAGCTGAGAATCTATTTTCATCAAAAGCTTAAGATTTAAATAATGGAAGAGATTATAGAAAAACCCAAAGCTAAAAAATAGAAAACCGAAAATCCTAAGAGACTCCTAAATGAAGACCTAATAGATCAATGTCCTGGGTTGGAGCCGAGACCCAAGAGGAGTGCTCAAATCAATCCTTACATGGATCGACTATGGGACAAACAAAAGGGATTAGGGGATATTTGCACACTACAATGAGGGTATGACCTCTTCATGTACCATTACAGAAAACAATTTAGGTTTCAACCAGTCTGCAATCCATGGAGGCTAAACCTGGGAAGACTTGTGGTGCCCAATGTGTTTGTGAACCTAGAGCTAATTAAAGCTCTTTCTATCAGATATGACCCCAAGAAAAGAACTATTCAGTCACATGGCAGGGGTGACATGCTTGTTATTTCAAGGGATCTCATTTCTAATGTATTTCAGTTAGAGTGTTCACTGAATTTATCATTCACGATCAAAGATATCTTGACAGAGTATTTCCACATGGATACTAGCTATAAGAGATGGAAATTACCTTTGCATAGGCCCAAGGATGAAGGAGGCCAACTCAGGAGGTTCTCTAGCAGTGAAAACCCTCCTTTCCATGAATATTTTTTCAAAGAGTATTTCCGATACGTCTATTACTCAGCTGATCAAGTTTTGGGAAAAGAGGTTATGTCTCTCATGTTGATTTCCCCAATGGTCTTAGTTGTAGACATATAGAGCAAGGATTCTAGGCCATTTGATTATGCTAGCTACTTGTCCAATGCCCTACATCGAGGGCTTGAAAAGATTAAAAAAAATAGTGATAATATTAATTTTGAACTCTATTCTTTGCTTATGCATTTGCTATTGTATGAGGGACAAGTCAGAGGGGTCTGGAGTGAAGAATTGAGGATAAAAGATATAGATGAAAATAGAGATTTTAAACCTGTACAAATATGGACTTCATTGTGGGACAGCCGATTTGGTAGGTCTCATTACCTTTATTTTGAAGATTTTTTTGTAAAACCATTGATGAAGTTGTTGGGGTATCCGTGCAATTATAACCTATCCCCAGAAGTACAAATATTTCTAAGACCAAAGGAAAATGATCGGAGAAATAAAGTGAATCATAACTGGGGAGACTGGTATGCTTTCCCTAATTGTACAGTGATAAGGTTTTATGGTTTTGAAGGGGCTCCACACTTAATGCCATGAGTAGTTTCTGACTGAATTGTTTTTTTAGAAATTGTGAGGCAATTGGCAAAATCTGATTCCAAACACCTCAAAGGACATAGAAACAATCAATTATGCCTAGCACCATATATTTTAGAGACTTTACAATGGTTTCCAAAGAAGGATATGGAGAATTGATGGTAAATTAGCATAGTACAGCCTACCTCTAGGTGATGTAAGGAAGCAATTTGATGCAGAAGGGTTTATTCACAGGGAGAGATTATTGCAGGGGCTATCAGGGTATGAACATTTGTTCTCAATTGATGTCATAAGAAACCATGATGATAGTTCCACCAAGGAAAGAATGGCTGCCTATAACAAGATTACACTTGCAGAGGAATGGAAGAGGAAAAATCTCCCATCTTATTAAAGGCATTTGGTGATATATAGGATCCTTTAACAAGAATTGAGCAACTCATCGCTCATGTCAATGAACTGGTAAAGGACGTTCCCCCAGTTGTTTTTGATGCACCTCATGCAACCTATTCAGGAGTACAAGCTGAAGACATAGAGCCCTTGGATTACATACCTTCACAGCCTACTCCTGAGGTATGTTTTTCTATAGATACTGATATAAGTGAAGAAGAGCGGGGTGATGAAGAAGGTGAGTAGGTCAAAAAAATCAGTGCTCCTGTGATTGCACAGTATGAGTCCCCTCAAGAGCAGAATATTGTAAGATTTGAGGCATCAAATGAATTATCTAATGATGTGAGGGTCAAGGTTGGACAACATTTTATTTCTGATTTTGATTTTGTATCATTTGTTTATGAATATAAAGGTAGAAAAATGAGACAATAGATACAGGATATCACTCTTGAACATGAGGCACCCGCTCTAGAGGAATTGAAAAGGGAGGTAGAAAAGGAAATGGAGTCCATCACTCCTGAAAGAGGTAGGGAATTGCTTCAAGAATTTGGAGTGTTTCTCCTACCAGGGTGGGATATTAGCTCTTCAATTGTATTTGATAGCTTTAGAGAAAGAGGGGATACAACAATGATCTTAACAAAAGAAGCAAGTGAAAAAATGTATTCAGGATCTGGGTACAACCTAGATGAAGCCACCTTGCTTATTTGGTCATTGTATCCCCATGATAAAATACCTTCTATAATTAGTAATCCAAACCAAGTATTTGGTCATCTTTTGGTTCAATGAGTAGTGGATACCAACCCTATGGAGACAGCAGAATTGAACATAAATGTGGCAAAATTTACCAAAGCACAGATCAAAAAATTGATTAAGGAAAATGAAAAACTAAAGAAGGAGCTAGCAAATCAAAGAGAAAAAAAATCTTCATCCTCTACATCAGAGTTGTACTCCCCATGGCTTAAAAAAGATAAGAGAGTACTTGATGCATTGGCTAATTTAGCCTACTAGAAGAATTGCCATCTGAAATCCTAGGGGAAATGCAAAGAATTGGAGAAAGAAGTGAAAACTATCAAATATAACACTGTATCCAAAATTATAAAAGAAAGATTCAACAAAATGATGAAATGTGCTATTGAATATTGGAAAGTATTCAAATGAACATGCATTGCATTGGTGGAGAATTAACGATTGAAGCCTAGAATGATGGAGAAAAAAAAGGAGCTCGTAGATAAGAATGTCATGAAAGGACAAATATTGTTGACATATAAAAAAGTTGGTAGAATCACATAATGGATATCATAACAGGCTTAGGGAAGATTTCGACTGCTTTGATTTAGTCCCACTCTCGACACTTCATTTTGGCATTGGAAATCTATGAGAAAATGATGATTGGAAGGAAGAGCTTGTTGGGTTTCTAACTACTATGTTGCAAGAAATAAATGACGAGGCTATGGTTTTAAAAAACACTCATAAGAAACTTGAAAAAATAATGTCTATGGAATATGATATGAAAGAGGCGATCTCTAATGTTGACACCTATACTGAATAGGAGTACATCCATCACCTCTTTGCAGTCTATTTGTTTATTAGCCAAAATGTAGATGTGTCAGAATTAGATCCAATGGGACAACCATTAGATTCAGAGGAAGAATGTCAGTCGATAGTATGATGAGCGCCCTATCATGGAGTAGAATCCTTGAATAGATATTAGGTGGTCAGTGGTCACGAGCTTCTTCTTGGAGATTAACGGATCAGTGCATTCACCTACGGCATTGTTTTATTTATAATTTGAGTTATGTTTAGTTGTCAAACGTTATGACTTTTTGCAAGGGTTTTGTAGCTTGTTGCCTCTTATATATAACAGAGATCAAGACCCCAATAGGACATCAATGGATCATCACACCATTTTTAATTAGAAAGAGTAGAAAATAGTAAGAAGATAGATAATAGATTGCACCAATTCGCCCATCCATCTCATATCATAAACTATTTTTATAATGCATATCATTTGAACTTTGAAGATCAATACAATGGAGAAGGTTACACATATTTACTGATTTTCTTTTGAGTGTTCAACTATTGTGGATTCATATGCTTATAAGTTATTAACTTATTTGGTTGTCTCCAAAGTGGCTTTTTATGTTATTCAAATTGAGTGTGTGGAAGTAGATATAATTTGTCAGTACATTGAATTTGAATTCTTCAAGAATAGGGGTTGTGACCATGGAGTTTTAGATTTATTTATGGACATGATCATTGATCAAGTAGTAATGTGGGCCACAAAATGGATCTTGTCACACAAATCTCTACAATTTGTGCTAATCATAAAATCAAATGTAGTGTAGTTTTGCAGTATGTGGGACGTGGGTGAGGTGTAAGTTGGTGGATAATAATCAAGATTTTTAGTCAAAACATAACAGAAGCTAACATTTCAACATCCATAACTTAGAAGCTCTACCAAGAAGTAAATATAATGAGCTAACGGTTCAACATCCATAACTTGGAAGGTCTACCAAGAAGTAAATATAATGAGCTAACAATTCATCACTAGTTCAAATGATAAAATAAATAATACAAAATCTAGATAATCGAACATCATCACATTACTGAAATCTGAATTTGAGCTTTTTAATTGAGTTTCACATGAAGGAGTGCATATTGGCATTAGCAATGCAAAAAAAATCCAATACCCAAAGACAAGTTTGCACAGAGCTGAGTTGGAACTTGGAAACTCATATTATCAAAGATTGAAAATGATAAATCAAGTCACTATATCACCTTTTCTAGAAACTTCCACTCTTCAGGTGGTGGAATTTCCATTTGTTCTAACTGATGTTGTTTGACTTGAAGTTTTGTTAACATTTCATGATTGTAATTGGAAGTGGAACCTGTCTTGAATTCTTTAGTCAATTTTGCATTCAAAGTTATCAGTGTTTTGATGGAATCCAAAGTTCACATCTGGGTTTTGAGGAAATTGGTCCAAATCAATCTTCCTTGCACCTTCCATCTTCTTTTTGAAACCATCCTTTCCACTGAATCACTCATTTGTATCAAAAGCCTCTGGAAAACCAAGCTCTGTGAAGTTCCTTACCTTTTCATCCACCACCTTCATCTTGTTTGCAACCAAAAGCAAATATTCCTTTGTTCCACACATTCTCGAACACTTTTCAATGATAGATGAAAAATTCATTGAGGTTTCAATCCGATTAGTAATCCCTTTTGATTTCAAATCATTTTCACTGGCTTTATAGACTGTTTGTAGAACTTGATTTGCAGATTTCTCTAATTCTAGCACGTTTTTGTTGTCCACTAAATATTTGTTGAGCTTCTTATAATGTTGTCGAATAGCATCAATCAATTGAAACATGTCACACAAATGATCAAACCTCTGCATTATTTCATCCCAGATATTTTGTTTCATATGCCTCACTGTATCTCTACAAAATACAAATAACTTATTTTGAGAAGACTTAATTTCTTCTTTTGCTTTTATCAGCTCTGTCTCCAATCTTTCATTTGTTTCTCTCTGTTTCTCCAATGTTTGTTCCCACTGTGCATTTCCTTTTGCAATGCTTAGTCTTAATTTTTCTGAAGTGGATTTTTCCTCATCATATTTCTTGTTGCTCTCATCTATCCTTCGCTTTAGGTCATTCACTTCTCTCTCATTTGATCTATCCTCTTTGCTTGTTGATGTAGAGGCAGATTTTATTATTCTTTTTTCTAATTCATTGCTCTTTTTATCTATTGCATTTCTCTTTGCTTTCTCACTTGTTAGGTCTACCTGTAACTTTTCTATTTGGGTCTGCAACCTTTTCTTCTCTCTATCTTTCTTTAGAAATGATGTGTACACCAATTCATTGTTCTTCTTTGATACATTAATTTTGTCAATATTTTTCAGGCCAGAAAAATCCAATTGAAAATTGGTTACCTGGTATTCAGATCGATCCATCTGATTTGTTGGTTTGTTTTGAACTGTGGGAACAACAATTGTGTACTCCATGATTTCTTTATTTGTGTCAAATGTGGGTAATACCATGGTTGTTGCAGGCTCTGAAGTTATAGTAGACGCACTC
This sequence comes from Sequoiadendron giganteum, assembly GCA_007115665.2. Taxonomy (NCBI): domain Eukaryota; kingdom Viridiplantae; phylum Streptophyta; class Pinopsida; order Cupressales; family Cupressaceae; genus Sequoiadendron; species Sequoiadendron giganteum. Next base: position 289,377,900 of record CM021110.1, on the reverse strand, counting down.
TCCATCAGTTGCTTCTTTTATTTTTTATTCAAGTCTGATTTATTTTTAAACTCTTCAATGAAGTCATAATCTGGGGAGGCAGGAACAATGGAATGCTTGAATGGAAAAGGAATAGGAGTACTTGTATTTGCTAATGATGTCGCACCCACACTAACTAGAATTGGGGGAGTGTCTGGAAATAACTCCTTTGTGGTGGATCCACTGATAGTGTGACTTGGACCTGTCAAAATCCTTTGCCTCTTTTGATTGCCTTGATCAACTAGTGTTTCTGTGGTATCTTTTATTGTTTTCCTCTTAGTATTGTGTGTAATTTTTCATTGTAGCACATTTTGACCAATACTATTACTACTACCAATACCATTGCCACCAATGGCACTCCCAATTGCACTAAGTTTTCCACCAAGGGCATGTCCTAGTTGTGATTGTATATGACCATGAGGATGAGGATTAGAAGTTCTAAGAAATTGATTTTGACTTGTATGCCCTTGGTCTACTTTTTCACCTCCAATCCCAAGGCCAGATTTATCAACTATTTTTCTATGCTCAACACCTGTTATTGTCCAAGGGCCTTTTCCTTTGGACCCCAAAGGACCACCTTCATAACCAATTTTTTCACATATGGCTGCTCCTAAAGTATATGTTGAAGCATATGCTTCTTTTGCGGCCTCACTTAAACCAGGTTTGCAATTGGCATGGATTTGTTCTTCTTCTTCCCTATCAATATCATCATTAGATTCATCATCAGATTCATCACTTCCTTTGCTTCCACGTCAATCAGGATGCTCTATATTCCACAATTTGCTAAACTCTTTATCTTCTTTGTTAGCTCCATACTCTGCAAGAGCTCTTGGATCACCTAGGTCCTTCCTCATAGACCAAAAGGGAGTAATTTTTTATCTTGACCAATTTTTATCTATAACTTCCTTCTCTAGAGAACTTGGAATTTTTACTCTACTAGATGTTTTATCACTTTTTTCATAAGAATTGTTTTATGTCCTAATTGTCTTTCAGTGCAATGCCATAATTTCTATTGACAATTTTTCAAAATAAATACCATTCTCAGCAACACTTTTCTCCATTGCTATTTTGACCTCATCCCAAGAATCCTTATTTCTCAAGTTTTCAAGCAAGGGTTTACTTTGATGTTGAATTCTATTTGCAGCATTCCTATTGGCCACAATCATTGATTTAATGATGTCACATGGATCATACTACCAGTGACAGATAGCATCAAAGTCAAAAAAATTCAAAATATTATGTGCCACACTAAATTCTTTTCTCTCGAATGTGAACCCTCCACATGAAAAAGGTAAAGAAGGAAATAAGGCTTCTTTTGCTGACTGAGAAAGTGTAGTTCATCAGCACTCTGCAACTGCGTTACATATTCCAATGCAAAAACCCTTTATGTCACATGTATTGGAAGTTCATATGGTTGTATTCCTAATCCATAAAATCTTAGCACATTATATTCTTCCATTAAGTACCAATCAGCCAATTATATTTATTTTCCTAGTTGCATGTAGTTTCTACATGACATAGGCAATCTAGGCATTGGAGTATTTGTAATTACTTGATGCAATGGAGCCAAAAAGTAGTCTAAAAAATGACTGTAGTTCCTTCTAGAATCATGCATCCTTATCTTAGTGGTTCATTCATATACTAGAGCCATTTTATTTTCCTCTGCATTACTATAGGGCAGAATCTGAAACTTGGTCTAAAACAATCCTCTAAATTTGAATAGAAAAAGATAGCACAAGTAGGTTGTGAACCTAAATGTCTTGGTGGAACCTGCTTTAATCATTAAAAAAAAATTATGCATGGATTCTACAATGTGTTGAGTATAATTATATTTGACATGTTCATTAGCATAATGGATATTATATACCATTTCAAGGAGGCTTGCACCCACTTCCAAATTTCTATCCAGACCAAGGTAAAATGCTAGCATGGAAATAGTATCCTAAACCCATGGTTTAAAAATATCCAAATTATAAGGAGGCTTATGATCACCTTTCAATTTGTTTCTATCCCTAACTATTTTATTTAAGAAACTATTTTTCAGCCTTTCTTCCACTGCTTCATAATCACTAGCAAGCTTTTCTAGGTCAATGTGGTGGTTTCCAAATTCTTCAGTTGTAAAGCCCAACACTTTTCCAAGTTCTTCTGAATTAATGGATAACAATTCTTCTTGGTTATCTTTATTAACAATTTCTCTTTTCTTATCATCATAATTTTTGGCACAGACCATGATAAATTCTGGGCAAGGGAAAACTTCATGTAACATCATGCACCCTAATCCAGTTACCCATGGTGCACTAATACTATCAACTTGTGTTTTCTTTGTAGCCTTATTCTGATATGAAAATCTAAGTTCTGAGGTACGCCTACCATAGATTTCAAGATCATAAATATCATAGTACCCATCGGTGAAACTTGGGCTTTTAAGCAATTATGCATAATGTATTTTTTATCGGACATTTCTCTAGTGGTACTAGTGATAGACATACTTCTACAAATGTGAAGTTGTGAAATTTGAATTCCCTAATAAGTAATACTTATTAGTCCTCCTTAATTTTAATGAATTCTTGAGTCTCTAAAGTCTAAACCCAAACTTCAAAATTTGACAAAATAAGATTTTAAGAAATGTCAAACGATGAAACGTAGTCGCGGGGATTCTTTCACTTACCCAAATTCTGAGTCCCGACTCTTGAAAATTGGAATGGCATTGTTGGAAGTGGAACTGTGGAATCCAAAATAGGGTGGTGCACTGCAATGAGCAATCTAAAGAGTGAAAACTTTAAAAATCAATGTAAATTTTCAAAGTGAAAAGTGTTTTAAATGCTTTTTTTCTCATAATTGGAATGTTAAAGTGAATGACACGTCTTCGGAGTTAGGTCTACAAGACTACAAGTTGCAAATTATTAACCAATGATTTTTCTAAATCTAAAGGTTATAGGGTGATTCCAGATGTTTAAGTTGGTAGGCCCATCGCTCTGTGCATTTCATTATAGAATGCAACTACAACCATACATAAAATGTTCATCCAACGATTGAAAATTGAGTAATTTATGGTATTAACTTTAAAAAATAAACATGACACGTTGTTTTAAAAAAAATTAAAATTTTGTGCGCTAGGATTGGCATCAAGGCCAAGGGGCTAGTAAGTAGTAACTTAACGTTGCAAAGGACTTGAAAATATCTCCCCGTGTGCTGACCTTCTCACTTAAAAAAAATCACTTGACTTGACAGTTGACACTTAGTAGTACAAAGTGTTTTAAATGCTTTTTTCTCAAAATTGGAACATTAAAGTGAATGACATGTCTTAGGTCTACAAGTTACAAATTCTTAATCTTAACCATTGATCTTTCTAAATCTAATGGTTATAGGGTGATTCTGGAGGTTTAAGTTGGCAAGCCCCTCACTCTGTGCATTTCATTACGAAATGCAACTACAACCATACATCAAATGTTCATCCAACGATTGAAACTTGAGTAATTTATGATATTAACTTTAAAAATAAATATTAATCACTTGACAGTTGACACTTAGCAGTACAAAGTTCTTTAAATGCTTTGTTTCTCAAAATTGGAACATTAAATTGAATGACACGTCTTAGGTCTACAAGTTACAAATTTTTAATCTTAACCGTTGATCTTTCTAAATCTAATGATTATAGGGTGATTCTGGAGGTTTAAGTTGGCAAGCCCATCGCTCTATGCATTTCATTACAAAATGAAACTACAACCATACATCAATTGTTCATCCAACGGTTGAAACTTGAGTAATTTATGATATTAACTTAAAAAAATAAACACGACACATATGTTTTAAAGTTGTTTTAACTTTTGCGCTCTAGAATTGGCATCAAGGCGAAGGGGCTGGTAACTTAATGTTGCAAAGGACTTATTATATCCTACATATTACATAATGCAAATCATAGAAATTTGTGTGAAAAGATCCATATTATAGCCTACATAATTACATTGCATCCATAAATAGATTTGAAATCTCGTAAGCATAGTCCTTCCCCCATTCCTAACAAAAATCAATACCATAGGAATCGGCCTAACAATGATTTATCGGTGGAACCCCCATCATAGCCCCACCGATGGCCCGAAGGTGAAGACTCATAACTCATAAGGTGTGCTCCCCAATATACCAATAGATTCAACAAAAGTAAGAACATCGTTGTAACACATAAACATCGGTGGAACGAATGATTACATTCCCCCGATGGCCCGATATAACCATGAATTATCAAGTGCATATTGCATAAAGTGTATTACTTAATTTCTCAAAATAAAAAACTGATTTGAATATATTAAATTATTAATAGACACTGAAGTTCCAAACTCAGAAAACAACTCTTTCCTCTTAAGCGTAAATGAATAACAAAGATTCAAGAATAACACAACACAACCATTTATTTTATTGCAACTGAATTTCAATGTCAAATTATTACATATCTTTTTACAGATGAGTAGCACTATAGCTCCTAGTTTGTATTAATTAAAATATATCAGTGTGTCACTTTACTACTTTACATAGACAAAATTTAATAATTTATTCCAATTTGTTGCTTGTTACAATGGATTACAAATTGATTCCAATTTCCAAGCTTCTTTTGTTGAAAACTTACTACAAATGTAACTCTAAAAATAAATGCATGATTCCAAGCTTTTGTTGGTGACAACATAATACAAATGTGGCTCTGAAAATAAATTCATGATTCCAAGCTTTTGCTAGTGGATTTGCCAACCATGTTGGGGAAAGGGGGTTCTAATCAATCCTAGGGAAATGGGAGTCATGAAGATACAAAATCTACTTATCCCCTTCGAGAACCAGAGTCATACAAAATATGTAATACAAATGTCTCTTTGAAAATAAATGCATGGGGCTTACCTAGCCAGCCATGCTGGGGAAATGGGAGTTGTTAGAATACAAGAGGAGAAGCAAATCTGCTCCCATCTTTTGCATGCAGCTTCCATGCACTAGTATAGCACTTACCTCCATCAGAGCTCCTCATCCTAGTTCAAAACCTATCTGAGAAGTCAGGTTAACCAAATCAACTTCTTTCCAATTCCACCCATTCTGAACTTGAAGGAAATTCATCTTTTACTAATTACTCTGTAACTACATAACTATAGGTAGGAGAATTTACAGTATCCCCAATACTGCATCATCTTCTTTATGAATCCTTATTAACCCTAGAAAATAAAAACCCTTATGGCACTATCCACTATTCATTGAATCACTATCCCTATTTATGGGCCACCAGTGCCGCTACTAGCCTGTATAATTAAAATGTTTAATTTTATTAATGTCTAGCTACATGCCAATTGTACCTCAAGCTAAAAAGCTATCAAAATCATTGATTCACCAGTGCCACTCAAAGTTCAAACGATATGAAATCATTACAAATCTTGTTTCATTAAAGCTATGAGTTGTCCAAGAAATTTCTTCGGATGTTCGTATCATGATAATATGGCATTAATCATCGCCACTACTTGCACTAGCAGTACGACAACCACATTTTCTTCAAAAAGATTGAGAATTTCAATTAAATGAAATGTACAATGTCGAGGCATTGAAAAGATAGAATGAGTGATGAGCGATGAGCCTTGATCTCACCACATGTCTACATCTAACAGTTATAGTGTTATTCTAGAGGTTTCAATTCGCAAGTCTAATGCTTTAGAGATTTACTTCCAGAATTCAACTATTTTTGGTGTTTGAAAGCATTTGAGAAGACATCCCTTAATGGCACCTTACAATTCATTAAATGAGCTGACACTTCAAAATTTATGCATCTCGCTGAGGTTGCCCAATCACTGAGAAATAGAAATTTATAACCATTTGTACGGTAATAAAATCTCAACCATTGATTTCTAGAAATCTAACGGTTCTAGTGTTATTCTAGAGGTTTCAAATCGCAAGTCTAGTGCTTTAGAGATTTACTTCCGGAATGCAACTACAGTCGTCCATTGAACATTCATCGAACGGCCCCTATGATTTTTCGTTGGCATAACTGTTTATTTCGCCACTAGATTTTTTTATTATTTTGAGATTCTTTTTAATTCACCAATGAAAATATATTTTTTGCTTTGAAAAAAGGTTTTAATCGCCAATGGAAAAAAAAAAAATTGGTTTGAAAAACGGGTTTATTCGCCAATGAAAAATATTTTATTCGATTTAAAAAAATTGCAATTCGCCACAATTTTCCATAGACTTCCAAGGATTATAAAAGATTCGCCAATGTGGATTATTTTTTTTCTCGAAAAACAAAAAAAATTTCCAATAAAATTAATATTTTTCATCGGGAAGTATATAGGATTCTCCAAGATTTTACACCTACACCGAGGGGGGGGTTCTTAAAGTTTTCCTTGATCCACCTCAAGCATATCCTTTGTATATAGATATCACTAGAGTAGACATCAACACATTGGAAGACACTAAAGGGATAAGAGTAGGCACAACCGAAGCTTGACTAATAGTTGTTATCTCACATAAGTGTACAAAATCAAGGTCGCCCCCGATTGTGACTACTTGACTATTTTGAATGAACTTAATAGATTTATGCAAGGTAGATGAGACTGCACCCATAGTGTGAATCCATGGTCTACTGAGAAGAAGATTATATGGAAAAAAATTGACATAACATATAAAAGGGTGGGTACAGTAATAGGTTTCAACCTTAAAGGAAAGAAAATCATTCCTAGGGCTTGCCGACCAACATTATCAAACCCACGAATGCATAAGGAAGAAGTAGCAAGAGAATATGAATCAATTTTGATTTTAGGAAAATAGATCAATGCTACATACGTTGAGCATCAAACCCGTTTCAACGAGAGTATGTCTAATGCCAATGTTTTTAATGTTGACTATAATCATTAGAGGATCCACGTGCTTTTTTACTTTTGGATGTGTGAGTTCCTTTGGATATAACGTATATTCGATGAATTTACATGAATATGAGCTATCAATGCATTAACACCTATCAGCCTAGCAGAAGAAGGCAAGAGAATATTTTGCAAGGCTTCTTGAAGCATACCTTCATAAACTAGAGTAGACTAAATCAGGTCCCACAATGAGATCTTAGTTGAAGTAACGTAGAGTTGCTTGATAAGATCATGATCACCAAGTGCTTTAGTCATGAGTTTAGGTGTTGAATGAAGATGGTTGAGATGGTGGTAAAGAAATAGGTTGATTAACAATTAATCTATTCTTTCTAGTATTATAGGCATGGGATACCACTCTATAAGAGGGATCCTTTGTGCAAGTATCTGGAGAATCACTATGAAATGGAACACCATTAATAGAATTCTTTTGGGAGAAGGACTAGTTGGGGTTAGATAAATGACATATCTCTTCTTAGGTCTTTAAGGGGTGATAGAGATATAGATGAAATTTACAAATTCCTTGTGACTTATAGAGGAATCATTTGAATAAATATGCTCAACATCTATCCTTGAAGAATTGGATGTGAGAGGAGCTTCATCATTCACCAATGCATCATCTCTAGAAGAGAGTGTATTGGAATAGAGAAGAGATTCATCATTCACTAATGGATCATCTCTAGAAGAGAGTGCAATGGAATGAAGAGAAGGTAGAGTAATATTAAGAAAATTTTCAATGATTTCATCTTCTTGCAACAAAATATCATCCAAAGCAAGAGGAGTTTCATGAGAGGGATCAAAGATACGAATTTGCATAGGGAAATCCAAGCCACCATCACATGCATGAAATGGAACATCATTAAAACTTTGAATAAAATTATAAATTGAGCTGATAAAAGTAGACATTAACTTCATTTTGAAAATAATAAGTTAAATATAATAAACAATGCCTAAACAAGTGAGTCGAAGGCTAGATTTTGGGGAAGGTGTTTACATATCAAGTTCACCAAAATGTAGAGAAGGAGGATTTTTTTCTCATGAGTCTCCTTATTCTCAAGAGAGTCCCAAGGAATCAACTACCTTAAACTATCTCAAGGAATAGTGCTCAAGTGACATGGTAAAAAGGTGAGAGTTTGAGAACCAAAAAGAGCAGGTCATAGAGGTTTTTCAAATAAACTGGAAAGTTTTCAGCCAAGGACAATAGTGTGGAATGTGGATAGAAATGCAACATTCTAGAGTCCCAGAGGTGCGATGGTATCTCATATGGATGAAAAATGAAGATGTCTTAGAAAATGACTAAAGTGACTACTAACAATCTAATTACTAAGAACTTCCAAAGTATAGAGTATAGGAAAATAACGAAAAAGTAATAGAACTGAAATAAGATTAAGTAAATGATAAAACTAAAGAGGATAAAGAAAGTGCTTACAACAATCCAAGTAATGAAGCCTCTGACAATTGAGTGTCTTCAGTGCCTACACACATCAGATTGAGGAAAAATTTTTGGGTTGTTTAGGGGCTTTCCTCAGTCAAACCCCCATTTTGGTGTTCTTGTCTCCATGGATAGCTAGATAGATAGAGAGAAATAATAAGCAGAAATGAAATGAATGCAAGAGTGATAAAATAAAACATCACTCAAGGAGGAGAACCCATACCAAAAAGTGGAGATGCAATAGATAGGGGATGTGAGAAATCCCAAGATGCTCAAAGATACAAGGTAAGAAAGATATCACCTACAAGGCTTAAGGAAGCTCAAGAGAGAAAAATCTATGAGATCCAAGAGAGTTGCAAAGGGGTTTCCAAGAGAGCTTGAGTGTTGTAGAAAGTTGTAGAGAGCTATGCAAGTTTGAGAGAGAAAGAGAGAAGCGAGTGTCTCCAAGAGAGAAAGACCAAAAATAAGGCTAAATGGATTGAAAATATAGCTTTGAAAGAGAGAGTATGAGGGAAAACAAGGTTCTTGAGCCATTAAAAGGCATCCAAGGTCGTAACCACCAATAAAAGTAGTTTGCAAGTGGCAAGGAACTTAGAAACAATCATTTGAATGCCAAAATATCACAGGACACTAGCGCGGAACACAAACATTCAAACGACGCACTAGTGTCTAGACACATCACACTACAAAACAACGAATATGAGAAAAGCGCAAGGTTTGATGCAAAGATGGTGTGTAAAGGTAGTGGCTAAAAAGGGGTCCTAAGCATCATGAGAGAGAAAAAGGTTGATGTGGGAGCTAAAATTAACCTACACAAATGCTAAGGGTGTGGACACTAAAGTGGATACAAAAACGTATGTGAAATTGCCAGGGGTGCAATTTTATGACATTACAGTGATAAATCATTATACCCTTCCAAGGGTCATTAGATAACTTGATGGAGATCTATCGTAGCTCAATATGGATTATTGTTGAACAATTTGGGAAGCTATGATTTGAGAGTAATTTAAGAACTTGGGAATTTATCTCGAAGCTACACCATTTTGAGGATCACAAGGCAACTTGATGGAGTTCCATTTGATTCAATATTTGGTTTTCAAGGAAAGATCTCATGAATTTTTATTTATGTATTTAATAAATTTTGTTATGTAACCCTTAAGGGGGGGTCCTTTGGTAAGGTGAATTATAAGATTTAAGGGATACAATTGTAAGAGAAATGTAATTAGGGGGGAATGTTAGAATAAACATATTACTATTATATTGGTAGGTTATGGTTTTTCATATTGGTTATGCCTATTACAAGTAGTTATATAGTTATCAACTATATATCCTTGTATAAAGTCTCTTTATTTTCATCAAATTATGATAAATGAAGCATTTACTCTCTTAGTGGGAAAAATAAAAATGTCAAAGAATGTGTTTTCTTGATATCATCTAAGCTTTGAGGTTAATTTAGGCCTTTTCTTCTACTTTCTACTCTACCATCGATGTGTTGGGAAATGCATTTACCATACCTTCTTTTGAGGTTTCTTGTGAGAATTTGACTCATGAACAAGAAAATTTGACTCAATTTGACTCTCTTTCTAGTTCAAAAACTAAGAATCGATAGCACACACATTCAAAGAGAAATAAAAGAACAAAAAAGATAAATTCAAATACTTCATTAGGTAATGAGTGTTCCTCCAAACCTATTGAGTATTCAAGATACTAAGAGGGGGGGTGAATCATTATCTTCTCAAACTTATTGAACAAGCATCATCAATTACTTTAATGCATATAGCATATAAGAGCAAGAACAAGTTATGAAATCACACAACACATAGACACCAGAGTTTTACATGGAAAACCCAATGAGGGGAAAACCACGGTGAGTATTAGCTCATAATATATAGTTATTCCAATATTGGATACAAAAGAGGCTCACTTTCAAGTACAAATGCTCATTGCTTACAAGGACTCACTATCCAAATATGAGGCTCACTGCCTACAAAAGATAATGGAATCAAAATGGCTTACAACCAGAATGTGAACTAATAGGATTACACCACAAGTGCAGATTTAGTTCCTTTGATGATTAGAGTATTCACATGCTAACAGACTAATCTTCTCTCTTCTTCACATTCATACACTTCACATATTACTAACTCATATTTTCATCTACAAACCATCTTGTATATATACCTGATATATCGGCACGCATCAATTAGGTCATCCTAATTAGATGCATCACATATTTATAAAAAGATAACTATCAGGTTCATTTAAAACTTCTCCAAAGGTAATTCAATTGTGTGGCATGCTATATCATGTCAGTTGGGACCAAAAATAGGTTGCATATATATCTGCAATACATGTTAAGCTATTAACTAGTTATTAGGTCAACCATGGATAAACCTTTAATAAAAAATGCAATTACTAAGCTGATTCCAACTCACCATCCAATCATATGAACATACGACAATGCATACATGCACACTTCCAGTAACCATAAACCTTTTCCCAAAACCTTAACCAATGATGATCACCAGAGGGGAAATGCAAACCAAAATACCAGACCAAATGTAGGAGGATGTAAACCTATTTTGCATACCAGTTCAAGGTACCAGACCAATCTAATACCATAAAAAACATGGTGACATCAATGAAAACATTTAGACATTCTTCCAACAATCTCCCCTTTTTTCATTGATGGCAACATGTGCCAAATTTTTTAAAAAAATCCCCTGTAATTACTCCAAATCTCTCCCCCTTTGACATTAATGGAAAAGGGCAACCAAAAAAAAAAAAATGTATACATGGTGACATTGTATCTTCAAAACTTCTAGAACACAGATACTTCCAAAAAGGCTTCAAAAAAATCTTCCAAACATTCAAAACTTTCAAAATTCCTTCTTTGATCATTAATTCATTTTTTCTTCTCACCTTGTTTAATTTCCTTTTTACCTTTTCTTTTCTCTCCTCCTTTTGTTGCCACAAAAGAAACAACTAAAATTGAACATTCAAGATTCAAGTAAAAATGAGACTCTTCACCTAAAACACCTTCTTGTACCTTTCTTTGATAACCGGAAAGATCTTCTTCCAGGAAAATACAATAGAATCCATTCTCATGCATATTATTTCCAACAAAGTCAATAGTGTGAAAGAAGATGACCAATTTGTGGATGAGCACTGACTTTCACAAGCTTCTGCATCATTAAGTATTCTAGAAAGATGGTCTAACTGAATCTCAACAATCTCCTTAACAAGCTAGAAGGTTTTCACCACATCTTCTCTTTTCCTTTGAATAATAATCAGCTCAACTTGAAATTCACCAACTCTCATTCTTTTTTTCCCTTCTTTGTCTTCAAATATGTCAAATCTCTTTCCAATGTTGTTTACCTCGGATTCGATCGCTTCAATCTTAATTCTAAAATTGTCAATCGCGGCAAGTCATCGGAGACAATACTTGTAGGTATCTGACATTTCTTTGATGAATTTATTTGTCTCATTAATATGTTTGGCTAACCTTTTCTTAGATTTATCACATCTCTTTTCAACCATGGCTTCTAACTTACATCCTTCCAGATCTTCGAGTAACATTAATTCTTCAACAACTTCAACTAAATTATCCCGCAAGGAATCAAAAACACTCGATACATCAATACCTTTTCTAAGCAGATACTCAACTAGAGCATCATCGATTTTAAGTTTTTCCAATGGAGAGGATGTATTACATACTTCACCAATTTTCCTCATTATTCCTTTAACTAACATAGTTTGGATGTCATCTAGATCAGAAGATTCAGATCCAGGTTGGGATTATTCTTCATTTTTCTTCTCTTCTGGAATGATAATGATGTCTTCCACGATAAATTTTCTCTTCTTAGATTTTGGAAGGGAATCATCAATGACAACTTCCAATTATTTTTTTCTGGAGGATGAACCCTCCTCAAATCGACTAGACACAATCATATCGGATCACATATCTTTCTGCAAGGATAAGAAAAAGGCTTTACAATAACTTGCATTATCTTCCATGCCTTCCAAATATCTATAAATTTATTTTCCAATGGGAATCTTGGATTCCCACTTAACACTTTCCTTTCTGGGTAGTGAGTCCAAAAAGTAGAATACTAGACATGTAAGTAAAGACCCAAAATGGAAAGGGTATCCTTCTACCAACAACATTCATATATTTTCAGTGATATTTTCCAAAATCAAACCACAGAGATAAAATTTCTTATTCTCCTTTACCATTTTATGCACCAAATACATGGCAATAGCTGAAGTGGAGCCATCATGATTTCTAAAATGAATTATGTAGGAAACGCCATACGCAACATACCCTATGGCAAGGTTGATAATAGTATCTATCAACAAGGGGGTCTTTGTCAATTCTTGTTAGATCCTCCACCTCTTTGTACTTTATATTTTTCTTTCCAGGGAGGTCTACAATGATACATAACTCGGTGATAGCCTCAATTGCTTCCTTCATAACAAGATAGGATTTATCCAACATAATGTTGTCGTCCTTTAATTTACTCCAAAGGAGCAAGATAAATTATTTGTCAGCAAATTAAGGGAATTCTCCCCACAAATCCAAGCCAACGGTTTTTATGTTTTGTAGGTCGCTCAACTCTGACCCTAATACCATTTGCTTTATTTTCCAATGATCGAATTCATCTAGTTCAACTCCTTTTAGCCTCAATGGTATATTTCCACTCCATCCTCTATTAATCGATTCCATCGAAGCACTTAACCTCTTTAAATTCAACAAAATTTTCTACTTTTACCTTCCTATATAGCTGTGAGAGAAACATTTGTCACTTGCCCTTGATTGTTCACAATTATCCCTCAGAATTGCTCTAAATTTCTTTAAAATCACTCCAAGATAGTTCCAAGTTGCTCTTCGAATTCTTCAAATGCATAAGTGACCAAAAATAACTTGTAAGTATGCTTGATACACCATCACTTTTCCCTAATTCGCATTAATTGCAATAAGATTCAAAAAGTTGATAAAACTTTCTTCTACTACACTAAGAAACCCTAATTCACTCTGCCAAAGAACATGGTTGCACCTTTTCTTCTATTTTATTTTGCATCACCTTTGTCTATCCATACTTTACAACATATCTGCGTGCCAACATCTAACACACCTTATTTGTCAAGGGGGTTCAAGAATTTTTTTGATAAAGCCCCCCCTAAGACCATGCTAGGTCTAATTCCTGTAGGAATCATCTGCACTGGATGAGGGCACAGACATATCTATTATCTTCGATTCTTCTTTCTTCTTCCATGTCTAAAAATATGTGATTTCAACAAAAATCAAGATCTCTCAAAAATTGTAAACCAGTATTGTGGGATCACCCGGTGACAAAGTCAAAATATCTAATAACTAGTAATACATAAGCCATTTATTCATAAATTATTAGACTATTTTCACACCATGTTGTAGTGTTCAACTCATTGTGTTCAACACATATATTCTTACCAAATCTTATACTCCTCCACACAAATTTATGAACTTATCTTAGCATTTAATCAACTCATTGAATTGAAGCCAAAAAAAATTCACACAATCAACCAAACCAATTGAAGATGAACTAGAATATCATTAACCTTTTCATTCATAACTTGCAGGAGAAATTACATAAGAGAGTATATGTATAAGATCTTAATATTTTCCTTCATTTTTGTAGCTTGTATAAAATTATTTTAAGATCACTACATACTTCACTTATACCCTAGATATCCTACTATTCTACATATCAGCATCTACATTGTATATTTATTCTCCTACATGGCTCTTTACCTAGACCATTCTAAGACATAAAAAATCAATCTTTGTAATCAACCTTCAAATTCCTTTTATAGAATAAGGGAGCAACAAGCACCTAGTTGAATTAAAGTCACATTTAACTTCATTTCATGTTCAATTTCATTGGACTTCAAAATATATTCCTCAGGAAGTTATAAGTCATCATTTGCAATAGAAGGGAGAACAAAATATCAATAACCATTTGTCGAAGAAGCCCACCAACCTTACAAAAGGCACCACATCACAACATAAAAAAATTCATGTTCACATCGACCCATAGAAGTCACTATCAACACAAAAAGTAGGTAACAACAAGAACCCATATCACAACACACCAACCCAAAGAAACATGTCAATACAAAGGACAAAAACCCAAGCATCGGCTTAGAAAGGGAGCGGGGTGCTATTCTGCCTAGTCAGCGGCAGAATAAGAATGCTCACTCGATGTCCTTATTGAAATTGGAGTGACCATCACCACCTCATCCTGGGATTCAATCAAATTACTCGTGACCATGAGATACTGGTAGTAGCCAAAGTCAGTTTCATCTCCACTATTAGATGGATCATCTGAAACTTCAATGGGAGATACATGGTGTCCCATAAAAGATTGATGATACTTATTCTTCCCTGCAGCCTCTCTCTAAGGCTTTTAAATCTTATTTTCCTTTCCTTTGACCAACTCCTCTGAGATAATTCAGCTCCTCAGATGATATAAATGGTTGAGAACACCCCATGTAGATTTCCTTTCAAATAGTTCCTTCTTCTTTGGTGTCATAGGAACCTCGGGCACATCTTGCTCCTCTTTGGGCATAGCATTTTGAGACTCAAGGAGTCTCCTGGACCTACGAGATGGGTTGATAGGTACACTCACTTTACCCATTTTTGATGGAGAAACTCACAGTGAAACAAACCCTCCTACATAAAACAACTAGCTCAAACTCTGTAATTACTTATAGAACAAGTTTTGTATGCTCACACCTAGAATCTCAATTATTTCATATAGAAAATGGTGATAATGACAAGTAGGAAATCACCAATATATAGACTAGCTGCAACATGTATTCATTAATGTTCCAAGGGAGCTGACACAAGAGAGCCATAAACCATTTGCTTTGATTTTGAATCTGAGTCGTTGATCACACACTGAAATGAATCAATGGTCAATCAGCCAGAATGGTTAATTATGACAAAATTAATTTGCATGCACTAAATACCTTTTCCCAATCAAAAGTCTCAAGTGGATATACACCCACTCCATCTATATAATTAATCACATACTTAGCACCTGATGAAACTTTTCGTGTCATACTTACCCATTTGTCCGTGGGAATTAATTTAACCATTTTTCACCACCACAAGATAGCGGGAAGTGATCATGATCAATCCTCATAATATCAACCCTTACTCTATGTTACCTCAAATTCTTTATCCCACATGTACCAATTCCTAACATAATTCATGGCTACAACCACAAGCATCTCCCAAATCTTGAACGTGTTCCAAAGACTCAGTTAAAAATTAGCAATACTCTTAAATATTGATGTAATTTAGGTCAATTTTGAGTAGTATTTTATCTCTACTAAAGTGTATCAGACCCTTTGAAGTAGTCCACACAGTAGTCACCCACTTGCCCATTGACCATCAGTCACCATCAACCATCGGTCTTAATCCTTACCAGAGCACATGTCGTCATTAAGACCCAGTGGGTCCCTCCATGGAGTGTCAAATGTCATTGTGCCTACTAGCTTATGTCCATTAATAAGCATTAAAATAAAAACCAATGGGGTGGCGGGGAATGATGGAGATTGGACCACATTGCTCCATAATCACCATAGATTTTATTTTGGTGTTTTTCACTACTTGCAAAAGATATATGGCCCACCATAGAGAGGTTACACATGTCACCATGCCTACTAGCCCGTGTGACTTCTTCACCTTAATAAACAATACAAACAGGTGTGCGAGGAATGGCTCAGATGAAGGCACATGTACCAACTCCTCTCGTTGATCACCTTCAAATCCTTTCTTGTCGACCGCTTAGAAATTTTAAGCCCACCACCTGTCATGACACATGGCACTCGCCCTCCAGCCCATTCATTTATTTTAATAAAAAATAAATAAGAATGGGCACGTGGGGAACGACCAAGATGCTACCACGTATTTCATCAATCATCATTGATTTTCGTTGATACTACCTATAGTCTTCAATAAAAGCATTGGGCCCACCTAAGCATAAGAAACATGGCTTAAGCCCTCTAGCCTGTGTGAATAAAATAATAAGCCAAAAAATAGAATGGGTGTGTGGGGAACGGTTGTGATCAACCTGCGATGATTGAACGAACACCATGGATTTTATTTTTTGCACATGCCAAAATCATTAGTTCTTAGAACGGGGCCACAACTAGGTCAATGAGACTTAACCCTCAAGGATAAAGACTTTAAAACCTAAGTTTTAAACATGAAATATTTGTCCCAACTATGGTAAAAATTAAAACGACTAACTTGTAGATGGTGGCCGATAGATCTAATCCAAGGGGTGGGTGCAAGTAATGATTCTAATGGCTCGAGACATGATTTAAGTGACCAGTAACTAGGTACACAATTCAACAAAGGATTATAAAGTTCAACATTCATGACCATACAAATTTTAAAAAGAGGGTTTTTAACCTAAAACCCTAAGGCCTACCCTTAAGCACAAAAGCACAAAACTATGATAGGGCAAGAAACTCCACAAGATTTTAAAAAAAAAATTAGGAGCTCTACCAACATTCATACATACATACATACATACAAGCATGCATATATATATGCATACATATAAGCATGCATGCATACATACATACATACATACATAGATACAAGCATACATACATACAAGAAAACATACATACATACATATAGGCATGCATACATGCATACAAGAATACATACATACATGTTCAACCAAATAAAAATAGGGGGTCCTTTCTCTAGGGCTTCTAGGGTTTTAGACCTAAAAGGAGAGAGGTCCACTTTTCTAAGGCATGGTTCACTCAAGAACAAACCCTTGAGATTTCAATGCAAAGGAGATTGAAATTTGACAAAGTGAATGTTCTAGGGGGACTGAATGATGATAAATGAGGGGTTCACCACCAAGTGTAAACTTGGAAAATAAAATGTTTGAAAACATAGTGTAGTATGCAAGATGACCTAGAAATGCAAGTAGAATGCAACAAAAAGCTATAAAACTGGAAATGTACACCTAGGAAACTGGAGAAGACAGATTGGAGATCTGGAATCTTAAAAAATCCACTGTTGGAGCCAATTGGGACTCATATGCCAACTTGGGCGAATCAGTCCAATTTCGAGTAAACTATGCCAAAACAGGTTTCGGATAAATGGGTACTCAGATCTGCAAAATTCCCTGACAGACAGGTATAGTGGGACTCATTTGACAGGAATGGTGAATCAGTCCACTTGTCGATTTCTAGAAATTTGAAACTGGATCCTATAGCTCTCAGTCTTCTTTTTTGTTCCTGATTCAGATCCAGGTCTGAAACTGCAAATCTCATCCTGTAGGTCTTCTCCAAGCTCCTCCAAGGCTTGTTCACAACTTGGACAACTTTTAATTTCTTTCACAACTTGATGACAACTTTTCCAATCTTGCTCCTTGATAAATCTACAACCTAGACCTGCAAATCACATGCAAAGAGAGGGGGAAATGGTTGTGGGGTTAGAGAATATGGGTTTTCCTTGGGCAAACCCCTTGTTGGTAATTAAACCTTGAAATGAAAGAAAATTTAAATGGAGAATGATGAATGAAAAAATGATGATGTTGCAACTTACCAAACCCTAGAAATAAAGTCCTACAATTATGCTTGAAATGGTTGTAATGGATGTGGTTTTTGAATCTTGCTTGATGTTGATAGATCTTGAATGCAAAGCTTTCTTGGATCATGAACTCTACATCACAATTGTGAGCACAATGAAAAACATGAACAATGTGATCTTGGACATGATGATTGATGCTCGAAGAACGCTCATGAATACTTGGTAATCTACCCTTGAGTGCCTTGAACGCTCTTGCACAAATGCTCTTGTGAACTCAATTTTCTATAAGGATGATTACTTGAATGCTTGGGGGGAATGAGAGAAAGAACCTTGTATTTATACTTAGTTATGCAAGAATTCCCAAAATTACAACACTACAAGCTAACCTTGGATGTTGTTGAATAAAATATCCCCAAAGATTTAAATTAAATTTGATTTTTGAGTTAAAGGGGACTCATTCACCACCTTGGGTGAATGGGTCCCACCTAAGGGGACTCATCCACCTAGAACAGCAAATGAGTCCCACCTTAGGAATTTGAGGTGGATTTTCAAGATTTTGATGTTTTAAATGCCTTTTGTCGAGATTATCCTCAAAAATACACATAAATGAAGCTTGTGGATGTAGAAAGGGGCCAATTAAATCATAAGAAATCCCAATTATTAATGAAAAGCCTAAAGGAATGTGAAAGTGTGTTACAACACACAAAATAAGGCAAGGTTAAGATAAATTATGATTGAAAGAATGTTAATTATGCTTAGAAATCCTAGAAAAGTGTGAAAGTGTGTTACAACACTTTACAACACCTTTACAAGGCACCATTAAAATATATTAGTTTACAAGGGCCCAAGACCTAATGTGAATGTGTGATCCACATTACAACACTAAACCAAGGCAAGATTAAGCCAAAATCTGAAAGGAGGACCCAAATGAGCGTGAAAAATCCTAAGGACCCTTTTTTTGACACTATATTTAGCCCCCACTTTAGTGAGAGGATGAACCTGCTTCAAACTCACACTAAATTAGATAAAAATGCACCAAGAGGGGTTCCAATGTACCAATACTTTCAATATGAGACAACAACGATCAATAGGGATGATCAAGCCCCAAATATTGAGATCCTATGGCAAACCAACATAAACATAAAGGAACACACATGAAAATGATATAATAGTGACAAGGCCCATCATACACTGACAAAGATAAAAAATAAATAAAGGAGAAAGCTAGATCAATCTTTGAACATTTTTCCATCATGATGTGGATCATATCATGAGAAGTCAAAAAGAGTGAGAAACATACACCCTGGTTGGTATGTACTCACACACACATGAAAGTGGCTATCAGGAAATTCATGCCTCGAATTGGGCTTCCTGCTCAACCATACCAAAGTTATTCCTCCTGATAACCTTAATAAGGTGCCACACAAAAATGACTTGATTTTTGAGCTTCATGAGACAAGAAAAACTTAGTATTTTTGGGGCTCATGAACAAACAAGATGGCTCCATAGGCATGCAAGCCATGTTATGCAAGGTGGCCATATAAAAATAAATGCAAAAATACAAAATGTTAAAAGGAGTCTTTCTTAGTTCATGTGAGGTCTTTAACTTAGGGAACATTGTGCCTAATGTCTCCAAGAGAGGACCAATCAAAGAATAGCAGATTCAAAAATTAGGGGATGCAGTGCATCGCATAAAGACACTAAGAGGAATATAATATGCTAAGATAAATCACACTCATGAAGGACATCACACCCAATGTAATCCACAAAGCAAAAAATGCATCATATGAAGTAATAAGGCTACACTAAGAACCATGAAAAGGAAAAATTCAAAAGAAATAATGCCAATGTGTGCCCCCACTTTAAAGGAATTGCTAAACACCATGTTGTGAGCAATTACATTAAAGTAGCAAATAAGAAATGCAAATGAGAAAGAAATACATGAGATCCAACTTGTAAATCCCTTATGCTAAGTCATATGTTTTCAAGTAAGACTACGCCATGCAAGAGAAAATAAAAGAGAGGGGTTTCCCCCAAAATGAAAACACCAAACACATAAGGGATCTATGGATTTGGGCAAGTATGTTCTTTGTTGCAATCTTTTTAGAGAGCTTGGAATTTTCATCATCCCCCAAGTACACATAGAGCTGGAAGAATGACACAAAGAGAGTGAAAACACAGAAGAACCTTTTGGGTCAACATGGAAGAGATATAGCGTGTCTCGAAGCCTTGCGTCATCCCCAAAAGGAAAATACAAGAAAAATATAAAGATGAAATAAAAAAGGAAAAGAAAATCAAAGCCTTTTGGGTCAACATGAAATAGACATGAATGTCTCGATGCCTTGTGTCATCCCCAAAAGGAAAACACAAGAAAAAGATAAAGATGAAAGTGAAAAAGATGCATGACATAGAGAAGAATGAAGGTACGGATAAAGGAATGTCACAAAGAGAGAGAAAACAGAACATCAAGGAGGATCACATTACGTACATGCAATCACAAAAAATAA
Organism: Sequoiadendron giganteum; assembly: GCA_007115665.2. Taxonomy (NCBI): domain Eukaryota; kingdom Viridiplantae; phylum Streptophyta; class Pinopsida; order Cupressales; family Cupressaceae; genus Sequoiadendron; species Sequoiadendron giganteum. Next base: position 289,357,458 of record CM021110.1, on the reverse strand, counting down.
AATGAAAAAGAAATAATGCAAAAGACTAGTAAGGAAAATGTGAGTCAACCTATGAGAAATTCATCTGCCTCCCAATCTCAGTCTGTATAAGTGGAAGGGGAACGAAGAACCCAAGGGACAAGGAAAAATGAATTACTAGGACAAGGCTATCAACTTCTTACCCCCATTGAGTGTGAAGCAAGAATGATTTGAGATATGTGATGGGAAAGATCATGTAACAATGAGAAGAGGATGTTCTACAACTATTACATGACAAGTTGGGAAACAATGCTAGGCAATCACACGATGGAATTCATTGCCATCAAAGTGAAAGTTATTTAATATTAATTGGAATGCATGAAAATCTTCAATACTATGTCTGAGAAATCTTTGATATGAGCAATGTGGGACCTTAGCATCCTTAGGATAGAGGAATAATCTATTCATAGGTCATAATGTTATGAATCCTTTGTTGAGAAGCAGTTGTAGCTTCCTTTCAATTTCAAGTGGTGGACAATGAGGTTGTAATTTTTGTAACTTGTAAGGCCTTTTACGTTTGCTAGATTCACCAAATTCTCTAGTTGAAGGTTGCATAGGAGGACCTCAAGAGATCCTCTCATTGTTATCAGTCATTGATTGTTCTTGAGGAAGAAGAACATTCAAATCACAATGATGATCTAAGATAACCATACCATCGCTACGAAGTCTTAGATATTCTTTAGGAACATGTTCATTGTGAGGGGGATATTGCTATCCTATTCCCTTTGTATTTTCCTCAGCTGGTATTTGTTCTAGGAGTTGATGAATTTCATGTTCACTTGTTGTATCACACCCTTGTTTGCTCAAAATTGTGAAGAATTTTCCATATGTTTCTAGAAGATTGATGGGAGTTTTTGTGACCTTGTTATCATAAAAGGGTTGATTGTTTACATTCTTAGAGGAACAAAGTTCATCTATTGTAGGGAACTTGAGTTACACTTTTGTTTCACGATGCAAATAACCAAACATCTCAAGAGGTGGTATGGTAGGAGATTTTGGTTCATTCATGGATGGATAAAAGGATGTGTTAGCCTCAAGATTTTTAAGAAAACCATTTAAGAACCTATTAATTTTGTCATCATCTTCTCCAATGATATCAACATCACAAGGAGGACATTCACTAGTTGAGTGAGTTCAATTTCATTAGGTTCATTTCCAAAGGAACAACATGACACATCCACTAAGGATTTTAATGACATCCAAAGTATGCCAAAGCAAATATCCATGATGCAAATTTCGAATTCTAAACTATGCAACAATGTTGTGAATGAAATTTTGATTTTTAAGCAATGCACAAGATGAATGAATGTAAGCTAAATGCAAAAAGTCTACAAACCAAAACAAAAGGGTAACAACAACAAACATAAACTCTGAAAATGAATTGTAAATGCAAGAGAATACAATGTATAATATGCAAAGGGACTAATTCACCCAAGGTGGTGAATAAGTCTAGGTACTGATTTTTTTGAAAATTTGTAGAATTTTTGAATTGAATTTTAATGAATTTTATGTTTTTTTATGCAAATGTAGAATTTTACTGATTTTCAATGAGATTAAGTACAATAATGCAAGCTAAATGAGCTTTTCACTAATGCAAAAAATTGAAACCCTAGTATGTAGATTAACCAATGAAAAAACTAATGTAATATTAATGCAAGCTAAATCTAGGATGTAAATTCACTCCAAATCATAATTATGATGCTCTAAATTCGGGTTCACCAAAATGAACCAAATAAAAACGGGGGGTCCTTTCTCTAGGTCTTCTAGGGTTTTAGATCTAAAACGAGAGAGGCCAACTTTTCTAAGGCACAGTTCACTTAAGAACAAACCCTTGAGATTTCAATGCAATGGAGATTGAAATCTGACAAAGGGAATGTTCTAGGTGATTCAATGATGAGAAATGAGGGGTTCACCACCAAGTGTAAACTTGGAAAAAAAAAATTGAAAACACAATGTAGTATGCAAGATGACCTAGAAGTGCAAGTAGAATGCAACAGAAAGATGTAAAAATGGAAATGTGCACCTAGGAAACTGGAGAAGATGAAATGGAGATATGGAATCTTAAAAAATCCATTGTTGGAGCTAACTAGGACTCATACACCAAGGTGGGTGAATTAGTCCAGTTTTTGGTAAACTTTACCGGAATAGGTTTCAGACAAATGGGTACTCAGATCTGCAAAATTACTTGATAGATAGGTACAGTGGGACTCATTCACCAAGAGTGGTGAATCAGTGCACTTCTATATTTTTGGAAATTCAAAGCTATATCATGTATCTCTCAATTTTTTTTCTATTCTTGATTCAAATCCTCATTTGAAACTGCAAAACTTAGCCTGTAGGTCTTCTCCAAGCTCCTCCAAGGCTTGTTCACAACTTGGAAAACTTTGAATTGATTTGACAACTTGATAACAACTTTTCCAATATTGCTCCTTGATAAATCTACAACCTAGACCTACAAATCACATGCAAAGAGAGGTAAAAATGGTTGTGGGGTTACAGAATAGGGGTTTTCCTTGTTCAAAGCCCTTTTTCGTAATTAAACCTTGAAATGAAAGAAAATGTAAAGAGAGAATGATGAATGAAAAAAATATGATGTTGCAACTCACCAAACCCTAGCAATAAAGTGTTGTAATTATGCTTGAAATGGTTGCAATAGATGTGGTTCTTGAATCTTTCTTGATGTTGATATATCTTGGAAGCAAAGTTTGCTTGGATCATGAACTCTATATCACAATTGTGAGCACAATGAAAAACATGAAGAATATGATCTTTGACATGATGATTGATGCTTGAATAATTCTCTTGAATACTTGATAATATTCCCTTGAATTCCTTGATTTCTCTTGCTCAAATGCTCTTGTGAACTCAATTTTCTATAAGGATGAGTACTTGAATGCGTGGGGGGATGAGAGAAAGAACCTTGTATTTATACTCAATTATGCAAGAATTCCTGAAATTACAACACTACAAGCCAACCTTGGATCTTGGAGAATAAAATCCCGCCAAAGATTTAAATTAAATTTGATTTTTGAGTTAAAGGGGACTCATTCGCCCAAAATGGCAAATGAATCCCACCCTAGGAATTTGAGGTGGGTTTTTTGGATTTTGATGTTTTAAATGCTGTTTGTCGGGACGATCCTCAAAAATACACATAAATAAAGCTTGTGGATGCAACAAGGGGCCAATTAAAGCATAAGAAAGCCCAATTATTAATGAAAAGCCTAGAGGAATATGAAAGTGTGTTACAACACTTTACAACACACCAAATAAGGAAAGATTAAGATAAATTATGATTGAAAGAATGTTAATTATGCTTAGAAATCCTAGAAAAGTGTGAAAGTGTGTTACAACACCTTTACAAAGCACCATTAAAATACATTAGTTCATAAGGGCCCAAGACCTAATGTGAATGTGTTATCCACATTACAACACTAAATCAAGGCAAAATTAAGCCAAAATCCACAAGGAGGACCCAAACGAGTGAAAAAACCTAAAGACCATTTTTTTGATGCTACAAATGTATACATACATACATACATACATACATACATACAATCATGCATACATATATACATACAACAATCATGTATACATAAATATATACATGCATACATACATACATACATTCATGCATACATACATACATGCATACATACATACATACAAGCTTACATACATACATACAAGAATACATACATACATATAAGTATACATACATATAGGCATACATACATACATATTTACATACATACATGCATGCATACATACATACATACAAGCATGCATTTACACATAAATACATACAAACAGACATGCATACATACATAAATACATACATACAAGAAAAAATGCATACAAGCATACATACATACATATATACATAAATACAAATATATATACAAACATACATACATCAAACATACTTAACAAACTTGAACATAAATACAAATTAAGCCAGAGTATGAAAACCTAGTGAAGAAGAAACATGACTTCTGGCAATGGTTTCCATGCTTCATTTATGATGATGAAACTAATTTTGTGAGAATGGAATTAAGTAGATTGCATGATAAATTCATCTGGACCGACATGCCTGATTTGATAACAAGGGAAGTTATAAGAGAGGTTATTGGAATTTGTGCCTCTAGACCTATACCGGTATTGAAATACATCAAGAACAAGGATGTGATGGAATTGACATAAGCCACATTCGATCAAAGGGCTCTCACTATGAATAGTATCTAGAACCTTTTTGTGAGATATGCAATTATGGTCATATGGTATAAGTTATACTACACAAATAGAGAGAATTATGTGTTAGCTATAGCAATTAATGTAGCCTATGAGATGATAGAGAAAGGAAAGGATTATTATTTGTGTGAGTTTCTTAGGCAACAACTCTGACAATTTGAAGAAAACTAGAGAGAAGAAATACCCCTTCAAGTTCAGTTCCTTGGTAGTTTTTTGTTCTACTTTTTGAATGAGATTTCAAGAAGAAATAATGTTAAATATGGGATAAGAGTAGACCACTATCCCATCAGATCTTGGAATAACTACACAAAATAGGTGAAATGAAAGCACGGGATGAAGTGCTTACTACATTATTTCTACTATTCCAAAAGAGAATGCTTGAAAGAGAAAGGATTCCTAATTCATTGGTGGAAAAATATGAGAAGGATATCACATTCCTAGTCACAGCTGATCAATGCATCATTGAAGCTGAGGAACCCAGAACAATCTAGCTTCTGCCACTCTGATATGAAACCAATGAAGATGAAGTCAATGGTTATGTTGATATATTATTGAAGAGTCCTAAGGAAAATACACAAGAAAGATATGGCACATATGAAGAGAAATAAATGGAAGTACATGTGGAGTTAAAGAAGATAGAGATAAAGAAGAAGGAGGAAAAGATGATAAATGAATTTTCCAAGAGCTAAGGGTTCATAGAAGAACAAGTGAGGGAAGAAAGAGAAAGAGAAGAGGGAGAAGCAAGCATAGAAGGTGGGTTCTTTAGACCTATAAGATCAGGAAGAATGGCTTCCACCATCCCCCTAGTATCTAATAGCCCTGCAGATCATTTTTGACTACCAGATGAATTAAGAGAAAGGAGAATATTTATTTGGTGGTAGAGGAACTCATGTGGAATACGTCACAAGTCCTGAGAAGAAAATGAAAGATACTCTGGAAGCCCCCACTACTACCACTATACCTAAAAGAAGAAAAGATAAATTCGTAAGAGATAAAAATTTGAGTGTACTATCTGAAGAAGAAGAAGAAGAGGTGAAGGTCCCCAATTAATCTAGAGAATAAGAAGCACTAGCACAAAGAAGTAGATGATATACATTGTTGATACCTCTAATGAAGAGGAAATTGAGAAGGAAAATCAAGCCTTTAGAATACACATGCATAAGTAGATGAAATAAAAGAAGGAAAAGAAGAAAATAGTTGAACTGGAGAAGAAAAAGAAGAAGACAACTCCAAAAAGACCTCATAGTCTAATGAAGTTATACACACTATTTAAAGGAATTTTTCATCATGAAATGTTAGGAGAAATAATTTATTTATACCAGAATGAAAATGAGGTGGACAAAGCCACCATAATTGAAGCAATCATCGAGTACACTGTCATCATTGAAGAAAATATGGAAAACATAAAGAAGAATGCTCTAGATTATGTTTGGAACATTTTAATGGAGAGGAGAAAAGAGGAGAATATTAGATTAGATTTTGTCGAGAATATTGGATTCTCCCTATTTGATGCTAATAAGGCCACATTGGCCTAAGTCTATAGGAAAGAGTTCAAAAATAAGTAGAGGGTTATAGTTCTCATGGTAAGAGAACAAAATGAACTTGAGAAAATGAAAATAAAAATAAAATAAAGATCATAGATATTGCTCAAAAGTATGACATGATTTTTAGTGTCTCTACCAACAAAGAAAAGATCTAACAAATGAAGACAAATTTGGAGTTACTGATGCAGAGGAAAATCTGATAATAATCCTCCAGATATAGAAGAACCAATACAAGAAAATATTGAGAATAAGAATGTTGCTAAAGGAGAAACATGGATCGGAGAGGAAACCACAAAGGATGAAACCTCTATTCCTTTGGTGACACATGATATTGTAGATCAAGGAAACTCGGAGACATGAAGGGAAAAGAAAGGATCAACTAGAGACCCAATAGTTTGGAATACATTCCCTTAACACTAATACAATAGAGGAGGAGAGCTTAAAACAAGTTTCAATAGCATGAAAAACTACTTGAGATGAATACAACATGTAAAATAGAGATTACACAAAAATGAGCATTCACAGTTGACACAAGATATATGTGGGAAAACCTTTACAGTTAAAAATCCCACCAAACAAACTCAAGACAATTGTATTATAGTAACAGAAATGGTTACATACAATATAGAGTCTTTTCTGATTAGCTCACAGCAATACTTCAGAATTCTCTCACTGTTACAATGTTATCTCTAGCATATAGTTCAAACAAAAACTCCTCTCAGTGCAATATTGTACTCGACTTACTTAAGTCATGAGTTGCATTCAATTCTAACAACCAAGCACCAATCATCAGGTTCATGAATCTACCATCCAATCACGCAGCTGAACTGCCCATGTCGATATTCCCGCATCAAGCCACTCAAGCATTAACTTCTTTACCCAAATTGGGTCCTTTCCACCACCCTAAGTTGACCAGCAATAACTGTTGTTAAGACTTTGGCCTTTAGCCAATTATTCCACTGACACTGAGCCATGTTTCCTTCCTTCATTCGTCATCGCTCAAGACTTTCTAGTCCAAATGGTCAAGCTCGGCTGACCGAGCTCCGAGCTCGTCCGAGCTCTTATTGTGCTACCACAGCCCTTGCGAGTTTGACTCATGGTATGGCAGTGAGCTCAACCGAGCTCACCCAAGTCACCACTAAGCTCTGTCCCTTCTCTCTACCATGCTATCGTAGCACTAACAAAGACTAACCACAATATGGCAGTAGCCGTCTTGGCAGACCGTTGGCAGTATTACCGCGGCCACTGCAGTCAGTCACTTGACTATCTATGGTGTGGCGATAACCATCAGCCAAGCCACTGGCGGTCTTATCACGGCCACCATGGTTAGTCACTTGACTTTCCACAATGCAGTGGTAACTACCAGCCAGGCCACTAGTGGTCTTACCATGGCCACCATGGTCAGTCACTTGACTGTCTGCGGTGTGGCGGTAACTACCAGCCAGGCCGCTAGCGGTCTTATCGTGGCCACTATGGTCAATCACTTGACTATCCACGGTGTGGCAGTAACCGCCAAACCCAACCACAGGTGGTCACATCACGCTACTATGGTGAATGGACCCACCACCTGCGGTATGGCGATAACCACTAGGATAGTCACCGCAGTACCGCCAAAGCCAGACTTAGTCGCTGCAGTAAAGTGGTAAAGGCATAAATGAAGCATTTTTTGCCAAGTCATGAAAGATGGGGCTTCAAGCTGGAAGTTGAGACATATTTTCTCAACAAGCTCCCACTTGGCGAACACTTCCATCTTCCCCCATGGCTTCGAAAAGTTATTGTTTTTCATAGGCCTCAAGGCCCATCGATTTTGCGCACCATCTAAACTTGTCTATGCTAACCGACTTCGTTAAAGCATCTGCAACATTCTTCAAGGTGTCGACCTTTTCCAGATTTACCTTGAAATCTTCAATCATATCCCTCACGAAGTGATATTGCACATCAATGTGCTTGGTCCTAGCATGAAAGGTCGGATTCTTTTCCAAGAAAATGGCACTCTGACTATCACAGCAAATTGAAATCTGCCCAGCATTAAATCCAATGTCTGAACACAAATGGTTTAACCAAACAACCTCTTTATAGGCATGAGTAGCAGCCATGTACTCTGCCTATGTCGTGGATAAAGAAACTACAGCCTGTCGCTTACTCATCCAACTAATTGCTCCACCATTAAGCATGAAAATGTATCCACTGGTGGATCGCTTGTTGTCAATGTCCCCTACCCAATCTGAATCAACATACCCATGAATGTTGAGAGTCCTTTGCGATGCAACCAAATTGCCAAGGTAACACAGTGCATAATCTGAAGCCCCCTTCAAATACCTAAATACTCTCTTCATAGTATCCCAATCTGATCTTCCCAGATTTTCCATAAATCGGCTTAGAACTCCCACTGCTTGGGCAATGTCTGATCTTGTAAAGACCATAGCATACATCAAACTACCAATAGCACTTTCATAAGGCACACTGTCATGTCCTCCATCTCAGGTAGCAGACTTTGGACAGTCTGCAATAGATAGCTTAGTTCCATGCATGATTGGAACAAAAAGTTGCTTGCAATCATCCATGCTAAACCTCTCCAAAACTATTTTTACATACTTACTCTGACTGACCCAAAGCTTTCTACTTGTTTTGTCCCTGGTTATCTCCATTCCAAGAATGTACCTAGTTGCACCAAGATCTTTCATTTCAAACTTTGCAGACAATTGAGATTTAAGATCAGAAATCATAGTCTTTCTATTTCCAATGAATAACATATCATCCACATACAGGGTAATAACAAGCACACGATCATTCTTAGATTTATAATAAATGCAATGAACAGATTTTGATCTCACAAATCCAATTGACAACACAAATGTGTCAAATTTCTGGTACCACATTCTAGGAGATTGTTTTAAACCATAAAGAGATTTATTCAACTTACAGACTAGATTTTGTTTACCTCCTTCAACAAAATGCTTAGGCCGGGACATGTAGATTTCTTCTTCCAGCTCACCATGGAGAAACATTGTCTTCACATCCATCTGTTCAATTTCAAAATCATACACAGTTGCCAATGATAACAGAAATCTAATGGATGTCAGCTTTGCTACAGGGGAAAAAATCTCTCCATAATCAATTCCCTCAATTTGAGAAAAACCCTTTGTAACCAGCCTAGCCTTATACTTCTCAACACTTCCATCAAGTCCTATTTTCTTTTTGAATATCCACTTACAGCCAACAGGCTTTCACCCTTTAGGCAATGTTACCAAATTCTAGGTTTCATTCTTTTCCAAAGAATCCATCTCTTTGTTCATGGCATCCAACCAAGAATTTGAATCAGCCATGTTGATTGCTTCTTTAATAGTCCTAGGTTCATCAGTGTTGGTTAATAAAGCATAGGAATAGCTCGAATTTAATAGTAAGAAACCATTCCTATCAGGTTTCCTTTTCTCTCGTGTAGATCTTCTTACAGGCTGAGTTTGTTCTTCATCATCAGAACTTCTAGAGCTGCTTGAACTCTCCTCAGTATCAGTTACACCATGCAGCTCTTCCCTTTCTGGAGTTTGGGGAATCTCAACTACATCTTCTTGTCACTCTAATCTATCTCAAGTTGTTGATCACTTACTGAAGGTTTCATCTCATGAAAGATCACGCTTCTATTGTAAAAAACCTTCTCAGTAAAAGGATTCCAAATCTTGTATCATTTCACACCAACTCCATAGCCGATGAGAATACATTTGATAGCCTTTTTATCCAATTTATATCTCTTTTCATTTGGCACATAAACATATGCCTCACAGCCAAACACATGGATATGCCTCAGAGAGGGCTTCTTACCAGACCATGCTTCGAAAGGCATCTTGTCAACAAGATCAGAGCAAGGAGATCTATTTATTAGATAGCATGTTGTAGCCACAGCCTCAACCCAAAACTTCTGCTCTAGACCAACACCACTTAGGATACTCCTTGCCTTTTGCATCAATGTCTTGTTCATCCTTTCAGCAACTCCATTTTGTTTTGGAGTGTAAGGCGTTGTCTTATGCCTTTTAATTCCATGATCAGTGCAATACCTTTCAAAATCTAGAGAACAAAATTCACCACCATTATCTGTTCTCAAACATTTGATTTTCCTTCCAATCTGATTCTCTACCAAAGATTTAAATTCTTTAAACCAACTGAACACTTCTGATTTACTTTTAATAAAGTATACAAATTCCCTTCTCGAATAGTCATCAATAAAAGAAAAATAATATCTATACTTCAATAACGAAGGAACATTAATTAGACCAAACACATCAGAATGAACATAATCCAGTATACCAGAAGATTTGTGAGTACTAGAATAAAATGAAACACGGTGTTGTTTTCCATAGATACAATGTTTGCAAAAATCAAACTCAAGGTTACAATCATCCAGCCCTTCTACAAGATTTTTATTCTTTAAGGTTTTTAAACCTTTCTCACCTATGTGACCAAGTCTATGATGCCATAGCATAGTCTTCTCTATTGGGAGTTTTACCTCCATAGCATTTGCAGCCAAAGAGGTGTCTTCATCTTTCTCTACAGGTGCAACATTGCTTGACTTTACAGAGGCACTGTTGCAAAGAATAGGTCATGCATCTAGCTTGTACAGAGTGCCAGTACAAACACCCTTAGCTAGCACCATTGCACCTCTAGCCATTTTACATCCCCTACTTGAGAAAGAGACTTCTACACTAGCATCATTTAACTTACTGACAGAAAGAAGATTTATAGCCAGACCTGGTATGTGAAGTACACCACCAATACCTTTGACTCTCCCATCAGGAAATTGAATTCTGACTCTTCCTCTACCAACTATCTCCAACGTTGAATCACTTTCCAGGTATACCTTTCCACCATCATACTTCTTGTATTTAGAGAACCATTCTCTATTGGATGTCATGTGAAAGGACGCACCTGAGTCAACTAGCTAGACATCATCTGATGCATGAGTTGTCAAGGTTGTTGCAATGAAGGAATCTACATCACTTTGAGAAGATTCATTGTCAGAGACATTCTTCTTCTTCTTCTCCTTGCATTCCATCTGGATGTGACCAGGTTTCCCACAGTTCTAGCATCTTACATTGAACTTTTTACCAGGAGACTTTGATCTCCCTATAGATTTGGATTTAGACTTCTTGCCCTTCTTCTTGCCTTTCTCCTTTGGTCTACCTCAAACAGCAAGAGCCTCTTTGGCCATCTCAGAAGAATTCCTTCTCATTTCTTCAGACAAGAGCGAAGCAACCACGTCATCCATCTTGAATGTAGTGGTTGTTCTTCCAATAGCCATCACAAGATGATCCCAACTATTAGGTAATGAACACAACAGGAGCATGCATCGATCCTCCTCCTCTATCTTTACACCTACAAATTCCAGCTAAGTAACTCTCATATTAAATGAGTTCACATGGTCTACAATAGATGCACCTTCTTCTATCTTCAAGGAGTACAACTTCTTCCTCAGGAATAACTTATTTACCAAAGTCTTTCCTTGATAAATATCACCAAGCTTCTTCCATAATGAAGCTACAGACTACTCCTCATGGATGTTCAGGAGTACAGAATCATCTAGACTCAGTCTTGTCAAACCTCTTGCTTTTCTATCAGCAAGATCCCATGCTTCTTGCATCGTACTTTGTGGCTTAGTTCCAGACACTGCAATCTAGAGGTCTCTATCCACAAGCAAGTCTTTTATCTTGAGTTTCCATAACTCAAAGTTACTTCCATTAAACTTCTCAATCTCTACTCTATCAGATGTACTCGCCATCTCAAATAGAAATAAGTTTTAACACAACAATACTCCCACTGAAACAGTATTAGCACAAAAAACTAATATTTCCTACAAGGATAACACAACTAGCCAGGCTCGGATACCACTTGAAGGGAAAATCAAGGATCAACTAGAGACCCAATAGTGTGGAATACATTCCCTTAATACTAATACAACAGAGGAGGAGATCTCAAAACAAGTTTCAATAGCATGAAAAACTACTTGAAATGAATACAACATGTAAAATAGAGATTACACCAAAATGAGCACTCATAGTTGACACAAGATATACGTGGGAAAACCTTTACAGGTAAAATTCCCACCACACAAAGTCAAGACAATTGTATTATAGTAACAGAAACAGTTACATACAATATACAGTCTTTTTTGATCAGCTCACAACAGTACTTCAGAATTCTCTCACTGTTACAATGTTATCTCTAACATACAGTTTGAACAAAAAATCCTCTTAGTGCAATATTGTACTCGACTTACTTAAGTCATACGTTGCATTCAATTCTAACAACCAAGCACCGATCATCAGGTTCATGAATCTGTCATCCAATCACGCAACCGAACTACGCATGTTGATATTCTTGCATCGAGCCACTCATGCATTAACTTCTTTACCCAAATTGGGTTTGGTCTACCACACTGAGTCAACCTGCAATAACTATTGTTAAGACTTTGGCCTTTAGCCAATTATCACACTAACACTAAGCCATGTTTCCTTCCTTCATTCATCATCTCTCAAGACTTTTTGGTCCAAACGGTCAAGATCGGTTGACCGAGCTCTGAGCTCATCCGAGCTCTTATCGTGCTACCGTAGCCCTATCGAGTTCGACTCGCGATATGGCAGTGAGCTTGACTGAGCTCACCCCAAGTCACCACCGAGATCTTCCCCTTCTCTCTATTGTGCTACTACAGCACTGACAAAGACTAACCACGGTATGGCGGTAGTCATCTTGCAGACCGTTGGCGGTCTTACCGTGGCCACCGTGGTCAGTCACTTGATTGTCTGCGGTGTGGCGGTAATCACTAGCTAGGCCACTAGTAGTCTTACCCAGGCCACCGTGGTTAGTCACTTGATTGTTCGCGGTGCGGCGGTAACCACCAGCCAGGCCATTGGAAGTCTTACCGTGGCCACCGCGGTCAGTCACTTGACTGTCCACGGTGCAGTGGTAATCGCCAGCCAAGCTATTGGTGGTCTTACCACGGCCATCATGGTTAGTCACTTGACTGTCTGTGGTGCAGTGGTAACTGCTAGACCCAACCGCAGACGATGTCCATGGTGTAGTGGTAACTGCCAGACCCAACTGCAGATGATCACACCATGCTACCATGGTGAGTGGAACCACCACCTACGGTATGGTGATAACCGCTAGGAGAGTCACTGTGGTACCACCAAAGCCAGACTTAGCCACTACGGTAAAGTGGTAAAGGCAAAAATGAAGCATTTTTCACCAAGTCATGAAAGATGAGGCTTCAAGCTAGAAGTTCAGACAAATTTTCTCAACAAGACATATGTCACTCTGGTAGATATAGAACATGGCACCGATGAAGGTAATAAGTAAGAAGATAAAGAGAAAGGGTAGGTAATTGAAGAGAATAAGGGATGATAAGGTGATGGTGAAAAATAAGGATAAGAAGACAAGAATTAAAATGAATTAAATGAGCAAGGAGAAAAGGATAATGACAAAGGAGAAGAGGGAAAAAAGGAAGATGAAGAAAAATATAAGGATAAGGCATCCAGAGAAGATGAAAAGGTAGAGGAAGAAGAGGACACTGAGACTAGAAAGAATGAAGAAGTTGATAAAACCGAGGAGTTACCTAAGCCTTTTGGTGAATCTTCCTCCAGTAATCCTTTGAAAATTATTTTGTCTAAGAAATTAAGGTTCCAACCATTTGTTTCATCTCAGATATTAGAGTTTCCCATGAAGCAGGGTAGTGTAGATTTAGATAAGATATCTCTTATTCATAAGTTGCACCTAGGAGATGTGTTTCATGCTTTAGCTAGAAAATAAATTATTGAAACACACCAAAGGAGTGGTGAATTGATGGATGAATCTATAAAGAAATTGCAAGAGGTAACACCTGTTGATAAAATTTGTCTCAACCTTGCAATTATATACAGTTTATTGTTGATAGGTGGTGACTAATAATGCAAATGTTGTACACTCATAGCAAGACATGGTTTTTTCTCGTTGACACGTCAAGAATTTTTACTATTGACACGTCAAGGTTTTTTCTTCCTGACACATCAAGGATTTTTCTCCTTGACTCGTCAAAGCTTCTCCATTAACATGTCAAATGAAGAACAACCTTGTAAACCCTAATTCTAGAAGGTCCCCAAAAGCTTGTTATAAGCAGGTGGGATGTATGTAGACGTATGTGTATTTCTAAGAGTTTGATAGCGGTTGGGTTGTCTCTTGATCTCTGGTGGTGATACTCTTGTGAGAAGCTTTCTCTACAAGTATATTATAATCTTTTTATTTTTCAATAATATATTGGGCGGCTTTTAGAGTGTGGGGTTTTTCTCCCAAAAGGGTTTTCCCCACATAAATATTTGTGTTTATTTTTGTTTAAGTTTTTTTAACTATTAAAGATCTATAAAGTTTTGCATTTTTTTCCTCTCAATATTTTCGTAGGAATTTGTTTCGCTACCTTAACTTTCTTACAACACCTAGAGCTAATTTTGATACATCTTTGTCTACAATAGAAAAATTTATGTTTTTGATTGATTCCTTTAAGGAATATGCCTTTGGTTTAAAAGGACAAGTTGAGACAGAAGTTGAGATGAGGCTTACAGAAAAGAAGTTGTACCATTTCCTGAAGGATGACAACCTATTGATTATAAATGGGTGTTCAAGAAAAATATTTGTTCAAATGGAGGTATTGATAAGTACAAAGCAATGTTGGTTGTGAAGGGTTTCTCTCAAGTTGAGGGTGTTCATTATGGTGAGATATTTTCTCTTGTTGCGAAAATTACATCCATTAGATTTTTTCTTTCTATTGTTGTTGCTTATGATTTAGAGGTTGATCAAATGGATGTGAAAACTACTTTCCTTCATGGTGATTTGGAGGAGGATATCTATATGACACAACCAAAGCACTACATGGTGAAAGGTAAAAGTAGTTTGGTTTGCAAATTGAAGAAATCTTTGTATGGCTTAAAACAGAGTCCTAGGATGTGGTACCAAAAAATTGATACATATGTGTTGAGTTTGGGATTTAGCATTTTAAATTAGATCATTGTGTTTATTATAAAACTAATGGTGATCATTTCTTGTTTATTGCATTATATGTTGATGCTAAGTTATTCATTGGTAAAGGGAAAGGTATGATTTCAGAACTTAAATCTCAACTTGTTGCTAAGTTTCAAATGAAATATCTTGGTGTAGCTAAACACATTCTTAGGATGGAAATTAGAAGAGATAGAGTGAATAAAAAGCTATGTCTTGGCCAAATTAAGTATTTCAATTCAATTTTATAGAGGTTTGATATGTAGGATTGTAGACCATTGTGTGTCCCTATTATAGTTGGAACAAAGTTATCTATTTCAGATTGTCCAACATCTCCATCTGAGATGGAAGACATGAGCAGAGCGTCTTACCAGAGTGCAGTTGGAAGTTTGATGTATGTTATGGTTTGTACTAGACCAGACATTTCCCAAGCAGTGGGAGTTCTTTCCAGATATATGTCTAATCCTGGTAGAGTTCATTGGGATGTGATTAAAAGAGTCTTTAGATATTTACATGGTACCTCAAATTATTCCTTATGTTATCACAATAATATGATTGAAGATGAGATTTCCCTTGATATTCATGGTTATGTGGATTTAGACTGGGTAGGTGATATTGATAGTAGAAGATCCACTAGTGCTTATGCTTTTACTTTATTTGGTGGTACAATTAGCTGGATGAGTAAGTGATAGGTTGTGGTTGCTTTGTCCACTAATGAAGCAAAGTATATGGAAGCTACTCATGCTTGTAAAGAATTCATTTGGCTTAAGAGACTACACTCAAATATTGGAATAAAACAATGTGTAGTGACAATTTATTGTGATAGTTAGAGTGAGATATGTCTAGCCAAGAACCCAACGTTTCATGCCAGGACCAAGCACATTGATGTACAATATCATTTTGTTAGAGGTTGAATATGGCAAGATGAAGTTGTTTAAGGTAGAGATTATGATGAATTTATTTTATTCTTTAACTAAGCATGTGAGGATAGATAATTTCATATGGTATTCAGAGACTATGGGCCTTTTAGCCCCTAGAAATTAGAGATGATGATGACACCCTTTCGTTTCTCTTGCAAGGTGTTCAATAAGTGGGAGAATTATTGGGAAAATGTGTCTCAACCTTACAATTATAAATGATTTATTTTTGATAGGTGGTGACTGATAATGAAAATACTATACACTCATAGCAAGATGTGGGGTTTAGGGCATCACCCTGAAAAAAAATTTGCTGACATGTCAAGGTTTTTTTCCCGTTGACACGTCTAGGTTTTTTCCCATTGACACGTCAAGGTTTTTTCTCGCTGACTCGTCAAAGATTTTGCATTAACGCGTCAAATGAAGAATTTCCTTGTAAACCCTAATTCCAGAAGGTCCCAAAAAAAAATTTATAAGTGAATGGGATGTTTGTAGATGGGTGTGTATTTCTGAGAGTTTGATAGCGGTTGGGTTGTCTCTTGATCTCTAGTGGTGATACTTTTGTGAGAAGCTTTCTCTACAAGTATATTGTAATATTTTGATTTCTAAATAATATATTGGGTGGCTTTTGGAGTGTGGGGTTTTTCTCCTAAAAGGGTTTTCCCCACATAAATATTTGTGTTGTGGTATGCATGATATTTGTGTTTATTTTAGTTTAAGTTTTTGTAATTGTTAAAGATCTATAAAGTTTTGCATTTTTCTCCTCTCAAGATTATTTTAGGAAGTTGTTTTTCTACCTTAACTTCCTTACAAGTGGTATCAAAGTTTGATCACCTTTGGTTTCAATTGTGGGTTATTGACCTTTTTGAACTAATCCATATTTGAGTGGGAGCTTGTGTAGAGGACACTTTGTGATCTTGTTGCAGGAATTTTCATATGGCAAGTTCATCAGGGAGAATAGAGGTGGAGAAATTTTTTATAAATAATTTTGAGATGTGGAAGCTAAAGATGGAGGATATGTTGATATATCAAGATCCATGGGATGTTGTTGATGAAAATGTTTCAATTCCTATAGATCCTACTCAATATGATGTTATGGACCATAAAACCAAAAGGTTTAATCAAATTGTGCTTGGAAGACTTTGTTTTAATCAATGTCCATGAAGAGATATCTACACAGAAACTATGGAAGAAGCTTGGTGAGATGTATCAAGCCAAATATTTAGTGAACAAGATTTTCTCGAGGAAGAAATTATATTCCTTAACAATGGAAGAGGTTGGATGAATTACAGACCACCTAGAAGCATTCAATAAGTTGGTGGCTCAATTGGCATCAGTTGGTGTCAAAATGGATGAGGAAGAAAAATGTCATATCTTGCTTTGTTATTTGCCTAATTCATGGGATTCTCTTGTAATGGCTATTGGGAGTACTCCTATTATATTGAATATTGAAGATGTGTTGTGTTATTTTCTTTTTGAAGAGATGAGGAGGAGGGTATCCATTAGGGCTAAGGAGGCCCTAAATATTCATGGAAGACTTAAGGAAAAAGGAAAGAAGAATGAGAAGCGTTAAAAATTCAAGTTCAAGGGGGGATCTAAGTCTCCTAGAAATTCCAAAGTTATTTGTTGGAGCTGCAATAAGCCTAGACATGTTCATAAGGACTACGAAGAGAAAAAGAAGAAAAATAAGAAATTTGATTCTAATTTTGAGTTCGAGAAGGAAGATGGTGATGTATTCGTTGCAGCTTTGGCAACTCAATCCAATAATGATGCATGGTTAATTGACTCAGGTGCATCTTTCCATATGACTTTTAATAGAGATTGGTTTTTTTAATACGAAGAATTTGATGGAGGTAAGGTGTACTTGGGTGATGATTCTCATTTAGAAATTGTTGGTCGTGGTAAAGTTAAAATTAGGTTTCTTGATGGCAGAATAAAAAAGATTAATAGTGTGTTGCATATCCTTAGATTAACATGAAATTTTTTATTTGTGAGAAAACTAATTGATGTGGGTGTGTAGGTAGTATTTTCTGATGCAAGATGCAAGATGGTTAGAGGTGCTATGGTGATTTCTAGAGGTGTTAGATATGGGACATTGTATAAGGTTGATTCATGCACTATTGAGTGTAATAGTACTTTTTTGAAAATAAATTTTGTAAAAGAAGTGAGGGTTTCACCTTCAGCAGATGGTCATGGATTTTGGGTACCCAAGGGTGATCTTTCTTCAGAGACAAAGTTACTTGTAGAGAAAACTATTTTATGGCACCAGAGACTTAGCCACATTGGAAAAAATGGTCTAAGAACCCTGAAAAATAAAAACCTTGTTGAAGGTTTGTTTGATTGTAATCATGAATTTGATTCATGTGAGCATTGTATTTATGGAAAAAAAAACCGTGTTCAGTTTTACTCGAGTTCTCAGAAATATTGTGGTGTATTGGATCTTATTCATTCTAATATGTTTGGTCCTGTAGATGTTCCTTCAATTGGTAAATCCACATATTATGTTTCATTTATTGATGATTACAGTAGAAGGACATGGGTATACTTTTTAAAGAGTAAATCTGAATTTTTCAATTGATTTAAAGAATATAAAGCAACAGTCGAGTTGCAGACTGGAAAGAAAATAAAATCTTTGAGGACTAATAATGGCAGTGAATTTTTCTCTAATGATTTTGATAAATTTTGTAAAGATTATGGTATTCATAGATAGAAGACAATTTTGTATTCTACTTAGCAGAAAGGTGTTGTAGAAAGAATGAACGAGACACTGATGGAGAAGGCTAGGAGTATGTTGAGTGGTGTTGGTCTAGAACAAAGGTTTTGGGCTGAAGTTTTTACCACTTATTGTTACCTAATTAATAGGTCTCCTACATCAGATCTTCTTGATAAGACACCTATGGAGGCATGGTTGAGCCACAAGCCTTCATTAAGACATCTTAGAGTTTTTGGTTGTGAGACATATGCACATGTTTCGAAGGAGAAGTGAACAAAGTTGGACAACAAGGTTGTGAAATGTATCTTCATCGGATATAGTTATGGTGTGAAAGGATACAACCTTTGGGATCTTGTTACACATAAGGTAATAGATAGTAGAAGGATTATTTTTAGAGAAACTAAGTCTTTTTTTGTTACATTGTAGCTAGAATAAAGTAAACAAGAAGATACGATTCAATTTCCTTCTATTCCTAAGAAAGTTGAATTGAGGCCCATGGGTAGTCAAGAAGTTGAGGAGAGCTCATCTAGCTCTGAATCTTTAGAAGAGGAGGAAGAACCTCCAACTCATCTTGTTTGTAGGTCTACAAGGCATAGACAACCACCTAAAAGGTATGAACACCTAATGATTGGAGACACATTTTTTCTTTGAATGCTAACATGGATGAACCCATATCTATAGAAGAGGCACTAGGTATGAATGATGTAGAATCTTGGAATATTTCCATGGATTAAAAAAGCACATCTTTGAAAAAGAATGATACATGGGATCTTGTACCATTTCTTCAAGGACAAGAACCTATTGGTTGTAAATAGGTGTTCAAGAAAAATATTGGTTCAGATGGAGATATTAAGAAGTCCAAAGAAAGGTTGGTTGTGAAGGGTTGCTTTCAAGTTGAGTGTGTTGATTATGGTGAGATATTTTACCCTCTTGTGAAAATGAAATCCATTAGATTTTTTTTTTCTATTGTTGTTTCTTATGGTTTAGAGGTTGAGCAAATGGATGTGAAAACTACTTTCCTTCATGGTGATTCGGAGGAGGATATCTATATGACATGGCCATAGCACTACATGGTGAAAGGTAAAAGTAGGTTGGTTTGGAAATTGAAGAAATATGTGTATGGCTTAAAATAGAGTCCTAGGATGTGGTACCAAAGATTTGATACATATGTATTGAGTTTGGGATTTGAGCATTCTAAATCAGATCATTGTGTTTATTATAAAACTAATGGTGATCATTTCTTATTTATTGCAGTATATGTTGATGCTATGTTATTCATTGGTAAAGAGAAAGGTATGATTTTGGAACTGAAATATCAACTTGTTTCTAAGTTTGAAATAAAAGATCTTGGTGCAGCTAAACACATTCTTGGGATGGAAATTAGAAGAGATAGAGTGAATAGAAAGCTATGGCTTGGCCAAAGTAAGTATTTCAATTCAATTTTATAGAGGTTTGATATGTAGTATTGTAGACCATTATGTGTTCATGTTTCAATTCAAACAAAGTTATCTATTTCACATTGTCCAACATCTCCATCTGAGATGGAAGACATGAGAAGAGCACCTTACCATAGTATATTTGGAATTTTTATGTATGTTATGGTTTGTACTACACCAGACATTTCCCAAGCAGTGGGAGTTCTTTCTAGATATATTTATAATCATGGTAGAGTTCATTGGGATGCGATTAAAAGAGTCTTCAACTATTTACATGGTATCTTAGATTGTTCCTTATGTTATCACAGTAATATGACTAGAGACAATATTTCCCTTGATATTCATGGTTATGTGGATTTAGATTGGGCAGGTGATGTTGATAGTAGAAGATCCACTAGTGCTTATGTGTTTAATTTATTTGGTGGTGTGATTAGTTGGATGAGTAAGCGATCGGTTGTGGTTTATTTTTCCACTACTGAAGCAGAGTATATGGAAGCTACTCATGCTTGTAAAGAAGCCATTTTTCTTAAGATATTGTGCTCAGATATTGGAATAAAACAAGGTGCAATGAAAATTTATTATGATAGTTAGAGTGCGATATGTCTAGCCAAGAACCCAATGTTTCATGCTAGGACCAAGCACATTGATGTACAATATCATTTTGTTAGAGATATGGTTGAAGATGGCAGGATGAAGTTTGTTAAGGTAGAGACTTTGATGAATTTTTTTGATTCTTTAACTAATCCTATGAGCATAGAGAAGTTCAGATGGTGTTCAGAGACTATGGGCCTTTTCGCCCCTCGCAATTAGAGATGATGATGACACCCTTTCGTTGCTCTTGCAAGGTGTTTAACAAGTGGGAGATATCTTTCAAAAATATGTCTCAACCTTGCAATCATAAATTATTTATTGTTGATAGGTGGTGACTGATAATGAAAATATCGTACACTCGTAGCAAGATGTGGGGTTTGGGGCATCACCCCGAAAAAAAATTTGCTGACATGTCAAGGTTTTTTCCCATTGACACATCAAGGTTTTTTCCCACTAACACGTCAAGTTTTTTTCTCGTTGACTTGTCAAATCTTTTCCATTAACACGTCAAATTAAGAAAAACCTTGTAAACCCTAATTCTAGAAGGTCCCAAAAATATTGTTATAAGCGGGTGGGATGTTTGTAGACGTGTGTATTTCTGAGAGTCTGATAGTGGTTGGGTTCTCTCTTGATCTTTGGTGGTAATAATCATATTAGAAGCTTGATCTACAAGTATAATGTAATCTTTTTATTTTTGAATAATATATTGGGCGGCTTTTGGAGTGTGGGGTTTTTCTCCCAAAAGGGTTTTCCCCACGTAAATAAATTTTTTTATTTTTTTTTAAGTTTTTGTAACTGTTAAAGATCTGTAAAGTTTTTCTTTTTTGTCCTCTCAATATTACTGTAGGAAGTTATTTCGCTACCTTAACTTCCTTACAACACCCAAAGCTAATTTTGATACATCTTTGTCTACAATAGAAAAATTTAAGTTGTTGATTGATTCCTTTAATGAATATGCCTCTGGTTTAAAAGGACAAGTTGAGACAAAATTTGAAATGACCCTTATAGAAAAGAAGTTGTCAGAGATCACAGATAAGTGTGCATCTGCACATAATAAAATTGAAGACTATTTGAAGGAACTGCATACTTATGAAGAAGCAAAAACTTTTTTTTTGTATTGTATGAAGTGGTTAGATTCCACACAAGGCATAAAGGATTAAATGGACTTAATTGAGTCCTAGTTAAGAAATGCATCAAGTCCCTATGGTCTAGCACTAGAAAGAGATGATCAAACTTTGTCTACCATAGTAGATTTGCATGACAGATTATTCACCTTGTAGAGCCAAAAGGAAGAGATAATCAATCAGCTTGGGAAGTTAATGGAATTGGTGAAAAAAAAATATATACCTATCTCAAGGGCCCTTTTCAGTACTGATAAAATATCAAAGCTAAATCTTACCCCCGATACTATGGAAGAAGGAGAGGAAACATTGGTGGAGCTTGAGTCTCAACATAGGATTATTGGAGTAGTGAAGAAAATCTAGGAAGAAGTTAAATCTTCTTGGAAAGCAATTCTATAGAAGCTTCATGGGTCAACATCTTTGGGTCAAGTGTTAGAACTATCAATATTTTCATAAAACTAGCCCTAAAAATCCCAAAAATCTGAGCTAAAAACATAATTGTGTCTTGCTTTGATTCCTTTATATAACTTTTCAACTAATGTGTCACATAAATTCATCATTGTAATTATCCCATTTGTGTTCCCATAATTAATTCCTTAAGCCCATACTTACTACCAGATCCTATTATGAACTATATCAAAGAGACTACACCATATCAATAGGACTTGTTTCAATGTCCCTTTGATAATCCAAATGAAACACCATCAAAGACACATTGACATATCGACAAGAGACGGTTTTGAGTCCCTTCAATGGAATTATTTGCATTGAAAACATAACATACATTTCTCCAGATTTGGCGATATAAAAGGAAAATATTTGATTGGCTAAATTTGTAAAAAATATGATTTAATATAAATGGGCCAATGAACATATCGAAATGACAATGGATTTTCAAAGAGATAGCTTGCATGGAAAATTTTGAAGATTCTTCAGGATATCGAAGTGTGTAATTTTAAGTCCCTTTGATATCCCAAAAAACAAATAAGCATATGACAGATTTGAGGAGTCTATCAGAGGGAGAAGTAAATATTGGTAGGAATGAAGAATTAATCCCTTCAAAATCCTGAAATAAAATAAAAGCACACTATTAAGGAAGTTATTGGGAAGAGTGATAGATATTGGCAAGAGTGAAATATTGGTCCCTTCGATATAGGGAAAGCACCTACTCACCTTGTGGACAACAAAATGATATCTCGAGGAGAGAATTGACGATGATGATAAACAAATCAATGGTTGATAATCAAAATATCAATGATGACATGAAAGTTTCCATCAAGCAACATTTATGAAGTAGAGCCAATTGAATTATAGATCAAATTTTGGTTAATTTGGTTCTAAATATTCTTTAGCATATAGAAAATGAAACAGGGAATGCAGTAGTGGTTGACAATGAAGGAAGTGAAGAAGACATTGCTAGTTCAAGTAACTAATCACGAATTGAATTATTTCATTTTCTAGACCTCTTAAAATAGAAATTACAAAGTAGGGTTTGATTTAGTCTATAGATGAATGGTGATCACATCCAAAACACCTAAAACTAAGAGGAAGAAATTAGAAACTTCACACTTGAATCAAGACCTAGTAGATCAATGACCTGGTTCTAGACCAAGGTTTAGAATAACTGCACAATTAAATCTCAGAGTTGAGAAGTTAGAAGATAGACAAATGCAAATAGGTGATACATGTACTCCAATGAAGGGCTATGAATTGTTTATATATCATTACAAGAAAATGCATAGGCATCAGCCAATATCCAATCTGTGGAGACTCAATCTAGGAAGACTAGTAGTTCCCAACATGTTCATCAATATGGAATTGATCAATGCACTCATAGAAAAATATGGCCCACAAACATGTATGATATACTTCATAGATGGTTCTTCCTTTGTGCCTATAATAAAGAACTATATCTCCACATTTTTTTAATTGGACACTAGTAGGAACATGAAATTGAAAATAAGAGATCTTCTGGAGGAGTATCACAACATGGATACTAGTTACAAGAGATGGAGGTTTCCATTGCATAGGCTACGTGATAAAGGAAATTGACTTAAAAAAAATTAGATGAAGAACCCCCTCCATTCTCTGTGAGTTTTTTTGAAGAATATTCCCAATACACTTATTATTCTTCTTGTCAAGTATTGGTCCTAGATGCTCATGCATTGATGGCCACAACTCCAATGGTCTTAGCAACAAATATATAGAACTAGGATTCCAGACCATTTGACTATGTTGAATACCTGACAAATGACCTCAACAATTCCCTCACCTCTATAAGGAGCAACAATGGAGGCATTTATTTCAAGAATCACTCATTATTTATTCATCTCATCTTGTACGAAGGGTAAAACATGATAATTTTGAGTGATCATCTGAGAATAAAATATATAGATGATAACAGAAACATTAGGCCAATGCTAATGTGGATTGTAATTTGGGATAGTAGGTGTGTGAGGTCACATTACTTGTACTTTGAAGAATATTTTGTAAAGCCACTATACAAAATTTAAGGTCATCCATGTGACTACTTTTTCACCAAAAATATAGATATTTATCCAACCCAGTGACAAGGATGAAAGAGGGAAGTTCAACCATTATTGGGGTGACTGGTATGCATACGATGACTATAAAAATATTCGAGTGTATGGCTTTGAGGGGTTCCCATTTCTCCTACCAAAAAAATTTCTACATAGGATTTCATATTTGGAATTTTTTATGAAATTGGCCTACTCAAATTTCATGCAGCTTAAGAGTTATAACAAGCAATCACTTATGCCTGGTACAATTTGTTTTGGAGAATTTTATGTTGTTTCTAAAAAGTGATATGAATTGATTGACATGAAGCTAGAACATTATAACCTACCAAAATGAAATGAGAGGAAGGAGTTTGATCTTGAAACAATTATAAATAATGTCAAGGTGAAGAAAAGGTTGAAAGGATATCCGCGTGTGCTTCTTATAGAAGATGATCTAATTAGAAATTTCAATGAACACCATGTATTTTGAAGAAGAAACTTGTACAATAGAGTAATGTTAGTTGAGGCTTAGAAAATGTACAATAATTTCTTATATACAAGTTCTTTTTCTAAAGTTGAGGATCCTATAGAAAGGTTGGATAAATTTCTTTCACATGAAGTTGAATTGACTAGGGATGTGCCATCCTCTATGTTCAATAGAAAAAGGAATGCTCCTACAATAGAGGATGTTACAAGAGTGCAAGCAGAGAATGAAATCCCATTACACCATATCTCTCCATAGCCTATACCCCAGATTTTCTCTTTTATGTTGATACATTTGTGGCAAAAGAAGAAGAGGTGGAAGATGAAGATGAAGGTGTGTAGGTAGTTAAACATATAATTGAAAATTATGAGCCTCCATTGGAAATAAATATTGTCATGCTAGAATCCTTGGAGCAACACTTTGATTATGTAATACACCTTGCAAGAAATGAGTTCATCTATGACAATCATTTTGTGAAGTCTTTGGAATTCAAATTGTTTGTTTATGAGTATAAAGGGAAATTGGTAAGGGAAAAGGTTAAGGAGATCAACCCTAAGAGAGAATCAAAAGCCTTAAGAGAATTACAAGATGAAGTAGATAAGAAAATGGATAATATCACCCCGGAGAAAGGAAGGGAATTACTAGAAGAAGTCAGTGTTATGCTCCTTTTAGGGTGGAATATCGGTAACGCAATTGTATTTGACAGTTTCAAGAGAAAACAAAGTAAAACACTAAAATTAAACATTGGGTGGGGAGATAAAATCTACATAGGGTGTGGTTATAACCCTGACAATGCAACCCTTCATATTTGGTCCCTATATCCACTTTACAAAAGGCTAGCAATTATTGATGACCCAAACAAGGTTTTTGGTCACCTTCTTGTGCATAGGGTGGGAGATACTGACCCCATTGATACTATTGACTTGAACATCAATGTTGAAAAATTCACCAGAGCATAGATTGAAAAGTTGGTAAAGGATAACAAAAAATATGTTTCTGAGAATGAAAGTTTAAGGCATGAATTAATTAGATACAAGGACAAAATTCCATATGACTCTTATCCATAATTGGTGGATCGTGATGTAAGGTTATTGGAAGTAGTAACTAAAAATGATTATTGGAAGAATAAGGTTGAAAAGGTCCAAAATATGTATGATAATTTGGAGGAAATGAAATCTGCTAAATTTAAGATTGTTTTGGAGTTGATAAGAAGAAGGTTTGAAAATGTGCTTGAAAAGGCTGATAATTTTTGGATGACTTACACTAAAAATTTCACTACTCTTCAGGAACATAATAGGATACAATATAGGTTGATAGAAAAAAGGGAAGATTTGATGATCATAGGAAGTGTCAATGATCAATCGCTTAAGGTCTGGTACAAGTTGGTTGATACATACAATCAATTTCATGATGTGCTAATAGAGGAACTAGGTGATTTTGACCAACCATTAGATATGCCTTTTCCTAACTTCTTTAATGATGAAGGTGATCTTAAGGAAAAAGACGATTGGAAAGAATAATTGTCTCAGTTACTACCTCAAGTCCTCAATATAGTGAATGATGAATCGATGGTGATAGATAACACACACTTGTAGCTAAATGGGATGTCTTCTCTGGAATTCT
This sequence comes from Sequoiadendron giganteum, assembly GCA_007115665.2. Lineage (NCBI taxonomy): Eukaryota > Viridiplantae > Streptophyta > Pinopsida > Cupressales > Cupressaceae > Sequoiadendron > Sequoiadendron giganteum. Next base: position 289,331,229 of record CM021110.1, on the reverse strand, counting down.
CTATGAAGGATCTTATGGTTGTCACTGATACTTAGACTAGTGAGAAATATGTTGAACATCTCTCCAATTTCAACATATTCATTGCATGAGAAACATAAGGATAGGAAAACCTCATTGGATCTATGAAGATGAAAATGCCAAAAAATTTATGCTTTCTAAAATTTAATTATGTTTTAAGATGTAGTTTAACATTAACAAACAGTTGTGTCTCCTTGTAATGGTTTGAAGCTTGTGTGCTTCCTTTGTTTTCTATAAGAAGGAAACCAAGACCAAAATGAATAGATAGATAGATAAGGGCAAAAAAGAGAATGAATTAATAAAATATCATTTTTTAAATACAAAAAAGACTTTTGATACACACTGTAACATCATTTGAAGTAAATTAATGGACAAGTTATAACTTGCTTGTTGAAAATTTTTCCTTCAATTGTTTGTTGAGATTAATTGATAAATGTTATCTTGATGTCTCCAATTTGTTCTTTCCTTGTTATTTAAATCATTGTATCAAGGATATATTTGATTTATTGAGGAATATTTGTTGTTCTTGTGTGGTTAATTTAACAGGTTCCTTTTAGGAAGGATTAAATTCTTCCAAGTAATCATAGCAACCTGGGGAGTATCATTGGGATCGATAAGAAGAGCTTGGTAACTATACAATCTCTCACGTTTATACAAGGAATAAACATTTGAAAGTGCCAAAAAAAATTGAGTTTAGCTAAAGGGGAAGATACATTTCATTCACATGGACTCCATTGCCCAATAGATAAAAGAAACTGATCATATTCATTACAAAAAAATATTTTATAAAACTTAATTTATACATTTTCATTTTTTGCATTAGGAGTAGGAGTAGAAGTTAGTTTCACATTTGAATCCTCTATTTCAAAACCCTCATGCCATATTGAAAAAAATTAATAAAATAATTTGCTCTAAGAGTTGTGGTCACATGAGGATGATCTAATTGAAGGAATAAAGGATGATTTAATTGAAAAAATTGATCACACAAGATATTCAAAAGGTTTTAATCTACTTATACATTGATGATTAAGGTACACCATCCTAAGCATAGTAGATCCTGAAGAGTAGGGAATTCTAACCACATTGGTTAATTTATTTTTTTGGCCAAAACATTGCTAAGCCTGATCATTGAACTTGGCATACTCTTAGGGTTTGCAATCTACAATTTTGGGAACCAACGGGTTGACCATTTCTACTTTTATGCATCTTTTATTTTTTCAAGTTTATAGAATCTTTTGTAAATGTGTAGATGGTTTAGGAGTTTTTGGTTAACTTCCTAAGGGGGAGTTAGTACATTCATTTCAGTTATTTTAGTTTGTATATATGTCTAAAGAGGATTATATAGTGTGTTGGTACTGTTACACTCTTTTCCCTTGATGTCAAAGGGGGAGGGATACTTGGAGAGATACTTTCATAGATATTTGGAGAGAAGTTTTGTTTTGGCACATGTCGCCATCAATGACAAAGGGGAAGATTGTTGAAAGAATGAAGAAGGTTGTAATTAATGAGTTGTCATTGATGTCATCATTACATGATGGATGTCAAAATTGTGTTAAGTATTATTTTAGAAGAGTTAATTTGTAAGAGGTTTGATCCACACATATAAACAGTTAAGTATTTTTGATAAGTTTCTATACTGATAGATTCAGTACATAGTGCCCTTTGGTAATTTGGTCCACATTTGTTCCCCCCTTGAGAATTAATTTTATTATTCTAATATTTTTTTCATGAATGTTAGTAGTATCTTCATTCAAAATTTCACTTGGTCTGGATAAGTGGTTTGTAATTTGCAAGTAACAGAAGATCAACATACAAGGTTAACATACTTCTTTATGTAGTGGTTATGACTTATCTAGTTCGCAATATTCCAAAAATTTGGGTTAGGCTTTGTGGTTCTGGGAGAATGTCAAAAAGTGTCAAATCATTGTGTTTTTCACATGGTATGACATTTTGAGGTCCATGTGTCCTATGGTGATGAATAGGTGGAGTATTTTGTTTTTAGGTCCTATGCTTGGCCAACCTAATGTATGTAAAGGGTTGCAAAGATTAAATATGTGATGTGATTGTAAGAGGGGGATATTATAGGTCCATTATGACCTATATTACACCTTGCACATGTTTTGGGCATGAAGGAATTTTTATTTGAATTAGGTTCTAACAAGGCACGTTTTGTATTTTTTAGGGCTACATCTAATTAGGCCGACCTAATTGATGTTTGTGATAGAGTTTGATATATATACAAGGTTATTTTGAGATTTTAGAGATCAATTTTGAGTGTGTACATGATCTGAATACAAGCAGTGATATGAAATTTTGTAGAGTTGAATGAATAAGTTGTAAAAGTTGAGAAGATGTGTGTGAATGTAAATCAGAGCAGAGATCTATGATCTAAGTTGGATGAAGTGTATTAATTCAAAATTTTGATCTTCAAAGGAACTAAATCTAGCATATGGTAGATGCATTTTGTATCATTTCAAATCTTGGTTGTGTAGCCACCAACCTTCTTTGTCTCTTTATTTTCTCAATGAGCAACGAGTTCACTTGGATAGTGAGCCCATCTAGTAGTGATCCTTTCTGTAATATACTATAATCAGTTATAATATATTGTGAGCTAATCCTCACCATGGTTTTTCCCATTTTGGGTTTTCCATGTAAAAATATTGGTTTTCATGTGTTATAAGTTGTGGATTTTGTCATTCTTTCATTCCTTATAATAGTTAAATATTCTTTGGTAATTAGATGGTTAATGATTGGATGGTTTAATAGAATACTAATTCACCCCCCTCTTAGTATTCTAAGTGTTAAAAAAGGATTTCCACTTTTGGCTTTAGTTGTTTCCATATTTTTTTAGGCCCCATTAAATGGTCTTTCAAAAATAAATATTATATTGCATTATCATCTATAGAGGTCATGTATCATGCAGAATGTTTAGCCACCTAGGAGGTTTTGTGGCTTCATTAGTCATTGACTAAGTTGATTTTCCTCTTGATAGTCCCACTATTCTTTGGTGTGACGATAAAAGTGCCACTCACATTTCTCACAATCCACTAGAGCATCAACATACTAAGCAGATAGAGATCCACATGCACTTCATTTAGAAATTGATTGAGGGTGGTTTTCTCACCTTGTAGTACTTTCCTCTAGAGGAGAAGGTTTCAAACATATTCTCAAAACATCTAGCATCACCTCATTACCTTTGTTTTGATCAATACTTGGGGTGAAGAAAGTTGTCCTTAGGGGGTCTACATGAGGCCTACTTCCTTCATTTTTGTATATACACACTTTCATCTCTTTTTTTAAGAGGATTTTTTCCCATGAGGTTTTCTTATTTTCTCCAATTATGAGACATTTATTTGATTGTATGCAGGTACCTCATCAAGCCTTGTTATCAGAACCTATTCATGCATTTTTAACTTTTTATGCATTTACTTTTTAAAGTTTCTTAGATACTCCCTTATTTATTTAAGGCATGGTGTTAGAGTAATCATTTATTAGCTAATAATTAATTAATTTTCAATTAATTATTAGGCTAATTTCACTTTATGCACTTAAGCTAAACTTAGGAATATTTTTTTCTTTTATTAGATTGAGTTATTATTAGATAATTATGTCTCATCACATAGGATGATGACACTTGTCATTATCTAATCCCTTTATCATCTAGGGTTTTCTCTTATAAGCATTATCCTTCATTGTATTATTCTATTCTATTATTTTTTCTTTTTAAGGAAATAACAAATCATTGTTTGTAACTCTCATATGTGGTGGGTGTTCTTATTTTCTATTTGATCCTACTTTGAATTTTTTTCATAATTTCAAAAAATTGTCAAATATTCAAATATTCTATAGCCCCTTTCTAAGATAATACAAAAATTAACACTATATTATATAATAAAAATTCATGCCTCCTTTTAACTTGGTATGTTGTGTTGTTATACTTAATATAGTCTAGGTTATTATGCAAGCTTGATTATGATTGAGTGTTTGGATTATTTTTATTATAGGTAAAACATGTTTTGAAGGGACCTCAAAACCCTTTACAAAATAAACCGATGCTTCACCAAATAATCAAAAATAGAACAAGTAGCCAAAAACTAGCACACAAACATCTAGAAAGAGGCAAAGAAAATAAAACACAGCTAGAGATTCTTAAGGATGTATGCCACTTCTAGGTCACTATCAATGATTTTTTGATGGAGATTCATGGCTTTCACCACCTCTTCAATAGGGATATGAACATTAGAATTTAATTTGGTCTTGTTATGGGTTCTAGCAAAAGGCCCCATCTCACTTTCCCTTTTCTCTTGAGCACCAACATCAACCACCATATCTTTCATACCAGAATTATCCCCCAACCACTTCCAAGCTTTCTTATTCAAAAAACAAAAACCCTCGGCTTCATTGCACATAGGATGTTTACTGACCTCAAGAATGTTCTCCAGGTTTTGATTGACATGCTCCAAACTTCCTTCAAGGGAAGCAATATTTTTCTCATAGGAATTTTTCATATTGATCATCTTGTCAACAACCATTTTAAGAGTATCAAATAACTGATTAACCTCAAGTTGAACCTTACTAACTTGAGCCTATACATTAAGTCCCTTAGAAGAAGAGGGCTCATCAACATTATTATTCATATTTCTAGCCCGAACATTGGTGGAGTTCATCTCATGGAAGACCCATTTGAAAAGCTTGAACAGGGTTAAGGAACCCTCTTTTACCAAACCAAGATAATCAAGCATAATTTCCCTCCTAAATTTGAAACCATCCCTATCCATTATCTAATCCTCTTGGAAATCACTCTCAGTAGTGTCATTATGCAATGGTCTCCTTTCCTTTCTTATTATTAAAAGAATCGCCTTTAGCCAAGTCCTACTCCAACATCTGATCCTCAGCACCCTTCAAATTTCCATCATGCTCCTACACCTCTTCCCTCCCCAGGTTCATGGGAAAATTTCTCATCTTTTTCCCCTCTTTTTTTTTGCAACTTAGAAACAAGGGAAACCCCTAGCTAACCCATGTTACCCATATTCTCCTTTCTCAAATTACCCATAGCAACCCCCTTTATCTTTTTTCCACCTAACCCCTTCACAGGTTTAGACTTCTAATAGGAACGGTCCACCTCTTTTGTGCCTCCTATTTTGTACTCTTTAGCCCTAGAGGTAATAGGGGGTTTATTATTTTTTCTTTTCTTACCCTCAAAAATGGTGAGAGATTCTAAGTCAACATCCAAGGATGCTTTTGACCTAGGGGCATAATCTTCATCATCAGATTCATCCTTTGAACCCATCGCATACTCAAGATCCTTCTTCTTCTTCCCATCAATGGAAATTTTGGGTTGAATAGGGATAGTAAAGGACTTAACATACTCATAGATCAACATACTTAAACCTTCATGAAGGATTAGATTTTTGGGGTTGTATTTTTGATTTATTATAGTGTTTTCTAAAGAAACCAGTAAATAGAAAGGGAAAGACACCTTCCTCTTGTGCCTAAAATGATTAAACAAAACAAAATGATGCTTAGAGAGAACAGAGAAGCAGCCATTGAGGGTAAAATACCTCATTATTTTCTCTGCAACATCTCCCCAAATCACCTTGATAGAAGTCCAATAATAGCCTCCATATTTAGCCCTTTCTAGCTTCCACCTCTCATCATCTTTGAAGAAAGTATCCATGGCCACACCAGATTCATTATTTTCTCTATAGAATTTTCTCCCTTCAGTCGAAAAACCAGTGATTCCAGCTATAACATCCTTCGTGATATTAAACTCATTTCCCCAATTTGCAACACATGGTTCTATCATCCCTCAAGAAATTCTTGTGAAGTATTTGAATCATATCCAAGCAACTTTTCCATATAAGGAGTCACCTCCCCAGCCTCCAACAACCTCCAAACCTTATTATTGCCTTTTAGAGTGTCATAGGATTTGGGCTCAGCTTTTTTTAGATCACCCGCCATAGTAGTAGAAAGAAATCACCCCAATAGAAAGAAGAACTTGCAGAGGAGATGAAGAAACCTCTATAATTTATAGAGAAACAAGCAAACCTCGAGAAAATAATAGCTCTCCAAATACCCACAATCTACATGGATTGGACAAGATGGCAGAGAGGAATTACGAATAATGAATGCCTAGTCATTTGAGCCTCCAACCCATCAGAATACCACATAGCCTTTCCTCTAAGGGAATTACACCTCGGAAGGAAATGCCAAATCAAGAGCATGTGAAAAAACCCCATCACAAAAGGACCCCCCCTCTCAATACCTTTGTGATTGATGATAAATTATTGAACATTCTTCTATGGGTAGAGGATCGTGTTCTCCCCATTCCAAATAATCATTCACCCCACAGTTAGCAAAAAATTCAACAAGCATGTTCCCCTCTCTATAAACATGTGAGATGACACATTAGTCGAATGAATCCAAAATATTTAAGGCATCATTAATAAGGCCTTCCACTGTCTAAGAGGGATGATAAATCTTCCTAAGGTTATAGATAATATTGAGGGAATCACCCTCAACCCATACCTTATCATAACCTCTAGACTAAGCCAACTTCAGACCATGATGATAGAGTGTTTGGATTGTTATTATTAAGATAGATAATAATTCTTAAGCTTGGATTTATGTATAATTACTAGGCTTATGGTCTTCATTTTTTTTATGGATTTGATTTAGGTAGATGGGGATTGATTTGGTATGGTAGATCGGGAAATGGTTTTATTATGATTTAGAATCTGGATATGGATTTGGGTTTTCTTATTATTTGAGTATGATTTCGTATTTGGATTATGGTTTTGGACCTATTGGCTATGATGATGGTTTTAACCATTGGTTTTCAAGAATATTTTTGGATTTTGATATTTTTAATGGTTGAGTTATTTACTTTGATACTTTATACTTATGGTTGAAAATTTTTAATATATGGCATTCATTGTTTTTACACAATTAAGACACACTAAGAACATTAACATAATAATCCATTTAAGTGTTTACACAATTGTGAGCTCACCAATATGCCTTATCGAGTCATAGAATGTAATGCGCATAAGCAAGTACTAACTATTTTTAATAACTCAAGGTCACTTAAAGCTGAAAGATGAGAGCATAAAAAACCTAAATACTATTTATAAGGACATTAGGTGAGTAATCATTGGTTTTAACCACTAATCAATGTATCATAACTATACATGGTTCAAAAGTTCCATGTAGGATGGAAATTTTATTATTAAACATCCTCTATATAACTGTAGACACTTAAAAATGTCTTGAATGATACTACACACTTGAATCTGATCACTAACATCATTTCATCTTGAATTCATATTATTTTCACTTATTTGATTAAATAGGCCTAGTTATTTAATTAAATACATCATTTTCAACTATTAATCTAATTGATCTAATTAGGTTAATTCACCCCCTTTTTCATTCACCTCCCATCCTATTTAATTGAATAAATAAAATTATTCAGTTTAACCCCCCTTATGTCCTCTCATTTAATTAAATAATCTAAATCATTTAATTAAATGTCACTTACCCTTTTCATTAAATAAACTAATTATTTAATGATAATCCTCGTATTCTTCATCTTGCATAATTAAAACTTAGATTTAATTACTAATTACTAATTTTCATCAACCATCCACTTGCATACGGAATATTCCAAGGGAATATTTTTTCTATTTGGCTCCAAAAGTGGAATATTCTTTCCTCACAAACTTTTTAACAAAATTTCAAAGTTGTTACAAAGTTTTTTTATTTGACTCATTATGAACCCTTGATGCTTTCTTTGATCCATGTGATCTTTGATTCTCATCCATTGATGATAATCCTTGATCCATGTTTCACCCTTGATTCCATCTTGACCATTGATTGATCCTTTTCATCTTGATCATTGATTCTTCATGTGCTCTCTTATAAATACTTCACCTTTTGGAGAGAAATGGATCCACCTCCATAAAGTAAAATTATGATGCCCATTTGAATATTATCTTTGTTCATACTTGCACCATTATCAATCTTTTTCATCCTTTTCATCCACCCATAGCATCATTTTGTCACATTTAGCTTAGTTTTTCAATAATGGAGTTCAATTAATCACTCATTTCATCCAAAGGATTGGGAAAAGGTTTTTATTTCATACCAATACAACACCACTCCCCCAATGGGATAAGGTTTGGAGTTCTCGATTAGGCCTATTTTCAGATTTCATTTTATTTCATGCTTAGTTTAATGGTTTCTTAGTTTTTGAATCTTTCAAAAATATCATTGGGATTGTAGCTTAGGGGGTTAAATAGTGCTTAAATTCATTAGGATCTGGTGTATTTAACCTATACTATGATTACAATCACATTTTGGCGCTAGAAGGAGGGCTTTACTAACTTCGTTTGATGAATTTCTTTTAAGTTTCTATGAGTTGCAGGTTTTGGAGAAACAACAACACTTTTGATGGATTCAATGATGTTGTTGAAGTGTGTCACCATAGAGAAACGCCTTTGATTGAAATATAGTGGTGCATATTAAATATGGTGATGCATATTAAATATAGTGATACATTTAACTTTTTAGCTAATATCATGATTTCAAATATAGCAATGCAATTGATATAATGACGCAATTGATATAGCGACACAATTGATATAGTGACACAATTGATATAGCAATGCAATTTATATAGAGATGCAATTGACATCACTATTTTCCTGCAGAGTGACACCTTCAAACTGCACCAGAGTGATGCACTTGAGTTTTAGCAATGCATTTGTCAATTCCAACAACGCAATTGATTTCAACAACACTTTTTACTGGTAAAGAAAACAAAGAGTTAATTTTCACATGTGCTTTAAATTTTTTGTTTCGTACACATATTTTATTGGCATCTAGTTTTTATTTTTGAGGCTAACTAGTTTTGAAAATTTGATAATAGTTGAAGTGAAGGAACATACTATCGGTTTTCCATACTTTGTAAAAAGTGTTTTTACACTTATGGGATAATTATAAACCATCATATGTTGCTTTTATTTATGTTTTAGGACCACTAAATTTCCATTGGGCTTAAAATTCATTTTCAAAGTTGATTAAAACTGGAACCAAACAACCTCATTTTGCAAATATTGGTTAAAATTGGACAAAACAAACAAACACTTCCATTGGTGCTTAAAATGAAGTCATTTTTCTATATTAGGTTAAAATTAATGAGTGTTTGATGTTCTTGATTTTCTTTTGTACACTTGTAGTGTGTATCCACTCCCCTTATGTTTCATGGAATCTTGGGTGAAGAGAAACACTCAACTGTACTTTCTTGCTTTGAGTCACCCTAAGGAACTTGCTACGTATCCACTCCCCTTGTGCTTCATGTGATATTAGGTAAAGAGAAATATCATTTTTTTATTAAGGGATGGCTTTCTATGAGGAATATCACACAATATATAACTTGTATGCAAGGTCTTGAAGCATGCTTACCGGTGGGCTACATCAAATATTACAAAATTGTAAGAAAATAGCTTCAATATTGGGCGACAACATCTTGGCACCTAATCCCTATCCTTAATTGGAAGGGAATGGTTGAAGAGCCTTAAGTGGAAAATGGTTGGTAGTGTATGAGGGTGTTCACAATTTTTTATCATTAAAAACCTTGTTTTATTAGCCAACCAAATCCATTTCTGAAACATTCTTTAAAGTGGTGCATTAGAATTTACTTCCAAGAAGTTACTTACCAAGTCCGATTTTCGGGTTAAGGCATAAAAGGCTTAAAGAGAATGGACTCTTTTTATTTTGACTCCTCCATGAATTTCATGTAAAATCATCCCTTTAGGGCATGAGTTAATCCCACCAAGAACATACATACCCACTTGAGCTAGGATTTTTATTGCTTGTGAGTCAGTTTAACACATCGCTTGAAACCCAAACACACATTAAGATGTTCATCAAATTTCAAACCCTTTGGAGTAGGTGTGAATATCTTTTAAAAGTCCTATATTGTTGCTCAAGTCCCTAAGGATTTTAATCTTTAGAGTCTTCTAAATATTTGGACTTATATCTTAATTCACACTTTCCAAAGTTAACATAGGGAACTATGGCCTTAGCTTCTTGATTTTCACATAATAGACTTTGTGGAATGAAGGGTGCTTAGACATAGAAATTTTTAGTTTGAAATTAATTAATACTTTATTAATATGGTAAATGAAACAATATCACTTAATCAAAGATTAAAACCAAATGAACACACCACAAATTGGTCTTATGGTTAAGACGTATTGACTCCCCAAAACAAATAAATTGAGAACAAGAAAAGTATTGAAAAACATTGAGTCCAAGTTTTACTATCAAATCATTGAGTTCTTAATCTTTTATCACTTTTAGAGGTATGGCATGTTTCTCACCATCTTTTTCTTGTAAAATAAACATCCCTTGTAGGTTAACACATTTTGTGTCAAAACATTTCATCTACCTTCACACATTTTACATATCACATCATTAACAACTTTGTAAACCTTTGGACACATCAACACATTGGAATTAGAAAAATATCAAACCAATCCCTTAACTTAGCTACTTTGTGTGTGAAATGGATCCTTTTTCATGCACTTAATTGATTTAGTTATCACATTTATGGACTAGTTTATCTTAAAGGTCTCAAGTCTACCTTAAATATTTACAAGTTCATTAAGACCTTTATCCATGACATAAAAATAACCAAACCTATAGTCAAAAGTGTTGTCCAAAAGTTTAGAAATTTCATCACCCATATCATTCACCCTTTTCATCATCCATTCACACCATTGGTTCAAAACAACTTAGAGGGTCCCTTTTACCGAAATTTGAGTCAACTAGAGAGTTCCAACACTATAAATCTCAACACACTTCTCCCATAGTTGACCCATAATTTATGATTACAACAAGGTCACAACACAAGAGAATCATGGAAAAAACCAAAAACACATCCACCACAAGTGATACTATTCCACAATAATTTGATCCAAGGATCCATTCTACCCTCTCACAACAACCACAAAATCCATTAGGGTATGAGGTAGAATATGTCTCAAATAACCTCCTTGAGCTCAATGAGGAAGAACTCCTTGAATATCAACAAGATCCTAAGACAAGCCACATTGTTAACACTTTGATGAAAAGGAACCCTACCCAATACATGTTATCCTTAGCAAAAGAAGGGGCTAAACTCCCTTCTAAATTTGACTTTGATTTAATTAAACAACAAACCTTCGGGAATGTGGCTTCAATTTCACCAACTTTCACTGCACAACCCTTGGCACAGGGCTTCACTCCATCTATGATTCATCCAACATAATCCCTTGCACCAAGTTAAACATTAACTCTCAGTCTTGCAACTAGTATTTCCACCGATCTTGGTCACACTCTCCCTTTAGAAGGAAACACACTTTGGAGTACTCAAAACACCAATCTTCCCTAAAACACAAGTTGGACACCAACATTTTGCGCCCCATCTCATTCTTCCACCACCATTCCAGAGAATCCTTTACATTCATACAAACCACTTACATTCCATAACACCACGAGGACCTCAAAATTTTGAGCGCAACCATCTTCATCCATTGCCACAAGTACCCAAGGTGTGCCCAATTTTGTGCAAGGTAATGTGAGCCAAGTATATCAAATAGAGAAACAAGGTAAATTCAACATCCTCACACAAGGACAACCCTTAACAAGTGGTTCCAACAACCCTATTGACACATCGAAACAAGTGGTTACCTAGACTACTCAAGTTAATCCACCATCCACATCAGCCCCATCTATCATCAATCAAAATCAAAGCAACACATTGGTCACAAATACCATCAACCAAGGTAATACCTTGGTCCCACATCAAACATAACAAGGGAACCCTTCCAGTCAATTGACTCAAGGTACTAATGTGTCATTGATATGGCAACACCAAATGGCACCTTCACCTTTCCAATTCGTCCCGATGTCATGAAAAATCAAATGGGGTCCCAAACTTACACTCCTCCATCCCAACCAACAATTTTACAAGGAATTCTAAGCCAAAGCAACCCCCAACCACTCACCATCAACTCACAACCCACTCATACCATGATCACTCAAAACCCATCTCACATGTCCCAACAACAAAATACTTCCACGTTACAAGCACAACAAGATCAAGCTCAATCTTTGCAACAACAACAAGCATCACAACAACAAGTCCAAGCACAAACCTTGCAACAATAGCAAGATTGACAACAATCCTTAATCACACAATAATAATAACAAGATCAACAACAAGCCTTGATCGCACAACAATAGAAAGCTCAATAACAAGCCTTTACCATGCAACAACAACAAGAAGCCCAACAACAAGCATTTCTAGCACAATAGTATGCCCAATAATAGAAATTGCTTGTGCAATAACAGAAAAAACAACAAGGTTTGTACTATAATCCCCAAAAAAACATCGTCAATCCAATTACATAAGGAGCATATACACCACCATCTATATCACCCTCACCTTCATAGCATCAGAATCCATCCTACACACCATATAATACCCCATCATATCAAAATCTCACTTATAACTCATCCGCCATCCCACAATACATAACATATGCTCCTCCACCAAATACACAAGATGATGTGTCATCATAGCTCAAACGACTAACACAATAGATCCAAGATATTCAAATGGGTTAAAAAAACCGCATACACAAAAAAACTTATGTCCATACCCATTTGATAGAAACATCACAATGGTACCTTTCTCACCCAGTTTTGAGGTCCCTAGGTTTGATAAATACAAAGGGAGGGGAATCATGTGGATCACATAAAATAATTCCACATCATGTGTATGGATGTTTCCTACTTCATGTGCCTCTTTCCACAAAGTCTGGTGGGCCCAACAATCGATTGGTTTTCACAGTTGCCTCTAGGGATTAAGAACTTTATAGAAATAATCAATAGGTTCATAGACCATTTTTCCTTCAATCTTGGCATCGATGTAAGCTTAGAATATTTATACACACTCAAGAAAAACAAGGGAGAATCCTTGGCTAATTTCCTACAAAGGTGGAGGCAAAGAGCTAGTAAGAGCAAGTGCCTTATTCTCAATGAGCAACAGGTGGGGATTATCATAGAAAATGTTGATCCAGAGCTATCCCTCCACTTAAAGGTGCAATGTATCACCACTTATGATGAGCTTATCCCTAGGGCCATCAATATCAAGAGATCCCTAATCTCAGAAGGAAAAACAAGAATATAGAGACAACCTTCCATCAACCAGTTCTAATGGAAATCCCCATGTATGGGCTAAGAACAAGAATGTAGCCAATGATGGCATTATTGATGCTAAAGTGGTCATAAGTGCTCCGAGGAAAAACACAAATTAACCAACCAATGCACAACCATTTGTACAAAAAACCACACCACCACCACAGAATAACCAAATCAATAACACCAACACATAACAAAGAGGACCCCCCAATAGGAATAACTACCCTAAACACAAATACACACCATTGGGGGAACTTATTGAATCCATCATGTAGAAATTTGGTACATTCCAACTTGATTGTGCTCCCCAATTTCCAAAACTATCAAGAACCTCAAGTTAAACCACCTTGGTATAACGAAAAGGATCCTTGCGACTATCACAAGATCAAAAGACATAAAATGTCAAACTGTATGAAACTGAAGAACGTTATCCAAGACCTCATCGAAAATGGAGATGTAATTTTCAAACTACTAGTAGGTAATTGAGACCTCGAGATATACAATACCCCACTACCATATCATAAAAAATGGAATGACAATGGAAAAGGGAAGAATTACACTAATTTAGGATATATATATTCCAATGTGGTCACCTCTTGTGATAATTTTGTAATAGTCGTCACATTCAATGGACCTAGTATGGAGTGTGGAGTCACCACATGACGTGGAAAGGTTAAAATCCAAGGAGCGTCATCTCAACCTAGAGTGCAACCTACACCGCCACCATCAAACCCAAGCAACTACAGTCTCCTAGACCAGCTTAAGAAGACCCCTACATAGATCTCTATTCTGGAAGTATTGAAGTTATCCCCCACCCATAGGGAAATATTAGAAAAGGCCTTATCAGCTTCCTTTGTCCATGATAATATTGATATCAAATAATTTCATAGCTATGGTAGGACATATCACTACCCCCCATTTTCTCACCTTCTCAGAACAATACCTCCCAATGTAGCCATCACAGAATCACACTTTGCATCTTGAGGTCATTGTCCATAAGAATAAAGTTAAAAGAGTCCTAGTAGATGGAGGCGTTGGTCTAAAAATTTTCACCCTTCAATTGCTTAAAAACTTGGGTTACTCATAGGATGCTATTGAAAATACAAAAAGTACAACCATAAGAGGAGATGATGATCAAGAATGGGTGTCTCAAGGTATCGTCAAGCTACCTATCCAAGTGGGATCTGTCATTGTTGAAACCACATGCCAAGTGCTAAACCTTAACCTCCCTACAACATCCTACTTTTTCAACCATGGATTCATGTCATGCAAGTTGTAGCTTCCACATATCACCAATGTTTCAAGTTTCCTTTTAAGGATAAAGAAGTTACTATCCATGGAGATCCTGATCCTTTCTACTATTGCAAAAACTTTGAGTCTAAGTTCTGCAAGATCCCCCAAATACTTAAGAATGATGAAGGGCCTACATCCTCCTCCTCATTTGTTGACCCATCTTCCCTTGCATCTACCTCAAAATCCAAAACACCCATTGTGCAGAACATACCCGACATCAAGGCAGTAATCAAGGATGATGGCTGTAGGGATTATAAATTGAAGGACACTTTTGTGTTGGGAGAGCTACCTATTTCCCCCAAATCTAATGGGAACCCCCAGCCTATCAAAAAAGTGGCTGAAACATTAAAACTGGCATATACCACCTTCACTAACTGGGGAGACTTGAATAAAATGTCAATGAGGAAGATGTATCTGAATTTCTCTATCAAGACAACCTACCCATGCCTGTTCTTCCCATGGAAGATGATAATAAAGGTTTACAGTTAATGATGGGATGGGGGTACAATAAGAATGAAAAATTGGGAAAAAATGAGAATAGTTTGCTTGAACCCATCATTCTTGAGAGACATCCAAAGAATCTTGGCTTAGGATGTACTACTAGTAGGGTGATCCCACAATACTAGTTTACAATTGTTCGCCAAACTGGACACTGAACTAATTTTTTCTAACTAAATCTTCACTTTCAGACACCTATAATGGCTAAACTGTGAGGAATTTGAAGATAATGCAAACTAGTGATTTGTGGCATTTTGTTTGTAGATTCTAAATATATTTTTTCAAAAAAATTCAAATCAGATTGCACTTATTTTTCCATCTCCTTTGAAAACTAGTGTTTTTCAGTAAACACCATTTTTTAAGGAGTGATGCTCATCGTATAACACATAACTTTTATTCCATGAAGGATAAAAAAAAAAATTGAATTTAAATTTGTAACTATGATATCTAGTGCTTCCAATTGGTTTCATGATGTTTTATTGAATATTTTTTCCTTAATCAAGTTTTGAAGTCAAACCAATTACAATTCAAACATAGGCGGACGGTATAACACATAAAAAAAATTGTATGTATCGAAATTTAATATTTTTTTGGTCGATCAAGGACTTCAATAACTGGTGCACTCATATTTTTCAAAAAAAAATTATAATCTTCTATTTTTCCACATGTGCAGAACAAAGAGCTTGATTTTTGGTGAAAAACCTACATTCACAAGAAATAAAAAATAAATATAATAATAAAAATAATTTTATTTAAAATTATACTTTTTGGGAAGCTTATAATAAGGACTACATACTTACAAAAAATAAATTTTAAATGAATTCATTTCATCCCCCAAAAGTTAAATCAAAAGTGGGATTTTATCAACATTTTGATAGGTGTAAAGGAGACTCCATTATAGGTATGGTTTAAAACTAGCGAGGTTCTATCCAAGGGGGTTTGATCTAAGGTGGTTGGATCAAACCCTCTTCAATTGGAATCCTTAAAATGTAACTTTTTAAGGCTTAAATCATTATATTTTCTAAAAATTTGTGATTTCAACAAAAATGAGAATCTCTGAGAAATTGTAAACCAACATTGTTGGATCACTCAACAAGGTTACCCTTATTGGCAAAGACGCTTCTAATAAATGGGTTCATGTTTCCTCTTGGTTACCAACATCACGTGATATTACACTCGATTATTTTCCCCTTGACATTGATAACTTGTTTGTGGATACCTTTCTCTTTATGATATACACAACATCTTTCACCCCAAATGGACAAACCATTAATTAAGCCTAGTATACTCCCAGGTCATTGAATGGGACCAATGAGGACCACCAATTTTAAATATGTTTGAAAATGATGAATCAATCTTGGAATTCATGGGACTCCACAACAACTTACCATACAGGGATTATAAAGCAAAATTTAATATAGAGCTAAACACATAGGCGTACTATGGGGAGATGATTGAATCCCTCAATTGAAAAATTGATGACATGAGAATAACATGTAGATCTTTAAGTGAAAACCACACCATGATACGTTAAGATCAAAAAATAGTAAAAATAAATGATGTATCTGAAGGTGAAAACCTCTTTGAGGCACCTAAGGATGAGGGATTCAATCTCCCCCTTAGTGCAACGCATCCAAAAATATCAGTAGTATTGGTAGAGAAGGCTACTCAAGTGAATGTAGGAATAGAAGAGGTGCCTAAGATAACCTTTTATGTTGAATCATTGTTGGATGAATTATAGAAAAACTTAGCACCATTCTTGAAAGAAAGAAGGGAAAAATTTGCATGGTCCTACACACACATGCCTGAATTCAATCTTGAAGTTGTTGTACATCACTTAGTAGTCTATCCTAAAGACAAACCAGTCAAAATAGAAATTGAGAAAGATGCACCCTCAAATTGCCTTATTGGTTAAACTAGAATTAAAAAATCTCCTTGACGTCGAATTTATCCAACCAATTGACTATCCTGAGTGGGTTTCCAACCTATTACCAATCTCCAAACCCATTGGAGGCATCAAAATATGCACATATTTTAGGGACTTGAATAAATCATGTCCAAAGGACGATTTCCCTCTTCCCAACATCAACATCATTGTCGATTTAATCGTAGGATATAAAATGCTATAACTCATGGATGGATGTTTAAACTATGCCTATAACCAAATCATGATCACTAAGGAGGATCAACATAAAATTGCATTCACTTTTCTATGGGGAACATATTGTTGGTGATGGGAAAGGTCATTGGTGTCACTACTTGCGTCATTTAATTTCTCATTAATCAAACCAGGTGTGTCTCAGAGCTATATGTGATAAGGATGACTCCAAATATTGGGGGGTTTTGCACTCTAAATAGTGACTTTGATATCGGTCAGTCTCCTTTAGGAGCCTTTAGGAGCTCTCAAGAGTGGAGCACAACAACTAATTTCTAAAGGATAACTCTAACTTACCAACTAACTAATGCTTATCTAAACCTATTTTGATCCTAATGACTTAGTTCAGACTTGACTTCACTTGATTGTGATTGGTTCATGGGAAGATCTATGAAATAACTCAAATTAACTCTAAGTCTAAAATGCATAATTGAAATTTTCTTGAAAAAGGAAGTCTATTATGATTGTAGATAATAAACATTAATCTAGAAAACAATGAATCTATTTAAGCTTGCAAGATAATAAACATTAAACTATAAAGAAGCAATATTAATTCCCATGAACAAATTCCAATTAAGCTTTGGTTTGATCCTTACATGAGTCATTATTATCAATCTCATTACGGCTACATTCATTTGAAAATAAGTACTTAATCTAATTCCTACAAACAACAATTTAATCTAAAGTAAATAAATGAATTCTGATCTATAGAAAAACATCTTAACTAATTTGAATCATGGTAAACTAATATGAGTGAGCATAGTTACTGAATATTGATCAACATAATTTAAAATGATTAACTTCTAACCAATATAAATCAAATAGAATTTAACTGAATCAAAGAGCATGAAACAGGGTCACCTCCTTCGGTTGAGCGGCCCCTGCTCTTCCTTTGGTGGGACCTCTAACACAAAGATTCAGATCAACTTCTTATTTGCATTCCAATTGGCCAAAATAGGCAAGTAGAACAAAAGTACATCGTACCAGAAATTACAATATTCAAAAAAATATTGACTAACTTCAAACTACACCTAAGGATAGATATTTATAATAGTATTTCTTATTTTGAATTTAAATTCATGGTTCTAGCCACCAAATTATAGAGTGCCAAACTAAACTAAATTCTAACTGAAAATATCCAAGAGAATCTCGCTTTATCATAGCTGGAGTAGCAGTTTCCAAATCGGCAAAGGAAGCCAATCTGAAATCATAGCAAATCAATATCCATTTGGATCTTTCAAGAGTGCAATTAATACCATGCTATTAAAAAAAATTTAACAGATCCAGCTCAGCAGTAAGCATTTAAGTACCTACACAAAATCCTCAATAATAGATTGAAAATATGACAGCAAATATTTTTGATTGCATAGTCATTTCATTATTAAGATCACTAAAATAAACACATTTAATGAAAAATACCACTTCTAATATATCTTCCAATCAGTCAAGTATAAGGTGAAACAAGAAAACATTTAAACATATAATCTACCAGCATAATAGTTAATTAATAGTATAATTGAGTCTTTGAGTTCATAAAAATATTAATTAAAATAGCATTTCCAGGTACTCATCATTTCTCCCCCTCCTTATGTCAACCATGTCATCATGGTTGAGGGTCGGGTAAATCCTTTTTTTTCTTTACTAACCAAGCAACTAAGTTGGACATATCAGCATCCTATAGCATATACTCTAAGAATTTACTGGAACAAGCATAACCATTCATCTTCTCAATTGTTTTCATCCATTCCCTCATATTTTATCCTATGAACTGTGGTGATGCATCCAATGTTGACATTGGAATTATGGTCAAAGGAGGTTTGAGCCTCATTCCTATCCAATTGGTTTGTTGTTCCTCAATAACATTTATCACATTCCTCACCCTGGTGAGACTCCAAGTGATATTCCTTGGTAAAATAGGCTCCCTCCTTCTTAGTGGTGGTGGAATAATTTTGAACCTATCTCTTGTTGCACTTAGAGCCCTATGTGGAAGATAATCCTGAATTCTCTTAAAAACTTGAATGCTCTCATACAAACTTCTCTTATAGGCAGGTGCTACATTTTTTGACATGGAAAAGTACCTAAACTGGGCTTGGAAAGGTCTCGACCAAGGGGTTTCATCCCTCATAGAAATTCTTGTTTTCATTTGTGCCTCCTTATACTGAGTTTCTCTATGTTCCCATTCCACTTGGTTTTGCAATAATGACAGAAAAGCCCTTATCTGTAACTCTCCTACAAAAACATTAAGAAATGATTGTGGGAAATTACTAAGGAGAAAGCCATGCTAGAAATACTCACACATTTGATTTTGAATAGTAGGATGATTGTTGAAGAAATCCTCACGAAATTATTTTTCATCATCATAATCGGTTTTCCTTTTGAGTACCAGTTAGTTAATTTTCTATTGGAGGAATCTTTATCTCAAGAAGAGTGCATATTAATTAGAAGGTTTCATCATTGACAACATTGCAAATGATAATTCCACCACTTGCTGAAATCTATCATTCATTTCATCTCTCTCCTTTTCCAACTGTCGGTTTTGACTCCTTAATTGATTATTCTCATGTTTAAGCTTTAATGTAGTTAAAGAGAGGTATCTATTTGGAGCATATGAGGTGGAAGCCTCATGATAATGTAATATATTCTATTGTTGTTTCAACTACTCTTCCTTTCGTTCTAACTCTATCTTCACTCTTCCTATTTCCACAGCACTTAATCTTGTTGTTTCTTCTACTCGAGCTAATGCTTGTGCATTAACCTATTGTAAGGTCCTTTATGTTTCACTTAATTGTCCCTACAGAGCACTTTATTTTTCAGCCATCTCTTTTTATAATTGCTCTATTTTATTCACAGAGTTCTGCAATTCTTCTTCTTTTATTTTCATTTTTTCCTCAATCAAGCAAGACTCAAAATGAGCACTTCTTTCTATCCACAGCAAAATTGAAAAACCACACATCAATCAACACATGTCATTATTATTTTCCTTTACAATTTCTCTGGACGATTCACACACTACCACCTTTTACTTTGCATTTATGATTCACAAAGTTGGTGGTATTGTTGACATCAGGAAATTTATTGATGTTGACATGAGATATCCCATTAGCACTTGAAATTAATATGGAATTCTTTTCAAAATCACTTCTCAATTTCTCCGCCAGATTTGAAATCATTATTCTTATTTATTACAAAATTAATAGCTATTTTGGTAGAGAGTTCTATGCTAAGAATTTACTTTATTTAAAATCATAATTACTAAATCAGAAAATAATATTTGAAAATGATACAAACAATAAATGTGTACCTTTCAACTAATTCCAAAGTTAATTTGAGTGTGTTAATTAACTTAGTTGGCATTAATTCCAACGAGTCAATTAAAAGAAGCTCAAAATTGACGAGAAGGTTATTGCTAAAAACTTAGATATCATCAGGAGCCATCAAGAGCCATCAAGACCAAATTGAAATTAATCCAGGAAGACCGCCATTTCTGGTTTTTCAATCATTCCTTCATTTTTTCCTTTTTCTTTTTTATTTGTCATTTTTTCTAAGAGATAAACCGGCATTGCTGGTTTTCAATTTATCCCCTTTATTCAGAAGGTAAACCACCATTTTTTGGTTTTCAATCTACCTTTTTTTAGGCCTTTCTTCAAATGGTTACTCAAGAACACATTCTCCCATGGAAGAAATATCTTCCATCAGAAAATTTGCTATTATGTGTTACAGATCTGATAAGAATTCCTCTCTTGATGTAGGTTTATGGTATATCTTCAGTCTATAACCATTAATCAGCATAACTCTTCTCTCTCCATCTATTGGTAAAAACTGAACTACTCCATTTTCAAAGACTTGGCCAATTTCATATGGTCCCAGCCATCTTGTATGGAACTTTCCTTTAAACTCATGAAATCTAGAATCAAACAATAGTGCCCAATCTCCATTTTTGAATTTTCTGGTTACAATATGTTTTTCATGCCACTTCTTCCTCTATTTGTGAATCATCTATGTGTGCTAAATAACTTCCATTCTCATCTCATCTAACTGGTTCAACTATAAAACTCTATTTTTTTTTCTTCTGACAAGTCAATGCCAACATCTAATGTTGTCTTCAATGTCTGCAACTCAAAATCGATTGGCATGACTGGAGTTTTCCCATACACTAATTCATATGGAGAGAACCCTATAGTAGTCTTCCAGGTTGTATTATAAGCCTAGACTGCTTCATCTAACTTCTATGCCCAAGTCTATTTTCCTTAATGAAAAATTCTTTGTCAAAATTTTTTCCAATTCTCGGTTGGTAACTTCTACTTTCCCATTCGCTTGTAGATGATATGGGGTGGACTTTCTGTGTGTCATCTCATATCTTTGCATAAAATCTTCCATCATTATAGACACAAACTTCAACCCTTGATCTGAAACTATCTCCCTTGGTGCACCGAATCTTTGAAGAATATGCTTGTATATAAAATCAGCCACTTTATCTTCTCTTGTTGTTGGTAAACCTTTTACTTCGGCCCACTTTGTGACATAATCTATACAAACTAGAATATAATGCTTCCCTTTGGAAGGTACATCAATAGGTCCCATAAAATTGATTCCCCATTTCTCGAATGGTTCCAAAGCTATTTGAGGTTGTAAGGATATCTCCATTATTGGTGTAGGTCTTCCCATGCACTGGCACTCATCACAAAGTTTAACAGAATGAAACACCCTTTGTCATAGTCGACCAGAAATAACTAGCTCCTAAGAGCTTATGAACAGTCATGATCACCGAATAATGTCCTCCTTCCGGCACATGATGACAAGCATGCACAGTGTTATAAAAATCTATCTAAGAAACACACCTGCAAAGAACATGATCAGGACGCATCTTAAATAATAGCCCATTAATCCATTGAAATATAGAACTTTCATGAATTAATCTTTTTTTCTACTTAGGATTGAAATGATTGGGACTCTTCCCTATTACAAGATAATTTGCAAGATCAGAAAACCATGGAGGATGTATTGATATTGAAAACAAGTTTTCATCTGGGAATGTATCATATGTTGGCTCTTGATCACCCTACAAAACAATTCTTGAAAAGAAATCAGCAACAACATTATCCTTGCCAGGCTTATCTATTATGGTCACATCAAATTCCTGCAATAATAATAACCATCTTATAATTTGTCCACCCACCATGGCCTTGTTCATCAGATATCTAATAGCAGCATGGTTTGTGTGAATGAATATTTTATAACCTGTAATATAATTCCTGAACTTATTAATTGCATAGATCACATCCAAAAATTATTTTCCAGTGATTGTATAGTTTCTTTCTGCAGGATTTATATTTTTACTAACATAGTAGATTGCATGCATTGCTTCATTTTTATTTTTTGTCCCAAAAATACACCAATAGAAAAGTTAGAAGCATTAGTATGGATATGAAATGAAAGTCTCCAAACAGGTCATTTAATGATTGGAGAAGTGGTTAAGGCATGTTTAAGTGTTTCAAAAGATTGTTGACAATCATTTTTCCATAAGAAATCTACATCTTTCTTGAGAAATATAAAAAAAGGCTCGGCAATTTTACTAAACCCCTTTATAAATATTCTATAATACCCAGCATGCCCAATAAAACTATGAACACCAATTTAATTTTTAGGGATTTCTATCTTTTGAATGATTTCAACTTTCTTAGGGTCAACTTTAATTCCCTGTTTGGAAATATGGTGTCCAAGAACGATTCCTTCTTTCATCATAAGGGAACACTTTTCATGATTTAAAGATAACCTATGGTATTTGCACCTTAGCAAAACCTTGTTTAAACTTTCAAGCACTTCTTCAAATGTTTTTTCATGGACTATTAAATCATCCATATACAGTTCCACACATGAGGTAGTTAAATTTGCAAATATAGCTAAAGCAACTCTCTGAAAAGTGGTTGGTGCATTACATAGCCCGAATGGTAAAATTGTATAAGCATATGTACGCCAAGGACACATGAAATTATTCTTATCTTGGTATTTAGGAGACATTTGAATCTAATTGTATCCACTAAAATCATCTAGGAAAGAGAAATAACTACTTCCAATAAGTTATCAAGTACCTCATCAATGAATGGGAAAGGAAAATGATCCTATTTAATGGCTTTATTTAATTCTCTGTAATCAACACATACACGCAACTTACCATTTTTCTTTGGAACAATAACCAATGGGGAAACCCATTGACTATCAGATATTGGATAAATAAATCCTACTTTTAGCAGTTTTTCTATTTCTTTCTTAATAAGGTCTCTCAGAATACGATTGATCCTTCTTTGACCATGTCTTACTAGCTTAACATATTTTGTATAAATATGGTGTGTCCAAATAGAAGGATGGATTCCTCTCATGTCCCTGTATTCCCATGCAAATGATTCAGTGTGATTTTTTGAAGTTTTCTTTAATTTCTTTTCCTATGAGGAGGACAAGGATGAATTAATGAAGAGAGGTTTATCTCCTGCTACCATGATTTCCTTGGTTCCATTATTAGCATCAAGTGGTTCCCCTACAAGTGTATTCAAAGGACATGGATGTGAATTTTTTTGATGCCATATTCCATGACAGTCACTCTTTTCTTTGACTTGTTCAATATTTTCAAGATTAATACCCTATCCTTCATAGTCCTCTACATGTTCCTGTTGATGGTGAAAATGACACAAACAACGTTAAAACAGAATATTTCTGCTCTATTTCTCCTGAAAAAGAAAGACAACATATAGTAGCCTAACTCCCAAGGTCCTGGTAGTTGGTTCTCAACTATCTGGTGTCACTCAATCAGTTCATACAACTGTAATATTCAAGGGGCTTGTGCTGGTAACAAAAGATTCAAGCTATGACTCATTTTATCAAACTATTTTAGTAGATCAATGGGGTTTTCAAATAAAAGAAAAAAAGATAGATCAAAGGGGTGAACCAGTAAATATGAATCAAATTTATCTAATATCTAGACATATGCTTTCAACAATGAATGTTTTCTACAGATCACAAAACCAGAGCATGACACAACCTATAGAATAACTGTACTATTGCATGCATCTCAAGTGCTTAATTCAATTCCACTATTCACATATCACAATTATTTCCAAGATTTCAAAACAACACACATTCATTCATCATCAAAATTATAGATCAACAAACTTTTAATAGCTTCAATTCAATGACAATCTAACAAGATAATCTTTAAACCTGGTTTCTTCTAATGAATTTCATCACATAAGAAACTATCATGCTTCAGCACAATCACTGGCATTCAGATAGATTATAACTTATCAGCCTTATCAAGTAAAACAACTCCATGCTAACTCCATATTGCGTAAAACCTGTAATTCTATTAACTATAAAAAGATCAAGTACAAAGTATCTCTGGGAATCACTACAAAATTCTATCTCCTAAACTCAGGTAAGCCAATCCTATTCTCAATTAGTCGACCCTTACAATATGATACCCATCAGGTATTTATAGATATACAAAAGTTTGAACTCCACTTCTAATTTAGGTTATCCGCCTTTTTAGAAACTAGACTCTCTTGGAAACTTAGATCAATTTGATCTTGAGTTATTACATTTAAATATTTAGTTTAAACTAAAAATAGAAGATAGAAGAGAAGAAGAAATCATGCGCTCAAAAAGCTGACAGTGTTGCATGCAACATGCAAAGAGGAGGAAAATCGGGCATGCAAGGATTCATGCATGCAAAGCTGGATCCGCCATGAACTCATCGTAGCTAGTGAAGACTTGTTGTAATGTGTCTATTTCTGGCCCATCAACCCAACTATCTTCAAATCTGATTAGATCCAATTCTGCTGCAGCAAACTCCCTCATACTTTTCACCTTCGTCAACTCTCTTCCAATAGCTTTTATTTCCTCTTTAACATCCATTAATCGATCCAGCATCAATTCTCCGCCATCATCCTCTTTCTACATGAGTCCTTTGAATCTTTCATCCCATTTCTCTTTTATTTGATTCAAAGGCATGCCCTCTTTTGTAAATGTATTTACATCTACAATAATGGCAGTAACTGCTTCCAGCTCTTCCAACTGTTTAGTCAAATTATTAACAACTTCTTGGATTTCATCCTTATGTTTACTCAAGAAATCAGTTCTAAAATGGAGTATCCGAGAAGTTTTCTCCACAAAATCCTTGTTATCTTCTTCAAGTATGGATTGTTCTAGAAGAGTTGTTAGAGGCAATGCACTTACTTTTTCCAACTTTTGACGGTATTCTTTGTATTCCTCTTCTTGCTTTTCCGATGCCTCAATGTATTGATACATTTCTTTTACTAATCCTTCTATGTCCTTGCAGGCTTCAAATCCTTTCACTAAAACTTCCCCTACCTCTTGGTTCAATTTTTCTATCCACCTGTCTACCATCTTCGCCTTTCCTCTAACCTGCACCAAATCATCTACCTCCTTTTTGCTTAACAAAATAGGAGTCTCAACGACTGCTACCTGTTGTGACCTTGGAGAGGAGACACTCTTCAAGAATGAATGTAGTTGATCCAATTGAGCTTTAAGTTCATCCTTCTTTTGCTTGTCCTTGATCATTCTTGATTTGGTCGTTGAAGCCACCACATCAATCAAATTCATTTGCTGATTTCTAGTGGGTCTTCCCAAATTGACCGTACTCAGTTGATAATCTATTAACTACATATCCCCTACCTCCTTTTTTGTCATCGGCATGGCACATTCAGCAACAATTTCCCCTTTGTCTGTGAGTTGGGTAAAATTTAGAACTTTAGCCTTCTTTTTAGGCCTTTCCTGCTCAATTCCCTTCATCATATCCTCCCAATTGAGAGGTTGTGGAGGTGTTCTTGCCCTTTTCTGCAGGTCCAATTTCAGCCAAGTAGGAGTACTTGGAGCAGTAGTCATCATGGAAGAGGAAGCAACAACTGTAGAAGATGGTTGAACATTTACCTGAGGTTGAGAATCAACCCTTGCCTTCTCTTGTTGTTCCTGTAGTATATGCATCTGCACCAACTTCTCAGCCTCTTCTCTATCTCTTTGTTCTTTCCTTTCTTCCTCTTCCTTCCTCTTACTCTCTTCTTCCAACCGATCCTTCTCCACTTTTTCCTTCTCAAGAGCCTCTTTTTCTAGCTTCTCCTTTTCTATAGCTTCTAGCCTTTCCTTTTCTAGTCTTTCTGCCTCCAAAGCTTTAAGTTTTTCTACTTCTGCTTCTTGCTCTTGCTGTTTCTTAACCAGCTCCTCGGCTTCCTTTTTCTTTCTTAAACTTTTTTCTTCTTCTTTCTGGCGAGCTTCTTCTGCAAGTTTTAGTTTGGCAAGCAATATTTCCTTTTCTCTTCAGTTCCTTGCTTTCTCTTCCTCAAGATCATGAATCTTTTGTATTAACTCCAACTTGGAATTCTTTGCTTTGACCTTGAGCTCATGCTCTTGCTCCCTTCTTTTCTTCTCTACTTCATCAACTACTGCCTTTTCCTTAACTTGTTTTGCTTTCAATTGTTGTTGGTGCAATGCAGCATCAGCTTGTATCTTGGCATCAATTTCTTTTTGCTTCTTCGCTGCAGCCCTTGCATTAGACTTTCTCTTTTCCTCTTCAAACATCATCCATTGTTCTTCCTATGTCAAAGTTTGTTCAACATTCTCCTCTAAAGGCATGTTTTCTTGCAAATCCTTTTCTGACAGAGTCTCATCTGAATCTGTCTCTATCTCCAAAACTTCTTCCTCCATCTCTTTTCCCTTAGTAGTTTCAGCCAAGCTATGAAGAGTTCCTTCTTGAATTTCTTTACTTTTCTTCCTTGTAATTGGGGCTTGGGTGGATGATTCACCTAATATAGGTGTTGAAACAGTAGATCCTACTAGAACATCTCCTTCTTGTGTTTCCTCTTCATCATCAACCGCCAAAAGTTCTATCTCTTCAATGTCCAGAGGAAAGAATTCTAATGGCTCTTTAGGAGGTGTCTTCCTTTTGATTCTCTTGTATCCCTTACCCTTTTTAGGGGCTGGTTCTTGAGGAGCTTTAGTTCTTAACACTAACCATTTCACACTCCTATCCAATACTGTCCTTCCAATCTTCTTAATATCAATTGTTTCTTCAGCATCCCAATCAATTGGATCTAGACCCTTGGTGCCAATGTTCAGCACTTCATAGGATGGATCCAACACTATTCCATCATCCATCAAGGTGTCAGGAATGTTTTCTTTAACACCTAATTCTGCCATGAGTACAATCGACAATCTTTCATAGTTCTTCTTTCTCAAATCATACTCATCCTGTCGATCACTCCAAAAGTCTTCTAACAAATTGAAATGTCTAGTGAACACTGAAGGTAATAAGGCATACATCTTCTTCTTTGGATCAAAATACTTACGAGTTGTATACAATCCCAATTTCAACTGTATCAACTCATTACAGACCACCTTTGCTCCCTTCAAGTGTTGACAGCTATATTCACCCAATTTCATGGGGAATTTATGACATCCAGTTTTATGCTTAATCCCAAACCGAGCATTAACCCCAAGAGCTTGATATACAAACTCCATCAAAACTATTATGTTACTGCAGCACCTTGGAAGCAAATGTGGGTGGCCTTCAAAACCAAATAACCTGAAGTATGTAAATTTGGGGTATTGGATGTACCAACATCCCCATTCAGTAATGAACGCCATGGCTTCTTTACTTAACCTGTATCCTGCATCTCCATTCAATTGATTGATGACCACATATAAAAATGCATCATTGACTCTTTTGAAATGAGCCTCAGCAACCTAAAGAGATAATTGGTCATAGTGCTCCCATACCTTCTTTTGTCCATCCAAGGCTCCCATTATTCCCACTCTATTCAAACCTGGGAAAACACCCAACCTTGTTGCAGCATATACAACATATGAGGTCATAAAGAAACACTTGGTCTACCTAACATTAGTCAATTGATCATATATGGCATCAGAGACAATCATTGGCCAATCAAACTATTGGGCTCCATTTAAGATTATCTGGATGAAAGGAAACATCCATTCCTTGAACCGAAATGCATCTCTCTTCCCAAAAACTCTTGATAGCATCATAATTAAATCCGACACCTCCTTTAAGAAATCTACCCTCTTTGGCTGATTGGTAAGCTTGCTCAGAGATTTCTTTTCCATTGTCAACCATTTCTTATTCAAATGAGATCTATTAGAGCCCTTATGCTTGCTATACTTCTCCAATGCCTCTGCCTCAGTTAGTTGCACCAAATTCTTGGGATCTGGAACACCAAATATATTTTGAAACATCAGAGGAGTAAGATCAATAATCACATTATTTTGTGAATCCATGCATAATCTTGTAGCGGGATTGTAAGTACTGGCTACTGTTAAAATCAACTCCGGGCACTGGATTGACAAAGGGAATATAGTAATATGTGCCAAGCCTGAATCAACAATCCTTTGCGTCCTTCCTGTTAAACCTTCTTGTTCTGCAAATATTTCTGCATGTAATTCCTCAAAGTTGTACTGGCCCAAGTTTGTATCAGTGATGTCTAACCAGTCTGATTCCACCTTGCTCACCTTCACAACTGGACTCCTATGATTATACCTCAAGGTATAAGGCAGTTGTTTTGGCTTCAACTTCTTTGGTTTTGGTGCTACCTTTGATGTTCCTATAGGTTGGTTCCTCCGAGCAGCTTCCCCTGATGTTCCTGACATCTTTCTACTTTCCTGCAAGCAAAACCTCAAATTAGATTTTTGAATATCATCCTAAAAATATGTCCTCAAATCACACCCTTTCATACCTATACCGGAGGTGAAACCAAGTAAAAACATAACCTTAAATAGCCTCTTTTACAACACTATCAGACTCAGAGCCAAAACTGATATAGACACTTCACTAACATTGACCGGGCTTGAAGTCGGAATCAGGGAGGTTATCGGAACCGGGATTGGAATGGAAAACGGATTTGGTTTTCTTCAAATTTTCATTTTCCATATTCTATTTCCATTCTACCTTCGCTTCCGACTTAGTCATCGCTATTTTGAAAGAAGATTTTCTCATTATGCACGGAGCCGGATACAGGATGAAAATGGAATCGATACCTTTTGTAAAATAGAATTCTCAAGTTCAATATTGATTCTGATCCCGTCTCCGCCTAGGTTGACCATGATGTCATCAAAGATTTTATCGATTTAACCTATAACTCCATGACTAAAACCTAGGTCATTTAAAATGAAAAAGGGGCTTAACACTACATTCATATGACCATGGGGAAAAACTGTATATCTTTTAGGGCATCATATTCTAACTGACCGACAGACACAAAACCCTAATCTAACAAACCCGATAAAACTAGGGCACGGGTTTTAAACCTTGCCATTTACCAGAACGAAGCGCGATAAAACCCTAAGTAAAAATAATGAATCAATTTACCTTAACTCACTATAAATCTCTAATCTACCTCACTGTAAATTTCTAATCTAACTCACTACAAATCTGAAATAGCACGACGTGATCATGACTAAAGTGTGAAAGCGACCATGCCCTAAAAATAGAAAGAACCAAAAATAAAAAGCAAAAGAAACAAATATCATAACCAGAAAAATAAAATAAACAAGACCCAAACAAACAAGCATGCCAAGAAACATGAAATCATTTGGAAATGACATGATCCAAAGCACGGGCAAATATATACAAAACACGCAATAGTAAATGAAACTAAGAACAACAATAAGAAAACCTACCTCAAACGTAAAATAACCCGAGCTAACCTTCGAACTGATTCACACACAATATCCTTCCTTTCTTTCAATCAATCTACACAACTAAACTCCGTTGCTGCTCTCTCGTGCTCTTCAATATCTCTTAATAATGATAATAATGATCCATTTAGTCCTTAAATAAGGTAAAAATGAATATTTCTACCTATATGAGCAGCTGTCATTAATGCCTTAAACGCAGTAAAGGTGGAGTCAGAACTGAAGGTGAACGAGCACTTCTCTGCAGTGTAACTTCAGTCAAAAAGTCAACGACCCAAAAGTGGCGGGGGCGGAACTAAAATGGAAACTGCTTCGAAAGTTTAAGAAATTTCCAAACCCCATTCCTATTCTGGTTTCAGGTCCGCCCAATAAACACAAAACAAAACCAAACACAAAAAGTAAACAAAAAAGACCGATATACTAAAACTCAACACTAAGACACCAACTGAAAACAAAAATACAAACAACGGAAGTGGGGGCAGAATCGATCATGATTTTGCAATTTTCAATAAAGACCAACTTAACACCCACTCCAACTCTAACTCTACTGAAGACAAATCAAAAGACCAAAAGAGAAGACCGTCGGGATGGGAACCAAAACAAGTTTCAAAAGAACTTTCAGAACCCGATTCAGTTCCGATCCCGGCTCCACCAAACTAAACCGAAAACAACAAAGTGTTAGAAGCAAAAAGACTCCAAACATTGTTTAAACAACAACAAAGGATAAAGAAAAATAAGGGGGACCCATTTTGACCAAGGCAAAAGATGGGGTGGTTATGCAAGGCATAACAGTTCCACTAAAGTAACCATTGCTAATTCCACAATACCATCCCCTTCAGAATCCATATCCTCATCAACCCAAGGTTGAGTATTAGACTAAAATAATGGTTGAGCAGGAGGATAAAGTGAAAAATATTTTTGTTTTTGTCCATTAGAAATGATCATGTAACCTAATCTACAATCTATCAATTCTGCAACTATGGCCAACCATGGTCTACCTAAGATAATTTGGTATCTAGAATCTTTATTTCTAGATTTAAGGACTAAAAATTCAACTAGATAATCCCATGTGTCAATGGTAACCATGAAATCTTAAAGTACACCTTTAGATTTAGTAGTAGATTGATCTACCAACTATAAAATAGTTGTTGTGGGATGAATGCTTGTCATACCCAACATCTCAACAGTGTCTGAGGTGATAACATTGATAGTTGCCCCTAGATCAATTAGCACATTGGTTATCTCAATTCCTCCTATACTAAAATTTATCATAGGACTACCAAGTTCATTATACTTTTGAGGAAGTAACCTTCCTGAAAATACATCAGTGAGTTTGGTCCCTATTTGAATGGTAGAAGGTAATTTCTTCTTCCTACTTGGAGTTTTCATATAGAGAGACTTAATTAGCTGATTTATTTCTGATATATCTTTAATATCCTATAACAATGGTATCTCAATGTTAATCTTTTTTTAATTCATAGAGAAGTTGAGAATCTACCACATTCATATAATTTAGTTGGGAGCTGTCATGAGCTATTTGTTCTATTTTAAAATGCTCTGGGTAGGGTGTCTGATTAAATTTTTACTTGTTATCAGGGTTATTTTTTTCCTTTAAATTATCTTTTTTCATTTTTCTCACCCTCTTATTCTTTACCAATCGGTATGGATGGCACATTTCGACTTCTTAACTAAATATCATTAGCATTAATGGTGTTTAAGGTAAGTAGATTTGCATCCGAGCAATTTTTTTTGGATTTAGAACAGGTTGTGCTAGAATCTGAGGTTGGTTTACTTGTTCATTGGTAGGATTAGAACTCTATGTTAATTTTGGTGTTTGTCCCCAAGGATTCCTCGATCCTTTATTTTTCCATGGCTAAAATTGTGTTTGATTTTGTTGCCACTCTGGCTGATTCTGCTACCATTGTGGCTGATTTGATTGCCATTGCAGTTGGTTCCACTGGGGATTCATCCATTTAGGTTGACCCCAAAATTTAGGTGGTGGTTGTGGTTGAAATGGAGGATTCCATTGGTTTTCATTTGGTCAAGGGTTCTAATTCCAGTTAGTTATAGGACCTTACTGCCCCTGATTAGCATTATATCTAGTATTGTGAGATCTCTGCCCAACATAGTTAAGTTCTTCCTCCACCATAGGTGGTTTCTTCAGATGATTTTTAATCTCAGATAAAATTCTACAAGAACTTATTGCATGACGTTTCTCACAGATCTCACAAATGTCAACTTCATTTAATGGACACTCTCTCAAAAGATGTTTCCCTCTACATTTGTAACAATAAATGGCTAAAGGCTCGGTAGTATTTTTATCTCCTTGTATATTGATATGAAGGAGTAAATCAATTTTTAAATTAGAAATTTCCTCCATTACTTAAGACACATCAATAGTGAGAGCCTTGTTTCTTTAGGAGCCTCTAGACCCTACTCTAGTCCTAGAGTAGTTTTTGCATATTTCAAAAATATCTTCCAAAGAAATCTTATTGATATCTCCTTTTCCCATAAGATTCAAGGACTCTCTAGACTCATCATCAATTCGGGCTTCAAGAAAATTGTCTTACTAATCTCATTATCCAACCCATTACCACATCTCTTATGCACAAACTGAAATCTATCAACATAATCCTCTATACTTTTGTCTTACATTTGTCTCATTCAAAACAATTCCTCTTTCCTATCTCTTACTCAGTGGTAATCTTGATATTTATCCAAGAACTCAGTTTCTATTTCATGCCAAGTTGATATTGTACCTACAACTAAACCCATGAACCATCATAAGGTTGACTCCTTTGAGGTAGAATGAAATAGTTTCAACTTCTAGTTATTAGTTGTATAATCATAGGTCTGGCACAAAACCTTAAACTCAAAGAGAAATTGGTCAAGTTCCTCAAAATTATTTCCCCTGAAAGTGGGTAAAACTGAAGGTGAAATGTTCTTCATAGGAGACTCATCAAGTTCTCTATTTAGATTAATAGAATAGGGAAAAGTCCTATTTTGTGGGGGATCATTTCCTACTTGGTCACCCATTTCTTCTTCTTGATAATGTTCCTGATTATTTTCTTGATTTTTAATTTGATGTTACAAAATTTGTTTTTCTTGATCAAAATCAATATTTCTTGGAAGAAACCTTCCTATATGGTATCTAGCTTGTCTCATCCACAAACTAAATGGTCTTCCTTATCAACACTAAGGCTTCAAAATTAGCAGCTAAATCTTTAATATTCCCTAGCAATGGCACAAAAAATGATGTTCAAGGTCGATGGTTTCACTACTTGCATCATTTAATTTATCATTTATCAAACTAAGTGTGTATCAGAGCTATGTACAATAAGGATGACTCCAAATATAGGGGGGTTATACACTATAAACAGTGACTTTTATTTCAGTCAATCTCCTTCAGGAGCCTTCAAGAGCTCTCAACAGTGGAGCATAGAAGCTAATTTCTAAAGGCTAACTCTAACTTACCAATTAACTAATGCTTATCTAAACCTAATTTGATCCTAATGACTTAGTTTAGACTTTAATTCACTTGATTGTGATTGGTTCATAAGAATATCTATGAAATAACTCAAATTAACTCTAAATCTAAAATACAGAATTGAAATTTTCTTGAAAAAGGAAGTTTATTTATGCTTGTAGATAATAAACATTAATCTACAAAAAAATGAATCTATTTATGCTTGCAAGATAATAATCTTTAAACTAGAAATCAGAAATACTAATTCCCGTGAACAAAATCTAATTAAGCCTCGGTTTGATCCTTACATCAGTCATTATAAATCTCATTATGGCTACATGCATTTGAAAATAAGTACTTAATCTAATTCCTACAAACAGTAATTTAATCTAAAGTAAATAAATGAATTCTAATCTATAGCAAATAATATTAACTAATTTGAATCACGGTAAACTAATTTGAGTGAACATAGTTATTGAATATTGATCAATAGAATTTAAAATGCTTAACTTCTAACCAATATAAATCAAATAGAATTTAACTGAATCAAAGAACATGAAATAGGTTCACCTCCTTCGGTTGAGAGGGCCCTAATCTTCCTCTGGTGGGACATCTACACAAATATTTAGTTCAACTTCTTATTTTCATTCCAATTGTCCAAAATAGGCAAGTAGAACTAAAGTACGTAGTACCAGAAATTGCTATATTCAGCAAAAGATTGATTCACTTCAAACTAAACCTAAGGATACATATTTATAAGAATATATCTTATTTTGAATTCAAATTCATGGTGCTAGCCACCAAATTACAGAGTGCCAAACTAAACTAAATTATAACTAAAAATATCCAAGATAATCTCGCTTTATCACAGGTGGAGAAGTAGTTTCCAAATTGACAAAGGAAGCCAATCTGAAATCATATCAAATCAATATCCATCTGGAGCTTTCAGGAGTGAAATTAATGCCATGTTGTTAAATAGAAATTTTAACAGATTCAGCTCAATAGTAAGCATTTAAGTACTTGCACGAAATCCTCAAGAATAGATTGCAAATATGACAACAAATATTTTTGATTGCATTGTCATTTCATTATTAACATCAATAAAAGAAATAAATTTAATGCAAAATTCCACTTCTAATATATCTTCCAATTATTCAAGTATAAGGTGAAAAAATTAAACATTTAAACATATAATCTACCGCCATAATAGTTAATTAATAGTATAATTTAGTCTTTGAGTTCATAGTATAGTCAAACAAGATCCATCCTTTCTTGCATCTTATCTCTAAAGGGATAACATATAACTGGGATGGGAAATGTGATAAATCCTTTCAACATATCAAGGACTACCTATTATCACCTCCAATTCTCATGTCCCTGATACCAAATAAGCCATTAATCCTATACATTTCAACTACATCAATAGCATTAGGTGCTCTTCTAGCCCAACATCATGATGAAACGGGAAAATAAAGATCCATCTATTACATCAGCATGACCTTGGTAGGATATGAAATGAATCTCAACCATTGAGAAGGAATTCTTAGAGGTGGTCTTTGGTTCACAAAAATTTAGACATTACATGCTTTCACACCAAATCAAGCTTATTTCTAAGATAGACCCATTGAAATATCTATAATCTAAAGCAACTCTCATTGGGAAAATGGCCAAATGGGTAATGATCTTGATAGAGTTTGGTATAGAATATGTAGAGCACAAGGCTATCAAAGGAAAAGTTATTATAAACCAACTAGCAGAAGCACCCATTTATATAGAGAATATTTTGATATCCAACTTTCCTAATGAATTAGTGTTTCTTCTTAATGTAGCAAATCAATGGAAAATGCACTTTGATGGATCATATACCCAACATGGATTAGGGGCGGGTATCCTCTTTATAACCCCCTTAAGGTGATTTTTTTTCCAAATTCATACCTACTATCATTCCCATGTACCAACAATATTACTGAGTATGAAGCTCTAATAACGAGGTTAAGGATAGCAGTCTAGTGGCAGATATAGGAGTTAAAGGTCTATGGGGACTCACAGTTGATTGTTAACCAAGTCAACAACAACTACCAAACCAAGGATGATAAACTCACTTCTTATAAGAAGATGGTAGAAAGTCTTAAAAACTTCTTCATTGATGTAATATTTGAGTAGATACCTCATGTGAATAATTGAGCAGTGGATGCCATGGCAATAATTGGGTCTTTATTAGACATGCCACACAATTTCCTTCAATGTGAATTCTTGGTATAACTTCTCGTACCAAATTTCAAAATGCTTGAATCTGAATTTGTGTGTGTAATTTTTGGTCCTAGTTCCCCTTGGTATCACAATATATTCACCTATCTTAGTAGAGTTACCCTCCCATCTGATATCACCTCTAACCTAAAGAAAATCTTCATTAAAAAGGCATCCCAATTCATAATCTTAGGGGATACCCTATACCGTAGAAACATTGAGGGGACATTATTACGATGTCTCAACCAAGAGGAAGCCTTGACCGCCTTAACAAAAGTACATGAAGGCATTTTTGGCTCCCATTCTAGTGGTATGACCTTATCCAAGAAACTGTTGAGGATGGGGTATTACTGGTCAATGTGGAAAGAGAGGCTCATCAGTATGTACAGAAATGTATCTAGTGTCAAAAACATGGAGACCTTATCCATGCTCCGACTCAGGAGTTACAACCAATGTTCACACCTTGTATTTTCTTGTTATGGGAGCTTGACCTCATAGGAAACATTACTCCCACCCCATCTAATGGCCACAAATTCATCATCACGGCCATTGAGTATTTTACTAAGTGGGTGGAAGCCATTCCTATGACTTATATAATGGGGAAGAAAATCTCCAAGTTTATCCTGAATTACCTTATTTTATGATATGGTGTTCCATAAGCCCTTATATTAGATAATGAAACACCCTTCAAGAATCAAGATGTAAAAGATCTATGCCAATGATTTAACATCCAAGATAGGTTCTCTACCCCCTATTACCCCTTGTTCAATGGTCAAGCTAAGGCTACAAACAAGACAATTCTAAAAAATCTAAAGAAAATGGTCAATGAATTTGTTCATGACTGGCATCTATAGTTAAACCTACCCTATGGTCCTATCAAACCAGTATCTGCACACCTACAGGTGTAACCCATTTTTTCTTAGTCTATGGATTGGAAGCCATCCTACCTATTGAGGTTGAGCTTCTCTCACTACAAGTATCACTACAGAATCTAATCACTGATGAGGAATATAGGGTATCTCAACTAAATGTGTTAGAATTCCTAAATGAGAATCATCTTGATGCCCTAAACTATTTACAAGCATACCAAAACTGACTAGAATGAAGCTACAAAAAGAAGATCAAGAGTTGGTCCTTCTATGTAGGGGATCTTTTTCTCAACTAGAATCAGAAGAATGTTCCAAATTCAGATGGTAAAGGAAATTTTGAGCCTAATTGGGTAGTCTCATTTGTTGTCACAGCAAGCTATGGATTAGGAGCTTACTAATTCTCAACACTTGAGGGAGAACCCTTGTAAGAGCTAATCAACAGTCTACATCTAAAAAAAAAATATCCGTAGGCTTGAAGGGTGTAAATCTGAAAAAAAAATTAAAAAATAAAAAAATCATAAAATGACAAAAAACCAAAAGAATAAGAAAAAGGATTGAAAACAGTAAAGAAAAAATTATCCTCTAGTTAAAACCACTTTGGTGATGCTTTGGGAAAGTACATTGGTGAAAACTTGGCAAACAAGTGCCTTGCATATATAAGCACCTCCATCTATCTTTGGTTCTTTAGCTTATCATGCTTTGCATCACATTCATCCTATTTATTCCATCACCCATATGCATCTATATCATAGCTTAATATTGTAAAGTATCATATTCCCCTTAGTACTACTTGGCATATTCCTAAGGGTACTTTTTCCTACCTATATCGAGGTTGTCTATCACATCACACTAGGGTTATTTCATTATGCATCGGATTGGGTTC
This sequence comes from Sequoiadendron giganteum, assembly GCA_007115665.2. NCBI lineage: Eukaryota > Viridiplantae > Streptophyta > Pinopsida > Cupressales > Cupressaceae > Sequoiadendron > Sequoiadendron giganteum. The sequence continues at coordinate 289,293,838 of CM021110.1, read as the reverse complement.
TTGCATATCTTGATTTTACCTTAAATCTCTCAAAAGATCTCAAAAAATTTGAAAACCTCATCAAAATCCAAAACCACTTGCAAAATTCAAAAAATCCAAAAACATTTAGAAAATTGTAAAGTCAAAATCTAAAACATCCAAACACATCAAAATCCCTAAACAGGTCAAAACATCAAAAATCAAAAACATTACCATGTCAAACTACGAGTCTCTAAGCTTGAACGTAGGCAAGGCCATCACTGATGTTGCCTCGAGACACCCTAGGTCAGTCCTTTAGGAGTCTATCATAATAAATTGACAATCCATCAAGTGTTCATATCTCATCAATAAACAGGTTTGAGTCAGTTGAACTACATGGTCTCTCTATGTATAATGTAGGCAAGGCTCATCTTTGATAAGCCCTCGAGGCCCTAGGTCAGTCCCCTTTAGGTCTTCGTCAAAACTCAGAAAACCCCAAAACATTTGTAAACTTAGGAAAACCCAAAATATTAGAAAACAATCAAAATCCCTAAACAACCTCAAATAATCAAAAACCAAAACATTCATAAAAACATTCAAGAAAAGGACCAAAAATAGCCTCAAAACATTTTCAAAATATCAAAAACACTAAAATATTCTAGAAAATACCAAAAAAAATCATCCCATTTCTCTTTCACCCATAATAAACTTCCATCCATAATAAATCAATCATCACTTTCACCCTTTGGTAAAACAAATAGAAAAACAAGTGTGGCAAGTCATACAGTGTGGACCTAAATGCCAAAATCTAAAGTCTAGATCATAGGTAAACAAGTCGGTAGCATTTGTATCAATGACCTATCAAACACTTAGTCTTAGTTAAAACATTTGATAAACATGTCCTAGGATGCATCCTTCCTACAATGGGCATCAACATCAAAAATCACCTTAGCTATGTTACATTGGCAAAAGATATAGGTAACATTGACTATTTGGTTTTTATCTTTTCTTATGATTTATCTTGTTGACCCATTCCAAGGACCTTTCAATGATGCCTAAAAATTATTTAGAGATAAATTAATGGGGCATCGATCATTATCTTCCATTTGTTGTGCTTGTGAGATATTCTTGTAAAATAATCTTGGCACATACTTTCTTAGTTGTGAGTAGGGAGGTCGTTTGGGGTAGACTATTGACTATTGTGTATGCTTTGGTCTGAAATATTCTAAACTTCTAAACTACATTCCAATGAGTTTTCCATGTGTTAATATGTAAGTAAGAATTATCCTATATGTTTATAAAGTCAAATTCAATTGCACTAGATATAATTCCATCCTGGTTATTAATACCATGATGCATCACGTCTATGTGTTATATCAAAAATAAGGAATGGAAAAGATTCCCAATCCCAGAAATGATAAAATAATCAAATCTCATCACCATAATCTAATAAAGCCTTGACAACTCATGGACTTGTTGGAGTTCTGAAACAATCTCAAAATCAATGGTCAAATCCATTTATTTTATTCTTCTATCTTCTTTCCACACTTACATGGTATCAGTATAGTCAACAAAAATCAGAAATGCATCCATCCTACATCCACAAACCATTAGCATTCATACATTTTTCATAATCATGGCATACTCATATCATCTCATACGAGAGTGATGTCATCAAATGGTAAATTACATAAAGAAAAGCATATCCATCTCATCGCATGTCATAGAAAGATACTAAAAAAGAAGATGGAACATCCATTACATTGCATCCATATCATACATCACATCATAGATCATCTCATATCACATGGGATAAATAAAGAAATATGCCAATCACAAAACCATATGCACCCATACATAATCATAACACATACAATAAATGCATCACATCATAAATCAAATCGGGGCATCTCATATATCTATCTCAAAAATGAATTTCATGGTACAAATATCAGAGTCAAAATGTAGCTATCATAAATAATGCATATACAAGAGGCTATCAAAAATGAGTCGATGAATGTATGTACATATAAAAATCAGGTTGTATATCAAAAGTATGTCTACAAAATGGGGCATGATCTATCTCCTGCTCTATCTATCATCATTCCTCAACTGGTCTTGATGACCACCCAATGGCATTATGTGGCTCAGCTCTCCTGGTTTCCTGACTAAGGGCTACCCACCTGATCTACTCAGTTGTACCTAGCTCTTGTGTAAAAAATTTGGTTGCCTGCACGTTGGGGCAACATCCCGATAATATAAATTCCAATAGTAGGAGGCCTCTAAAACTACATCTTGATACATCTATGCTGAAATGGTCTAACCCTGGGCATCCACTGTGATAGCCTCCAACTACTACCTCCTAATAGTCTCCTCGATCAGCTAAATATCCAAGTCCTATTGTATCTGACACTCATGATCCCACTCTCTAGTCAATGTTTGAACCTGCTGCCTCAACTGGTCTCTCTCGGCTATAAGAGATTGAATTTGGGCATCTCTAGGATCATATCCCTATTTTTTTTTGTTGAAGTGTTGGAGGTGGTGGAGGTGATGGGGGTGCCCTTGAAACCTATCCCATGACTTTCTCTTGCCTACCTTGATTCTATCGGCCTTGATCCTATTGTTGGTCCTATCGACCCCTACCTGCCCCTTTACCCCTAGGTCTCCCACCTGGAGGTACCCCTATTGGATTTGTCAATCATAGAGGAAGCACAAACCATGCATCATATGTTGGAGTGGTCTTGGAATCTACATGTCCCTAGTCATAAACCCATGGTCAAGGACTAAGTTGTCTGAAGTCATCTATAACCACCTATGGTTGTTTTTGCGGACCTCGTGCTATTTCTTGAGAATTCCTTCCAAAAATAGTGGTGTACTCATCTACCGATGCATCCTGCACCTCACCAAACTTCCTAGTTACACACTCAGGTAGGTACCTCTCAATCTTCGTATGCTCATGACCTTGCATATATCAAGTTTGTCTGGCGTGGAACAACTATTGGTGATCATCGTACCAGGTGGGCATCTATAACCATGGTAGTGATCTGAACACAGTCATATCATCAATCACTCGTCACCAATATGGGATCCCCAATGGACCTATATTATATAGTGTGATCTATCTCTTATACCTAAAAACCACTAGCTCATCTTGATCCACATCTACTAATGCTACCATTGGTCTGAGCATAGCTATATGCTCCCATGCTCAAATATTTAATAATGTGACACCTATTGACAATTCTTGTCCCTAACCATAGTAGAACTAGTACATATCATGATCGAGTGAGGCCAACATGACCAATCTCCATGTGTAATGTGTCCTCCTATAAATCATCGTGTGCCATACAAGTTCCCAACTAGGATTGAATCCTTTGCCTTATCGGCCTAGAGTAATAATCCCAAAAATCAATGCCCCAACCACTAGTCTAAAGATGGGTGAGTTCCCTCGATAAATTTCTAGATCAATCTATGAGCTCGCGGCTATGACATCCTCCCAATGTAGAACCTCATGGCATGTGTCATACCTAGCATCTATGGCATAGATGGCTTACTCCACATGAATGGTTAGCTACAGTATCCTCCACACGTCCTCCAAAGTCACCATGGCCTTGTCAACCCTCCACTAATATAGTCATCATGGCCAAATGTTTCCTCACCTCGAGCATATATGCAATGAACTAGAGCCCCGATCTTCCTAAGGTGCTCCTATCTAGTCTCATCCAAATCATCTAACGCTACAAGCAACCCAAGCCAGTGCTTATGTGACATCAATGTTCATATAGCCTCCTACATCCACGATGCAAAAAACATCAAAATTTGGCTAAAATCAATAAATCTTTTGACTTTTGAACCCCCAATTGATAATCATCTCACTATTTACAAATGTGTCGCCATAAATATTTTAGCCAATAGCATCACCTAATTTCAAATTCACACTTGTGTTGCCCTAGATGCATAGGCGGGTCTCTAGATGCATAGGCATGTCTAAAATTAAAATTAAAATCTTGAGTGGTGTCACTATGTGCTCATGTGTCACCATAATTCTTAGTGTCGCCCTACCCAAATCCCACTAAGCGGTCTGATTTGTACTTGTGTCACTATAGTAAAAATGAAACCCTAATTTTAAATCGTAATATGTATCGCTATTTGTGATAGCATCACTAAAAGGGATAAAAGCTTCATTGAAAATCCTAAAAGTGTCACAATAGAGTGATGCCACAACTATCCTCAATTTCATGCCTAATAATTATATGAAAAAAATCAAAGTACAAGAAATTTTTTGATTTGCATACTGATGGTCCTATGGCTAGATGTCACTAGTACTCTCAAACTCGGTCATCAATGTGTCATGGAAGGACATGGCGAGCCATTTCATCAAAGGGTCAGAGCAAAACGTGAACGAAATCTCAAAGTGTGAATGCACAAATGAATTGAAAAATGACCCCTCCTATATTTAAGCAAGGAAATTAGGGTTTTTTTGCCCTATTTGAGGTGGGCAACTAGAATTTTGAGATTTTTTAGCCGTTTTTCAAGCCATGGAGCCTATGTTAAGCATTTTTAGTGTCTTGAGCCTATTTTCACATCCTATAGCCTATTTTCTATAGTTGAACCTTTGTTGAATCTTTGTTGCGAGCTCGACCAAAAAATTGAATTTTTTGCCTGACCTCTTGAGGGGGTAGGGTACCAACTTAATTTCTTTCGTTGGGGCAATAGTGGGGCATCCAAAAAAAAATTAAAAAATGAACTTTTGATTTGAGAAGCAGCATCAATCTGAAAAGCGTCATTCTTTGAGCCAATGTAACATGTTCCTCACTTCAAAGAAGGGGAAAATGTAGACACTTAAAAATGTCATGAATGATAGTACACACTTGAATCTGATCACTAATATCATTTCATCCTGAATTCACCTTATTTTTGCCTACTTGATTAAATAAGCCTAGTAATTTAATTAAATACATCATTTTCAACTATTAATCTAATTGATCCAATTAGGTTAATGCACCCCCTTTTGCATTCACCTCCCATCCTGTTTGATTGAATAAATCAAATTATTCAATTTAACCCCCTTATGTCCTCTCATTTAATTAAATAATCTAAATCATTTAATTAAATGTCACTTACCCCTTTTCATTAAATAAACTAATTATTTAATGATAATCTTCATATTCTTCATCTTGCACAATTAAAAATTAGTTTTAATTACTAATTACTAATTTTCCTCACACATCCACTTGCATAGGGAAAATTCCAAAGGAATATTCTTCTATTTGGCTCCAAAAATGGAATATTCTTTCCTAACAAACTTTGTAACAAACTTTCAAAGTTGTTACAAAGTGTGTAAATTTTTGAATCATTATGAGATCTTGATGATTTCTTTGATCCATGTGATATTTGATTCTCATCCATTGATTAGAATCCTTGATCCATATTTCACCCTTGAATCCATCTTGACCATTGATTGATCCTTTTCATCTTAACCATTGATTCTTCATTTGCTCTCCTATAAATACTTCACATTTTGGATATAAATGGATCCACCTCCGTAAAGAAAATTTATGTTGCCCGTTTGAATACTATCTCTATTCATACTTGCACCATTATCAATCTTTTTCATCCTTTTCATCCACCCATAGCATTGTTTTATCAAATTTAGCTTAGTTTTTCAACAATGGAATTCGATTAATCATTCATTTCATCCAAGGGATTAGGAAAGGGTCATTATTCCACACCAATACGACACCACTCCCCCAATGGTATAAGGTTTGGAGTTCTAGATCGGGTTTCTTTTTAGCTTTCATGTTTATTTCATGCTTAGTTTAATGGTTTCTTAGTTTTTGAAGCTTTCGAACATCTCATTGGGATTGTAGCTTAGGGGGTTAAATAATGCTTAAATTCATTAGGATCTATTGTATTTAACCTATTCTATGATTACAATCACAATAACTAATGGTATATAACGTTGAAATAAAATAATGGGAGGTCTATCTACAATAATTTGGTTCATATCAAACCTTCTTTATCATCCCCTCATAAAATAGACAACAAGGCTATGTCAAGCACAATATTGCTCCTTTGAAGTGGTTTTCTAATTTCCACAATAATTTGTATACCATATTAGAACACATGGGTTCAATTTATCTCTCTTGATGATAAAATAAAAGGGAAATCAAACAACAAAAGGAAAGGAGAAAAAATTATTTGATTTGCAAGATTTCCTTATGGCACTAGGAAATAGCATACACAACTTGTCTTTTAAAGACTAAATTAAAAATAAAAGATAAAAAAGTGTATATTTTATCTTTAATATCACCTTTCAATGGGAAGAGAGAGCATACACATATAATAAGTTCTCACAAACAAAGCATGCAAGAGTTCATTCTATTAGCATACAAGTGTGCAACTAAGCTAGTGATAAAAAAAGGTAGATCTTTGCACAAGGGAAAGTAATATAAAAACAAGTTAGTCATTTTTACAAGTGCCTTGGACTAGTGAAATGCTAAAAAAATATGGGGTTAACACTAGAAGTTTGTAAATAATAATAAGTTAAAAACACAGAACTCAAGAAAAATGATCAAATTAACCAAGAAATAGGCACAATGATCTTAGAACATAGATGCTTAAAGATAAGAAAAATGCTAAAATATGAGTTGTATATTTACTAATTAATTGCCTTAGGTGCACTTATTGCTGAAGTGGGTGCATTGAGATATAAATTTATATGTTAAAATAAAATAAAAATATTGAAAAGTGAAACATGCATAGTAGAACAAAATGAGTTAGTAAAAATCCTAAAAATAGAAACCTATAAAGGAAAGGTTTTAAATTAAAAATAGAAACCTATAAAGGAAAGGTTTTAAATTATGATAAAAATAGTAGGTTAGTAATTAAATAGAGACTAAAACTAAAAAGTATGAGGGTAGATGCATGAATTGAAATTTGAAAAATCATGTTGAAATAAGATCCAAATGTGTTGAACTATCAAAATACAAAAAAAGAGTTACAAAAAAGATGTTAGAAGGGAGGTGGGTCTCATTGGGTGTGCTAAAATGTATGTATATAATCATAGAACACAATCAAGGATTCAAACTAATAAATTTAATCCTTATTACACATTTAAATACAACATTTATATTGAGTTAATCAATATGCATTAAAAAATGAAAGATAATAAGAAATCCCTCACCTACAAGTCCCTTGTTGCACCAAAGGTTGATGTGCTCAAAATTGATTGTTGTGTGCAATATTGGATGTAAGTTGTTCAATATAGTAGCATAACTTTACATTTAAGTTTATTCTTAAAATGATCTTATATGATGAGTTATTTATAGATTTAGAGGATATGGGATCAGTGGTTAGTGATTATATTGAGAACTTGATGCATAAAAAGACTCTAAGTGCCACTTTGTTAAAAATGCATTTGAGGAGGTCCATGATCTAAGGAATTTGTAGAGATATGTTTTTCTTTAAGAAAATAGAGGGCGAGGATCCAAAAAATATTTTATTTGAGTCGTGTGCTTTGCATTGAGCCATGTGCAAGGTTGACTTGGCTAAGATTTCATGATTTAGATTATGCAAAAAAACTAGCTACTTAACTAATTATTTTTAGTCAGCTAATACATTGAGGAAAAAAATGGGAATTAAATAAATAGGATATATTTATTTTATTTATTAAGTATGGTAGGAATAATGAACTTAAATAAATAAATCTTGAATTTATTTATTTAAGGCTAGAAGTAGAAAATAGGAGAAACTCATTTAATTAATGCTAGAGAAAGAATTAGTTTGTTAATATTGTTTAATTAATATTGGTAGAAAACATTTAGATAGTTAATTAAATAAATAGAATTTGTTTAATTAATTAAAAGGTGGTGATGTGAAGGGAATGGATGATAGAAAAAATATCTAGAGGAAATTTAAGGTGTCTACTAGAGGAAATTTAAGGTGTCTACAACGAGTTTACAAACTTAATAGATGAATGGATTCTCCTAAATCAAACCCCTTTGGTGGGGATATATTAATGGTGATGAGCAATATTGAAGATGACATATATAGACATACAAATATCTTTATATGACAATGATTTGTAGATTTAATTATTTGGTTCCTAGAAATTTAAGTGTGCTATAATTATTTTCTTTATAATAACCTATCAATTAATTACACATTAAATGTATTTAAATACCATGAAAAAATAACATGTATAAATGTGTGTTAAAATTTAGTTCATAATGACTAGTAGAAGGTGGTAGGAAATGTAGAATTTGAATTTTAATAATTTAAATTTCAAGTGCATTCTCATACATCTTGGGATTGAACCAAGACAATCTCAAGTCAATCAAAAATTAACCTTGGATAAAATATGATGGTTTTCAAACAAGGAATGTGTGGAAGTACAAATGAATATCCTATCAATGATAGAAAAAGTTATAAATGTTTAGAATTTGGTGTAAGAAAAAGTTTCCTAAATCAATATAAGGTCATGATCTAAACCTAAGAAAATATCATGTAAATTATCAATATATTATTACATTTTAAACATTCTAAAAACTAGAAATCACACCTCAAGGTGTGTAATGGGTATGATGAAGAGGTGTGGTAGGTCAATTAGGAAAAAAATTGGTATATTTTTTACATGCATTTGTGTAGTGCATGAGGTAAATTAGTAGGAAATTTAGTAAATGATATTGTTTGTGCAAAAAAGGTCTTAATGGATAAGTGATAGCTTCAAATAAACTATGCATATATAGTTGAACACACCTTGATACTAAGAGGGGGTGAATCAGTATCTTCAAAACTTAAACCCTTTAGCACAATGAAATTTCAGACTTCTAACCAAATCAACAACCTTTAAATAGATCAGAAACTCTTAATCTAATTAGTAGCAATGAAATATAAAGTAATGAACAAACATGCACAGGAGAACACCAGGTATACGTGGAAAACCCAAGAAGGGAAAACCATGGTGAGAAATCTCACAATATATTTATAAGATTAAAATTTATTTTAAGGCATGTTGCTTAAGAAAGAACACTCCTTTGTGAAGGACTTGCAAACTAAGGTGCACAACCTTATGGCAAGATACAAAGAACTTGCAGGCTAAGGTGCACAACCTTAGGGCAAGATACAAGGACCTTATAAGGAGACTCGTTATCTTTCAATAGGATACATGAAGATTTAGATTTACAACATATGTCAATAATACACTTTGTTGACTGAGGAATTTAAGTGCATCTGAATTGTATTTTCACAGCTCACATTTCTTACTGCATAACAACACACACACTCTTCTAACTTACTACATTGTTCCTCACACATTCCACACATTTTAACTATTTTTTTTTTTTAATTTATATCCTCCACAAGAAGGAAAACATTAAATTAGGTTGGCCAAAATAGGAGACAAACAATAATCTCAACAAGTCGACCACAAAACATAATTACAGTGAAAAAGGTCATATCTAGGAGATATAGAGGAATGAAAAATACTTAAATTATGCCTTCCAATGTGATCTTAAAAATTAAACATGGCACACAATATCCCAAGTCAACAACAAGGAAACGTGTAGAAGAAATGTGTAGCACATTGCTAGTCAGCACAAACACACATCTTCCAACATAATCTACTTAATACAGTTCTCAACAAGATAGGGCAAGACCCAAACACATCTTAACACAACCTTAATTGTTGAAACAAACCCCCAAGCACATAGCACAAGCAAGAGAACAAGACTTGTTGGCCAAACAACCAAATATTACCCAAAAAAACAACTCAAACAATATGCAAAACCAAAGAGATCAACCATTGATGTGCAGACCACAAAGAGACATTCCATGAACATCTTAAAAACTTCCATATACTTCTTTCTCACTATTATCCCAAAAAAACTTATCACAAAACAAATAGAAACAAAACACTTCATCCTAGAAGCACAAAAGACGTAGTCATGAGATAGAATATTAAAAAACCAACTTGCGATAAACTTCATCACATGAAGGCTAAACTAAGACATTACATAACCACTATAAGCATTTCCACCAAGTCATAGGAACATAAACAATAATACAGATAAATGTGGAGAATTTTTCAAACCATTCCTAACAAGTAGCCAAACTACCAAATCATTACAATTACCAAAGACTTCCTCGACAACATTGGTGACCTGAAAATATAAGAGTGCAACACCCAAAGACCATAAACATTGAATCCCAAATGATAAGACCACATCTCCAAAAGTGGAGGAATGTGAAGCATTCTCCCAATCAGTCTTCAAAGAAACTTCCTACAACGGACTATAACTTCCTTGTAGCAACACATACTTCCTCGGGAACAATAAGAAAAAGAATACAAAATACTAAATACCATCAAAAATATATCCCTAACATTATAATTACTTCTAATCCTCATCTTAATATATCATCATGATATCACCTTTGTTGACAACAAAAATGTACTCAAGGCATGAAATCCAACCATGAAAATAAGCAATGTCATTGTTTTAGAACATCATCATAATATACCATTAACATACAGATGTAAGCAGTAATCATAGCCCAAACTGAGTATTGACATCAATGACAAACCAAACTAAGTATTGACATAAATGACAACCTTAGGTAATATATGTGCAACAATATCCCCCTTTTGCCTTGATGATAATGCACACCTTCTTATTCTCCCCCTTTGACATCAAGGGAAAAGGGAAAATGTCTTAATTTAAATCATCAACACATTCTCAACGACTATAATTTTCCTTCAGATAATTATACATGATCCCCCTATTAGCAGCAACCAACCAACTACCTACTCCTCCTAAGAGGTAGCTCACATAAATCTAGGAGAAAAGGATATGATATGAATTTCTCCCCTAGGATGGATGGATCTAGTTAGAAGGAGGGGAAGGGTATGTGCAGGATCATCATGGAAAAAACAAGCCCTTAAGTGGCGATAAAATTTAGAAAAATCAGAGTTAGGAAACTTGACATAAAAATTTGAATAAGTTATCTATATTATTTTAAAAATATGAAAGAATAGAATCTGTAGAAAATTTAATGTAGTTTCTAAAATACTAGGTTTATTTAAAAAACTAAAAAATCTATTTGGTGAAAATTTGAAATTTCAATGCAGTAGTAATTAAATTTTAAGGAAAAAATATGAAGTAGGGGTCTGTCTAACCATCCTAACGACAATAAAATGATAATATTATTTTATAATATTTTAGATATAAGTAGAGGACTCATGTATCGATGTGATACATATTTTTTTGTAATTTTTTTCCAAGTGAATAATTAATTATGCATTTTTTTATTACAAATTCTAAAAAATATAAAAACTCATATGTCTGACCACCTTAACTTGGTCAAAACTTCATGAAATTCAATTTTATTTTTTTTAATCCTATAGTATACGAAACATAGAATGTGATGCATGTTTCAGATTCAAAAAATGTGATACCATTTGAAAACTATAGATGTTTTTCAATCAACCTATCAATCGGGACTTTAGTCGTAATTCAAATAGAAAATGAATAATAATTATTTATTAAATTCAAAGTAAAGCATAATTTATATTGGTGGAAATTTTAGAATCTCCTTTAAAAACCCTTTTTGTTTCATCAATTTTGGGTGAAAAAAAATTCGTCAGCCCATGGGCCATCATATCACTTACATATCGCCACTTTTTTGCTCATCATGATCCTGCACATACCCAGAAATGAACCCTAACTTCTAGTAGAGATACTCAAAAGTATCCCTTAAAATCACCTTAGTGAAAATGTCTACAATCTGATCCTTAGTAGGATCATACTCCAATCTAACTTCTTTTTTTGTAGCCTTCTCTCTTAGAAAGTGATACTAGTTAGAAATATGTTTGGTCCTTTAATGCATCACTAGATTCTTGTAATTTTTTATTGCACTAGTATTATCACACAATTTGGGAATGGGTTCAGCATACACCACCTTTATATCCTTCAAAGTCTATTTCATCCAAAGAACCTAGGTTTGGCAAGATGTTGCAGCAATATACTCAACTTTTGTAGTGGATAAGCACACTAAGTCTTCCTTCTTACTAAACCAAGAGACCTATCTACCTCATAAGAAAATTCACTTATATTAGTGCTTCTTTGGTCATCCACACATCTTTCCCAATCACGTCAATTATCTAAGGACTCAAGGAGAAATTATCATCCTTCTTGTATCACAAACCATAATCTGAAGTACCCTTCAAATATTTGAATATTCTTTTTGCTACTTTATCATCATTTTTCTTAGGATTAGCTTTGTATCTAGCAACCAAATATACTACATGCATAATATCAAGTTTAGAAGCAATCAAGTACAATAAATCTCTAATCATAGACCTATAAAAATTTTGATCAATCTCGTGTGACTCATTAGCCTTTCTCAAGTGACAACCGATAACCATAGGAGTACTCATTGGTTTGGAAATATCCATGCCAAACTTCTTCAACATCTCTCTAACATAATTATCTTAAGAAATAAAGATACCATCATCTAGTTGAACAATTTGAAGCCTAAGGAAGAAATACAACTCACCAATCATAGAAATCTCACACTCTTTCTGCATTGACTCTTTTTTGAAACCTTTCTAAAGTAAGTACTTATCCCACCAAGCATACCAAGCTCTGAGAACTTGCTTGAGTCCATAAAAATATTTCTTGAGTTTGTACACCATGTCTAAACCTTTAGATAGCTAGAAACCATTTGGTTGCTCAATGAAGACCCCTTCCTTTAAATCACCATTAAAAAAGGTTTACTTGACATCCATATGATAGACCTTAAAATTCTTGTGAGCAACAAAGACAAGAAACATCTTGATTACCTCCATTCTGGCTACCAAAGAAAAATTCTCCTCAAAATCAATACCTTCAACTTGTGAATAACCCTTACACACCAATCTTTATTTGTTCCTCATAACTTCGCCATGTTCATGCATATTTTTTTGAAACACTCACTTTTTTCTTATAACATTCTTATCAGTAGGTATGGGAACCAATTCTCATGTCTAATTATTTTCTATCTGATTCAATTCTTCTTTCATTTCCTTCATCCATCCTTTATCTTTTCCAACGTTAGAAAAGGTCTTGGGCTCTACGTTTGATACTAAGCACAAATTCACTTGCTCACTTTCTTTTGCAAGCCTTCTCTTGGTTTATACACCTTCATTCTTATCTCCAAGGATCTAATTGAGTGAATGGTTCCTCTAAACATTGTTTTCTACATTCTTAGGGGGCTTTTTTTATTCTTGTGCCTTCTCTTCTTTCTCTTATTTTTCTTCTTCAATGTAGGGAGGTATATCAGATCTGCAAAACTCTAGTTATTGTGAGATATGACACAAATCTTCATCTATATTAACATTTTTTCTTCCAATCATCTTTCCCAATCTCTTGTTGTAGAATCCATAGGCCTTTCTTATGGTTGAGTAACCAAGGAATATCCCTTCATCACACCATGATTCAAACTTTCCAAGGTCTTCTTCATCTCTCCTGATGTAGTATTTGCTACCAAATATCCTAAAATATCCAACAAAGGGGGGTCTTCCATACCATAGCTCATAAGGGATCTTATTGCTATTGACCCTCAATTGTACTCTATTAAGCAGGTAGATAGCAATATGAACTGCTTCCTTCCAATACATGTCAAATAGATCTACATATTTTAACATTACTAGATAGACATCTCTTGCATATTCCTACTCTTCATCTCTACTACCCCATTCTATTGAGGGGCCCTAGAAGAAAATAGATGTCTCCTAATACCATGATCTTCACAAAAAGAAAAAAAATCATTTGAATTAAATTCACCTCCTCTATCTGATCTTAAGAATTTGATATTAGCATTCATTCCATTCTCAACATTTTCTTTAAAAATCTTAAACTTATCATAGGCTTCAGATTTTACTCATAAAAATGTAACCCAAATCATTCAAGAGTAATCATCAACAAGAAACATGAAATACATTTCACCTTGTTGACTCTTTATTCTTGTAATTTTTGAATGATCAATGTGAATAAGATATAATGGCATTGTAGAAGAACACTCCTTTCTAGATTGAAACTTGTTTGTTTCTACTTTCCCATTTGACGCTCCTTACATAAATTGTTTGCAAGCTTAGTTATCTTAGGCATATCTCTCACTAAATGAGTAGAGTTGATCTTCACCATATATTCAAAATTTATGTGTCCCATCCACTTGTGCCACAAACAACACTCACCAGATTGAGCCAATAAACAGGTTCTTCCATTTGCCTCCTTTAGATGATAGAAATTTCCATTTCTCCTAGTGCCTTGTGTAACTAATATTTTTAACCTTGTCTTCTTGATCTCATAACCTTTGGCATGAAATTTAAGGTCGTATCCTTTACTTCACATCTGAATAACACTAAGAATATTATGCTTCAACCCTTTGACATAGAGTACATCCCCAGTCTTGTTATTTCCATCAATGATTATAGCACCCTTTCCACAAATTTGTGTTGACTCATCACCACCAAACTTGACAGCTCAACCATTCCACTTCTTAAGTTTGATTAAATCTCCCCTTGTAACAATTCATGTGGTTAGATAAACCACTAAAAATTACCCAATAATTTTCTTCTTCCTTTGCATGAAAGTCAGTCCACACAACCATAGTTTTTCATTATCTTTATCAGCCTATAAGGTGTGAAACTTCTCACATTTTTTAGTATCACTCTTTTTGTCACCAACTTTCAAGGCCATGAAGATTGTTTTATAATTTGATCCATCGTGATCCTAATCTTCTGAGGAACAACTACTCTCCTTGGAATGAAGGATCCTTTTGAACTTCTCTCTTTTTTTGTTATCCTCGCATTCTTTAAAAGGACATTTAGAGGCAAAACGACCAATTCTCCCATAATTGAAGTACTTGAAAGGTAACTTACCTTTGTATTTAGTTGTCCCCTTCTTCAATCTTCTCACAAATTTTGCTTCTACCTCGTCAAATTCATTATATTGATCAGTTATTTCATGTTATGCCTTCCTATTGACTTTGAATGTTGCTTCCTTCTTTGGAGCATCTTTTTCAAACTCTCTCATTTCAAAGGTAGTGAGAGAACCAAAAAATTGATCTACTGAATAGTTATCCAAGTCCATAGACTCCTCAATAGCAGATGATTTAGGACTATAATATTTAGGGAGACATCTCAAAACCTTCCTCACAATATCATCTTCTTTCACTTCTCCACCAAGACCTCTAATGGCATTAACTATTTCATCCATCCAGAGCATATAACTAGTAATATATTCATCCTCTATCATCCTCAAGGTCTCAAATTTTCTCTTGAAGTTTTGCATCATGACTTGCTTCACTTTACTATCACCTTCATTAACATTGCTAATTTTTCCTAGAAATCCTTAGAAAAACTATAATTCATCACCTTCAAAAGTTTTGGATCATCTCACCCACTTAAGATAGCATTATTTGTCTTAGTATTGTTCTCATACAACCTAAAACATCGAAAAATAGGTTTAGGGGGAGATAGATAAAGGGGTTCACCAAAATGATAATAGATAGACCTATTCTCCTTTATTTCAATAGGAAATGAGATCCACACAATGAATTGATTGTCAAACTTTATGTGAATCAATCTAAAATTGGAATCTTCAAATTTCCTTATGATTGAAGTATGGGGGTCAAGGAGAAAAAACACTTTGGGGAGAGAAACTAAATATAGTAAGCTAACACCAAAATGCAATCTAACACTTGATACAATAAGATTAAGCTCAATAGTTAAGAACCTACAATAAAATTGTAGATTAGAGAAAGGAATATCTAAGTGTACCTTTCACCAAGAGTCAGTTTCTAAAGCTGATATGGCACTCATTCACCTAGGGACAAATGGGCCCTTTGTTAGGTTTATTCTACAACTTGTGAGAGCCTCTTGTCCTATATTTGCACTTCCAAATTCTCTAAGTTTCAATTTCGTAAAGTTTGTAACAACTTCAGGATCTTAGTTTCTGTGAGAACATGACAACTTTGACAACTTTTGCAAGTTTGAAAATTTCTTCCATTTTGCTCTTCAAAGGATCTTCAAGCCTTCTTCAACCTAAATTTGAAAACACGGCATAAGAGCAAAAAATTGTTTGTTTTTGGTGGATGGGGGTTTTCCTTGGTCAAATCCCGTTTTGGTAATTAAACCTTGAAATGAATAAAAGCATGAAAAAGGGAATGAAGAATGAAAAAATCTATGTTACCACTCAACAAACCCTTGAATAATTCCTTGAATGAAGGTTTGAAACTTGCATGAAATGGTTGAAATGGATGTGGATCTTGATCTTGAATTGTCATGTCCCCTGAAATTGTAACACCAAATATGAAATATTAAAATACAAATAACAAATTCAAATGAATATTAAAATTTAAATATGAGTAGTCACAATTTAAATATTATAATTATAATTATCATAGATAAAATTATAATTATAATATGAATATCATAGTGTGAAACAGAATAATTAATATTAGTAATTATAAATATCATAATAATAAAAATAATATTCACATGAATATAATTAATACAATTATCATAACAAATATATATAATACAATTCATACATCAGTATAATTATAATTACCTTGGGTAGTATTATAATTTTATCATAATTCACAAGAACCATTAATATTAAGTGTCACAATAAATAATAATAATAAAATATGTTGACTAAATAAATCACAAAGGAAATAATAATGAAATAGCTCCTTGACACAATGAATAGGCCAAAGGGTGCAATGATTCCTAACCATTTCCCCTAAGTCATCGATCCCTAGCAAAAAGATATCATAATTATTAATAAATATAAAAGCAATGGTCATAACAAATAAGTGATCCTTAATGAAGAGTTGTGTATTTAGAGACCTAATCATATATATAAGACAGGTAATCCCAACAAAAGGACCAATAGAAAATGGAATATGAATAAGGAAAATAAGGATAATAGCTAGCATCTATCAATGATAAAGAGGAATAGTTTCTAAAAGAAGAATCTTTATAGATTGAGAAGTATATAGGAGGTTCTACAAACTCAATCAAAAATAAAGGTAAGTATTTAGTGTTATAAATAATTAACTCAATAAATATGTTAAGGATGTGAGTAAAGATCTCAGTCGGTATTTTATAGATTAATTAATTATCATTTTATGGAATAATAGTTTATGCTTACGAATATATTAGGAAGGTAGACAATAAAGTAAAAATTAAAATTAAATAAGGGATGAATTTCTTATATATTTAAATAAAAATATTTATAAACATAATAGGAATGTAGATAATAATGATGGATAAATATATGTTATGAATTTAAATAATAATGGGAAAAAATACAATTTACACATAGAGATATTCATCTAGTTCTTGTTATTGTTTGATGGCATTTTGAAGTAGCAAGATTATGCGTACTATTTATTCTTGTAACATTACTAAGTATGTTTTGGACATCTAATTATTGGACGATTGAATGCAATTGTATACATATTGTTATTTAAAATCATCACCAATCAATCATAGGGGAATGTTGATAGGAAATTCTATTAAATTGAGTAGGTACTAGACTTCTCTCTAGGTATTCCACTCCTAAGATGGATAACTATGTGTCATGCCATCAAGAGCTAAGGGGGTGATATCCGCTCTTGGGCTCAAGAATAGGATTTCTACAGGCCTCCTATGGTAACCTTCTCCCCAACTCTCACATGGTTGGTTGCTGGGTAGACTTGAGGGCTCTCGATCATAATTAGGATGGATAAGGATCGATAAGGAAAGAAGGTACAAGTGTATCCCCTAAGCACACCACCCTGGGTTGAAGGAATGTATGTCTACCTATTGGGTCCAAGGGGTGGGTTGTCTTGGTTAGGTGCTCATTCTCTTGCACTTAGATGGATAGGTTCTAGCGGACTTATCATTTTCCCATCCAATTCCTCTTATGATTGGACTTCCCTGAATATGATGGTGTTTTCCTTATGTAATTGTATTGTGCAAATAAGATGAGGATATTTATTATACATGTTTGATATGTTAGATAGATAAGGATATTTATTATATGTTTGGCTATATAAATTATACTCTAATATTATCTAACATGGTTGGAGGATATAAATCAAGATTCATCTCCTTGAAGCATTTAATTGATAAGTTGTAACCCTAACTGCATTAACTTGTGTTTCTAGGGCAAGAATTAGGGTAATTTCAAAAGGGGACATTACATGAATCTTGCTTGAAATAACGCTTTGAAAACTTGATTGGATCATGAAACCTACATCACAATGTTAGGTCCACCAATATGCATGATGGAAGAAGACTTTGATATGATAATAGGATATTTATTGCTGCATTAAAACTCTAATAAATCTGCCTTTGAATGCCTTTAATTTATGTTGAAATGCTCCAATAGTATTCATGAAACTCTCATAAAATCGCTAGGTTGCTTAGATAAAAAAAATGCTAGGTGAAACATAGTGAAATAACCTTATATTTATAGATATATGTATCCTTAATTTATCGAAATTCAAATATCACAAGCCTACATCTGAATATACACTTAGAGACATAAAAATCCAACCAGAAACAAAATTTAAATTTAGGTCCTAATGTCTAGGGACGACCCATTTTCCCATGGGTGAATGGGTCCCAAGTCCCTAAGCCTAGGACACACATTGCTCCATATAAAGTGTTATGTTAAGGAATTAATGAATGTCAGGTTTCCCCTTCAAAAAATGTAATAAATAGGCTTGGAAAATGAATTAAAGGGCCAATTAAGGCATAATTAATCTTAATTAATTAAGGGATCCATAAATAAGTGTGAAAGTGTAAATAAATGCAACTTACAACACTAAAGTAAGGCATAATTAAATCCAATTTAATAGGAGGGCCCAAACAAGTTAGAAAATGTAAAGGGATACATTTTCCATCACTACATAACCTAATATCAGCTAGATCTATTAGAGGAGTAGCAAGAGTAGTGTAACCATCTTTGATAGATTTCCAAATACCAAAACTCAAGGAGGAAAGATAGAATTCCATTCTTACTTTCCAAAAGGTTTAATATGCTCATTCAAACCTAGGGCCCTTGTAAAACCCATCATATCCCATCTTGGACCTTCCTCAAGTGGTTAAGCTCCTTCTGAGGAACTTGGTTGTGATACCAATTGTTGAACACACCTTGATACTAAGAGGGGGGGTGAATCAATATCTTCAAAACTTAAACCCTTCAGCACAATGCAATTTTGGAATTCTAAGGGGATCAACAACCTTTAAATAGATCAACAACTCTTAATCTAATTAGTAGTAATGAAAGATAAAGAAATGAATAAAAATGCATAAGATAACACCAGATAAATGTTGAAAACCAAAGAAGAGAAAAACATGGTGATAAATCTTACATATTAATAAGATTACAATTTGTTTTAAGGATCACTACCTAAGGAAGCATTTTGCTCCCTAAAAGATTTGTAGACTAAGGTGCACAAACTTGGGGAAAGATACAAAGGACTTGCAGGCTAAGGTGCACAACCTCGAGGCAATATACAAGGAACTACTAGGGAGACTCACCATCTCTAAGTAGGACACATGAAGATTTCAATTTACAATATATGTCAACAATACACTATGTTGATTAAGGCGTTGAAGCACATCTGAATTGTATTTTAACAACTCGCATTGCTTACTACATCACACCACACACACTCTTTCAACTTACTAAAAAAAATTTCACACATTCCACACATTTCAACCAAAATTTTCTTCCATTTATACCCTTCATAAGAAGGAAAACATCAAATTAGGCTGGCCAAAACAAGAGACAAACAATAATCTCAATAAGTCAGGCACAAAACATGATTACGGTGAAAGCGGTCCTATCCAAGAGATAGAGAGGACTAAAAAAAATTTATTAAACCTTCCAATATGATCACAAACATCAAACATGTTGGTGCACAAAATCCCAAGTTTGCAACAAGGAAACATGTAGAAGAAACATGTAGCACATTGCCAGACAGCCCAAAAACACATCCTCCAATAGAATTTACTTAATGTGGTTCTCAATAGGATAGGACCAAACTAGAAAAAATATTAACATAACCTTAATTTTTAGTGTAGACCCCCAAGCACATAACGCAAGCAAGAGAACAAGCCATGTTGGCAAAAAAACCACAAATTACATAGAAAATCAACTCAAACAATATGCAACACTAAAGAGATCAATAATTGATGTGTAGACCAGAAAGGGACAGTTTATGAACATCTAACAACACTTACATATACTTTTTTCTCAATTTCATGCCAAAAACAAATATCACAAAAGAAACAAAAACAAAATACTTCATCCTAGAAGCCCAGAAGACACAGGCCTAAGATAGAACATTAAAAAACCAACTTACGGTAAACTTCATCACATGAAAGCTAAACTAA
This sequence comes from Sequoiadendron giganteum, assembly GCA_007115665.2. Taxonomy (NCBI): domain Eukaryota; kingdom Viridiplantae; phylum Streptophyta; class Pinopsida; order Cupressales; family Cupressaceae; genus Sequoiadendron; species Sequoiadendron giganteum. Next base: position 289,273,443 of record CM021110.1, on the reverse strand, counting down.
TACATTGCACAGACACTAGAAGTGCATCCACCAAGCCATAGGAATAGAAATAGTAATATGGAGAAATGTGGAGAAATTTTTGGACCAGGCCTAACAAGAGTCCAAATAACCAACTCACTACAATTACCAAAGACTTCCTTGGCAAAACTAATGACCTTAAAAGATAAGAATGCAACACCCACATACTATAAACACTAAATCCCAAACCCCAATACCATATCTTCAAAAGTGGAGGAATGCAGAGAATTCTCCCAATCAGTCTTCAAAGCAACTTCCTACATCAAAAACCTTCACCAACGTTCAGAGACCAGAACTTCCTTGTAGCAAAACATACTTCCTTAGGAATAATATGATAGAGAATACAACATACTAAATACCATCAACAACATATCCTCAACATCAGCATTACATCTAATCCTCATCTTAATACTTTTGAAAAGGGGGGAAATATAGGGTCACCATAATGAAACATATGATTCACCTATTTCTCCTAGAATTTCATTCAAAATGTGTGATATAATGTGAAAATGAGAAACAGTAACCAAATCAAACCAAACTAACAGTCAAAAGGAAAATATGGAAAGGGTAAAATATTATGTACCTATCACCAAAGATGCTTTTTTAGACCTCGTTGAGGACTCATTCACCCTATGGTGAATGGGTCCTGGCTAGGGCTCCTAAAAATTAGTTTTTGGGTTCTATTATTCTATGCTTGTACTCCCAAATTCTATTTTTTCACTATCGAAGAGATGTAAATAAAACTTGTAGATAATTTTACATGATTTGACAACTTCTCTTGCAACTTTTATAAATTTACAACGTTCTTCAATTTTTCTCTCCAATTGATCTTCAACCTAAAACCTAAAATAACACATCAAAGAGGGGAAAATGTTGTTTTATTATGGAATAGGGGTTTTCCTTGGTCAAACCCCATTTTGGTAATTAAACCTTATGATGAAACAAATAAATATGAATGGATGAAACAATGAAACATGGACAATGATACCTTATTTACAACCTTGGATAAATCTACAAACTAGCATGAAGTCTCAATAAATGTAGATCTTGATCATGAAACTTGATGTGAAACAATGTGTTTGATATGTTTGATTTGATCTTGAACACTACATCAACATATTATCTTAAACAACATGCATATGCAATACATATTTGACATGACAATAGAATCTTGATTACTGCAATATTCTTCAATAATTCTGCCCTTGAATGCCTTAGAAATTCTCACTTGAATGCTTTAGGATCTTAGCTTGCAAATTCTAGGTGAAACATAAGTGAAATAGCCTTATATTTATACATATCTTAAGATTAATTCCTGAAATTCAAATATCACAAGCCAACATTGAATTATAGATTTGAAATCATTAAAATACCACCAAAAACATATCTAAAAGATGGGTCCTAGGTCTAAGTGAGAACCCATTCGCCATAGGGAAAATGGGTCCTAGGCCACTTACCTAGGACACACATCGGACAAGGTGAAATTTCATGTAAAAATAGGGTCCTAGGACTAAGTGAGGACCCATTCGCCCTATGGTGAATGGGTCCTAGGTCACCTACCTAAGACACACATCTTCCAAATTTGAGTGTTGTGAAATAGCATTTATGGATGTCAAGTTCTATCCCTCAACATTTTTATTTAATTAGGGTTTGATTTGAATTAAATAGGTCAATTAAGTAAAATTAACCTCAATCAACTAATTAATCCCTAGATTAATGTGAAACTATAAAGGTACACTTTACAACACCCTAAATAAGGCACAATTAAGTCCATTTAATTAAAAAGGGCCCTAAACTTAATGTGAATATGAAAAACATATTACAACACTAAATTAAGGCAACATTAGGCTCATTTTATTATTAATTATTCCCAAATTAAGTGTGGAAAAGGGGATACTTTTTCTTACACTATATTTTTCCCCCACTTTAGTGAGAGTATGACCCCATGTCAAACTCACACTAAATTCGACATTCAAGACACTTATGTATGCATCAATGATAAAGATACACAAGAATACAACATTAGAAACCAAGAATAATCAAGCCTAGATTGTCCAACGTAATGTGGAACACATCTAAGCTATCGTTTTGCACTCACTCTGAGGTAGTGAAACTTCAAGTTGTCCACTAGGAAAGTCTTCCACTATGGTGGAAAATGAGAGAATCATATTAGGCTCCCATACCATATCATATATATCCTCTTGACAACTTCAATAAGGCACCACAATGCTAGGCAAGGATTCACAGACAAGCAAGGTGTGTTATACTAGGTGGCCTTGAATTTTAGGGTTCGAGCTTCACAAGGTTAGCAAGCTGCATTATTCCAAACACTTATGAAAATTATATATATAGGTTTTTGTTTAAGGGGATCTTGCTTCATTTGTGTAAGGTCTTCTTCTTAGGGATCATCATGCCTAATGTCTCCAAGAGAGGAAAAGTCAAGAGTAAAATTTTTGCAACTTAGGGAATGCAATGTGTCACATCACTACTAAGAGGAAAGTTTTATTCTAAGAAATATCACACTCTTGGAGGACATCAAACCCAATGATACCACCAAGAAAAGGATACATCATAAGAAAAAAAAAATTGCACCATGAAACATGAAAAATGTTGAAATATCGATGTATGCCCCCACTTTAAAGCAGTTGCTAACACCAAATTATTATGAGAAAATTCTTTAATGTAGCCAATTTGTACTCCTAATACATGAGATCTTCCTCAGAAAGTCCCTATTCCAAGTCATATATTTCTGAATTAAAGCTACATCACGAAAAAGTAGGGAGGGGTTGCCCCCAAAAATACATAAGGGATCTATGGATTTGAGGTCAGGATATCTTTTCTACAATGTTGATAGAGATCATAAATGTCATCATTCCCCAAATACTCATAGAACTAGAAGAATGACACAAAAAGAGTGAAAACAAAGAAAAATCCTTTGGGTCAACATGGAAGAGACCTAAATGTCTCGATGCCTTGAATCATCTCAAAAAGGAAAACACAAGACAAACAAAAAAGATAAAATGTTTACAATATAGAGAAGAATATAGATAAAAATAGAGGAATGCACAAAAAGAGAGATATGTCAAATGAAATAGTACTAGGGATCATATTACACACATTCAATCACATACAGAAACATGAAAAGACAATAAATAAAAATACTAGTAAGGCACATGTGAGTCAAGCTATAGTAGGTCATCTGCATCCCAACCTTGATCAATTATATGTAGAAGGTAGATAACTAGCCAAAGGGATAAAAACAAGTGCCAAACTAGGATGCACACCAAGTTCAACACTCTTATCATCATTTAAGTTCATGGAAGAAGAGAACAATGAATTCAACTCATTATGAACTTTTTCATCAATCTTTGCAATATCAATGTCATCATCTAATTAATCACAATAGGAGGTCAAATGATAATGTCTCTAGAAGTTTCTTGTTTATGTTGTGGTGAAGGTATAGTTCATCATGCATTGCTTCAAGTGAGTTCAGATTTTAATTTTTTATTTTCTCTTTTCTTCTTTATTTTGTAGCATACAAGCAATAGCACGACGTCTAGGCCTACGCTCACTATCATTTCGATTTCGTTTCAATATGTTGTCAATTTTTAATTATGTAGGAGTGGGTTTGTCAACCATAGGTTTCTTTTCTTCCCTTAGGGGAGGAATGGAAGGAACCATAGGAGGTTGTTCAACCACTTTCTCTTTAGCTTTGTAAACTTGTTTGACTTTAGGAGGCACAATGAGATTTTTTTGATTGTCTCACGATCTCTTATAGGAAATGGTAGGAGGATTTTTCATAGGTTTCTCTTGGATATTTGGAAGGGATTTTTGTTCAATCATTGGTTCATCTAGGATAGGTGGCTCAATCACGGTTTGTGGCATGTTTCTAAGAGATAATTCTGCTATGTGATTTTCCTTAAACTTTTGATATGCTTTGAAAAAGTAGTCCTCACAAGGTCTAATAGGTTCAATAGGATTGGACCAAAAGAAATCCAATGAAAAGTTCCCATGGGATGATGCGGGATTAAATCCACTATGGTTTATAGTAAAGATCTTTTTGCCAAAGGGAAACTTCAAACATTTATGCACAATCAATGGGACAACATTCATGGAGTGAAGCCATGGATAGCCTAACTTCACACAAAATTGGTCTGATGATGGGATGATGGTGAATGATACATTTGATTTTTTTGGTCCAACTTTTAGAGGGACATTTATCAAGCCCATCGCAGGACAAGAAAACCCATTATGTGTTTTGATCCATGCTTTGATTTTCTCATATGTATCTTGATAGAGTTCATGCACAAATAGGAATATTTAGTGATCACGTTCTCTACACAAATGGGATCAATTAATATCCCATTAGTAGGTTTTTCATTGACTCTTCCATCTATGTAAATAGGACCATCAGGTGCATGTTTAATTATGTCATTTTGTGAGAAAGTAATATCAAGGGGCATTTTAGTTGAGCCCTTGCAAGGTTTAGCTTCAATAAATTCCACTACTTTAATCGCTTCATCCATATTCTCATCTTTTTTAGTTTCATCATTTTTGTCAACATTCATCACATCATTCCTTGTTTCACTAGCTTTGGCAAATGAAATAGTATATTTTGACATGGGATCGGTAAAAATTTGTAAGTTTTGGTTAGGAGGAGCTACGGATTTATTACCTTGATCATTCACACCTCCAATTAGAATATTATTATAATCAATGAGGTCTTGCACAAGATGTTTAAGATGCTTACAATATTTTGTATCATGTCCATTTTTTTGGTGGTAATTGCAATAAGAATTTGGTCTATAGTTTGTAAGTACTAGTTTATTAGGATCACTCCTGAGCTCTAACAGGAGGTATGGAAAGCGTATTCTTTTCCATGAGTTGCATCATGATATTATGAAGGGTATCTGGTAGAGGGGTAAATTTTGTATTCCTATCCCTAAAGGGAAAAGGATTTGTCATCTTTATAGTAGCCACTTGGTTATGAACTTGTCAATTTGGTTGAGGGGAATTAATTTGTAAAAAGACCCTATTCTATTTCTTGAAAGCTTGGTAACTACTTTGAGGTGCAGATTTAGTCTTTTCATAATGACTAGGTGTATTTTTCACGTCATGACCATAAGCTGAATTCTTATAATAACGAATAGTTGTACATAATTGTGTGAAGGATGGTAAATTCAACATCTCAATTTTGGTTTGGATTTTGTATTGTAAATTGGTAATAAACATTCGTTGAAGTTTGGCATAAAGAATCTTAATGTTTATTTGTGAATAAAACATTTGTTTGTGTGCTATGAAGTTAGTGACTTTCTCATCCTCTTTTTTTTTACATATCATTAAATCAGCTAGGGTCATCTTTGGACCCATGTGAATGTGAATTTTTTTGTAAAAGGCATCAATAAGCTCATTGAATGAACCAATTGAATTATTTAGCAAGGATAAAAACCACTCTAAAGCAGTATCCTTCAAGGATCTAGTGAAGATTTTAGCCAAGATTTTATCTTCAAAGATGAAATCACTACATAGGGTCGTATAAACAGAAACATGGATAATGGGATCTCCTTTCCCGCCATATTTCTCAAATTTAGGAGCTTTTATACCTTGTGGAATTTGTGTTCTCAATATCTCTAGGGATAATGGGTTGGTTTTGATGTATTGTGAAGGTTGACCATTGTTGTTTTCATTTAGGGTGGTAATTTTTTGTTGAAGGGTTGACATGTTTTCCAAAAGTGTGTTAATTATGGCATCATTGTTGGAATTATAAGGTTGAGGGAAATAAGGTGGAGTGGTTTATGTATGTGAATGGTAATTGAAGTGTAAATTTGTGAGGGAGGATGGTTGAGGAGATATAGTATTTGAATGCACAAATCTAGAATGATTCCCTGTGGAAATACCTAAGGAAGTGTTGAAATTGCTAGTAGGTTGAATGGTTGTGGTAACTTGAGTACTAGTGTATGTAGGAATGGAGATGGGTATCGTGGAAGGAGGAATTGAAGTTCTATCTTGGCTTTGAGTACACCCCAAATCTTGAGTACAACTAGTCATGGTAAGGATGGTGTTGTTAACATCATTCACATTTGTTGTTGGTAGGTAATTCATGGGAAATGAGGTATGCATGCTATGATCCATAGGGGGTTGATTATCAACACTATAAGAAAGAGAGTTAGAAAACCCAAGATCCATGAGGAATGGTGTATCGTAGGATGACATGAGTCTCAAACTACATCTCACAATAGTATTTATAATAGGACACCAAGTTGTAAAGCTCATACAAGTTTTACAAACTCAATGCCAACCCAAAATGGAAAGAGGGTAAGATGCAATGCAATGACCTAGAATGCAGTGTCTAAATGTAATTTTTAGATTCTAAATAAGGTAATTTTTTTATTACACTATGCAAAAACCTGAAAATGAAGTCTTGTAAATGAAATTTTGAAATCACACAATGCACTAAATTTTACCAAATTGAGCTAGATATGATCAAATTTATGAAATAAGAATTTTGGAAACAATAACATAAATCTGAAAGCAGCAAACAAAAATATAGAAATGAATATTTTAACGCTCAAAAATTTAGAATTTTATCTAATCAAGGACTCATTAGTCCTATGGAGAATGGGTCCTAGATGAGAGATTTGAAAAAAAAATTATAGATATTTAAGTGATTTTCAGTGGTTTTCAAATTCTGGTTTGTTATAGAAAGTTTTGGTTTCAAATTTTATGTAAATTCAATATGAAATGTAAGTGCAATATGTGATAAAATGATAACCTAGAACACCTAATTTGATATGCAGTTTTTTTTAATTTTCAAATGCAAAATAATATGATGTAAATGATATACAAGATGACTAATTTTTTTTCGTATTTTTTAGACTTATAGAATGAAAAATATGCAATCGTAAAACCTTTAATGAGATACAAATTTGAATTAAAACTAGACATCCTAGGTAAATGAGACCTAATTCAATGCAAATGAGTGCAAATGAATGCAAGATCTAAATTAGGATGAAAAAGGACTCCAAAATTAGAAAATTGCAATGCTTAAAAGGTTGAGCTCACCAAAATGAAAAGGGGGGAAATATAGGGTCACCATAATGAAACAAATGATTCACCTATTTCTCCTAATTTCATTCAAAATGTGTGCTATAATGTGAAAATGAGAAACAGTAACCAAATCTAACCCAACTAATAGTCAAAAGGCAGATTTGGAAAGGGTAAAATGTTGTGTACCTATCACCAAAGATGCTATTTTCATACCTCACTGAGGACTCATTCACCCTATGGCAAATGGGTCCTAGCTAGGGCTCTTGAAAATTAGTTTCTGGGTTCTATTATTTTATGTCTACACTCCCAAATTCTATTTGTTCACTGTTGGAAAGTTGGAAATAAAACCTGTAGATCAATTTCTTTGATTTGACAACTTTTCTTGCAACTTTGACAACTTTGCAACATTCTTCAATTTTTCTCTCCAATTGATCTTCAACCTAAAACCTACAATCACACATCAAAGAGAAAAATGTTTTTTTTGTTAGGGAATAGGTGTTTTCCTTGGTCAAACCTCATTTTGGTAATTAAACCTTATGATAAAACAATGAAACATGAATGGATGAAACAATGAAACATGAACAATGATACCTTATTTGGAACCTTGGATAAATCTACAAACTAGCATGAAGTAGAATCAATGAATGTAGATCTTGATCATGAAACTTGATTTGAAACAATGCCTTTGATATGCTTTATTTGATCTTGAACACTACATCATCATATTAGCTTAAACAACATGCATGATGTAATACATATTTGACATGAAAATGGGATCTTGATTGCTGCAATATTCTTCAATAATTCTACCCTTGAATACCTTAGAAATGCTCTTGAATTCTCACTTGAATGCTTTGGGATCTTATCTTGAAAATTCTAGGTGAAACATAAGTGAAATAGCTTTATATTTATATATATCTTAAGATTAATTCCTAAAATTCAAGTATCACAAGCCCACATTGAATTATAGATTTGAAATCATTAAAATACTACCAAAAACATGTCCAAAAGAGGGGTCCTAGGTCTAAGGCCACTTACCTAGGACACATATCAGACAAGACAAAATTTCATCTAAAAATAGGGTCCTAGGACTAAGTGAAGACCAATTCGCCCTATGGAAAATGGGTCCAAGGTCACCTAACTAGGACACACATATTCCAAAGTTGAGTGTTGTGAAATGGAATTTATGGATGTCAGGTTTATCCCTCAAAATTTGCATTTAATTAGGCTTGGATTTGAATTAAAGGGGCCAATTAAGGAAAATTAACCTCAATCAATTAATAAAGCCCTTGATTAATGTGAAAGTGTAAAGGTACACTTTACAACACCATAAATAAGGCACAATTAAGTCCATTTAAGTAAAAAGGGCCATAAACTTAATGTGAATATGCAAAACATATTACAAGACTAAATTAAGAAAACATTAGGCTCATTTTATTATTAATTATTCCCAAATTAAGTGTGGAAAAAGGGATACTTTTTCTGACACTACAAATTCTAATCCTCATCTTAATAATTCTAATAATCATCTTAATATATCATCCTGATATCATCTCTACTAACAACAAACATACTCAAGGAATGGCACCCAACCATGAACATTAGCAACATCATTGTTTTATCACTAAGTGTTGATATCAATGATAAACCAAACTAAGTGTTGACATTAATGACAACCTTAGGTAATATATGTTCAACATATACTTATAGGGATCCAAAGATGATTGAAATAAAACTTTTGGATTAGGAAGATAATTAGGATCCATTACTAGCAGGCTCATGTTATGTTTGAAATAGGGAGAGAGGGAGAGAATGGGAGAGATATGGATAGAAGGAGGGATATATCAAGGCGAGAAGAGAGATAGAAGGGGGTAAGGAGATAGAGATAGAGATTAATTTAGAGATGGACTAGGCCTAACAAGAATCCAAATAACCAACTCACTGTAAGTACCAAAGACTTCCTCATCAACACTAATGACCTTAAAAGATAAGACTGCAACACCCACATACTATAAACACTAAATCCCAAACCCCAATACCATATCTTCAAAAGTGTAGGAATGTAGAGAATTCTCCCAGTGGAGGAACTCTACACCTTCTACCCAACTTTATCTCTAATGGAGGATAGTAGTCACATACCCTCTTTCATGCCTACAAGAAACATACTTTCCCACAACTCTCTCTCTTGCAGCTTTATCGTGCCACTCTTCACCCGTAGGTCTTGGTGCATACTCTACACTCTCAAGATATTTTGGATCTGATACCATTTGATGCAAGCGAGACTCCCAAATGCATGTCAAAACTCACACTCAAAAATAATTTCTCAAGATGTCATATGAAGAGACTCTCTGCTCATAGATAAACTCACAATCCACCACATAAACAACAAACTAACTCATGATTTTTAATGAATTTGAAATCCAACAAACAACATCAATTTTTATTCAAATTACAACGAAAAAATATATAAACTGATCACATTCATCATACCACTTCTATTTTACAATGAATTTTCCAAACTTGTTCGAGAAAATTCGTTGTAAAATAGAAGTGGTATGAAGAATGTGATTGGTTTATCTTTTTTTTCGTTGCAATTTGAATAAAAATTGATGTTGTTTTTTGGCTTTCAAATTCATTAAAAATCATGACTTAGTTTGTTGTTTATGTGGTGGATTGTGAGTTTATCTATGAGCAGAGAGTCTTTGCATATGATGTCTTGAGAAATTATTTTTGAGTGTGATTTTTGACATGCATTTGGGAGTCTCTATTTCATCAGATGGTATTAGAGCCAAAATATCTTGAGATTGTAGAGTATGCACCAAGACCTACGAGTGAAGAGTGGTGAAGAGTGGCGTGGTAAAGCTACAAGAGAGAGAGTTGTGGGAAAGTATGTTTCTTGCAAGCATGAAAGAGGGTATGTAACTATTATCCTCCATTAGAGATAAATTTGGGTAGAAGGTGTAGAGTTCCTCCATTGATAGAGAGTGGGTAGAGGAAGCATATTCTAGAGTCTTTGTTGGGTAGAGGGTAGTGTGTTGTGAGAGAGTGTTTTGGCAGAGCATGTCATGTATTGTTGCAGCAAAATAGATGGGTATATGCTTAAGGAAGAATCCCATGATATGGGAGGTTCAGAGCAAGTATAGAAAGAGGAGGATCGCTTCAATCATCATGGATATAAATACAAGGTGTAACATAGATTTTGGCACCTTAATGCTTTCTTACACTTCTAGGGTTTTAACCTAAAAGGAAAAAGATGGGCCAAAATGCTTATGTTACATTCAAAGATTGTGGGTTAATGTGTGCTAATGGGGGTACGAATGTGTCTAACTATGATGTCTAAATACAATAAACTGAAAGAAATATAACTTATTAATGAGCTAAATCTAAAGAATGTGAAATGCTGGAAAACACATTGTGATATGCTAACATTAAATCAAATGACCTAAAGATGTAAACTTAAACTAAAACAGAAAGCTATAAATAATAGAGGAATACCTAGAAATGTATTGAAAACCTAGGGGAACTCTGAAATTCTAGAAATACTATTTTTTATGCCTGGTGGGACACTTGTGCCAAGTTGGGCGACCTAGTCCTTTTTCAGGGTGATTTCGAGAAATTGACCTGAGGCTTATTTCAGCCAAATGGGTATTTGGATCCATATAAATCTTAGGAGAATAAGAACAATGGGACTAGGCTTCCACAACTAGCGAGAATGTCCGTTTTATCTTTTTGAAAGATCTGAAGGTGGAAACAGAGGCTATTGATCAACACTTTCTGTTCCTCCAAGTGTTCAGACCAAAAACCTTGATTTTCGGCTTGTAGGTGTCTTCCAAGATACAACTAGGGTTTCTTCAAGCCTAGTGAGCTTGGATAATTTGTTGAATGATCTTCCACCTACCAAATACCCAAATCTACAAACACACACACAAAGAAAGAGACAGTGGTTAGGGTTAGAGATTAGGGGTTTGCCTTAGTCAAACCCCTTTGATGATAATAAAATCCAAATGAAATATAATGAAAGGAATGGATGACTGAATGATAAAACAATGTAAACACTTACCAAACCTTTGATGAAGATGTCTGCAACATGCAAGAGCAACTCCAATGGAGATGACTTGTGAAACCCTAATGCTCAAATGCTTTCTTTTGGAAGACTTGGAGTGCGAGAGTGCTTGTCAAGAGGAGTGAAGGTGAAAAAATGAGCCAAGGAGAGAAAAATGAGAGCTCGGAGAGGCGAAATGAGGATGAAAACCCTTATTTATACATATGAAACCCTAATTTTCCCGAAAATGACTTATGATAGGTCAACCTTAGGGTTTTGGGGGAAAATTTACACAAGTTTCATGCTTTAATTTTGAATTTTATGCCTAAAAGGACTAGGTCGCCCAAAGTGACGACCTAGTCTGGCGACCTAGTCCACTTGGGAAAATCCAAGTGGTGGTCAGGAATTTAATGATGATTAACAATGTTTATTAGCTTTGCCTCGTGAAACACACTTTAATCAGGCCTAAAAGTATATTAAGGGGACAAAATTAGCATTAAAAGGGTTAATTTAGGGGTGATAAGCCTAGATAAGTGTGAAAATGCATCACAACACTTTACAACACTATGTCATAAGGCTTAGGAAGGTGTAAGAATGTATTATTTAGGTGAATTATGTTGAAAGGGTTTAGAAAAGTGAGGAAATGTGTTACAACACTTCACAACACCTTAGTAAAACACTATTAGATTATTGATGAATTGCAAGCTTAAAAGGCTAAATCAAGGTAAACAAGGTGAAAATCCAATGGAAAAGACCAAAATGAGTGAAAAAGTGCCAAGGTATACACTTTTTGGCAACATGCAAGGTTAGATAGATTGGAGCTACTATAGCAAGGAGAGATAGTTAAGAGCCATGAAGAGTTGAAAGGTGCAAAAAAAGATGAAAGAAAAGAAATTGGGTTAGCAAAAAGAAATGAAGTACTATTTGATAATTTTGAATTTCATTTGTTTGTGAGTAAATAAAGTAAGATAGATGGGGGTATGAAATTGGGGCTCTTTGATGGTTTCATATTTGATGAGGAAATTGGTGAAAGAGATCTATTGAGAGAGGAGATAAGAGGAATAGAAAGGTTATTAAGTGGAGAAGTAACTTCTAATTTTTTAGAATTGTATGAAAAGGAAATTGATGGGGATTTGTTTGTTGTTGAGATGGATATGAAATTTCAAATAGATGGGAAGAAAATAAATGAAGATGTAGATTTGTATGTAGCATGTTTTTGTGAAGAAGTTATTGAAGATGTTATAGTGATTGAAGACATGAAGATGATGGTGGGATCAGATGGGGTAGATGAAAACCTTATAGCAAAGAATTTTATAAAGGTTTCAGCTGAAAATAACACAGGAAACATTGCATAAAAGAAAGAAGAGGTAAATTTGTTTGCATTTTGTGATTTCCATGAAGTTATAGGGGCATATTTGTATGTGTATGATGTAGGTGTTGATATATGTATGATCTAGGTGTTGATATGTATGATGAAGGAATTTGGTGGAGGTGGTCATATTTTGGTGGCTTGGATCCCATGAAGGAGGGTAGAAAAGAAGAGAAACATTGGAAGAGGAGGATGGTTTATGGTGGATACAAATCCATGAGAGGAAAGAAGAATGGTGAGCAAATATGTTGGGAGAAGAGGAAGAAGAAATTTTTTAAAAGTAAAGAAGAATGTTGGATCCAAAATAAACACATGTTTTTCAAATGCTCGTGAACTTCATTAATGAAACATTTCTTTTACCTGGGTTGTTTGATGCAGGAGCATCTAGGTGCACGGACAATCCTACACAACCAAAAAGATTTTAAATTTTAATTCTTGTGTTTTTTTTATTTTCTTGCAGACATGGATTCAATTCTTCATTTTCCCCTCTTTTGAGAATTAAATTAAGTCTTTTGGCAATATGGTCATGGGGGATAAATTTACAAGCTTTAATTATTTAAACATTTTAAATTAATAAAACACTTGGGAGCCAAATCCCACACCCAGGTTGGGAGAATGAAATTTTTATTACTTTGTAACTCTCATGATTAAATTAAAGAATTGGAATAATGTTGGCCAATAGTGCTTGGTGGTTGGGAGTAGAGTTGTAGGAAGGAGATAGTGGATACCAATTGAGGAAAAGATTTAAAATTTTCTTGGGAAAATAATTAAGGGATTGAATGCATGAATCTCACGCCCAAAATAGAGAGGAGGATAGTTAACTGGTATGGTAGAGGAAGAGAATCAGAAGTCATACCTGAGAGGACTAGTTTCAGTAAAAAGGTCATAAGTTTCTCATACGGTAAGGAAATGTAAAAATTCAAAATGTTCTAGAAATTTAGGAAGGAGTTGCACAAAACCCAGAAACTATTCAAGAAAATTCATTGTAATGAAATAACAGTGGTATGAAGAATGTGACGGGTTTATCTTTTTTTGTTGCAATTTGAATAAAATTTGATGTTGTTTGTTGGCTTTCAAATTCATTAAAAAGTATGAGTTAGTTTGTTGCTTATGTGGTGGTTTGTGATCTTATTTGTGAGTAGAGAGTCTCTGCATATGATGTCTTGAGAAATTATTTATGAGTATGAGTTTTGACATGCATTTGGGAGTTCTACTTGCATCAAAGATAGAGGGAGAGATGAAAGAATAAACATAGAGAGATAGATATAAAGGTCTAGGAAGAGAAAGAGAGAGAGAGAGAGAGATGGATAGAGAGAGGGATACATGTCTAGAGATAAAGGAGGAGAGAGGGAAATAGAGGTAGAGATGAAGATAGAGTAAGAAAGGAAGAGGGAGACAAATAGATAGAGAGATAGAGAGAGGTAGAGGTAGAGATAAAGGTAGAGAGAGATAGGTCTAGAAAGAGAGGGAGAGATAGAGAGAAAGAGATAAAGATATATAGAGGAAGAGGGAGAGAGGGAGGGAGAGGGAGAGATAGAGAGATATGGATGGTGAGATAGAGAGATATGGATGGCAATATAGAGTGATAGCTCAAGATAGAGATATAAGGAGATATAGAAGGGGAGAGGGAGAGATAGATAGAGAGATAAACACAGAGAGAAGTAGAGATATAAAAAATAGAGAGGGAGAGAGAAATAGGAGGAGATACAAAGGGAGATACAAAGATATATGGGAAGAGGAGAGAGAGAGATAGTGATATATGGGAAGAGAAAGGGAGAGAGGTAGAGATAGAGAGATAGAGAGATAGATAGGCAGATATGGAGGGACTAAGGGAGGGAGAGATGGGGGGAGAGAGAAGAGGTGGAAAGATAAGTAGAGGAGGGGGAGAGAGAGGGGGAGATTTAAGTAGACGAGGGTAACAGATAGAGGGGTGAAAGATAAGTAGAGAAGGGGTAGATGGATAAATAGAGGAGGGTGAGAGAGAAGAGGGGGGAGAGGGAGAGATATAGATAGATGGTGATTGTTAGTGTATTCATTAATGGCTTGCATACTCATATGTTGACCTAAGCCTACTTAGGCATTTATTGTGCAGGTTGATATTTTCCTGATATTTATCCTAGCTAGTTAATAGACTAGAGAGGTGTTGAAACACCTCAACACCTCATGGTTAGATATTTCTCCTTTATAAGGAGACCCCTTACTATCTAATTTATCAGGACAATTACAAATAGTTTGGTGTGTTCACTGTGCTTGATTTATATCTATGTGATTGTTGGTTTCTTCATGGTATCAGAGCAGTCTGAGATATCTCCAAGCGGTAAGGTGAACTTTCAAATAAAGTTATGTTTGTTTACTAATTTTTTGTCTCTGCTAATTTGTTGCAGGTCGCATCAAGGGATTTGAGGAGGCAGACGTTTATGCTCAGTCAACGAATATCTTTATTGAAGACGTGTTTCCTTCTTAAAGTTGTTCGTTGTTTTCTTTTTTTCCTGTGTTTGCCTCTATTCTCCACGCCAGGCTCTAATTGTTAGTTGAAGGCATGATTTTGTTCTTGGAGGCTGCATTTTTTTGAGACCTGTGCTAAGGCCCTTCACAAGCTCTTCAGCGATTGCATTGGCTTTGCTTGGTTTGCAGAGCATCTCGATTCTGTGTTGAAGAAGCCGATTGAGGGAAGAGACTGTGTGGGAGCCATCCATGCTAGGCCGACTTCAGTCCCTATTCTTTCTGGTATCAAGGATTTTTTTACCTTGTCTGGCCTCTATTCTCCACAAAAATCTTTAATCGTTGGTTGAAGGTGTGCTATTTTTTGGAGGGTGCGAGCTATGTGGAGGACCATTTGATTGGCATCCAGTTAAATTTGCAGTTAGAGGGAGGTGTCGTACTCAGCACGTAACCTCTCCATGGTGCGATTTGTCTTTTCTTGATTGTTCTCAATATAGTCCACCGATCAGTTTCTTCCTGTTCACTTGCTACCTGGAGCCACATCTTCAATATCAGACTGGCTAGCAACTGGAGCACTACACATCCACGCAGAGGGCAGCCATGATGGGGCAGAATTGAAAACTGTGAGAGGACATGTGATTTCTTATAGAAGAGGCGAGTTTGTGTTGCTCAGACCAGTGAGTACTCCCATCACGCCCATACACTTGCGCAGGCACTTGTGTTGGTTGTATGATGCAATCCTACAGTCATCTTATCCCTTTGAGAAGACTCCATTAACTTGGAGCGCTATGCAGTGTGCCTTCCCTTGGGCACTACCAGTGACTAATTCCCCTGCCTCTGCCTCTACTAGACGTACTCCTTGTGCCAATATTGGATAATAGTTCTTTGTCTTTGCCTTTTTGGTGCTTGCAATAGTTTTAGATATGAGGAATTGTAGTTTATAAGGAGGGTCAAATATTTTGTAATTGGTGAAAATTCTTCTAAGTGCCATAACTTTTGGTCAGTAGCTCGAATTTGAGTGCCAATTTTTGCAAAAGTGCATAATTTTTCACCACGAATTCATGAAGCACAACAACGCACTCATCTTATAAAGTTCCCATTTGTGTCTTTTTGGGTTAGTTACAAGAACTCTTCTATAAAGTGTCAAATTGGGGAGGGAAATAAATAATCAAGGGGGGTGTTGCGTGTGGTTCATTTTCACATTTCCTCGAGAAGTGCTTGTTTTGTTGTGTTTTTTCACTTCTAAACACAATTCTATCTTTTCTTTTCCGCATTTCTACATACAACTATCTTAGTCAAAGCAATATGGAATCTAAAGTTGTTATAGTGCCCTTAACACCTTTCAATTATCATGATTGGACGGTGAAAGTAGTTCTTGTGCTTAAGAATAAAGGTTTATATAGGGTTACTATGGGAACAAAGGAAGAACCTAATGCAGCTAAAGACAAAGAAAAGTTTTTTAATAAGTGTGATCAAGCATTTGGCTTTCTATGCCTAAATTTATCTCCTAATTTGTTGTTTCATGTTGAGAACTTGAAAACACCCAACCAAGTTTGGGAAGGTCTTGACAAACTTTTTGGGAAAATAGATGAACTTAGAAGCCATGAGTTGGAAAATCAACTATTAGGTCTTAGTCCTAGGAATTTTTCAACTTTACAAGACTTTTTTATTAAGTTTAAATCCTTGAAGTTGCACTTAAAAGTTTGTGGGATTGACAAAAAAGAGGATCAATTAATCCTTTATGTACTTTCCAAGCTAGGTCCAAAATTTTTTGTGTTTGTATCAACTTTATACTCTACTAAAAGGGCTCTTGGAGCCTCATGGTCAATGCCCACACTTGATAACTTTATTGCTGACCTCACAAGGGAGCAAGAAAAGTTGATTCAAATGGGTACTTTGAAGTCTACTAAACCTCAAGCCCTACTTGTAGGGAATGAAACACATCAAACTTCAAAAGGGGAGAAGAAGAACACTAAAAAGGACAAGGAAGTTAAGAAAGAAAGAAAAACTGACAACTCCAAAAAGGACTCTCAAGGTAAAAAGAGAGTTACATGCACCTTTTGTAAAAATCTTGGACATGATGAATATCACTGCATGAAGAAAAAGATTGAAGTTCTACAACAAATTCTCAAAAAGAATAATATAGGGCTACCTGATTCTATCAAGGCATCTTCATCAAATCAAGATAATACTAAAGACAAAGAAAAATTAAAGGGAAAAGCCTTAGTTGCTAAAGCATCTTTATCTCCATCATGGATCCTTGACTCTGGTGTTTCACACCATATGGGTTCTTCATAGGTTATCTTTCATCCTTAGAACCATCAAGTATGTCCACAATCACCTTAGGTGATGATACTCTAGCATTGGTAAAATGGAGAGGGTCTATTGAAGTTGAAGGAGGAACATTTTCCAATGTTCTAAGTGTACCTTCACTCTCAACTAATCTCCTTTCAGTGTATCAAATAACTCATTTAGGGAAGGGCATGAGAGTACAGGTCTCTCCAGATTCAGTTGAGATAAGAGAATTACAAAGCAACAATTTGGTAGCAATAGGAGAGGAAAATCACCAATCCAGATTATATGCCTTCTCCAATTTTTCCATAGATATTTCACCAACAGCACTACTAACTCATTCAGATGAAGTTAGCAAACTATGGCATGAGCGGTTTGGCCATCTTAACTACTGCTATCTTGAACAACTATGTCAATAGAATATGGCTAAGGGATTACCTAAGGTTAAATTTTCTAAAGGTCTCTGTGAAGGTTGTGCACTTGGCAAGCATCCATAAGCAAAATTTGACAAAGGTAAATCAAGGAGGGCAACACAAGTTTTAGAACTTGTACATAGTGATGTTTCAAGGGCTTTTCCCCATCCATCTTTTACAAAGGCTAGATATGTTCTCACCTTTATTGATGATTTCTCACGTTTTACATGGGTCTACTTTCTTAGGAAAAAATCAGAAGTGTTTGAGTCTTTTCAAGATTTCAAAGCTCTTGTTGAAAAACAATCAGGGAAAGTCATCAAGGTTCTTTGAACGGATAATGGGAGAGAATATGTCAACAATATTTTTGAGTAGTTTTGTATATCAGAGGGGATAGATTTGCAGCACACAGCTCCTTATACCCCACAACAAAATGGTGTTGCAGAACGAAAAAATAGATCTTTAAAAGAGATGGCTAATTGTATGATTCACTCTAAGGGCCTCACACCATCATATTGGGCAAAAGGAATCAACTGTGCATGTTACATACAGAATAGAGTTCCACATAAAGCCTTAAAGGGAATCACTCCCTTTGAAGCTTGGAAAGGATGGAAAATTGCAGTTGATCATTTCAGAGTTTTTGGCTCGCAAGCCATGGCATGCATTCCAAAAGAGCAACACAAGGCTATGGATCCTCAATCCAAACCTTGTATCTTTGTGGGATATCTAGATGGTGTAAAAGGCTATCGCCTACTCCACCCTACCACACATGAGTTGTTTATTGAGAGAGGTGTTAAGTTTCAAGAAACATCTCTTGAAACTATACTTGACACTTCTCAACATATTGTGGACTCTTCATATCCTGATTAGAGTACTGATGATTCAAATCATTCTCAGCAGATTCCTAGTGTAGTATCTTCTTCTTCTAGTTCTCACAGTGATGAGGATTCATCTTCATCTAGTTCAAGGATTGCATTAGAAGTTGATATATCTGCACCAGACTCACCCACATCTTACACTATACATAGAACAGATACAGGGGTACAAAATTAAGTAGATGATAGACTGATTCAAGTAGATTTTCAGGGGGGGGCCACATGCCTTCTTTGCTTCAGTTTCTGATCCACAGACATTTAGAGAGGCATCAGGCATACCAGAGTGGGATATTGCTATGGATGAGGAATATGATTCCTTGATTAGAAATCACACTTGGGATTTGACTTCACTTCCTAAGGGAAGGAAGATAGTTCGATGTAGGTGGATATATTGAACTAAATTTGTAGCAGATGGGTCAGTTGATAAGTACAAAGCATGCTTGGTAGCCAAAGGTTTTTTACAAGTTGCAGGCATTGACTATACAGAAACCTTTGCACCAGTTGCTAAGATGACTTCTATTAGACTCACACTTGCTATAGCCGCATCACATGGATGGAATGTACATCAAATGGATGTGAAGAGTGCCTTTCTTCACAGAGACCTCAAGCAGGAAATCTACATGGAACAACCACCAGGTTTTGTTCAGGATTCATCCTTAATTTGTAGATGTAAGAAATCTCTCTATGGCCTTAAACAAGCTCCTAGAGCTTGGTATGCCAAGATGGACTCCTACCTCCTATCTTCAGGTTTTACTAGATGTCATTCTGATCCTAATGTGTATCTACTGCAACATGATGATTCACTTTTGATACTGGTTCTATATGTTGATGATCTTTTGATTACTGGGTGTTCTTCATCTGCCATTACAACAGTGAAGACATCACTTCAGGATAGATTTGACATGACAGACTTGGGTTTATTGCACTACTTCCTTGGAATTGAGATTTCACAATCAGCTTCAGGGATTACTCTTGCACAACCCAAGTATACTCTTGATTTACTTGCACGATTTCATATGACTACTTGCAAACCATCTCTGACTCCCTTTCTTTCTGGAGTCAAGCTTGAGACTTCATGTACTACACCATTGGTTGATGCTACCTTGTATCGACAACTTGTTGGTAGTCTTATATACTTGACTCATACCAGGCCAGACATTGCCTATGCCGTAGGCATGGTTTCGAGATTCATGCAGAAACCTCATGAGCTGCATTGGAAAGCAGCTAAGAGGATTCTTCACTATCTTCATGGTACTCTTGGGTTTGGGATTCACTACAGAGCTGGTTCATCACTTGACTTGATTGGTTATACAAATTCAGATTGGGCCACTAAGCATCGTAAGTCCACTTTCGGTTACAGTTTTTTACTTGGTTCTAGTCCTATCAGTTGGTCTAGCAAGAAGCGGAATGCAATTGCTATATCATCCATAGAGGCAGAATTCAGGGGAGCTATTAATGTAGCTACTGAGGCTATATGGCTTCAAGGCATTCTTTCTGAGTTTGGTACTGCTTTCAAGCATCCTATAGTCATCTATTGTGACAACCAGAGTACTATTCAGATATGCAAGAATCCGGTTCAGCATCAACGAACCAAACACATGGAGATTCATATGCATTATTCGAGAGTTGATTCATGGTCAAATCATCGACTTAGTCTTTTGCCAGTCTTCAGAGCAGGTTGTTGACATCTTCACCAAACCCTTCACTGAGAGATATAGAGAGATAAAGAGGGATAGGCAAATAGATTGAAAGAGAGATAGAGAGATAGAGTTATCTAGAAAGATATATAGAAGGAGAGAGATAGACAAATAATAGAGAGAGAGGGAGAGAGAGATATAGATAACAAGATATAGACAAAGAGGGAGAGGGGGAGATGGGAAGATAGAAAATAGAGGGGACAAGAGAGAGAGAGATAAAGGAGGTAATATATAGAGAGAGAGAGAGGTAGATATATAAATATAAAGAGAGAGAGAGAGAGATGGAGATGGAGATGGAGGTGGATATATATAAAGAGATAGGTAGAGATAGGGAGATATATATAGAGAGAGAGAGAGATAGATCCTTACATATTTGCCTCTCTCTATGTATGTGTCTTATTATCTCTCAATGTCTCTCTTCCTCTCTCTACCAAGCTATTTCTCTCTATATTTATTTTCCCTTTTCTCTTCCACTATTTATCTTTTTCTCCTATTTTACAACTTCCAAAATCCAAAAATAAGAATGCTCAAACTTGTGGCATTTTGTGTCCAAGAGTGAGAACATTGGGTTAAGGTTATGAGTTGTTACCACCTCTCATAACTGTGAAGGATTGAAGTATTAAAAATAATCTGAGAGGAAAATGGTCTCTTGAGATAAATCTAATTGCTCGTTTCATCAAGATCTTAATGCCCTATACACATAAATCAACAACCTTAACACCACCACCCATTAGGTACTTTCTGATGAAGAGGGTAGCCTAACAAATTCTTTGTTGTGTTAATTATTTGATCAATGTAAGAAACATGCGTGCATGTTATTGTTGAAGCATGCACAATACTAGTGAGTCATATTTGGCAGGTACAATCACAACTTCAAAGTGAGATAGATTTGGCAAATACAACCACAACTTCAAAACAACCATTTAAGAACCACATTTATTATTGATACCTACAACCCAAAACAATAACTTTAAGCACTTAAATCACATAGAAAGCATGCTAATTTTTTAATAAAAATTTGATGTATTGTTTATTAATTTGATCATTTTAAAATTAAGGTGTTAGATATAAATAAATAAAATGAAATTGAATTTTTTGATAAACCCAAACAAACTAAGAGTTTTGTTTCATTATAAACTTACAAATAAATAAATAAAAATCTATGAAAAATTATCTTATCCCAAACTATACTTTTAAATCAAAATTGACCTAAAAGATTAATTATTTATAAATATATTTTTTTATTAAAAATATATATTTATAATCCTTTATTATCTCTATTTAAACCAAAATTATATCTAAAAATTAGATATATATAATGCTTCATTATCTCTACTTAAACCAAAATTATATCTAAAAATAATAATAATAATTAATACAAGCCTGCTGCCAAAAGATTGAGAAACAATATTAGTTTATGGAATTTCCTTCTCCTGTTAAACCTCTACATCATTAAAAGGGTTGGAAAACAAAACCTCTGATATATATATATTCCAAAACTTCTGATCGATATATATAAATGAAACAAAACAGTGAAATAGCCTGCTCATGGCAAGAAAAACCTATTCATATTTTTTGTCTTCGAATTGTAAAAAGCGTGAAGGCATGTCAGCTTTTACATTGAAATTTATCTTGGCCATGAAAGGGCTGCCAATTTTTACATTCAAAATTTTAAAGGGAAAGACAGACTGATATTCGTCAAAACCCAATTTCACAATGATTCTAGAAAAATATTTCAAAATGGAAATATGCAAAAATCCCAAAACTCTAGCAACTACTCGCCTCACTGAAAGATTGCAAACATTGCATGGCGGTGTATGAGTGCTTGAATAATGTGTTCACTGTGTTTTCCAACACTCGCACACATGCATCTCTAGCTTGTGTTGCAGAATACTCTACGACCCAGCTGGTGAGCCGCCATGGCAAGGCTTCACAAGTCGCCCGGCACAGTATTTACAACGGCCTTCAGGATGATTTCATCGCCAAAGGAATGGGGTCCTCAAGAGTCTTTGTCAAAGAACTCATTCAACTGCATTGTGACCCAATAAACAGTCACATAAGATGCCCGAACCCAATGTGTTTCTTCCTCTTTCATTCTATGGTATTCACAGAGCTTTTTCTCTAAACCTGGCCAAATTTTGCAAACTTGGAAGATTTTGTGGGAAACAGCTGAGATCAAATTAATCATCTTGCATCCCTTTTCTAATACGTTGAGCTGTCGATCTTGCAATTTAGCTCGCTCCGCTTCACATAAAGAACATCTTCCACCTAAAAAATAGACAAATTAATAAAAAATAACATAAATATATAAATTTTACATTAAGTCTCATTAAATAAAAATGGAAAATAATATATTAAGAATCAATTAATTGTTTAAAATTTTTAAAATTATTACCTCATGTCCCCATGCAGCTGTTTAACTTATTTTGGCTAGCAGTCACCATTCAACTTATTTAAGAGTTATTTGTGAAGCTGATGTCCCCATGAATGTTTCTTATCTTTTAGCAGCCAACTTAAATTGGAAAAAGAAAGCAAATCTTAAAAAAGGGGAAAAAAAATTGTGGAGCCATGTGAATTTTTAACAATATGCAGTTGCTGTTTATTTTCAGCCTCCCCTTCTTTCCCATGGCTTATTTTCAATTCCTAAACAGTAACTGCTCCACTAAAATAGGAAAAGATTTCAAACTATCTTTTCCCAATAATAAAATTTATGCATGGGAACACTCCCGCTGCTTAAATTTAAGCATAAAATGGAGCTAGCTGCTTCGCTGTTGATGCGATTTACTAACTCCATGCTCTTATCTTTGTTTCTTAATTGTTTTATTAAATATCTTATAATTTACAAGCCTATGCGTTAGCAGAAGCACTGTAACCATACCTAACGATTTTGCTGGTTGGACGCCTTTACTTCTTTTCTTTGTTTCCAGCAACGCCAAGATGATAGGAATTGCACGTCAGCATTGATTATTTGCAAAGGGAGAATACACTGAAAATCTAATGATGGTCTACCTTTTAAATTCAAGCACCCAATGGTTGAGCAGTATTGTGTCCACAATTATTTCCACTATTAAGTTGGCACTATCAATTCAAAAATATAGTTCGTTTGTCAAAATCATGTAGAAGTAGAATTTTGTTTATCATACTTATGTGAGATTTAAGCTTTAGTGAATGGTATAACCAATAAAATATCATCATTCTTATGACTTGAATTCAACACATTCATCAACTTATGTTTGTTTTATAAATTGTCTTTATTGATGAAGCTCAAAATTAAATAGCAAGAATCCCTGCAACATAAGATTCAACAGCATTCCCATTTTGTTGATCATGGGGGTAGATAGTTCAGTTGAGATGGAGGCTCAGCTTCACTGCTTTCAACCTGCAACGCCTGAGGTAGCAGTTGAAAAAGTAGAGGAGGATTTTGAGAAGCACGTAGATAAGGAGGAGCGTGGAGGATGGAGAACTTTTCCTTTTATTATTGGTACTTCATTCTTTTTATTTTCATGGGATTATACAATTTTGGGTCTTTAGAATTTTGGGTATTTAAGCTTCTTTGTTTTGATTCAAACCTTTGTAAGCAGGAAATGAGCTCTGCGCTGCAATAGCAATCACTGGTTTGGCTGCAAACATGATTGTTTACTTAACCATAGAGTTCAACATAAACAACATAGAAGCCACTCATATAATCAACATATCCAGTGGAGGGAACGAGCTGTCTCCATTAATAGGAGCATTTTTTGCAGATGCATATCTGGGTCGGTTCTGGGCAATTTCCATAGGTTCAGTTTTATCGATGATTGTACGTGCTTCCTTACATTGCAGAAACATTTTTTTTCTTAAGATTGCACCATGGGTTTGAGTGGTGAATTTCATTTTCCTCTGTTGCATGTTTGTTTCAGGCAATGATCCTCATAATGCTGACGGCCATTATAGATCCCTTAAGACCACCTGCATGTAGCCCGAATCTAAGAGCTGCAGGAAGTTGTCGTGGCCCTACCAGAGGACAGTTTGGTGTTCTGTATCTTTACTTTGGATTAACAATTGCAGGATCGGCAGGAGCAAGGTACAATTCGGGAGCTTTTGGAGCAGATCAGTTTGACAAAGGGACTCTAAAAGGAATGAAACAGATTCAGAGTTACTTCAACTGGTATTACTGTGTTCTGTTTAGTTCAGTCTTAATAGCCTCCACTGTGATTGTGTATATTCAATCCAATGTGAGCTGGGCATGGGGATTTGGGATTTGTGTTGTCCTGACTGGGATATCTTTAGTATTATTCTTTTCTGGGAGTAGATTGTACAATTGTGTGCGTCCAGAGGGCAGCCCCTTCACAGGCCTCGCACAAGTGGTAGTTGCGTTCATTAGAAAAAGGCATCTGCAGTTGCCTTCCAATGGGGAGGATTTATACTATGGAGTAAGAGCTCAATCCGGCCTTCCCCTTACACACCAGTTCAGGTATTTCCTCTAAACCTAGTTAATATGAATTTACAAACTTTTGACATTTTTATAATAGTTATATTTCTTTTATATTAATATATGTGATTTATAATATTATTATAAAAAATATATATTAATTTAGAATCTTTTCAAAATAGAACATAATTATTTTTTACTCTTAAAATATATTTAACAAGATTTGTTAAATGATTCTTTGTATATTTATTACTAATAATTATCATTGTTTTATTATAAAAAAAAAATTATCATTGTTTTCTAATTTTTCAAGATATTGTATTTATAAAAGATTTTATATAAAAATTCATAAATTAAATAAATAAATGGTTGATTATATAGTATTATGATTTATTTTTTTAATTTATTTTTTATTTGTATAGTTTTATCATTTACAAGTCTTTAATAAATTATTTTATATTTATGTAATGGTTTAAATCTATAATTAAATTATTAAAAAATTGAAATTCATATTTTTATAAGATTTAATATTTATTTTTAAGAATTATCTTTATTTTGAAAAGAAACAACGAAATCATATATATTACTTTTGAAATTAGTGTTAATGAAGATGTAAGCATTTTTCTTCAATTCAATAGACGTCTCGAGAATGACAGTGTTATATATATATATATGTGTGTGTATATATGTGTATATATGTATATATATGTATATGTATATATGTATGAATATATGTATATGTATATGTATATGTATATATGTATATGTATATGTATATCTATATCTATATGTATGTATATATGTATATGTATATATGTATGTATATTATTAATTAATATTTGTATGTTAGTTTACCACACAATAGAAAAAGGGGGAAGGAAAAAACATGGTACTAAAGAATAGAGAAAACATTGGAGGACACCAACACATTGCATGGACACTTGTGCATTGGACTATCATTTTGTAGGGCAAAAAAATTAAATGTGTTGTTCTACCCACAAAAATATCACGTACACATACAAAAAGATAAAATTAGAAAATGCTAGAAAATTATCAAAAAATAATATTTTTTAACAAAATGATAATGAAAGGAAAGATATCACCAATCTCTCATGTGGTTGGATATTTTCACTTGAAGAGAAACCTGCACTTGTAGAAAATAAAAAAATATTTATTGGGGTTGTTTGGAGTTTTACCTTTAGGAAAAACCCCTATTTTGGTATTTACATTTCCATAGCATCCAAAATAAATAGATTAAAAAAAATGTTTGAATTTGATCTTATCCCAAGTGTGTTTAAGCTATTTAATAAAATAAATGGGGTGTAAGTATCTCAAAGTGCTCAAGGACACAACAATAAAAGAGTTGCAATAATGATAAAAGGATAATAATAAAATAAAAAGAACAATATTACCTCAGAAGGCTTAAGGAAGCTAAGAAGAGAACTTGGAAAGAATGTTGTAGGAGTGTTCTAATGAGTTGTGGAGATTGAGAGTGTTAATTTTTCAAGAAGAGAATCCAAAGAGATCCAAGAGAGTTTCAAAATATTATAAAAAGTGAAATATTTTACTTCAAAAATTGAAGAAGAGGCAAAACAAAGAGGATGGGGAGTAATTTGAATTCATCCTAATCCATTTCTATTGACCTGGGTGAGTTACCAATGAAAAATATTTAAAAAAATCCACCAAACAAGAAAATTTCATAAGATAATAGCACACCACATAGATGTCCACATGTCATATTAGTGTCTAGATAATTTGAACTCTAAAATGATGAGACACTAGAAAACCACAAGACTAACACAAAGTGATAAAATTTGACAAAAAGAGGTCAAAAGAAACAAAAAATAAGAATCAATGGAAGGAGAAAAGCTAATATAGGGACTACAATGAGCCTAAGGATGAAATAAGAGAATGAAAAATAAAGTTAAAAAAATAGCACAAATTTTGAATTAAGCAAATTATATAAATTTGTCATTAAAATTTATGAATTTTTTTCATTTTAAAAATTTATTGATTTTTTATTTTAAAAATTTATTATTTTTTTCAAAATTGACATAGATTGGCCAAAAAAACAAATGCACTATGCCAAGATTCCTTAAGATTTTATATAACTCTTTAGGGGTTCTTTCTTAAATTTATCACTACTTTTCCCCCTATTTCAATGGTAGGTGCTCTTAATGATTCTCTCATACAAAAGGTTTTTATGCATTCTCTCTTATTATGTAATTTTCATTTAATTTAACTTTTATTTCATTCATTTATCTTATGACATTTAAATTATTATATTATATTTTGGTTGATTTTATTACTTATTTTATCTTTTTGATTTTTTATTTTATAAATTTTTAATATTTAGCATATAAATGATATTACAAGTACATTAGAATATAATTTCATTTGAGATGTTCATTTTCATCTAAATTTTAATATTTTTCTAATTTTAGCTTTAGATTCTACAATTCATTCAATTATCCTTTCTCATCCCACTTATCACATTCATCTTGGCATGTTTTCTTGTTCTAAAAGTAAAGTATTATGTTCTTGGCTAAGGAAAAATAAGCATAGTTTATATAAACAAAATATGCATTGATTGGATCAAATAGGTCTCTAATAATAACTAGTTTTAATTACGTGATTTTTTTTATAGATATTAACTATAAAATTATTTCATTTTAGCAAACTTGATAATTTTATGCTTTTTCTTAAAAATCTTTTCTCATACCAACATATTTTATTTCATTATAAAAAAAATATTATATTTGATGATACATTATTTAAACTAGATTATGAAACATTTGAATATTTCAAATATTTTACTTTAGACTCCTTTTCTATTTAGTGTGAAATTTTTTATAGTTAATTCATGCTTCATATATAGGCTTATTACTTTAAATGTTAGGGAAACTAATAATGAAAATTTTAAAAATAATCAATGAGATAAATTCTATTATAATGCTTCATTTTTTACTAGATTTTTATACATGGGTTACCTAATTCAACCCAAGGGTTTTAAAATAATTATCATTTTTTAAGGTCTTCTTGATAATTCATAGATTCCTCTTATTTTTTATTAGAAAAGTAGGGTAAGGCCTTTGATCCTGAACAAAATAGAAAAAAAAACTAAGGCCTACAAGCCCACCAATTCAAACATAAATAAAGGCCTACATGCCAACCAAAAAATAGCACCAAACCTAGAGGAAAACAATCATAGAGAGTAAAACAAAAATGACATACAAGACTCAAATACACGAACATGAAAGCTTCATATAACTGAAGAAAGAACAGAAGGAAAACCATCCAATAGAGAACTAATCCTTAGGATTATTAATGAGATTTAATTGAGAAGATCCAAGTTTTTCTTCTAGGTTTCCTTAGCATCATCTATATTATCTTTCCTTGAGACATCTTCATCCTAGTTTTTCTCCCTCTTACATTTTTGTTTCCTGACTTCAGATTACCCAGTAACAGTTCAAAAAATGGCCTAATTCATAATCCCATATGTGATGGATATAATATAACTCATCACACTCTTAAGCACTACCATTTTTTCTTTTAGTATATCACTTTCATTATTTGATTCTATTATTTTAACCCTCCCTTGAAGATTTTTTATCTGATTCTTAAAAAGTTGGAGAGTAAGTCACTCCCTAGATCCCCCTCCTCCTCCAAGCTCACTCTAACCTTATGTTTATTAACATTATCCTCCTCTTATTTTGAGCCCATACCTTCCTCCTCTTCCTCAATGGAAATTTTTATATCATTCCTATCATTATTATTCCTCTCCTCTTCCTTACTTTCTTCTTCCTCTGCATCCACATCCTCACCAAGTTATCTTCATCAGACTCATTCCCAATCACCAATTCTAGTTCTTTTTGGCTAGTATCAAGTTCCTCCTCCTCATACACAAGAAAATACTCTTCATCTAGAGACTCATCACCCTCCTCCTCAAAATCCATCATTTTCCCTTTAATGTATTGGTTTTTATTCTGATTCACCACTTTGGCTAGTCTAGCCGACCTTCTATCACCTTTACCACTGCTCAAATCACCGAATAGACCCACATATCCTTAGTCAAAAATTTCAATTGTAACACTCTTAACTGTCAAATTTTCATTAGGGTCAAGACACTTTCATTTTGAACTAGTGGGGTTTGCCAAGATTTTTATTTTTTGAGAGGGAGGGGTAGACTACTTTTCCATTGTGAGAGGGTTTTGAGAAACAACACTAAATAAGATAGTAGATTTTGGTTTCTTGTTGGGGTTAGGGTTATGTTGAATCAAATGAGGATTATCCTTCAAAGGCTTAGTTTGCAAGGACTTAACTAGACATGACTGAGGGGTTAAGGAAAAAATATGATTATAGAGTCTTAGAATTAGTCCTTGGTGTAGTGGGGGGAGGCCTCTTTGGCCCTATATTGATGGAATGAAGATAAAAGAAACAAGAGGATATTTATTTTTTCATTCCACCTTATATGATTAAGAAAAGGAAAGTGATATACAAGGATAGTAGTATATCTTCCTTCAAAAGTGAAATACTTCATAATTTGTAAACTCATCAGACTAAATGAAGCCATCAATTTCTCTCTATCGTAGCCATTTTGAAATCTCCTCAACTTCTCTTCCTTATTAAGGAATTTATCAATGAAATGTTAGTAATTCTCATTATTCACATTTGCCACTTTAATTCCCTTAAATTCCAACCCCATGACCTCAATAATAATTTTGGGAGCCACCTCAAAGCTAATACTTCTAATAGTCACCTTGCACTTTCTCCATGATTTGAAAAAAAATTTATGAAAGATCATTGTTGAAGCCATTCATTGCTTGAAAGAAGGGAATCATTCCAGATTCCTTGAATAACCTCCAAAGTTTGAAATTTTGTTTGAGGGGAACACAACATAAGGATTCAAAGTGCTTTCTTGGCCTGCCCATATTCAACCTAAATAATTTCCAACACCTTCAATGATGATTTATAGACACAAAAAATTCAACCCACCAGAAGATATTAGATAAAAAAGGAAAGCAAATGAAGCTAAATTTGGCAAGTCTTTAAAAAAGGTAAGATAAAACTTATTTCAAAGATTAAGCCAAGATATTTAAATGGGCCTTCTAGAAATATCTCCACTTGTCTTTTATGATTAGACCCCCAGTATATATTTTATTTGAATCTTATTCTTAATTTGAGTGATCGAAGGATTGTACCCAAGGCACATGTGAACATTAAGGTAGCCATGCAAAATCATAAAATCTATTTTATTAAAAGTGTCATTGGGACTTAGAGAAATAAGGAAACGACCTATCAAAATATTATTAATCATTAGATAGGCCTCCCTTCTACTAATTCATAAATCTTTAATGACATGATTTTTATTGTATTCATCACTTAATTTCATGATATGAATTTTATCCTTCGTCACTTGAAAGCAACTCAAGGTAGCTCTAGATTTGTTTCATAAGTAGATACTTAAAGTAATATAAGACATGTGATGTAATATTTTCCTTTGATTAGTCAGGTAAATTCCAACCTTTTAGATATCATACCCAAACCCATTCATTTTCACCATATCCTTAGTGTTTAAATCCATAATTTTGGATAGAAACAAAATACCCAGGGTGAGAATATAGCAATAAAAAATAGTAACCATAACCATTGGAACCAAATTGAATATAATTCTTATTGATCCTTATTTTATTTATTTTCACTCACTCTTCAGAAATAATGTCTTTTTTTATTTGAGGAACCTCCTCCTCTTAAAAAAATCCTTGTTTTGTCAAAATGTCTTATTTCATCTACTTATTCTAAGATGGTCATATGTAAATCTCCTTCTACTACTATTTTTTAATTTTGTAGGTATGCATATAATACATAACAAAATAATTAAAAAAAATTAATGTTCTTTTCTTATTCAAGAACCAAATCCTATTCTTCATTCAACGCCTTGTATTCTTCTTAAGAATACTAAAAAGTGTCATCTTATTGAACAAATTTAAGTTACACAAGCTAAAATATCACATTGAGGTTTCATCCAAACTTCACATTCTTATCATTATATGTTTTATAACTCTTTATAATAGTTTTGTACTCTTTCTATAATACCAACTAAAATGGCTAGTTTAATAAATTAAATTTGTATGGCCAATTTAATAAATTAAATTTGTATTGACATATTAATGGTGATTACTTCTCTCCCTTTTGAACTTAATTCTTATGAAATTGAAAAATAGAATCTTCTTCTTCTTAATAGCCTCCATTGAGATTGTGTATATTCAATCCAATGTGAGTTGGACATGGCCCAGATTTGGGATTTGTGTTGCCTTGACTGGGATATCTTTATTATTATTCTTTTCAAAGACTAGATTGTACAATTATGTGCATTTAGAGGGTAGCCCATTCATAAGGCTCACACAAATGGTAGTGGTGTGCATTAGAAAAATGCATTTGTAGTTGCCTTCCAATGGGGAGGAGTTATAATTTATGGAGTAAGAGTTTAATTTGGGATGTATAGTATACATTTCCTCTAACCCTAGCTAATATATTAAAAAACATGAACTAGTATTCAATAAAAAAATTATGCCAGTTGCAACCTTCTAAGTATTATAGAAGTACCATCACCCCCACATTATCATAAGGAAATATATAAAAAATCTCAACAAAATTTTGAATTCTCACACTTTTAGGGCTCCTAGTAAATATTGGATGTTTTAAGTTCCTAGTTATAGATATTGGGTGTTTCTACATTAATCAACATTTTAAATGGGCAAATAGAATTTATTTAAAAATCAAATTTTAAGAATAAAAATATGTTTTATTAAATAATTATATGATTTTTTTAAAATTGTTATATTTTAAAATAAAGAGAACAATACTTTTTGAAAGAGGAAAAAATGGGTTTTAAAGGGACCCGAAACCACAAATTTTACAGACCAAGAAAATATTGACCAAAAGACAATCCCAAACAAGAAAGGCTACAATAACAAGATAAACAGAAAAGACCAGTAACCAGCAACAAAAAACCACTTAAAGGATAGAAAAAGACCAACGAAAACATAACTGAAACAACCATCATAAGATATTGAGTCTCTAGAGGTGCAGCATCCTATCTTTTCTTCATGTTGGCTCTAGTTCTCTTAGAAGGGCCCAAATCCCCATCTTTATTTTTGTCTTTCTCCATGTCCAGATCCACAATTAAGATATCTGGTTGAGCAGTATCCGTTATAAAGAGAACAATAGTTGATGCATATATATTAATTTATATTTTATAGTTATTTGTATATTAGAGGTTTTATCATATATATTTCTTCAAAAACCATCTACATTAAAATTGCAATTTTCTTATTTTGATTTATAAGGTACATTAAAATTATATGTAGATGTTGTTTTTAATTTTAATTTTTTAAATTTTATTTATACTTTATAATTAATTATAAATATGTTGAAATTTAATTTGATTATTAATTTTGTTCTTATAATTTTTAATAACTCACCTAATAAACTATTGTATTTCTTCAAATTAATTAGTAACTTGTTAAATAAATTATACTATAAGATAATTTAATTGAATAAAATGGAAAAGATAAAAATTGTGATTTAGCTAAGGCATAATACTCAAATGAGTTTTCATTGCTTTCACATTAGGATTTAGACTAGTTCATTAATGTTGAATAAATTAAATTTACAATCCTAAAAATATTTTTAAAATGAAAGAATTTTAATTAATAGAGCATAGAAGGAAATGAGAAATTACTAATTTCTAGAAAATAAAATAATAATTTATAGTTTTTTCTATAAAACTAGAAAAAGGGTGACAAAACCTAGTACTAAAAAATAGAGAAAATTTTGGAGGGTACAAGTGTGTCACATTGTTACCTTGTAGGGATAAAAAATTAAATGTGTTGCTCTACCAAAAAATATATCATCTACATATACAAAAGGATAAAATACAAAAACGAGCAAAAAGTTACCAAAAAGAAATAAAATAATCTAATACAAGTAAAATTAATTGAATTATAATGAAAGTGAAGATATCACCAAGCTCTCATGTGCTTGTGTATCTTCACTCGAAGAGAAACCTCTAGTTGTAAGGAATGAGAAATATTGTTGGGATTGTTTGGAGGTTTTTCTTCATTTCTAACCCCTACTTTGGTATTTCTATTTTCTCATCATCCAAGATAGATCAATGGAAACATAGTGTGTGAAGGTGATCTTGTACTAAGTATGTATAGGAATGATTAGAGATGTCAATGTGTAATAGTGTAAGATAAAATAAAAATAAAGGGCATTGGAGATTCCAAGGTGCTCAAGGGCATAATGATAAGAGAGTTTTAATAAATGATAAAATGATAATAAAAATGAAAGAAAAATATCACTTGAGAGGGCTTGACTAAGACAATAAAATAAGAGATCTTAAAAATAATGTTGTAGGATTTTTCTAGTGAGTTGGAGATCTTGAAAGAGTTCTCTGAGAGCTTGAGAGTGCCAAATTTGTAAAAAGAGAGTCCAAAGAGAGCCAAGAGAGTGTCAATAGATTATAAAATTAAAAATATTTCACTTTAAAAATAAAAGAGGGGTAAAGGAAGGGGTGATTAAGTAATTTAAATTCACAATGTCATTTCCACTAGTCTAGTGAGTTACAAGTGAAAAAATATGATAGAAGGTCACCGAACAAGAAATTGGCATAGAATGCTAGCACATCATATGGATATTCATATGTTACACTAGTTTCTATATAATTTGAGTTTTCAATGATGAGACACTAGAAAAATAAAATCCTAACACAAAGGTGACATAAAAATTTAAAAAATAGACCACAAGAAATTAAAACTAAGTACCATGGGAAGGAGAAAGGATAATGCAAGAGCTAAAATGAGCCTAGGGATAGACTAAGGGAGCTGGAACTAAAGTGGGAACAACATATAATGTGAAATTGCAGGGATATGAATTTTTTATGTTACACAAAGTATATAAATTTATCATGAAAATTATCATTTTATCAAAATTGACATAGATAAACCAAAAAATCAATATAATAAGTCAAGATGCATTAGGGTTTTTAGAAATATTTAGATGTGGTTTCTTAAATTTATCACTTATTTCCCCCTAATTTTAGCTATAAATTTTCTTAATGATTATCTCCCACAGAGTTTTTGTATTCTTTATTTCTTATTATATGTTATCATTTAACTTATCTTTCTTGTGTTTCATCCCATTTATATTATGGAATCTAAATTATTACAATATATTTTAGTTGTTTCTATTAATATTTATTGTTATTTAAATTTTTATTCTCTTGATTTTTGTTATACAAATTTCCCCATTTGACAAATAGATCATATTGCAAGTAGATTGTTATCTTATAAATGAAATTTTAACCTAAATGTGCACTATCATATGAATATCAATCTTTTTTTATTCTAATTTTATATTATACTATTTCTTTAATTCTCCTTTCTCTTCCTAGTTATCATGCTCTCTACGTATCCTCTATTTTCCAAAAATTTCTTATTCAAAAGTAAAGTAGTATATTCTTGTCTAAGAAAAAATAAACATAGTTTATGTAAAAATATATACTTTGGTAGGATCAAATAGGTCTCTAATAATACCTATTTCTAATCACATTATATTTTATATATTGATCATATCTATAATTTAAATATATTAGTTGGAGTTCTTAAAATTTGTAAGGGATTCAACTAACATTTATTTTATTTGGTGAACTTAATTATTTTAATGTTTTCTTAAAAATCTTCTCATATTAACATGTTCAATTTTCTAATAAATTATTTCATTATACATGACAATGCACTACTTTAACTAGATTATGATTCTATGATTGATGATGTATTTTAATATTCGAAAGATATTACTTTAGACTCTTTTTATATTCTTACTAGTATTAGTGTGGAATTTGTTCTAGGTAATTCATGCTTCATATCTAGGCTCATTACTCATTGTTCTAGGAAATCTAATTATTAAAAAAACACAAGATAACTTATCTTCTATTGCTTCATTTTTCACTTTCTTTTGTATTGGATGTCTAATTTAACCCACCTTCTCAACCACTTCTCATTTTTTACTATATTTTTTATGATTAATATTCCTATACTCCTTTTATTTTTTATTAACAATAAAAATATTTTTTGAAGCAACCCGAAACCCTTACAAGAAAAATGCTACCAAGAGCATAAAACAATAGCCAACTAGTAGCCTACCAAAAAAAACTAAAATAAACAACCATAGGACTATTTCATATTCTTAAAAGTGTATGCCACCTCTAGCTCCTGGTTGTAGAATTTTTTATGAAGGTTAACCAAATCTAATAAATCATTATTTTCCTCCTTGAAAAATTCCTCATTTTATTAATTTATCTTGTTTCATCCATTTCTTTCACAATGATTGTACAAAATATCTTTCTACTACTAATTTTGATGTTTTAGGGTATGCATATAGTACATAACAAAATAAGAAAACTTATCATGTTCTTTTTTTCTTCCTCCACCAAATCATATTATTTATTTTAGCCCCATCTTGTTCTTAGTAATACTAAATTTAACAAATTCAAGCTAAAATATCATTTAATATTAAATCCCAACTTCACCTTGTTGTCATAATATGCTTTAGAAATATTAATAGGTTCATACTCCTATAATACCAACTAAAATGGCTAATTTAATCAGTAAAATTAATATTAAAATAATAGAGATTACTTCTATCCCTTTTGAACTTCCTTATTATGAATTCTAAAATTAAAATCCTCCTCTTCTAATCATGATCAGTATTAATTCCATGGACATTAAAAAAACGTTAATAACCCATGGTTATAATTTCTTAAACTTTATTTATGTTTTTGATAAAAGGGTAAAACGGGTTTTACAGGGACCCAAAACCACAACATTTACAAAATAGAAAAGAGGACACCAAAGTCCAACCAAAAAAACCAGTTGCCCAAGAAAAGACCAGCAGCAACCAAACGAAAAAGACCAAAAAGGTCAAGTCGAAAGGAACAGCAAAGTTAGCACCAAGAAAACCCTAGCCATTAATTCAGAGTCATGAGGAACAACTCCGTCTCCGTCTCCAAATTCTGCATATCATTGACACCCTTTTTAAAAGTTTGAATCTTCTTCGAAGTAAGGGGGGCCTTGTGCTTTAGATTGGCTCTGGTTCTTCTAGAAATTCTCGCTTCCGTATCCTGGCTTTTATCCTCAGTTTCCTCCAAATCCACCACCAAAGAACCATGTTGGGCTTTATCAAGCTTCTCAGTCATCATGTTAATGATAATGGCATTGTGTCTTGCCATGCGGTTGTTTTGCTCAGCAACGATTTTGATGGTATTCCATATGTTCTCTACCTTGGAATCTATATTTTTGTTACTGTGATCCACATCTTTCTTTTCAATCTCTGTAATCTTTGTGC
Organism: Sequoiadendron giganteum; assembly: GCA_007115665.2. Taxonomy (NCBI): domain Eukaryota; kingdom Viridiplantae; phylum Streptophyta; class Pinopsida; order Cupressales; family Cupressaceae; genus Sequoiadendron; species Sequoiadendron giganteum. The sequence continues at coordinate 289,237,431 of CM021110.1, read as the reverse complement.
CCTCCTCATTAATCTTGCTTTGCAGAGCCCAATTTTTTATTTTCAACTCATTAATTTCAATGAAAGTCCATTCCAAGAGTTTGAAGTGGGACTCAGAATTGGTTTTGGCTAGGTTCAGAATATCCATAGAGGGCTCTTTTCCAGTATTAGGGCAAGTATTCTCAGGGTTAGGAATAACAGGGGGGTAATCATTAGTGTGTTTATCCAACAAAGGATTAGCACAAAGCTCGGTTTGGTTGGCATCAGATTCCTTCGACTCAGAGGACTCTTTGGAGTAGGAAACCAGACTTTTGGCCTGGGGTTTCTTATCACAAGAGCAATTCTTAAGGGAAGGGTTGTCAGGCTCAAGCTCAACGCAAGTTTTACCAGAATTCCCAGAAGGGACAGCGTGCAAGCTAGGGACTCTTCTAGCCGGACTAGAGTTAGGCAGATACTCTGAGCCACTGGGCTCAGTGTCATCACTCTCAAAATCAAGGATAGTTTCTAGAATAGCAGGAGCAGGCACATAGAGATATTCAACAATCAACCTTATTAACCCAGTGTGCAGAATGGGGAATATTTTAGGGTTTTTCTTATTATCCTCCAAGCTTTTCTTCAAGGAATAGAAAAGATAATAGGGGATGGAGACCCTTACCTTGTATCGGAAGTGGTTGAGAAGAGCAAAGTGGTAGCCATAGACTTTAGTGAAGCACCCGTCCATCATAATGTACTCCATGATGACCCGCAGAACCTTTCTCCAAATAGACTTTATGGTGTCAACATCGAAGTAGTTGTTAGCAATTTTAACCATACTTAGCCTTTCTTTGTCCTTTTTAGGAAATCTGATCACAGCTTCATTAAAAAAAGCCCTATCCCTAAAGAACTTCTTCCCTTCAATAGATAATCCTGTAACATCAGCAATAAGACTTTTGCTGAGTTCCACATTCCTACCAAACAGGGTCAAGTTCCCTTTATTCCAATTTTTAACAAAGAGATTTGTAGCCTCCTGGTTAGAGCTATGAAGCTTCTCCAGGAAAGGAAGCAACCCTCCGCTTTTAATCTTATTCCAAACCTTGGCATTTTTCATGTGTATATCGTAGCTGTCCGGCTCAATTCACTTTATGTCTCCTCCCATTTCAGCCAACACAGTGGGGTAGACCCAAACGCAAGCTTTACTAAAATTGGCCCCGCCAAATCTAAGAACCCACAAAGCATGTGGAGTTTTCTTGCAGATTAAGCCACTGGGCTCGGTCCCATGCACTCTAATGATTGTGATGTGAAAGATCCAACCTGTCCTCATTAAAGGGATAACACGTCGCTTTTCCATGTGATTTATCATAATTTAATAGGGCGTAGACATTAGAGTTTAGATCGCTATTATTAAGCCAGGTATGCACATCTTTACTCCTAACTCCTTCGTTAGCAAAAAAATCCGCAACAGCATTGGCTTCTCTATAAGCATGTGATATTTTAACATTTTTGAATTTAGCCAAGTTCAATATGGCATCCTCAATCCATAATTTGATGGTCCACGAGGGGGGAGACTTGCCACAGAGGCAGTCAATTATGTTTTTGGAATCTCCTTCAAGCCACATATTTTTAATGTTAAGACTTTGGGCTAAATTTATGATGTGAAAAGCACCAGCAGCCTCCACCAGATGATTAGTTTGAGAGTCAAGAGGTGAGGCAATCGCTCCAATGAAATTGCCATAGGAATCCCTTATCACTCCTCCACAGCCCGCCGCGCCCAGATTGCCTTTAGCCGCACCATCAAAGTTAGCTTTGATCCACCCGTTTGGCAGAAAAGACCAGCAAACACCCTCTCTGTCCTTCTTGGCCTTCATTATAGTACTAGAAAAATCTAGACTAATGTTCCAATCTTTAGCAACAGTTAATTCATAGAGCGAATGCGCCGCTCTCATGGGCATTTTGTCCTTCTGGGCCACAGCATTGAAATTTTCCTTCAGGGATCTGACAGTTTTATCAAAGATAATATCCACAGAGGCTTCTTTGCCCCTAAAAATTCTATTGTTGTGTTCTTTCTAGAGGCCCCAAGCAACATGAGGGAAGGATAAATCCCAAAAAATCTTGAGCATAGGATTCCTTGTCAGGGCTTTCCATTGAGAGAAGAAATCTTCAATGGACGAAGGGAAAACCCAAGGAAGGTGCCATAACCTTGAGCATAGGATTCCTTGTCAGGGCTTTCCATTAAGAGAAGAAATCTTCAATGGACGAAGGGAAAACCCAAAGAAATCTTCAATGGACGAAGGGAAAACCCAAGGAAGGTGCCATAACCTGATGAATTTTTTCCATAAAGAAGCAGCAAATGAGCAATGAAGGAATAAATCCCAAAAAATCTTGAGCATAGGATTCCTTGTCAGGGCTTTCCATTGAGAGAAGAAATCTTCAATGGATGAAGGGAAAACCCAAAGAAATCTTCAATGGATGAAAGGAAAACCCAAGGAAGGTGCCATAACCTGATGAATTTTTCCCATAAAGAAGCAACAAATGAGCAATGAAGGAATAAATGACGTACAGTTTCAGCCTCCATCTTACAAAGAAAGCATCTATTTGGAATTTGAAATCCGCATTTACTCAGGTTATCAATTGTCAGCACCTTGTTTTGGAGAAGGATCTAGAAGAAAAAAATTAATTTTAGGTATCAAATGTTTGAACCAAGCTTTAGACCAGAAGGGAGGATGATCCAGAGAAGAAGTGATCCTTGCAAAAGCAGATGACACTGAAAAATTGCCAGAGGGTTCATCAATCCAAATCGCACGATCATCCAGCTGCTCAGAACTAAGTCTAACAGCCATCAGAGAAGACTGGATGGGATCCAAAGCCTGACTAACACTGCACAAGTCCACCCAATTACCATTCACTCTGTAATCTTTCACATAAGTTCCAAACCGTGCCTTACAATTCTCAGCCCATTCACTGAAGGAATTGAAATTTATAATGGGCTCCTTAAAAAGCCATTTGTCCTCCTAGAATCTGGTGTGATTACTATTTCTCACTTGCCATCCAATACCATCATCCACAATCTTTTTACCATTGATTATATTGTTCCAGCATATAGACCCTCTGGGAAGAAGGTGGGGGTCCTTCTTTATAATGGAAGAATAGTTTTTTTCTAGGTATTTGCTAGCTAGAATATCAATCCACTCCCCAGAGGAAGAGGAGATTCTCCATATTTGTTTAGCTAAGAGGATTTTATTGACAGTTATGATTCTTCTTAAACCAAGTCCACCTGCATTTTTAGGTCTACAAACCAGATTCCAACCAATTAAGGGAAGTCTTCTGTTTTCCTCAACACCCGACCAAAGAAATATTTTTTGAATTTTTTCAATGGCATCAGCAAATTTAACAGGAATCATAAATAGGCTCAGGGCATAGATAGGAAGATTCTAGAGAGAGGCTTTGAGGAGCTGAAGTTTTTCGGCTTGACTTAGAAGGGCTCCTTTCCAACCCGCAAGCTTCTTGTTGAATCTTTCCACCAACGAGAGCCAGAAAGACTTAGGAGGTTTCAAGCTTAAAGGTAGACCAAGGTAGGTGGCAGGAAAGGAATCCACCCTGCAACCCAGAATTCTGGCAATTTTGGCCTATCTATGATCTGGAGTGTTGAAAAAGAACAGAGAACTTTTTTGATTGATCAGTTGTCCTAAAACTCTCCCATACTTTTCAAGCAGTTGTTTTATAGATTTGTCTTCAAACACCGTAGTTTGACCCATAATTATAGTGTCATCAACAAATTGTTGATGGGAACACACCAAATTGCCCGAGGAAGGTTTGAGACCAGAAAGAAATTTAAATTCAACCAAATTTTTCAAATTCCTACCTAAACTTTCAGCCATAATAATGAATAAAATAGGAGAGATAGGATCACCCTTCCTTAGACCTCTGGTACTCTGAAAAAAGGAGGTAGGGGATCCGTTGACCATGATCAATATGGAAGTCGTGGACACAAGTTGTTCCACCATTTGGATAACCCTATTACTAAAACCAAAATCCTTTAAGATTTTAAATAAGAAAATCCAATCAACTCTATCATAGGCTTTTGAGATATCAATCTTTAATAAGAAGCCTTCAGTCTTCGATTTGATAAGGGAATGAATATTCTCATGTACCGTAACAATAGAGTTGAGAATTTTTCTACCAGGGACAAAGCCATTCTGTTGAGGAGAAATCAAGGAAGGCAAAAAATTTAAGAATCTAGAGGTTAAGACCTTAGAGATGATTTTGTATAAAGAGTTATAGAGACTTATGGGCCTAAAAGCCTTGAAGTTATCAGCTCCAGGTTTCTTGGGGATTAGAACCAAGAAAGTAGCATTTAATTCTTTTAGAAGACATTTGGATCCAAAAAACTCCTTAACAACATTAACCATATCTTCTTCAACAATCTCCCAGAGCCATTGAAAGAAAAATAAAGGGAAACCATCAGGGCCTGGAGCTTTACTCCCATCATAGGAAAAGACAGCCCGCTTGACTTCCTCATTGGTGGGGATAGCTGTCAAAAAAGAGTTGTTTTCCTGGTTGATAATTCTTGGTATAGCTTCAACTAATTGATCCTGCTCATTTTGGTTTATTTCATTACTTGCCGAGAGAAGATGTTTAAAGAAGGAGCTCGCCTACTTTCTAATATCCTCCTCCTCCTCATACCTGGTTCCATTCACTTCTATTTGATATATTATGTTTACAGCTCTGTGTTTTGATCTCGATAAATGGAAGTACTTGTTGTTTCTATCTGCTACAGACAGCCAAAGAGCTCTAGATCTTTGTCTCCATAACTCCTCCTCCTTTCCAATTATGTCACGCATCTTCATAAGGAGCTCATTCTCTTTTTCCTTAGTGTCATTAAAGTAACCCTCCTTCTGTATTTTAAATTGAATTTCTCCCAAATCCATCTGTAGATCAAACTTAATCTTAAAGATGCTCCCAAAAGAATCTTTTTTCCACTTTTTTAAATTACATTTCACTTCCCTTAACTTTTTAGCAATTCTGAACATAGCAGTTCCTTGAATTCTTATATTCCACCATTTCCTTATTTCCTCTTTAAGAGCAAGATGAGAGATCCACATTTTTTCAAATCTGAAAGGAGTGTTCTTCTTCTTTTTTATTGGATCCGCAGTGAAACTGATATGAGAATGATCAGAACCAATTCTAGTAAGATCTTTAAGGGAGCAGTAATAATCAAAATACCAATGATTGGAGATCAAAGATCTATCTAATCTGACCTGTATGAGATCCATCCCCTTCCTTCAATTAGACCAGGTAAAGGAGGCTCCATGAAGATTCGGATCAATCAGCCCTTGATTATCAATGAAATTTTGAAGATCCTCTTTACTCTCCAAATTAATCTGGGATCCCCCAAATTTTTCACCATTCATTAAGGGTGTGTTAAAATCCCCCATAACAATCCAAGCTTCTTTATCAAAAATCCTCCTAATGGCAACTAATTCTAACCAAAAAGATTTTCTCATTCCTTTTCCATTAGGAGCATATATATTCACTAGAATCCAATTGAAGTTATCTCTTATATGTGTAAATCTAGTGACTATATGATTCATACCTTCCAATATCAGATCTCCTTTGATATTGTGGCTATTCCAGAAAGTTACAATTTCTCCAGAAGCGCCATTCGAGTTATTGCCCTGGTTACTGTAATACTGGAAAATTTTCATCTTTTCAGTTTTCTCCTTTGACATTTTAGTTTCCTGAATTAAAAGAATATCCGGTTTGTGATCTCTAGCAAAATTGTGAAGAACATCCTACTTGTGGGGGCTATTGAGTCCCCTGATATTCCAGGACATAATCTTCATTATATGCCAGGGGATTTAAGACATTCCAGGATGGTTTTCTGAGATCCATCTGCTATATATTGAAAGCTATTCAGCTCTCTTTTCTTTTTCGAAGACTTTTTACCTCTTGAATTCTTTACTACTCCACAATTTGCCTTAACTCTTGATCTGGTAGAATTACCACTTGGGGTCTTCCATTGTTTATTTTTTCCTGTCATCTTTGATATATTCTCCTCTTTATCAGTCTCATCTTGACTATCCATCTCTCTACTGGACTCCCAATCCTTTTCATTTGGTATTCTTTGTTCCCAAGGTAAGGTGTCCATGATACCATTCTCTTGACATGACAAGACATTACTGGATAGATTTACTGAGTAATCCTATTTTTCAAGGGATTCCTCAACCCTGTCAGTGGAGTTGGGATTCGTTAGGTGCACTACACCCTGATGGGGAAGATTATCAGAAGACGGGGAGGGAAGAGGAATTTTCAGAACCAAGGATAAGCCCTCACTAGGAATATCCTCCAAACCCAGGATCTCTTTGTTTCTATCTAAAGGGGTTGTCATTTGGGAAAAGGAGGTAGAAAGGTTCTAGTCTCCTTCTCCAACTAGGGTGTTCTCATTAGAGCCCCTTTCCTTTGAAGGAGACATTTTAACAAGTTTCAAGTAATGAGGATCATTAGGGATCTCACCTTTAGACTCCAAGACCACTTCAATCTCTGGACAGCTATTCTAGATATCGGACTCTTTGTTTTCCAATTCCTACTCTTTATTTTCCTTCCTTTCTTCTCCTGAGTCATTCTTTTTTTTTTCCACTCCTTTTTTCCAGGTTCTGCTAGTTTTTCTTTCTCTGATAGCATTTAAGGGGAATTTTTTTGCCCAGTGACCAGATTTCCTACACTTGAAACAGGCAAATGGGATTGTTTCAAACTCTATATTCTATTCCCAGGAACCCAGTTTAGATTGGATCTCAATCGATGATGTTAAATCTGCTTCCTGGGGAACTCCCACACATATCCTTGCAAAAACCAATCTTTTTCTAGCAGCTGTCATTGTGTCAATCAAAAGGAACTCAAAGGAGCTCGCAATACCATGGAATATGTCTTCACTCCATTACTCCAGGGGCAGGCCTGGAAGTCTAACCCAGACTAGGAAATTCTCAAAGATGGAATCCAATAGATCCAAGTGGGAGGACCACTTATTTAGAGCCAGGGAAGATTCCCTATCACCCAAGGACCTCCACCTCTTACAGTCGTGATATTCTCTCTACAAGTAAATTCAAATGCGAAAAAACCCTTTGGAAGAGCAGCAACTGATACTTTCCCACTATTTCTCCATTTATTTTTAACAAACTCCCTGACCACTTCAATATTTGGTCTAGGGCCCATGAACTTCCCAACTAGAGTTTGTTCCATTAGGGCTATATTATGGTCAATGATTAGATCTGGAATAGAAATAGCAAACTTACCTCCAGCAGGGGATGAGATATTTTGCACTGGAGGGAAAGATGATTTTCCATTAGATTTTACCCCGAATAGAGAGGTCCAGGTTTTGTGATTGCCTCCAATACCACCTATGGTCCCCACTCCCCCTCTAGCTTTCTCGTTTTTACCAATGGAATATGCAACAGGGTTAATCTCCAAATTTTCCTTTCCCCCAGGTTCCACCTGTATTTTTTCTTTGGAGTCCACATCATCCTAGTCATCCTTACCTTGCTTCTGACTCGATTCTAGATCTTGATCTGACTGTCGATTTTTTGATCTTGCTCCAATTCCGATTCTATTGCTTTGAATTTCAAAATCCCTTTTCTCCCGCCCGTTTCCGTGCTCGTGATCCGCCATCTAGAAAATGCATCATTAAACTTTATTTATGTTGACACTTCTAACCTTGTCTCTTTAGAGGTATCCATTAACAATTTTGATATTGGATGAGATCCTTCATGTAAAATCACATTGCCTTATCTATCTAGAAATTTTATCTTCTTTTGTTAATTCATGTTATTTGATGGAACCATCTAATTTATAGAAATTTATAAAAAAAATCTACATGGAATTGGTTAATCTTTCTTGATTAAAGCTACTAGTGATTCCTTTCAGTATTGTGAAATTGCTAATGCTAATTTCTCTATTCCCACCTAGCATTTTCTCTACTATCTATACCCCAATACCATCTTATTTTATTAGAAAAAATACACTACTAAGAACTCATGTTACTAATTTTGTATCTTCTAACAATGTCTCTTCTTCTAATGTATGTCTAGGCGATGATTGAGGATCTTTAGATTTCATTCCTTTTTATGTTGGTGAATATAAATTTTATCATGCTCAATTCAACATCAAAACCTTTCATATATATCAAAGTACCCTTACTAAACCCACCATAAACTATTCTACCAAGTTTTCCTCAAATTCTAAAAAATGTGACAATACAACTCATTTCAACTATGATAGTTATGAAGATCCTTTTATTTTATTAAATTAGAAAATTGATATGTTGTGGGATTTAAAATTAATTATAAACATAGGTATAATGGTAATGGTCTTTGACTCATGGAATAAGGAGGTAAGATCCCCTAGAACTTACACCATATTTCTCTACTATATTTTTAGGTTACAAACCTCTTTACCCACTTTAATTATGTATATTCAATCTACTATAAGTTCCAGGCATGGGGATTTGGGAATTTATTTTCCTTGAAAAGGATATATTTAGGAGTTATATTCTTAAGGATGAGGTTGTATAATTATGTGCATCTAGAGGGGATCCCCTTCACAAGGCTCGCACAAGTGGTAGTGGCATGCCTTATGAAAATTAATCTTTATTACTTTCCAGTGTGGATGATTTATACTATGGATTCATAGTTGAATCTAAGGTTCATCTTACATAGTATCTAAGGTTAGTCCTCCAACCTTATTCCATTAGTTAGTTAATATAAAATATCTAGTAAAAAATAAAGCAATATTTGTAAGATACAATTGTATCAATACTATAGATCCACCATAACACCTATATCAACATAAATAACAAATAATACAGTCAAAAAATTGTTGATTTTCACACCTTTAAGGTTCCTTAGTTATAGATATTTGAACTTTTGTATTAATCAAAATAGATGTTGACATTCGAATTTATCTAAATAAATAAATTCTAAATAAAAATAGTGATTTATCAAGTACAACTAATTAATTATAAATAATTACTTTTTGAATTTTATTATTACTTTTGAAGCAAATTTTAAATTTTAAAATAAAGAAACAAGATAGCTAATGTATAGATGTCAGCTTGTATTGTACAATTATTTTGAACTAAAATTTTATCATCTAACAAGCCTTCAAGCAATGTATGATGTTTCTTATGCCTAACCTAAGGAAAAACAAAGAGAAGGAAAAATGACCAGAAAAAATTATTACTTCCTTGTATTCATAAAAAGGTGGTCTCTTACAAAAATTAAATCAATATCTTAAGTGTAAAAATATATTGAGTAGTTTACATTGTACACACAAAAAAGAAAGAGTGGAGCCTTCTTTCATTTTGTGAGCATTATATATTTCTCTATTTTAATATTTTTTAATTTTACAAAAAATATTTTATTTTTACAAGAAATTTTTAAAAAACCCAAGAAAAGAAGATAACATTAAAAAATATTAAATACAATTGGTACATAAATTTTAATTTATTGAAGCTTAGAAGTATCCACAATTTACTAGTCAATTTAGGCATGGTTTCCTATCACTCCATCTAAAAATGGGAAGGAGTGTAGAGGTATAGTAAATAGCTAATAAAAATAGAGTTGAATAGGATAGAGGTAGGGGAGGGAAAAAAATTCCCTTACAAAATTTATTTATATTAAATAGAGCAATGATAATATTTTGGAATATTATGTGTTACAAAAATAGGATTGAATTAGGATAGAAATAATAATCATGATTGGAATTAGATAATTCAATACTCCCCCATTAATCACAACTAATGCCATCTAGGATGCCTAATTAATCTCTTAGATAAGATACTCATAGTTTTCTTTTTTCTAATGGCTTGGTAAAGATATTTGAATAGTAATCTTTGAACCAACAAAATTCTAAATAAGTCTCTCCATTTTTTATTGATTATCTAATGAAATTGTATTTCATGTTTATATTCTTACTTCTTTTATGAAATACAAGATTCTCGGATATTCCAACTGTTGAGATATTATCATAAAAATTCTTTGTTCATTCTCCTTTTTTGTGCATAAAATTTATTAACACTTTTCTCATTCAAATTTACTAATACTTTTCTCATTCAAATTTACTAACATGTGACTCCTCTTTCTAGTACATACTCTACTTCTTCCAATGAAATGATGGTAAATGGTTGTTGATTGGATTCTCAAGATATTATACACCTATTCAAAAATGAAAAGCATAACCATATGTATGTTTCTTGTCATCAATTTTACCTACATAATCAATATATATCCTATGAGTTTGAATTTGCATAATATTGAATAAAAAATTATATGAACTATGGATCCACTCACATATCTTTAAAAAAAAATTGATTATAAATGAGAGTGTTTTGGAGACTCTATGAATCTTGAAATAGTGTTCACATCGTACATTATATCTAACCTTGTGGGTTTCAAGTATATTAGATTACCAATGATTATTTTATTTAATGTTGGATTGATATTAAATCTATTGTCATCCTTTACTTAACTTCAAACCTATTACAACTACTATTGGTGTTGGCTTATAATTATCATTTTGAATATTTTCAAAATATCCTTGATATATATTTATCTTGATAAATGAATATGCCATTTTATAATCGATTCACCTTGGTCCCAAGAAAATGCTTCATGAGACCCAAATTATCCATCTTAAATTCCTTCTTCAAAAATCTATTAAATAAATCATCTATGAATATAAAATCATCAATAGACAAATATACAATTAGAACTTAATGTTGCCCATTCATCCTTGTTTACATTGTAGCTTTTTGTTGCACCTATTTAATCCATTCCATAGAAGGTAAGAATTAATTATTTTATACCATGCTCTAGGGGCTTGGTTGAGAATATAGAGCACTTTCGTTAGTCAATGGACCTTATCTTCATGACTTACATGATCTCATATCCTAGTGGCTAATGTACATTCACTTCTTCTAGGAAACCATTTGAAAATGTTAATTGTACATCTAGATCTGATATACTAGTCATTTTTTTAAGCTATAACACTAGTATTATTTTTCTATGTCTAGAGAATCTACTAGAGAAAATATTTCATCATAGTAAGCTCCAAATTGTTATAAAAATTCATTTGCTACTAGTCTCTCCTTATGCTTCTATAAATTTTATTTCATGGTAATTTGTTTCTTATAAGCTCAGTACTCTTATCACATATATTCCTTCTATTAGATGGATAATAAATTGTATTAATGATAAGATTTCATTATAGAATGAATATCTTCATCTATTGCTTATGCCTAATTCTTAACTATAATCACTTCTTAAAAACAAACAAGATTAGTTGATTTTGAAAATAAGGTAAAAAGAGAAAGAAAATCAACATTAAGCTCACCTTCATTTCTATCATAGATATCCCTCAAACTTCTTGTCTTCTATCTCCTTACACTTGGAAATGCTATAATTGGCATATCACTTGAAGTATATATATTCAAGGATTTGGACTTGATGTTCATACACCCAGAATGCATTTTTTTAAATGTGTCAAATTAACTTTGTACCTTATGGTATTTGTTTTTTTCATTTGATGGATTTCTTACATAAATGTGTGAGGACATTCTTATACTTTATGAAGGTATCATTTTTGTACCACCTTGTTGAGCTTGAGTGGGTATGTAAAGAGGTACCACAAATGGAATACCTACTAGACCCAATACATCTCTATAATATTGAAGTAAACCTACAACAATATCATCATTTCTCCAAAATTCCATCTCATCTAGTTCTTCTTCTATGTATTGCACATCTTTGTTGATTATTACCTTTTTTATTATTAGATTATATAATTTTTAAGCTTGTTTCCTCATTGTATCCTACAATATACATTATGTATCCCCTATTATCCACTTTATTTCTCAAGTAATTTGGTACATTTACATATGGCACACATCCATACACTCTCATATGATTAACACCATTATTTTTTCCATTCCATGTTTCCTTTATAATTATTTTCTTGACACTTTTGTCTAGGAATATATTCATTATATTAACTACATGTGTTATAGCCTCTATCCAGTACTCATTCGATTGTTTTTGGCTCTCAACATACTCCTATCCATTTCCATGATTTTTCTATTATTTCTCTCTACTATACTATTTTACTAATGTGTATACCTAATAGTAAACTACTTGTGGATTATATGATCCTTATAAAAATTCAAAAAATCACTTGAGATATATTTTTCACCTCTATCTATTCTTAGAATGTTGATAGAGTGCTCACTTTTCTTCTTAGCTAGGACTCAAATTGGAAAAATATCCCCCAAGAAAAAAGTACCCACCAATTGAAGGTATTTAAATTGGTCCAAACAAATTGTATGCTTCAAGAAGTATACCCATGTATTCCTAGTGTAATCATCAATTAATCTCAAAAAATAAGCCATCAATAAATTGAAGATGTTTACATTGGTCCACACAAATCATAGTGAACAATTTCTAAAGGTTCCTTTGCTCTAACTGAATTTCTAGTTGGGAATGACTCTCCATGATACTTTCTTGAAGTGCATCCTTCACATATTCTATATGTTTTTCTATAAGTGGAAAACAATTTACCATATTTTTCCTATGTAATAAAATTCAAATGTCCAAATTGCAAATTCCAAAACCAATTCTCATGTTTCACTTCTAACTAAAAATTTACATGAGAAATATATTTTAGAGCTAAATGTGGAACTACTGAAAATTTTGAGGTTTCTTGTGACCCACTTGAAGTCTCTCTAATGGGTGAGCTTGAGTAAATTTCATCCCCACTTTGACCTCAAATAAAATATTGTGTTGTTGGTCATTTGAAATTTGACTATTAGTTGATATCTTAAAAATTGGTCCAAAAATATACATTCATTATTTTTGAAAACTCTCTATACCCCTTCTAAACAAGTTCTCTAATGCTCATTAGGTTATTATTTAAATCTAAAATATTTTAAACATCTTAAATAATTTTTTCCTCCCCTTGCTTAGTTAGAATATTGACATTACCTTTTTTCATGATTGATACTTTGGTTTTGTTGTTTATCCATATTGAACAAAAAATCTAATTTTTTTCTCATGTGATTACTATAGTCTAAATCTAGAGTCCACAAGATGACCAAACATCTTGTGGACTCTCCTAAGCAATATTACATGCCAAAAAACCATTATTCTATTTTCCTTTAGAAATTTTTACACTTTTCTTATTAAAAAAAAAATTTAAAAATCATGTGTGTAATAACTATACCTTTTATAGTAATTACATTGAACCTAATAGTTATCCCACCTTTAGACATGATACTAATTTTGAATTGGATTTTGGTTGTTGTTGGTTCCACATGAAATTATTGAACTGGTTCTTCTACCTCTTGATAAATTTCTACTTTTTTCCTTTGAAGTTAAACCTCCCTCCACCTCCACCTCTACCTCTACCTCTACCTCTACCTCTACAATGACTAATAAAACTTGTGACTTCAAGGAATGCTACAAAGAATAGATAGAAGAACAAATCAACCCATGCTCATGAGAAATTAGATATGCATATAGTCATAAGAATAGACTAAAACTTTGTGGGTAGGCTCCTTATAATCTTTTCTACTATTATCTTATCTTCAAGGGTCTGATCATGAGACTTAATTCGATTCACTAGATCAATAATTTGAGTAAACATTAATATGCAAACTTAAAATCCTTCATAAACATGGTCTCGAGATCTCTTCTCAAGATTTACAACTTCGCTACTTTAGCCATACCTCAGTATGCAATTTGGAGGATGTTCATTCTTTCTTTTATTTTGTTGTTGTTACAATCATTGAGAATCTACACTTTCATACATTGCATAAAATATATTTAAGAGGTCCTTGGAATTATTTTTTGGTGTTATCTTTAGGCAAATCCTTCTCATCTTCATTGTATGATGTTACATCTAGAAGTTTAGAAAACCTGTTTTCCATAAGATCTCATATATCTTTTTAAAAAAATTATTCACTATGATTGATCGATAATCATAATTCTTTCCAATAAAGAGATTTGAAGAGTATTAAGACTTGTGTCAAAAAAAAAATACCATTATTGATTATAATACTAAATGAAGAAAATTAAAAAAAAAGGATAAATTATAAGAGAACATAAAATTGTAATTCTCATATATTTATAAAAAGATAGCTTGTTACAAAAGAACTTGAGCTCTTTACACTAGAAATATGAAAAAATAAAAAATAAAACCTTCTTTTCTCTAAGTGTTTATATATTCCCCACTTCAATTATTTTTTGAATTTACAAAACCTTATTATATTTTTACAAACTTTGAAAAAAATAATAATAATAATAAAATATATAATACAACCTTTTATAATCAAGTCTTTAATGGTATGTAAGCTTTAGTTTTTTAGAAGCATTCAAAATCTACTGGTCAACTGAGGCAGTATTCCTTCAATGTACTACAAGGTCCCTTTCCATTAATGTGGCCCAGCTTCTCCATCGCATGGACTTAGATTTACCAATCCTTGGTTTTATATGATAATATGCATTTTAATTTCTTCTGAGTTAGAAGTTTATTGGGTCTTTTATTTTTAGATTTGCGAAGGAAAAGAACTGAATCTCTCACTGAAAATATATGTAACTATTTTATTTTTATTCTCAACATAATAGCAGTCTTTTTCTTTGTTCTTTCCTCTTACTCTGTTCTACGTCTCCTTCAGGTAGGGGAGGGCAAATCTATCCCTGACAAAAACTATCTATATTAAATAGAGAGGAGATGCCATGCTGAGATATTATGTGCTGCATAAAACACAACAAAATTAGAACATGAATAATAACAGTGGTTGGGATTAGATATTTCAACATTACCATATACATTAAAACTATCTTCAAACTATATTCAGATGCAATTTTCCTTATTTTGATTTGCAAGTTTCACTTGCAATTCACAGTTATTTCTAAATAATTAGAAACTCAACCTTTCTATCAATACAGGCTCTCCCAGTTGTCACCGCAGAGTTCAATCCTATTAACTCTGAATCAAAATGATAAAAAAGGCTCTTAATAGTATTCCATTTTTCTGGTCCATACCATTCAGACGTGTTATCCCAACGGTTAAAGACAAGAAAATTCAACTGACAAATAGACCCACATTCCAATACAAATCATGGGTTTTTACTTCAAACATGATCTGATCTCAAATAATGTGTGGTTTTACTCCAAGGCCTCAATTTCAATTACCATGTCATTTTTTCCATTATTCCTGGTATACTGAAAAATTAGGTTAGTGATAACTGGAACTCTACAGGTTTCTCAACAAGGCTGCCATAAAAACATCAGAGGACATTTCCACAGACGGACATACAAACCTGAACCCATGGAGGCTGTGCAAAGTTCAACAAGTGGAAGAGCTCAAATCCATTCTAAAAACGTTGACAGTCTGGAGCTCTGTAATTGTCCCCGCCATTATGTATTCCCAGCAGAACACATTCTCAGTGTTGCAGGCGTTGGCAATGGACAGGCATCTGGGTTCCCATTTCAAAATACCAGCAGCTTCTTACGTTGTCTTCAATCTCCTGGCAACTGCAATAATGTTGGGTATGTATGAATATATGGCTGTTCCGTGGGCTGCTGCAAAGGGAATAAAGATAACACAGCTGAGGAGAATAGCAACAGGCATGGTTATCAGCATAGTGGGGATGGCAGTGGCGGCCATAGTTGAAAGAAAACGTCTGAATGCATTCCACTCACATCGATCTGCACAGGAACCGGCACTGTGGCTCGTTCCTCAGAATATAATAATGGGCGTGGGAGAGGGGCTTCAGAGCGCAGGGAGGATTGATTTCTTTTACTCTGAATTTCCAGAAACAGCACGCAGCACGGCCTCTGGTTTAGTTGGTGCGAGTATGGCGGCGGGGTTTTATTTGAGCAGTTTGTTGGTGAGTATCATTCAAAAAAACAGTGATTGGCTTACTAATAATCTGAACCAGAGTCGTCTTGATTACTTTTACGCCCTTCTCTGTGTAATGGGTGTGCTGAATTTTGGCTACTTCATAGTATGTGCTCGTTGGTATAAATACAAAGCAAAAATAGACGGCTCCCAAAATATATCTACGCAATGCAATGCACAGGAATGTCGGAGCTTCTTAAACTAATTGCACCCCTTATATATACTCAGCACTTTGTTGAATTTATATAAATTAACTTTTAAGTATTTAATTATGTTTATTTCATTTGTTTGCTAAAGAATTGTTTACTCTGGACTTCATTGAATTTATATGAACTTTTTAAGTATTTAATTATGTTTATTTTATTTGTTAGCTCAAGAATTGCTTTTATTTTTTTTTGTTGGAGATATATTTCAGGGGGTCCCCTTTAATTGAATTTATATGAAGTAATTTTTTAAGTATTTAATTATGTTTATTTCATTTGTTAGTTCAAGAATTGCTTATATTTTTTTATTTCCCTTTAGCTTAGCAGCCAAGGTAATCCGCCTCATCAAAAAATGATCCTTGGTGGGCTCATTCTGAACCTTTCAACTTCACCAATAGACCAAGGGCCCATTGACGAATTACTTATATTTTATCTTTTAAAAATTTGAAAGTTTATAAGCAAAGGATATTTTCAATATATTTGTATGTACGTAGTATATATAATATAATAATAATTTATTGAATTATATAAATAAGTTTGTATTAAGAATATATATATAATTCATGAAGAAAGAGAATGAATGTTAATATGTGTAGGTATCAAAAATATCAAAAAATATAACAAAATATAACAAAATAGGATTAGAATTAATTGGATGAATGGTAAGAAACATTATTTCTATTCTATCAAATATATGGCATAAAGATAGGCTTAGACAACGAATATATATAATTTAAGTAACTCACATATGTATGTGCAATAACATATTCATGATTCATACATAAGGTACATAGAATCTAAATAAGATTAACATAAACTAAAGTTATAAGTCTTAATCGACAAAATATCAATGGGATTTGAGAAGATAGATTTTACATACAAAAATATTGTCCCTAAAACTAAATTCAAAGGAGCAAAGAGGAATGTTCTAGAATTTAAGTTGAATCTTTAGGGGGGGAATGAGGCTCCAATATCTTCCTAATGAAAAATTTTGATAACTCGAGAAATTACCACAATTCAAAAATTACCCATTCATTTACATAAATATTAAAATAAGCATGGTGTATGCCTTCTTAAAAGTTTCACCATCCATGATTTTCATAATCTATATGCACTAACCTTAAGCAAAGCATCATGGGCCCTTTACTTTTAACATTGAGTCTTCCATAGTTTTAAATTATCCCTTATTTTTAGTACCCTTATTAATAGTAAAAATAACGTTTTTCCCTTCAAATATATCAACCCTCTAGAAGTAGGGAACTCCTCTTGATGATAATATCTATAAATGAAACTGTAGATTAGTCTCTTGAGGCTTGAGGCCAAGCTCTTTCACTACAATTTATTCATATTTTGGGATGCTCTGCAGCCTTTTCTTTTGATTTTGGCTTGTTTTTAAGCAGCCTGTAGACTTTAAAAATTATTTACATATCGAGTCACAAAGGGTGCCACGTGTCAGCATGGCACGATTTCTAGCAAGACCATAGCCTCTTGTTCTCACAAAGGCACATGAAGATGCTACATGGTGTCCCCACATGGTCTTTATAAAGCTTTTTTTCTTTAGGGCAATTGTTGCAGAGGGAACCACATGTTGGCACCATGGAAGTTCTTGAAGGCCAGTGAAGGGAAAGCCTTATAAAAATCCTACCTACATGACACGTTTCCAGAGTGCAGAATTCTTAAAACACAAAATGAAGGAGGCTCATGTTGAATGCACAAGACAACTAAGAAGACAAGGGTGAATCAGTTGTACCTTAAACCTTCAAAACCCTCATACAAATTCAAATCCTCATTCATTCATTAAACCCTTAAATATATTAAGATGAATTAGCATGAAAAAAAATTAACACCATACACAAAAGAACACCAAATTTACATGGAAAATCCAAGGGAAAAACCACGGTGAGGATTAGCTCACAATATAAATAATATCAAAACCAAATATAATAGGGCTCACTATCGGAAGGCTCACTTCCCAAAGAAGAAAGGCTCGCTGCTAGAATAGAAAAGAAGATAGAGAAGAAATGTTAGACAGAGAAAATCATCTCAATGCAAAAAAGAATCCACCACAATACTATCAACACCTTCACAACATGACTAAATAATTGTAGCCACCTTATGCTCACTCCATCCAATAGAATAACACATGAAAGCTTGCACTACACTTCTCAAATTCTCACTCTAACACTCTGGAATTCACATCGTTTGCATCTATCTTGGCATCCTTCAACAACTTAACTCATACTTATACCATCCTCAACTTTGAAACCCTTCTCCAAGGTCAACTATATACATCAACCATGCAAATTCAAATTAGGTCAACACTAAAACACTTATGTGGTGGATAGAAGTGAAACCAAACCACATGATACCTTATTTGGGACCTAAATCAGCAACACCACACTACAACAGACTTCTAAAAATAATAATCATTCACTGTAATTAATGTAAACCCTGGATCAATCGTTACCCAAGTAAACACCATAAAACTTGTAAGTACACACTTCCTTAAATCCAAGAATGACTTGTGAACCACACACCACACTTGAACATGATCTAGAATATTCCTCAAACACCCTGAAATCCAACAAACTCCTTGACAACAACTTCTACCTGAATGATTTACACACCCATTACACTCAGACAACCCTATCATACACTATTACTTGAGAAACTGACTTTCGAAGCACCAAACCACAAACCATAAACCACCTTGACTGAACGTTTAAAGATACCAACATAATAAACATACCTTTTGAATTGAAAGACCTGAAACATAGCTACGAATAAATGTGGAGTAAGAACATTTCTCCTAGACACCTCTACAATGCACAGATCACACATTGGTGAACACAACTTCTTCTATCCAACAATCCAGCACACCAAACCCTGGATACAGCACCTTTGAACACCTCTAATCAACATATCTGAATCATATAGGCATATCTTCAACCTAGAAGAAATGTGAAGCATCACAAGAACACACCTCTACAACCCAAAACAATATTACAACACATTTTTTCCTTTTTTTTATCAAATTTTCTCAAAAGATTTTGGAAACCAAGCACCAGAGACACATCCTCATCATCTTCAATACTTTTTCATCCATATTCAGAAGCTTATTAAAGCAACACTAGAGGTTGACACCAATATTTTTACTAATGACAACACAATGCAACTAACTAAAGCATGGATAACATCAACTACTCACATTCTCACCCAACAATATACATCAATTACAATGCAGGCTTGTTGACATCAATGACAACACCAATTGTGTATACTTGTAACAATCTCCCCATTTGTCATTGATGGCAACACATGATATGAAAAAACATCAAGGACACAACAACTCTAAATACCACTATACTGCAACTCTTCACATTACTTCTCCTTCTTACTCAACTAGCTTATTATTCTCTCCCTTTAACTTTTTCTCCACCTTAAATTTCTTCTATTTCACATGACTCTCTCCCCTTGATAACTTGTTCTTTTTCACATGAATTTCTCTCCCCCTTTGACATCAATGGAAAAGGACCAAAATATTTGCATTGTTTATTTTCTCCTTTTGTCATCAATCAACCTACTTACTATTGCTTTGAAACATCTTTTCTTTATTGCTCTATATACTTCCCCTTAAGAGCACACACCAAATTGCACCTACACAATGAAAACACGCACTCTTCTGATTGTAACAACCAACAATGCTACTACCTACCCCCCTAATAGGTAACTACCAACATCAGTCTGGAACAAGGAATGAATCTTGATATCCACTAGACTAATGCATCTAGCTCAAGGAAGGAGGGTAAATAACCCCCAACTTCTCCTAGAGATACTCAAAATTGTCCTTAGGGAGAGCCTTAGTGAATATGTCAGCAATTTGATCCTTTGTAGGCACATATTCAAGCTTCACTTCATTCTTCACAACCTTCTCTCTCAAAAATTGATATATGAATAAAATATATTTTTTCCTTGAATGCATTATCAGGTTCTTTGAAATATTGCTTGCACTTGTATTATCACAAAATATAGAAATTGGTTCATCATACACCACTCTGATATCCTTCAATATGTCTCATCCATAACACCTGTTTGTAGCAAGATGTTGTTGTAATGCACTCAGCCTCTGTAGTAGATAAAGAAATTGAATTGTGTTTCTTGATTAGCCATGGTACCAATCTACATCCAAGAAAGAATGCACCACCACTTGTAAAAAAAAATTCATCTACACAATCAACCCAATATGCATTTGTGTAAGCACTCAAAGTGAAGCTAGTATCCTTTGATACCATAAGCCATGATCTAGAGTTCCCTTTAAATATCTAAATATCCTCTTCACTACTGCAACATGTGACTCTCTAGGATCTTATTGAAATCTAGACACAAGAAAAACTACATGCATGATATCCGGTCTAGTAGCAGTTAGATATATCAATCTTCCAATAATTAATTTTAACTTGCTTTGATTAGCCTTAAGGGATTCATCATTATTATCCAGTTTGCAACCAGTAACCATAGGAGTACATACTAGTTTAGAGTCTTCCATTCCAAAATTATTCAACATTTCTTTGACATAATTTGATTGTGAAATGAACATACTTTTATCTATTTGATTGATTTATAACCCAACAAATAAACTCATCTCCCCAAACATATACATCTTGAACTCTTTCTACATCTTTTCTATAAACTTCTTACACATTTCTTCGTTACCTCCAAAAATTATGTCATCAACATACACAACCACAATCAAGAGTTGATTTTTTTCAACTTTAAAGTAAATATTATTATATGCGGTACCTTTATTAAATATTTTTTATATCAAATACTTATCCAACCTTGTATACCAAGCTTTGGGAGCTTACTTCAACCCATACAATTTTTTCTTCAATCTACATACCATATTTGGTTTTTCTAATAACTAAAATCCTTCTAGTTGTTCCATGTATACTTCTTCTTCCAATTCTCCATTCAAAAAAGTATACATCACATCCATTTGATAAACTTCAAAATATTTGTGTTGCAAAAGCCAGAAAACATCCTAATAGCTTCCATTATTTCCATTGGAGCAAATATCTCCTCAAAATCTATTCCTTCAACTTGTGAGTAACCCTTACACACAAGCCTTGTCTTGTTTCTTTCCACTTCTCCATTATCATTCAGTTTGTTTCTAAATACCCACTTAGTTCCAACTATGTTTTTGTTTGTAGATCTTGGAACAAGTTCCCAAGATTGATTATTTTCAATCTATAGTAGTTCTTCTTCCATATCCTTTTTCCAATGTTCATCTTTGCATGCCTCAATCACTATTTTAGGTTCAATTTCAGAAATTAAACACAAATTAACCTCTTCTTTAGTAGCTTTCTTTCTTGTTAATACTACTTTATTTTTGTCTCTAATGATTTGTTCTTCAAAATTATTCCTTTGCACATACTTAGGGGTTCTAAGGGTCTTTCTAGAGCTTCTTCCTCTTCAATTTGTACTTCATTTTCCTTAGCTTTTTCTTTTGCTCTACAAATAGGCTCATCTAATTTATATCCATCTCTCACCACTGAGTTCTAAAAAATCTTCATCAACCTTGACACTTGCACTCTCAACAATATTTCTTAGTCTCTTTTTGTAGCATCGGTAGGCTTTAATTTTAGTATAATATCCAAGGAAGATTCATTCATTAGACCTTGCATCAAACTTCCCCAATTTTTCTTCATCTCTTCTAATATAACACTTTCTTCCACACACTCTCAAATACTTCACAGTAGGGATCCTTTCATACCACAACTCATAGGGATTATTTTTGTTGTTTCATTTTTCTTGAACTCTGTCAAGTATATAAAATACAGTATGAATTGCTTCTCTCTAGTAGAATTTTGATAGATATAATTCTTTCATCATAGTCCTTGCGGCTTCTTGAACGGTCCTATTTTCCCTTTCAACCACTCATTTTTCTAAGTCCTAGGGGTAGACAAGTGCCTCTTTATGCCATGATTCTCACAAAACATGTTAAATTCATTGGAGGTGAACTCTCCACCTCTATCAAACCTCAAACATTTTATTTTCATGTCCATTTCATTCTCAACCATAACTTTAAATGCTTTGAACCTATCTAGGGCTTCAATTTTTTCTTTAAGAAAAGTAACCCATATCATTCTAAAATAATCATCAATCAAAAGCATGAAATACCTATCACCTTGAAGACTTCTTGTACTCTTGTAGGACCACAAAGATCTGTATGCACCAACTCCAATAATCCAATAGAAAAAAAAAATTCTTTGAAACTTCTTGTTTTCTTTCCAATATGGCATTACACTTTCTAGGACATCCTGATTTTTGCCTAAAATCGCATATTTTTGAAAAATATAATGATTTAAGATTTTAAAGGTTTCATTTAAATTATTTTAATTAAAGAGAGTTTGATCAAACCCCCTTAGATCAAACACCATTATTTTTAAACCATACCTATAGTAGAGTCTCCTCTACACCTATCAAAATGTTGATAAGAACCCACTTTTGATTTACCTTTTGGGTGATCAAATGAATTCATTTAAAATTTATGTTTTGTCAGTATGTAGCCCTTATTATAAGCTTCCCAAAAAATATAATTTTAAATATATTTTATTTGAAAATTATATTATTTTAATTTCATGTGAATGTATGTTTTTTAATGAACATCAATTTCTTTGTTTCAAACATACGGAAAAATAGGAAAATAGAGAAAAAAAATTAAAAAATATATATTTACACTAGATGTTGATGTCCTTATTCCAACTCATTGCTTGAACTGAATTGATTCTTACTAGATTATCAAAATTAATGTGGCATTGTATCCTCATGTGCCACAGCCAACTTTCATTGATCTAAGTCATAAAATAGTGACCATCAGCACCCTTGAGCTGATAAACATTTTCATTTGTCCTTCTTCCAATAGAAATCATATTTCTAAACCCTTTTATGATCTCACATCCATCATCCTAAAAGATAATATTGTATCCTTTTCTACACATTTTCCCAACACTCAATAGGTTATGCCTTAAACCCTTAACATAGTAAACATCATTAGTATTATGCTTTCCATCAAAACTTATTGAACCTATTCCACATGTATTAGCACCTAAATCATCACCAAATCTAACAAGTCCTCTATCATACTTTTCAAGTTTAAAAAACTTAATTTTTTCTTTGATTATATTATTAGAGCATCCACTTTCAATGATCCAATAGTTCTTATCATGTCTAGCATGAAAAAAAGATACCAAAGTACCTTCGGTCTTATCCCTTGTCTCTAGAGAGAATTCCTTCACACATCTTTCAAAGTTAGAAAAAACATATTCATATTTTAAATCCATGAACAAGCATTCATCATCATCGTCTCCATAATTAGATTCATCATCAGAAATACTTACATCTTCTCTAACATAATAGCTTTTCTTAATCATTTTACCTTTCTTCTCCTTTTTTTTGTCATTCACGACTTTGTTTGGAAATCTTGAAGCATAGTGACCTATCTTTCCACAACTGAAATTTTTGAAAGGAAACTTACCTTTATACGTACCAGTACCCTTTTTCATCCTTCTCACAAAGTTATCTTCCACATCATTAAGATCCTCTTGAGCTAATTCTTTAGTCTTCTCTAGTATTTCGGCCTTAAAAGTAGTCTCAAATTTTGCACCATTATTATTACCAAATTCTCTCATTTCAAATGCAATTAGAGATCCATACAATTGATCTCTAGAATACTAATCTAGATTTGAAAATTCCTCAATAGAAAAAACTTTATGACTGTAAGCTTTAGCTAAGGTTCTAAGAATTTTCTTTACCACTTTTGATTCTTTGAATTTTTCAGCAAGACCTCTAATGGAGCTTACCACTTCATCTACCCTTTGCATGTAGCTTGTAATGTTTTCATCTTCAGACATTCACAAGTTCTCAAATGTGATCTTCAAATTCTACATCTTAGCTTGTTTAACCTTATCATCTCCTTCATAAATGCTTTCCAATTTTGTTTAGATTTCTCCAACAGTTTTCAAATTCATAACTTTCATTAATTTAGAACTTGTGAGACTACTTAAGAGAGCATACCTTTCTTTATTATTGATTTGATAGGCCTTGATTTTAGATTCATTGCTCGGATCATTTGTAGGTATAGTATATCCATCTTAAACTCATTTCCAGACATCATATATCCCAGATAACTTAGAAATCCTTCCATCCTTGTTTTCCAAAATGCATAGTCCATTCCATCAAACATAGGGATCTCCTTCTTGTGCGCCTACCCAAATCTACCTCAAGCGGTTAAGCTTTTCTCCAAGGAACCTTTCTTTGATACCAATTGTTGAATGCACAAGATAAATAAGAGGGGGTTGAATCGGTTGTACTTTAAACCTTCAAAACCCTCATACACATTCAGACCCTCATTCATTTATTAAACCCTTAAATCTATTATGATAAATTAGCATGAAAAGAAAATAACATAAACCGAAACCACTTAACACCACACATAAGAGAACACCAGATTTACGTGAAAAACCCAAGATGGGAAAAGCCACGGTGAGGATTAGCTCACAATATAAGTAATATTAACATTGAATACAATAGGGCTCACTGTTGGAGTGATCACTTCCCAAAGAAGAAATTCTCACTACCAAAAGGCTCACTGCCAAAATAGAAAGGAAGATAGAGAAGAAATGTTACATAGATAAAAGAATCTTGATGCAACAAAGAATCCACCACAATTTCATCAACACCTTCATGACATGATTGAAGAATTGTAGCCACCTTCTACTCACTGCATCCAATAGACTAACACATGAGAGCTCACACTACACTTCTCAAATTCTCACTCTTAACACTCTGAAATTCACATCATTCACATCTCTCATGAAATCCTTCAACAACTTAACTCATACTTATACCATCCTCAACCTCAAAGCCCTCCTCCAAGGTTGGTTATATACATCAACCATGCAAATTCAAATTAGGTCATCCCACCAAAACACTTTTGTGGTAGATAGAAGTGAAATCGAACCACATCATACCTTATTTGGGACCCAAATCAACAACACTGCACTACAACACGCTTCTACAAATAATAATCATTCACCATAGTTAGTGTAAACACAAAGTCAATCGTTACCTATGTAAACACCATAAAAAATTTAAGTGCATGCAAATCCAAGGATGACTTGTGAACCACACACCACACTTGAATATGATCTAGAATATTCCTCAAACACCCTTGAAATCCAACAAACTCCTTTGCAACAAATTCCACCTAAAGAATGTACACACGCATTACACTCAAACAACTTTGTCATACACAGTTACTTGAGAAATTAAATTTTAAAGAACCAAACCACAAACCACCTTGATTGAATGAAGATACCAACATAATAAACATGCCTTCCAAACTACAAGACCTGAAACATAGCTACGGAGAAATGCAGAGTAAAGGCATTTCTCCCAAACACCTCTACAATTCACAATTCATACACTAGTGAACACAACTTATTTTGTACCATGATCCAGCACACCAAATCATGGATGCAACACCTCTAAAAACATCCGATCAACATATCCAAATTGCATAGGAAAATCTTCAACCTAGAAGAAATGTGGAGCAACACAAGAACACACCTCTACGACCCAAAACACCAATGCAACACACTATTTCCTTTTTTATCATTTTTTCTCAAAAGCACTTGGAAACCAAGCACCAAATACACATCCTCGTCATATCTAGTACTTCCTCATCCATAGTTAGAAACTTATCAAGGCAACACTAGAGTTTGACACAAATATCTTTACTAATGACAACATAATGCAATTAATCAAAGTATGGATAACATCAATTTCTCACATTCTCACCCAACAATAGAAATCAATGACAACACAGGCTTATTGAAATGAATGACAAAACCAACTACTCATACATCCAACAACTCAGTTGTTGTTCAAAGGTGTCACTTATTAGTAGGGCAGAAGCCTAGACATATTTTGAGTTTGAAAAGGATTTAAAAGCATGTTATTGGCTATCTTAATAGTGGAGGAGTGTTGAAAGGTGTCGCATGTTAGAGCTAGAGGATGTGAATTCCAAAATCGCTTCGAGCCCACTCACCCATGTAGTTGCAATAGAAATATTGATTATCCAGGTGTTAACATGACTGCACGATCCGAAGTACAATGTTTCTCAGAGCAACGATTGCAATGATTGACATGATGATGATCCATGGGCGGCGAGTGGGGGGAATTTTTTTATTACATTCTCTTTTCTTAGCCTAGAGAATTTTCTCTATTTAAGCTTGTTGGAATTTTATAAAAGGGGTTCACCATCCTTGTAAAAAGAGGACATAGAAAAGATCAGTAGTAGAGAAGAATCTTATTTTTCAGACCTTAGCATTTTCTATTTTTCCCAATTGATTAATAGAAAGAAGAACATATCGAATTGTGCTTAGTTCACCTTTACTGTGTTTTTTAATTTTTGTTTATGATATGTGTCATTTATGAATGAATTTTAATGATTTATCGTTATGAGTTATAGCTTTTATGGTTTCTAGCATAAGGTTGCAGATCATTGAATCATGTCAAATTCATTCTTTCTTTGTCTACAATAATTTATGGTTAGCCATCATGTTATACTTTTTGGTGAGCAATACTTGAAAGGGATTAAATATTCTAGTATAATAATCAAGGTGTATCATACTCTAATGAGCCTTAGTGGGTGCTTCTCATGAAAATATTTGAATGTTATGTTGTTTACCTACTAGGCCTTACGCATTTCGTTCTCTTTTCAACAATGAAGATTTTGTGGTACTCTATGCTGATTCCCTCAGAGTTTTGAATTTATGGTTATTTGAGAGGGAAACTTGAAATTTTGTAAAATATTTGGAGTATCACCTTAGATTATATTTTCTTATGTTTTATTTCTTTTTTCCCTTTTCCTCCCCCAACAAGAACAAAGAATCGGCTTCTAAAACCCAAGAGGTAGTCTAGTGGATCGTAATTTGTGCCCCATCCACTAAACTTGCCATAAGGTTGTTTACTGAAGCATAGGTTTTAAAGATCAACTATAAATTTTTTGGCACACCCAGTGGAACTTTTTTAATTACTAACCTTAAGCAAGTGTCTGAGCAATAGGCTAGTTACAAGGTCACAAACAGCATGAAATCTAGGATTATTTCTACCTCCCCTAGTAATTGTAGCTCGTACAAGAGCTACCCAACCTACTATATAGCAAGCTCAGCTATAATTTCCTATGGCCACTCGAGCACCCAAAAAATTTGTACCCTGGAACAACAGTAGCATGCTCATCCCTCCTATTCCTCCTGTAGTATGGAATCTAATCCCTACAAATTATCTAAAAATGATCCCTAAGTTTACTATGGAAGATTTCAAAACATTGACGAAGCATCTTTGGGATGTCACTAACGTATGCACTATTCACAATATCATAGAGAAAAATATGATGTGCAAGTTATTTGTAACCTCCTTCAAAGGAAAATCTCAAGACTTTAGTGCAAATCTCTATCTCCTAACTCTATATATACTTGGGATCAACTCAAAGATCGATCTTCTAAGCATTTTTTTAAAAACGGGATCGTTCATCTTTGTTGCAATAGTTGATAACAATAAAAATAGTTTCACGAGATTTTGTTACATATTTTAATACCAAGTTTCATAAAAATTGGCAAAGAATCCTAGTAACTACTCAACCACCATAGATATGGTGTTTGTTTTCTATTTGAAGGATTTCAACTCTAGTTTAGCAGTCGTGATCTAGTCGCTTGGGGGTAAAACTCTACCAAATGCATATGACTTGGTAACAAGAGTTGAAAACAACTTGATTGATAGTAGAAAACTCCTGCCTAAACCACCTATGCCAATGTTCCTAGAAATATTAGCTCAATCCCAAGAATAAGTCACTCCTAGGATTTCTATTGCACCTATGCCTTCTATGTATGTGTATCCTAATATGTAGGAAAGTGCCTTTGCTTCCTCTTCATTATTCATGGAGGTAAATTTCATGAAGGACCTATTGTGAACCTTCAATAATATTATTAATATAAATCATCAATAAGCAATACCTCTGAGACCCCCCTTTCAGGGCTATCAAGGAGGTAGGCCACCATTTCAACAAAATCAATATCAAGGAGGTACTAGAGTAAATAACCAGTTGCAACCCTTGAACCAAACTATTCTGGTTCACACTTTGATATAAACCATATTGTCTAATACCAATAGACACCTAGTCACCACCTAGAACAATTTGGTAGACAACACAAATACCTAGTGTTTCCCCTATAATGATGTACACATGCCTCAAAACTATTTGAGAGGAAATCTACAATGGAAGGTGGTAGAGAAAATAATCTAGAGCATCTCATCGAATGTAGGAGTATATGCTTATTAGTCTCTTAGAGTAGAGAGCTCCATTCTCACTACTCAAATGCAAGGTATGTCTCTTGAGAAAGAAGAAAAAATTGTCACAAAGCATGCATTCTTCTCCTAGATGGAGGATAAGGTGTTTTCCAATGAGGTTTCAACATCGAAGACTCCACAAGTTGAGTTGGAATATAACACCTACTCTAAGCGGAGGTTCATTTGAGAGCTTGTACCTCAAGTGCAACAACTTACAGCAGCTATGGAGAAGATTGCTTGTTTGCCCATAGTGATTCACCCCTTCCAAAATCCAAAAGAGGAATTCTCTTGTAAGCCAAAGATATTGCTACTTGGATGACTTAATGTGGTCAAACAAGAGTGATCCCACAATACTGGTTTACAATTTTTGGCCAAACTAGACACTGAAATAATTTTTTCTAACTAAATTTTCACTTTTGGGCACCTATAGTGGCTAAACTGTGAGGAATTTGAAGATGATGCAAACTTGTGATTTTTGACATTTTTTTTGTATCTACTCTAAATATATTTTTTTCAAAAATTATGCAATCAGATTGCACTTCTTTTTCCATCTCCTTCAAAAACTAGTTTTTTTCAATAAATAGCATTTTTAAGGAGTGACGCTCACCGTATACAACATAAAAAAAAATTCCATGAAGGATAAAATTATTTTTTTTTTGAATTTAGATTTGTAACTATGATATCTAGCCCTTTCATTTGATTTCATAGTCTTTTATTGAATATTTTTCCTTAATCAAGTTTTGAAGTCAAACCAATTAGTATGTGCAATGAAAATCTCCTAGTCTAGAATGCAAAACAAAATGAATGCAAGATAAAGGGAATAGAACAACACCTCAAATATTAGGCCTAGTTGAAACTAAACAAACAATAACAAAAAAGGAAATAACGATTATATATTTTTCTTGTTTAGCTTGTTGAAGTGGTTGGTCCTTGAAAATGCCCTTGATGACAATATGCTTGCAATAATAGAGGTGGTTGAATGATGAGAGATGGTAGGTGAAAATGCAAAATAGCTTGAGTGGCTTGAATGCTGCAATAATGGCTTGTATGCAATCATGGCTTCAAAATCCTTCAAAATCTTAACCTATAACTTGAGGCCAAAGCCCTCCATTTAAAGAAAAAATGGACGGTTGAGATTAATCCACCATGGACAAGATGAAGGGTTGTGGTGAGTTGAGGACTCACAAGCCCTCGCATCTTGCCATGTGGAGGGTGAGATGGAAAAATGAAAAGGTTACATGGAAAAGTCCATGTGGTCCCAAAGTACTTGCAAGTACCTTGGGATTGGAGAGGATCTCCTCAAAAATGAATTCTTTGTCCCCAAGTGGGACTGAAAGTGACAAGTGAGGACTTTTAGAAAGTCCACTCTTGTCACCATGGGGATTTGAAATGGAATTGGAGAAATAAAAGTGAATTTTAAATTCACAATCTTGGAAGAAACCTATGGATAGGACAAGGTCCTCCTAAAGGAGGTCCTTGTCTCATGTACTTGATGGGATCTATGAGAGGTCATGGAGAAGAGAAATGCATGTGGGGAATAAGTGTGAATTTTTAATTCACATGGGGAAGAGGTCAAACTTGATGATGGAACTCTCAAATTTTTCAAATTAGAGATGCCTATTTTAAAATTTTGCTTCTGCACTTTCAAAAGTGCACTTGATGAATCAATCTAAGTGACCCACTTGGGAGGGTTAGAATTTGAAGCCTATTGATTATCATGTAAAACCCATTTGCAGACATATTCAATTGACATATGTGAATATGCATGTCAATTTTCAGTTTCCCACGATAAGTTTTGACAATGTTTCAAAGGGTGAAGCTGGAGGGTTTTGACACTATTTTGTTGTTTGCAAACTTTCAGTTTTGCAAAGTAGCTTCTCGTTTGAGCTTGCATTTTGCAACCAAATGACTGTCAAGTCAGAACAAATGTTGTTTTTCATTCTCCATACGAAGATGAGCTCGTATGTCAGTTTTCAGAGTCTCATGAGCTAATTTTCTATTTTTACCATATCAAAACCAAATGCAATTTATTCAGTTTTGCATCTACATTCTTAACAACCTTTTTGAGAGGCCAACTTTGAGAATCAATATCTTTTGATGGGAGATGGTTCAAGTAAATATTTCTTGCACACATACTCAAGGTATGTAAATGTTCTTATGTTTCCGGTGGTGGCCTCTCAAGAGTTGATTTGCTATTTTTGCAAAATGGCAATTGGTTCAGTTTTAGTTGATTTGGAACATTTGTTTGTTGCAGAAAGTTCGAGTAAGCAACTTTGAAAGTTGATAACTTTTGCGTCATGATTGATTTCTTCAATCCCTTTGTTGCACTATATTCTTGGGTCAAATTTCTACATTTTTGCATGTTTGTGTGACTCCAGGGGGTTGTTTGACCAGTTTCCTAGATTGGTTCCTGAGACAACTTGACTAGTTTTCACCATTTTCTAGAAGTGTCAGAAAACAAATTTTGATGAAGACCTAGTTCATGTTTTCACTTCACATGCATTCAAAATTCAATGTCAAGTCATTTGAGGGTGAATTTTTTTTTAAAACGAAAAAAATATTTAGTCAAGCCACATAGGGCCCAACATGCTTCGCACTATCATGATGCAAATATTACAATATTACAAATGTGGATAGAAATCCATTTGTAGTGATTAAGAAGGTCATCTATTATGCAATATGCATGAACAAAGCTTAATGATGAGTTAAAGTTTGAAGCCAAGAAATCGTGCTCAACATAAGCATGATTGAAGAATATGAGCAGAACCAATAACAATGTTAAGCAGCATTGAGTTGAAGATGGTGTTTCATATAAATTACCATGGGATATGGCATAGAGGCAAAGGAGTGGCTCAATAAAATTCTATATGGAGAAATGATTAGGGGGAGTTTTGGTTTTATGGGACAACTAAATGAAAGTTTCCATTCAAAGAACAAGAAAGTCATATATATAATTTGCAAGAACAAAGTCTAATGATAGGTACTGATTGCAGTGAGCAATTAGAGACCACTAATTTTGTTAATACAATAGCTGCAATTTTGCAATTGGGAAAAAAAATTGAAATGTCTAGGGTGAAGATGGCGTTCAGTGTGAAGCTGTTGAAAATAAAGACATGAAAACAGAAAATAATGTTTTGCAGCCACGTTTTTTTGTGATTGGGTGTATTTTAAGTGTTATGGACTGGAAATTTTTGTTGTTTGTTGTTAAAAATGTTTCCTAGGGCATTTCTCATGCACAAGCATCATTTTAATGATGTTTTGAGTGTTTTATAGTTACCAGAAAAGGCAAAAACGTGACAGCAAATTTTCTAACATCATAACGACGTTTTTCATCTTGGGAATGGACAAAAATGGCTCCAAAATTGCAAAGAATGGTTTGCACTTTGTAAAAACACCACCAACATTGTTTTGAATACCTAAGTAATACTTTGAATGCTTTCAGCAAGTATAGGACCTCCCAGCATCTGCAAAAATGGGACAGCAATCAAATGGCACCCCTGCAATTTTTATTTGGGAATGTTAATGGAATGAGGAAATGTTCACAGGAACAAGATAGTGCAACAAAGGAGGAGAAATGGCGGCCAAGTTTGCATAAGTATGAACAGGAAAACATGAATGAAGTTAGCCAAAGTCTTGTGAGGTGTGCGAGATAAAGGAGGTGGCCCCGAGATTTCTTTGTTTTGAAAGGATGGGAAAATATTAGAGTGAAATAAAAGAAGACTTCACTATATAGAGATAAATATTTAAAGGTAAAATGGAGTAAAATATTTAAAATTAAAATGTTGCTCGCATGGGAAATGTTTTAGGAGAATAAAACCAAGTAAATGGTGGGCCCCTGAAGAGGTAAAAGGTAAACTTTTAAAATATCAAAGTGTTTTCATATATAAAAATGGACAATTTATTTAAAATGTAAAGTGAAATAAAGGGCACATGAAAAGAGTTGTAAAGTTTTCACATTTACAAGTCTAACATTTTAAATATGAGAAAAAGTGAAAGCATAGGCAAGGGGCCTTTTATTTCAAGTGAAATATTTAAAGGAGCCCAATGGCACATGAAGTAAAATGCACGAGGAATATTCACTAAAGTTTTATTTGTCAGGGGAAAGTAATATATTGCTCGATTTTTCAAGTGAAATATTAATATTAAAGTGCATAGTGGAATTTAAATTAATGGTTCCATTATAAAGTTGAATACTTTATATTGGTTGGAATTGCAAATTTAATGTGCAACAAAGTAAAGAGCAGAAATAAAGTTTTCACAGGAAGAGATATTTTCTCTGAATAGTAGGGTAAAATTTATTTTCTCTCAACAGTAGGGTAAAATTGGAGATTCTCCACATGGGCAGATTTTATGTTTCAAAGCAAAGATGAGCAAAGGCAGTTTTGAGAGAATGAGTTTTTTGATGCAAATGATGAGAGAAGAGAGAAGTTGTACTAGATATTTTTAGCTTCTTGTTGACTGTTCAACGGAGGATGAAGCTGCCATTTGTCAACTGTGAATGCATTTTAGGGCTTCTTCTATTTTCTTCTTCCTTCTATATTTTCTCTTTTTCTCTCATTGTAGAGGGGTTCTAAGTTTTTGTATTGGGCTAGGTAGATAGAAAATTATAAATTTTGAGTCATTTTTTTAGTCTGTAAGCTGTAATTTCTGATTTCATGAGTAAATACAGTCAGTTTATGCAAATAAAATCATGAAGGTGTTTGCACATTCATGAATATCTTCATATTGTCTCCATATTTGTACACATTTAGTCATATAAATTCAATAATACAAAGTGTCTTTGAGTTTAGCATCTCAAATTTCATGAGATTGTTTTGTCTGTTCATTGTTTTGTTTCAAAGAAATGGTTAAAATGCTTTGAGCAGGTGATTGTGATTTCAAGTGGGCAAATGGGATTTGATAAGGAGAATTTGATTGATAATAAGAGATGGATTGTTGGTGCAAGACACTGGCAATTGATGCAAAGCATTAGCAATTTAAATCCACTGATTGAAATTCATTCGTTGATGAATTCATTTTATGTGTTTGACTCCATGGCCCAGAATTGGCACTGATCTATTATTCAGTTTTGTGCATCTCAAAAACATTTTATAAATGAAAAATTATTTTAAATCCCTATAGTTTGGTTGAGTTTTAATGTTGTGTTATGCCTCTCAATTGTTGAGTGAGTATTGATCTACTGAGAGTTTAGCCAGGTTTGAAGTTGTCAATGTTCTCTATGGTTTAATTGAATTGGGAATTATCTACTATAAAAATCAATGTCAATATATAGTTTCATTTAAGTTTTGGGCATTGTATAGGTTTACCCACTTTGGTCATGTAGAGTCATAAGTGTAGGGGTTTTCATTCTTTGACTAAATCTTGTCAGTTGGCCACTAGCCTTTGTGGTTCTTGAATACAGAGGTTGGCTACTTCTTAGAGAGTTTCAAAGCCTAGTTGGAAAAATAAAACACCAACAGAATGGCAACTTTGTTGGGGAAGAATTTATGAAAATTTTGATTGTAGAATCTAGCCTTAAGAGTCATTGCATAGATTCAAATGATTTACCATTCTAAATTTAGTTCAAATACTAAAGGATTTCAACCTGGGGGAAGATTCGTTGCAGTGAACCTGGAGATTACATGATTTGTGGTGCTCTGTTGGTGGAAGGAACTTAGAAGAACATTTATTTGTGAAAGGACTTCATACTGCTTGAAGTTCAATCCTCTTTGAAGAGAGGTGGCGACTCTATTAATAGAACCTATTAAGAATTTGAAGAAAGTTCCAGATCTACAAATTTTTCTAGTCAGGAAGACAATTTGCAGCAGCTACAACATTTTCAGGTATTCCTCACATTTGGTTTTCAAGAAGATTGTGTATGAAAACCATATTTGAACTTCTTAGAAGAAACTTTGGTTCCCTATTTGGTGAATTAGCACTAACGGAGGGAAAGAACTATAAAATTGAATTTGCACACTCCTATTTGTTGGATCTGTTGAATGTAATTGCAGTTCCATTGAAAGAATTTTGTTTAGTGCTCAAATATTTGCTAGTTTGGATGGTTATAATGCATTTTTGTATCTTAGGGGTTTCCATCCATTTGTATTGTCATAATTTTTAAGCCCGGGTTATCATTATGTCAGTAATTATCTTTGTTGTCCATCATTTGGTCATGGTTGTAATTATGCACAATTAGTGAGCCTTAATTTGTAATATCCATGGATCATCAAGGTAAAGTAGCTATACCAGTGAACACTTTGATTCATCTTGTCAAGAAGTGTCAAAAGTATAATAATCTTCAAACATTTAATACCCCAAAGTGTAAGAACCCTAGAGTTAATAAGCCTAGGTTCAATCCTGAATGGAATGAAGTATTTGAAAGAGGACTTAAAGAAATGGATGAAAGGCACCAAATTTTTCAACAAGCCTGGTCAAGAGACAATCATACTCTATCTACTTTCCAAATCATTGCACCGATTGTAAATTCCTTTGATCCATTGTATGCTCAGTTAGATTTGTCATGGGTTGATTATGAAACTGAAAGTATGTCAGCTCAAGTCTACAAGGAGATGCCTAGATTTGATGGGTATATCGTATGTGAAGGAGATGCACATGTTCAAAGTTTTTCCAGCTTCATGGAGAAACATTCATTCGGAGATCAGGATATGTGGATGAGATTTTTTGTCAGATCCCTTGAAGCACAAGCTCAGGATTAGTATTTAAGTTTTCCTGAGAAGTCATTTCCTTGTTGGGATGAATTAGTGAATGCTTATAGAAAAGAGTTTGCAAGAGACCCTTCTGATTTGGTCACAATATTAAAGTAAATTAGAAAGAAAGATGAAGATTCAAGTGTTGATTTCAGCCACAGATTTGTTGTTGCCTTGTCACTAATCCTAGAGAATTTCAGACCTAGTAGATCAGACTGTATCCATATGTATTTTGAAGCTTATGAAGAAGGATCAGGTGCATTGTTAAAATATTTTGAAATACTGAGCATGTAGATGGCCTACACAGTTTTGGATAATTTGGAGAAATAGAGGAATGAATATGTGAAAAAATTATTCTCTACAATTATGGGCAAACATGCTGATGAAATCAGCAGTAGTGTGAATGCAAATGATCAGATTTTTTCAAACAAGTGCAGACTTGAGAAGGTAAAAGATGAGAAGAATGCATCATCAGATGATGAGGAAGTTGTTAATGAACAACTTGTAGAAGAATTATACCCAACTGCAAATTAGTATTTGGGTCTTCTGAACCAAGAACATGATGAAGAATATGAGTTGGATTTACTCTTTGAAGAAGAGATATGTGATCAGCAATATGATGATACAATTGATTATGTCAATCCTACAAGTCTTGAGTGTAGCTTTGACACAAGTCTTCATGATGAGATAAAGGAATTTTTTGATTCAAAGAATACTCTTGAGAACATTAGTTTATCAGCTACAAGTGACAGAGTATGTGATGAATTTCAGTTTGAAAGACAAGCCACAAGAAGTTGCAATGAGGAAACCATTAATGGTTTTCAGTTTGATAAAGAAGACATTTGTGTTTATCCTCAAGAGGATGCAAGTGACAGACTCAGTGATGACATCCAATCTAATGTTGAAATGCAAAGTGATGTGGATTGTTGTTTTGACAGCCCAAAAGTGAGTAAGAATGAACAAGTGGACAGTTTGTTCTCAGTGACAGATGGTGACCATCTGTTTGACAAGTTTGTTATTGATCCAATCTCTTGTAGTTGGGGAAGCCATGTTTATGATCAGTCCATTGAGTTCTTATACTTTGAAGATGATGATACCTTGATATTTCCTAATTTTCAATTTGATAATGCATCCAATTCAAGTGAAGGTCAAGGAGAGGAAGTGGTTGAAACAATAGATCAAAACAGTGATCTATTGAGTTGTGAACAAATTTCAGATCTATTGACCGCAGGATATCAGAAATGTGCACATGAGGATAACTCTCAGTTGTTGTGTGCAACCCCTATTGACTTTGACAGTGATGATGATCTTCATTGTACAAGGTATGATGCAAGTGAATCTGATTCTCTTTCCAATGATGAACTAGTTGATCATGATGATGATCATGTGGATAAATATGAGCAACAAATTTATTGTAATGATGCAAGTTGTTTGATGAGTATGAATATATGGACACTGATGTGAGTTCAGAAATCTATTTTGATGAGCTTGAAGTAGCAAATAACCATGAGGATTGTATATCTAATGAGCCAAATTTTGAAGATTCTAATTCAGATTTAAACAATTTTCGTTTATTGACTTGAATGAGCCTAGTCATGAATCTTTGAGTGAGAATGAAAATGTTGATTTCAATTAGAAATAAAATTACACTTCTGAATTAGAAGGATTGTTAGTGCAAAAGGGAACCCAGGGCTGGGAAAGAAATGAAGGCAAGGATTTGGTGACTGACAAGTTGTGTGGTATGGTTGCAGTGGTTCGATAGCTTGCGGATGTGAGAGAGGAGATCAGAGGTGATGGAGGTGACGGGATAGGCAATGACGGGAGCAGATCATCAAGCTCTGGCACAAGTGGGGTTGTTGCACATGTTGGGGTATCTGTCTATTAGGGCGCATTGAGCGATGTTGACAGCCCTAATCAAGCGTTGGTATTCAATGACCTCAACTTTCCATCATTTGATAGGGGATATGACAGTGATGTTGGAGGATTTCTGGCGGATATTGAGGCTTCCCATAGTAGGGTGTATGGTGAGTGCTATGAGATCAGAGGGAGAGGCATTAAATTAAATCATGTGAGTCTTGTTCGAGCGAGAGGACTTCCTATGCAGAAGAAGGGGTTAGATGTGGATAGATGCTTGGGATTGGGAGTATCGTCATTACCATTATATCTATGTGGGTTGATCAATGAGATACTCATACCAGATAGGAGTGGTAGGTTCTATAGACTCAGCTACATGGAGGTGATTCAGCATATTGTCGAGGGGAGGGATGGAGAGTTCACATGGGGTCCATGCATCCTTGCGTAGTTGTATAGAGATATGCACGTGGTTTGCTACCAGGAGGGACTCAGTGTGTGTTATGTGATATTGCTTCAGGTATGGGCATGGGAGCACATCAATGTGTCCAAGCCAGATGTAGTGAGATTGGGATGAGAGGATATAATGTTGCCAGTGGCATATTGGTATGGAGTAGAGTATGATTGGGTATGGCGGTATCAGGGCTTGGGAGATTTAGATGGATGGAGGAGATTATTTGATGACTTGGAGGAGGAGGAGATAGTGCGAAGGTCATATATGACATGGTGCTTCACCAAGTGGAGGGAGAATGAGGCTAAGTATAGAGGATACTTCACGAACCAATGTTATATAGTCGAGAAGGAGCCTCAAATAGTGGAGTCACACAGGTCAGATCGAGTGACAAGACAGTTTGGGTTAATACAGGATATTCCAGGCACACCCGATAGGTTTAGATGGATTACATGGGAGCGACCATGGGGGGAGACGATTTCGGCAGATTTTGCACAGGAGCACTGGAAGACACTGGAGTGGGAGCTAGTGGAGTACCTAGGGAGGACTAGAGGGCTAGTAGATGCAGGGATTACTATTAGATATTCAGTATGGTTTGTGCGACACCGACCTGTACGGATTATACCGAAGGAGCCAATTAGGGAGGTATTAGGGTTTGGACAAGAGGATGAGATCATATTAGCAGGATAGGGGAGGGGGAGAGGGAGAGGGAGGAGGTTGATGAGGGAGTTGGAGGCAGGCAGGGCAGGAGGGAAGTGGACAAGAGGGCCAGGGCTATCCATAGTATGAGGAGGTCAACAAAGAGATCTAAAGGCGGGCAGATTAAGAAGATGATGGAGGAGAGTGCTAGAGACAGCTAGAGCAATAGAGTCGCAGGAGGTCAATGGAGGCCAAGAAGGAGGAGGAGACGAAGGGTGTGGATCGATCCCAAGGAGGAGAGACATGATGCAGAGGCAATGGGGGAGATGGAGGAGGCCGAGGTGATGGACATAAGAGATGAGGGAGGGTTAGAGGAGATGGAAACATATGTGCATGATTTTTGTCCATTGGCAATGATGCCACCAATAGCAAAGGATTTGACTGCGTGATTGAGAGGATCTAAGGCAAGATTACATATTATTGAGCAGAGGTTGAGAGACTCAAAGGCGGTGAGGAGTAGATTGGAGGAAGAGGTGCTCACGTTGTGAGCCCAGCTAGTAGAGAGTGAGAGAGTTCCTAGCAATGGCCGATGTGATGTCACATCATAAGGCGGATATGCGGAGGGAGGGAGAGAGGCTACGAGCTGAAATAGATGATTTGTGAGTAGAGGTGAGCAATTTTTTAGCAGAGGTGACTCATTTGGAGGGAGAGGTATCGAGGGAGCATTAGGTAGGGGAGTCAGCAAGATGGAAGAGAGATAGACTAGAGGCGATAATGATGATATTGTAGGCATGGGGTCAGCGAGTTTCTGGAGGAACGACAGAGCAGATATTGACATAGGATCTGGTGGAGGCAGAGAGGGATATGGAGGATCTAAGGAGGTAGGTAGAGGGACTGCTGAGAGAGAGGAGGGAGTTGAGACAGGAGTGAGACAAGCTTCGTGATAGATTTGAGGTGGCAGAGGAGACAGTGGGACACATGGGATTGATGCAGGAGAGGGAGGAGACCATGAGGGCTCAGGTACAAGTGATGGAGACAAAGAGGGATGCCTTATAGTCACATGTGCAGGTCCTATAGGGGGAGAGAGATGTAGTAGTGACACAGGTATAGACTATGGGGAGAGATTTCATGCAAGGGCAGGCATAGGTAGGACAGGGTAGTGAAATAGAGGAGGAGGTTCATATACTATAGGTGCAGCTACAGGCTATGAAGGAGGAGAGGGATAGAACCCTAGAGCAGGTGTCACAAATGGGATCAGAGATTGAGTAGCTATGGTTAGCATGGGGTACATGGGAATAGGAGAGGAGGTCCATTTGTGGATATCGGGATCGGTATAGGGTAGAGCGAGACTCAGCCAGATAGCAAGTGGGAGATTGGGAGGAGTATATGAGAGAGGTGAGCTACTATATGTGTTCATATTACTCGGTAGTGTCAAATCTAGCACAATAGGTACCTGCCTATGTTCGAGCAGCACCACAGATGCCAACACCATCCCAATCAGCAGGGATGCATACT
This sequence comes from Sequoiadendron giganteum, assembly GCA_007115665.2. Lineage (NCBI taxonomy): Eukaryota > Viridiplantae > Streptophyta > Pinopsida > Cupressales > Cupressaceae > Sequoiadendron > Sequoiadendron giganteum. The sequence goes on along the minus strand of CM021110.1, from coordinate 289,197,775 downwards.
CGAGGATATAGTAGCATGAGAGAGATACCTCCATGTAGAGGGCCAGTTCCAGAGTCACCACAGAGGTTGGACGCAGGGAGCTCATGGTTTAGAGGATCAAAGGGATAGGATCCCAGTTATTGATAGGTGCAGGATGGCATACAGTTCAGAGTAGCGGAGCCATAGCTCTATACTCGTACTTTATTTTTGATGACATACGATGGATATGGATTGTGATGTATATAATAGACATTATTATGGATGATTTGATGGAAATTGTATTTTTGTTATTTTTTGATATGATATGCGAGAGCCCTTATTGACACTATATGATGTGTATGTGATGGATGATTTATTTATGCATATGTGGATGTTTATGGTGGATGGTTATTGTGATGTGATGTATGGATATGCCTATAATGATTTACATTTATGCCTATATGGATGTATGATTATGATATGCAGGATGTCTAACATTTATGATGTTATGGATATGGAAATGTTTTGGATGATATTATGATGTCTAATGTGTATGATGCAGGATGTGATGTATGATTTATGATTTTATATTCTATGAATGTGGATATGAACCTAACAATGTGTGATGCAGGTGACAAGGCATAGGAGATGTTTAATGATATGAACTAAAGTCAATATGCTAATGAAATGAATTTTAAGATACATAGAATAATTAATTAAAATCAACCTACACAACTTAAAATAATTATGCATATGGGATGAAATGCACCTTAGTGAACCTAAAGAATGGGATGAGAATGAAACTAAATGCAATGTGATCATAAATGTAAATAAGGGCCTACACAATGATAGAAGCGAAGAAGGTGACTGGTGTGCAACTACACCTGTCAAGAACCATAGGGACCTTGAGGAGAAAGGGGAAGATGGAAGAAATCAATGCTTACACAACCAAAATCCTAATTCATGGGTTGGAAGAAAAAGGGATGGAGGATGCATGAATGCAATAGGAGAGAAAATGAATTGCAATCCTAATGCAATTTTCCATCTTCAAAGCATTAATTTTTGCTATAGAATAAGACACCAGGTACCATGGTATGTGGACCAAGGTGGATTAGTTTCTAATGCATAAACAAACACAACAAACAAGAAGGCTATCCCAACACCCCAAAGTCGCGATGACTTCAGTCGGGCCAGGTATTGGGATAACCACAAGCATAGATGGATGTCCCAGCGTAAGGCAAGATCTCAGGGGTCTTGGTGGGTACTATGTGGGACAACTAAGAAAATAGAAAACAAAATAAAAACCAAGATATGCCCCTATGTAAACCATTCAAAACACACCATAATAGGATAGATCATGGAGGTCTTGGTAAGTGATGATAGGGAGCTCAAATAAAAAAAAAACCAAAAGTATCAAAATGTTACAATCAATTTAAAAACATCCTTTTCCATAGGATCAAGATGATGGATGGGGTTGATGTGGTACGTTAGGAAGGATACATCCTATTGAGACCAAAGATGGATGCTAAACTAAAAGATCGATAATAATGCAAGATATTCAAAAACTGATTAAATATTATGAGATGAATGGATTCCATTTGTGAAGAACCAACTAGATAAGGACATACCGGACAACTCAACACAAGACACAAGACACAAGACTGACACACCCTAGAGACCTAGGGACTCGTGGGTTGATCAAATATCAACCTTACTTATGTGAAAGCGTAGAGCCCTCGTATTTTTTTTTGTATTTTGACAATTTTTTACTTTTTTTGTATTTTTTGAGATTTTGACAGGAAGGATATCCCAACTGACCTAAGTATAAAACTTCTTCAAATGCATGATATTGATGGATTCTTTCAGGGGCTCTCCTTCTTGTGTAGATAGCATGTATGCTCCAGAACCATATTTTGTGGTGATGACGTTAGGGCCCAACCAATATGCTTCGAACTTTCCTTTCTTATCTCGATCTTGTTGATTCCGTTGATTTTCTTTAATGACTAAATCATCAACATTGAATTGACAAGGGTGGACCTTCTTATTGTATCTTATCTTGAGCTAATGTTGATAGGCTTGTAGATGGTCATAGGCTTTGATTCATTTTTCATTCAAGAGTTACAACTGAGCAAGTCGTGCAACTTGGGTATCTTCGTCATTGATCAGATTCTTTAAAGATATGTCAAGTGATGGGATTTTGACTTCGATCGGCAAGATGGATTTGGCACCATAAACTAGTGAGTATGGATTGGCGTCGGTGGGGGTGCATATGGAAGTACGGTATGCCCAAAGGGCAGGATGGAGGTGGAGATGCCAATCTTGACCAATGCTATTAACCATCTTTTTAATGGTTTTAATCAAGGTTTTGTTGGTTGCTTCTACTTGACCATTATCTTGGGGGTAATATGGGGTAGACCAATGATGTTGTATGTGATAAGTCTCGCAGAGGAATTTCATGTACTTGTTTTTGAATGGCTTTCCATTGTCAGATTTTTTTTTTATTTTTTTTTTTTTTTGTATTTTGACAATTTTTTACTTTTTTTGTATTTTTTGAGATTTTGACAAGAAGGATATCCCAACTAACCTAAGTATAAAACTTCTTCAAATGCATGATATTGATGGGTTCTTTCAGGGGCTCCCCTTCATGTGTAGATAGCATGTATGCTCCATAACCATATTTTGTGGTGATGATGTCAGGGCCCAACCAATATGCTTCGAACTTTCCTTTCTTATCCCGATCCTGTTGATTTCATTGATTTTCTTTAATGACTAAATCACCAACATTGAATTGACAAGGGCGGACCTTCTTATTGTATCTTCTCTTGAGATAATGCTGATAGGCTTGTAGATGGTTGTAGGCTTTGATTCATTTTTCATTCAGGAGTTACAACTGAGCAAGTCATGCAACCTGGGTATCTTTGTCACTGATCAGATTCTTCAGAGATATGTGAAGTGATGGGATTTTTTCGATCGGCAAGATGGCTTTGGCACCATAAACTAGTGAGTATGGATTGGCATCGGTGGGGGTGTGTATGGAAGTACGATATGTCCAAAGGGTAGTATGGAGGTGGAGATGCCAATCTCGACCAATGCTATTAACCATCTTTTTAATGGTTTTAATCAAGGTTTTGTCGGTTGCTTCTACTTGACCATTATCCTGGGGGTAATATGGGGTAGACCAATGATATTGTATGTGATAAGTCTTGTAGAGGAATTTCATGCACTTGTTTTTGAATGGCTTTCCATTGTTAGTAATGATGGTGGAGGAGATTCCATACCTGTAGAGGATATGGCAAAGGGTGATTTTGGATATTTGAACGCCAGTAATTTGGGTGAGTGGTATGGCTTCCACCTGCTTAGTAAAGTATTCAATAGTTGTGATGATAAAAGTATGACCATTGGAGGATGGAGGGTAAATCTTGTCGACCAAATTGAAACCCCATTGTGAAAATGGTCATGGTGTTGTGATGGTTTGTAACTCTTGTGCAGGAGCATAAATAATATCCACATGTTGCTGACAGGGAAGGCACCTCTTGACAAACTCACAAGAATCATGTTCCATAGTAGGCCAGTAATATCCTACTCTAAGAATCCTCTTGACTAGGGCCATACCATTAGAGTGGGCCCCACAAATACCACTATGTGCCTCTATCAATGCAGTGTGGGCTTCGATCTCATTTAAACACTGGAGGAGGGTTCCATTATATCCAAATCAATAAAGCGCATCACCTATGATGGTGTAACAGGTTGTGTGTTTGATAAATTATTATTTTTTGTTATGTGTGAGGTCAGATGGAAGGTGTTGTCATGAAGATAAGTGTATATGTCTTGGTACTAGGGATATTCAAGACCTAGAATTTTGCATACCATTTCACTCTTAGGGATATTATATGTAGGGATTAACAATTGCTCCATAAGGAACTCACATTCAGTATGATATTTGGGCATGTCCAGGAGAGAACCGATGGTGGACATGGCATCAGCTACTTTATTCTATACTCTAGGGATTTGATCAAATTGGGTGGAGGAGAAATACTTCTTGAAGTCATCTACCATTCATTTGTATGGTAACAGCTTGTCATATTTTGTTAGGAACTCATCATTGACCTGCTTGATAACTAGTTGGGAGTCACCAATGACATGTAGGTGAGAGATACGCCATTAGACCGTAATCTTAAGGCTTGTAAGAAGAGCTTCATATTCAACAATGTTTTTGGTAAAAGGAAAGGCTAATCTAAATGAATTTGGTATGTAATCACCCTAAAGGGGTGACGAGAAAGATTGTTGCTCCTGATCCATTATTTGTCTGTGATCCATAAAAGTATAGTGTCCATGTGGTGGCTTCTGAAACTGCAAAGACCCCTTCATCAGGAAATTTTATTTCTAAAGGATAAGCATCTATGAGTGGAGAATCTACTAATTGATCCACAATGACTTGGCCTTTGATTGCTTTACAATCCACATACTCTATGTCAAATTCACTTAGCAGCATGACCCATTTAACCATGCAGCCAGTTAGTGTTATTTTGGATAACAAATATTTAAGTGGATAAACCTTAGAGATTAGCTTGCCTAGATGACTAAGCATGTAGTGTCTGAGTTTCTGTGAGTTGAAGACTATAGTGAGGCAAGCCTTCTCCATTGGGGAATAGTTGAGCTCATAACCTACTAAGGTCCAACTGATGTAGTAAATTTCTCTTTCTTTGGATGACTCATCGTGTTGTGCTAACAATGCCCCTAGTGCCATTAGAGTAGCTAAAATATAAAGTAGGAGTGGCTTTCTCGAAATAGGCGGCATAAGAATAGGTGGATGAGCCAAATATTCTTTGATTTGATTAGAACCAAGTTGACATTGTGGATTCCACTTAAACGCAGTATCTTTCTTTAGGATATGCGTGAATGACTGACACTTTTCGGCTAGTTGAGAAATGAACCTTCGGATGGATTTGAGTTTACCTTGCAGACTTCTTAGTTGTTGCAAATTGCGGGGTGGAGGCATTTCCATGGTTGCCTTGACCTTAGCAAGATCGACCTCAATTCCTCTATGGGAGACAATGAATCCCAAGAGTTTTCCGGATGTGACACCGAAGACACATTTCTTTGAATTGAGGTGTAGCTTGTACTGTTCTAGACGGTCAAAGATCTTCTTAAGAATGGCAAGGTGTTCTTCCCTCGTTCTTGATTTTCCTAATAGGTCATCAACATAGTCTTCCATTTTTATGTGGATGAGTTTATGGAAGATGACTGTCATAGTATGTTGATATGTTGCCCCTGCATTCTTGAGGCCAAAAGGCATGACATTATAAGAAAATGTACCCCAAGGTGTAGTGAAGGAAATTTTGTATTGATCCTTGGAGGCAATCTTAATTTGGTTGTATCTGTAGAAACCATCCATAAGGGACAACATCTCATGTCCTAAGGTAAGATCGGCTAGCATATCAATGTTTGGCAGAGGGAAGTCATCTTTGGGACAAGCTTTGCTAAGGTCTTAGAAATTTGTACAGATTCTGATATCTCCATTGGGTTTAGCAACTGGGACTATATTGGAGATCCAATCGGAGTAGTCAATTGGTTAGATGAATCTTTCCTCCAACAGCTTGTCCAATTCTTTCTTAACTAGTAGATCCACTTGAGGGTGCATTTTGTAGAGTTTCTGCTTAATGAGTTTTGCATCGGGATGGACATCTAGTGATGTACCACCAAAGCAGGATCAAGTCCATGCATGTTGAAATATGTCCAAGAAAATTTGATGATTCCCTCTTTAAGGATATTGGTGATGGTAGAGTTTTCCTCTTTTGATAGTGCCTTAGCCACATAGGTGATCTTGGGATTTTCCTTAGTTTGCAAGTTTACTGCTTGTGTTTCTTCAATTAAGATAGATGATTGACCGAATAGTTGAGTCCCTACAAGGTCAAGATGAATGTCCCCATCTTCTAGCACCTCGTCGAGGTTTTCACTAGTAGATATGCCCTTTGTTTTTACTTTTTCAAAGTCACAAAGTTCCTCAAGGAGGTTTTCACTAGGTGACCCATTTTGATTTTGTTTCTTTTTATTTTTGCGGTTGGGGTGTTCATCTTCTCCTAATCCCATGATATGCATATATTGGTCCACTAAGGGAAAATTTCTGGGAGGTGTGGTACCTTTTAGGTCATAATCTATAAGCTTGAGGTGTTTGATGGATAAGGTGATGGTGCAAATGGATAGGCATTCAAACATGGAAGGGAGGTCGATGTGATCAACGTCATCGTACACATGTATGATGGACTCCTCCTCTAGTATTTCCTCGAGGGGGTCGTCATCTACACTAACATTGTTAGAGGTACTACAGGATTCCATAGGACCATTTTTTTTAGTACCATAGCCTAATCCTATCTTCTTTGGACGTAGAGAAGTTTCTATTGGTTGTTGTCTACTCTGTTCTATTACACCAAGGCCTCCCCCTTGATAGTTATGTTTTTCTACAAACTTAAAATGCCAAGGATAGGCCTTTTGGAAGTATTCCTTTAAGGGGGAAGATGGTTTGGGTTCCTCATGGTACACCCACTGGCTGATTTCGTCATCGGACGTATCTTTTCATAATCCAGGAGAGTGGAAAGTACTAGACCCCACATTTGAAGAATGGAGGGTGATTGTCTTCTCTTCATCTTTTGGAATAGACTGAGATGGTTGCCCATATGTACATGGTGAGGGTTGAATGGTTTCCACATTCAATGTTGTACGCATTTTGTACTCACCACACCCCTTGTCAATGATCTAGACCTTAGTGATGGTGGAATCGGGTGTGGATGAAGGTGTGGACGAAGTGGTGATTAATGTGTTGGTGGATGGATGAGATATTGATGTTTGAGATGCCCCCATTTATACCATGACGCAATAATGAGAATGTGGAAAGGAAGCCTCTAGAGCGCAGCAATATTTGAATGGTTGAGGGTCTGCTTGTATAGTTACTTTCATTCCTTGAAATGGGAATTTCAGGCATTAGTGATAGGTTGATGGAATGGCTTGCATATAGTGAATCCATGGGCGGACAAGAAGGATTTTATATGGAAGTTCAAGGTCCATAACATGACACATAGTGTATTGCATAATGGGGCCTACCTAAAAAGGAAGATAAATAGTACCCTCAGAATCGCGTTTTGTGTTATCATATGCTTTGATGGTGATAACCTGATTGTTTAGGTCAGCCTGCGTGTATCCCACCTGTTGTATAAATTATAATGTACAAAGATTTAGGGTAGAACCATTATCTACCAATACCCTTTTCACTTTATGACAATTCACCCCAACCTCAAGGTGAAGGGGACGATTATGACTTGAGTCAAGGTGTGGCATATCTTTCTTATTGAGACCTAATTGGTAGGTCACTGAAATATTTCCTACCAATGCTTGGAACTGTGTGGGATCTATGTCATTGGGGACTTGAGTGCTCTGTAAGGCCTTATTCAGGATGTCTTGATGCATGGGGGAAGACTTAAGCAGATCCAGGATAGAAATTTGAGCCGAGGTCTTTCCTAAGTGATTAAGGATGTTGTATTGTGAACTGAAAGATGGCAACTGGGTAGATGTGGGGGTTGTTGGGACAGTGATGCGGGTGCGACGGGTGGTAACAACAAATTGTGTGTCTTTTCCTTTGACGTGTACCATGGATACACGCAACTCCACTTGTTCTATGTATGTGATGAGACCTTGTTAATTGTATGGCAAATTTTAATAATTGATGTTATTTGTGCTATTATTCTGATTCTTGTTGTTGCTAGGTCCAGGATTGGAGTTGGATGTACCATTCACAATATATAGAGAAAAAAATGGTGCACAAATTATTTGTAACCTCCTTCAAAGGAAAATCTCAAGACTCCACTGCAAATCTCTATCTCCTAACTCTATCTATACTTTGGATCAACTCAAAGATTGATTTTTTAAGCATTTTTTAAAGATGGGATCATTCATCTTTGTTGCAATAGTTGATAACAATAAAAATAGTTTCATAAGAGGTTGTTACATATTTTAATACCAAGTTTCATAAAACTTGGCAAAGAATCCTAGTAACTACTCAACCACCATAGATATGGTTTTTGTTTTCTATTTGAAGGATTTCAACTCTGGTATAGCATTCATGATCCAATCGCTTGGGGGAAAAACTCTACCAAATGCATATGATTTGGTAGCAAGGGTTGAAAACAACTTGATTGATACTAGAAAACTCTTGCCTAAACCAACTAGGCCAATTTTCATAGAAATATTAGCTTAGTCCCAAGAAAAAGTTGCTCCTAGCATTTCTATTGCACCTATGCCTTCTATGTATGTGTATCCTAATGTGTAGGAAAGCACCTTTGCTTCCTCTTCATTATTCATGGAGGTAAATGACATGAAGGACCTATTTTGGACCTTCAATAATATTATTAATATAAAGCATCAATAAGCAACACCTTTGAGACCCCCCTTTCAGGGCTATCAAGGAGGTAGGCCACCATTTCAAAACAATCAATATCAAGGAGGTACTAGATTAAATAACCAATTGAAACCCTTGAACCAAACTATTCTGGTTCACACTCTGATATAAACCATATTTTCTAATCGCAATAGACACCTAGTCACCACCTAGAACAATTTGGTAGACAACATAAATGCCTAGTGTTTCCCCTATAATGATGCACACATGCCTCAAAACTATTTGAGAGGAAATCTACAATAGAAGGTGGTAGAGAAAAGAATCCTGAGTATCTCATTGAATGTAGAAGTATATGCTTATTAGTCTCTTAGAGTAGAGATCCACATTCTCACTACTCAAATGCAAGGTACGTCTCTTGAGAAAGAAGAAAACATTGTCACAAAGCATGCATTCTTCTCCTAGATGGAGGACAAGGATGTAGTATTTTCCAATGAGGTTTCAATATCAAAGACTCCACAAGTATAGTTGGACTATAACACCTACTCTAAGCGGAGGTTCACTTGAGAGCCTGTACCTCAAGTGCAACAGCCTAAAGCATCTATGGAGAAGATTGCTTGTTCACCATAGTGATTCACCCCTTTCAAAATCCAAAAGAGGAATTCTCTTGTAAGCCAAAGATATCGCTACTTGGATGACTTAATGTGGTCAAACAAGGGTGATCCCACAATATTGGTTTACAATTTTTGGCCAAATTGGACACTAAAATATTTTTTTCTAACTAAATCTTCACTTTCAAGCACCTATAGCAGCTAAACCGTGAGGAATTTAAAGATTATACAAACTAGTGATTTCTGACATTTTTTCTGTAGATTCTAAATATATTTTTCTCAAAATAATTAGAATTAGATTGCACTTCTTTTTCCATCTCCTTCAAAAACTACTTTTTTCAATAAATAGCATTTTTAAGGAGTGACGCTCACCGTATACAACATAAAAAAAATTCCATGAAGGATAAAATTTTATTTTTTTTTAATTTAGATTTGTAACTATGATATCTAGCCCTTTCATTTGGTTTCATAGTCTTCTATTGAATATTTTTTCCTTAATCAAGTTTTGAAGTCAAACCAATTACTGTGTGCAATGAAAATCCCCTAGTCTAGAATGCAAAACAAAATGAATGCAAGATAAAGGGAACATAACAACACCTCAAAGATTAGGCCTAGTTGAAACTAAACAAACAATAACAAAAACAACAATAACGATTATACCTTTTTCTTGTTTAGCTTGTTGAAGTGGTTGGCCCTTGAATATGCTCTTGATGTATGCTCCTTGATGACAATATGCTTGCAATAATGGAGGTGGTTGAATGATGAGAGATGGTAGGTGAAAATTAAAAATGGCTTGTGTGGATTGAAAGCTACAATAATGGTGTGTATGCAATCATGGCTTCAAAATCCTTCAAAATCTTAACCTCTAACTTGAGGCCAAGGCTCTGCATTTAAAGAAAAATGGATGACTGAGATTTATCCACCATGGACAAGATGAAGGGCTATGGTGATTTGAGGACTCACAAGCCCTCACATCTTGCCATGTGGAGGGTGAGTTGGAAAAAGGACAAGGTGAAATGGAAAAGGCCATGTGGTCCCAAGGTACTTGCAAGTACCTTGGGATTGGAGAGGATCTCCTCAAAAAGGAATTACTTGTCCCCAAGTGGGCTGAAAGTGATAAGTGAGGACTTTTAGAAACTCCACTCTTGTCACCATGGAGATTTGAAAGGGCATTGGAGAAATAAAAATGAATTTTAAATTCACAATCTTGGAAGAAACCTATGGATAAGACAAGGTCGTCCTAAAGGAGGTCCTTGTCCCATGTACTTGATGTGACCAATGAGAGGTCATGGGTAAGAGAAATGCATGGGGGGAATAAGTGTGAATTTTTAATTCATGTGGGGAAGAGGTCAAACCTGATAAGGTAAGTACCATGAAAGGTTGACTTAAGGACACGCTAGAAAAGGTAAGTGATTAAGATTAAGGTTGTGCAAACAGGTGATTAGGAAAATTAATGAATATTAGAGGCAAGTGGCTAAATATGGAGTATGTGAAATTAATCCTGATTAAGGATATGCACATCCTAATGAAGGATTAATTAGATTAATCCATATTAGCGAAAAGGTTATGGAGGATGGTACAAGGAGACAGAAAGAATGAATTTAATTTGAAGAGGATAATTGACTAAATTAAATAAATTGATTGATTTATTTAATTTAGAGAGGAAATGGTAAAGGATAAAGTATTTAATTAAATACTTTTAGGAACCTTAGAAAATGGGATAATATTAATTAAATATGTCATTTAATTAATATAGATGAATTAAACAAGTAAATGATAGGATTTTGACCATATGGAAGTTGTCAAATTTGGATGTCTACAATTTCAATTCAAACATAGGCAGCTCGTATACAACGTAACTTTTTTTGTATGTATCAAAATTCAATTTATTTTTTTACTCGATCAAGGACATCAATACCTAGCCCGCCCATATCTGCTATTTTTCCACATGTGCAAAACAAAGAGTTTGATTTTTCGGTGAAAAACCTATGTTTAATCAAACTAAAAAATCAAATACATAATAAAACTAAAACATATTAAATTTATATTCATTAGATAGCTTTTTCTAAGGACTACCATCATCCAGTTGGTTATGTGAAGTCTCCTCCATTTTCGTCCTCAACCCAAGCTTTGAAGGGAAAAATTTTGGGGTTTTTTGGTGCCAGAGGGGGAAAAGGGGGGAAAAGAGGGGTTTGAGCAAACCCCCTTTCCACAAGCATTTTTTTTGCTTATTTTTTCTGGAAATGTGGGACCCCACATTAAATGGGTTTGCTCAAAGGGGGGTTCGATTTGGGTTTGCTCGAACCAGAAGTTTGTTTGAACGCCCAAAAACCATTTTTTTTGCATGGGGTCATTTTTTGCAACTTTTCCTTCCTTAATTGAATTGTAAACTAATTTTGTAGGTTTACCCACAATTATAGAAGGACCTCGTCAATGTGTATGTATGGGACACCCTAGCTATCCCATAAAAAAATTCTCTATTACAAGAAGGCCTAGAAGGTCATATGAAAGACCAAAAAAATCTAGGGTAACTCTAGAACACAATCAAGTGTAAAGTAAAGGGATAGCTACTACAGTGCAAGGATTAAAATATATAGCATTCATGAATACTAGAGAAGAGGTTGCAAAAGAAGAGGTAGGGAAACCAAAACCCACTCCCTTCTTTTTGCCTCTGGTTTTAGGAGATAAAGTATTGCATAATTTCATCACCAATTTCATGCTAGTACTACTATCATACCCAAGAAAATTGTTGATGGGCCTTGAAAATATAATATGATGCCCTAGGAAGGGGAGTTATGCAATTATATGGGAAGAAGGTCCAAACTATGAGCCTAGTTAAAAAGCTTCCTTTTGTTAGTGTTTCTTAGATCAGATTAATCAATTGAAAACACTTAAAAATGTTGCAACACATAAGACAATAAACACAGCAAGATGCCTTGGGAAAACCCTCCTCTTGAGGGAGAAAAACCCAGCAATGATTCTCTTATATAAACTAGAACAAGAGTAGAATTCTTCTTACAACTTAGGCCCAACAATGGCCAATTATTGATACAATAGAATCACACCTCTCCTAGATGCAAGATATACAAATGAATGAGATCTTCCTTGAATTCGAACTGTTGCTATGAATGTACGAACTTCTACTCTTAATTGCGAATTTACTTGAAGATCTTGAATGATGATAATGACAATACAAGACCTTGTATATATACAATTTAGGCACCTCTTAAACTTAGGTCGGCCCTCTATAAAGAAACATAATAAATGATAAATACAAGTAAGGTCGGCCCAAGCAACAAGCAATACATGCGAACCATTAGGGTCGGCCCTTTATGTTTAAATTTTATTGTCATAAATTAAATAGTCGAAAGGCTAGCTTTTAATTTATGCTTCTTTCTCAGAATGCGTGCAATAGAAGTGCAGCCCTAAGATGCTATAACATCAACACTCCCTCTCAGCTAGGGATGATACTTCCACCTACACAAGACACATCATATCAATATGAAAACAAAATAGAATATCATCTCATTGTGATATCAACCATCATGGCTACCTCCATAGATGGTATGTACAAGTGCTCATCACTTAACGTGATGTTGTCACCTCAATGTGACTTTCACCATGGCTCCTCTAGAGGGTGAGACACAAGTACAAATAAATCATCACGGATTCCCTCACGTGATGCTATCATGGAGTCACACACATGACATCCACCATGGCTCTCCCAGAGGGTGGAAACAAGGGCTTTCACCTCAAATCTCGAAGAGAAATGCAATACCAAGGACTTGCACCTCAAATCTCTCTCAATAGAGAAATGTATTACCAAGGGCTTGCACCTCAAATCTCTCTCAATAGAGAAATGCATTACTAAGGGCTTGCACCTCAAATCTCTCTCAATAGAGAAATGCATTACCAAGGGCTTGCACCTCAAATCTCTCTCAATAGAAAAATGCATTACCAATTTAAGGATCACTGATATTGAGACTCTTTCTCAATCAAGGCTGCATTCTCCACCATACCAAGCTTTTCTTGAAAGTACACAAACTTGATCCTGGAGAGAGGCTTGGTGAGAATGTCTGTCGTTTGCTCATCAGTACTGATATACCTCAACTGTATAGCTTTCCTTAGTACCATATCTCTAATATAATGTACTTGATCTCAACATGCTTTGTTCTGTCATGAAACACAGGATTGATAGAAAGATTTACACAACTCTGGTTATCATAGTGTATAATGGTAGGCTCCATTGATTGTTCAAACAATCCTGCAAGGAGCTTATGAAGCCACACTGCCTCACGAGCTACTACACAAGCTGCAATGTATTCTGCCTCAGTTATACTCAAAGCCACTAACGACTGTTTCCTGCTACACCAAGAAATCATAGCAGAACCCAAACTGAAGCAACAACCAGAGGTGCTCTTCTAATCTGAGACACATCCTGCCCAATCAGAATCCGTAAAGGAATGTAACTCCAAGTCCTCACTTGAATAATATCTCAGTCCATATCCAATTGTGCACACAAGTATCTCAGGATATGTTTAGCTACAACAAGATGTATTTGCCTTGGTTCACACATAAACTGGCTAAGTGCACTTACTGCATAGCAAATGTCAGGTCTAGTGTTAACTAGATACATCAATGAACCAATCAACTATCTATACATAGTATAATCCACTGGATCTGAACTAGTTGTAGCCTCCTTCAACTTATCTAAATTAGACTCCATAGGTGTAGAAATAGGTTTGCAGTCGATCATACCAAACCTTTTGAGAATGTCAATAGTATACTTGCCTTGACTTAGAATCATCTCATTTGGATTTTGCCAACATTCTAAGCCAAGGAATTAATGCATGAAACCTAGATTCTTCATCTCAAACTCTGAAGCTAACTCCTTCTTACATTTTAGAATTAGGTGTTCTTCACCAGTGATAATCAGATCATCAACATATAGAACCAGAATCAAGGCTTCACCATTTACTACTTCAAAGTAGAGGTTAGAATCTACATCATTCTTTGAGAAACCCAGATTCAATAGATATTGATCAATCCTTTCGTACCAAGCACGAGGATCTTGCTTAAGAACATACAAGCCCTTCTTCAGCTTGCAAACATGAGACTCCTTCCCATGCACCTCAAATCCTTCAGGTTGCTCAATGTAAACCTCCTCTTCTATTATACCATTTATAAAGGTTGTCTTTACATCCATTTGGTGAATCTTCCATCCTCTAGATGCAGCAATAGCAATGAGTTCTGACAGATGTATATCGAGCCATAAGAGCAAAAGTTTCTTCATAGTCAACTCCCTCTTTTTGTGAAAACCCTCTAGCCACGAATCTTTCCTTGTGCTTCTCAATGCTCCCATCAGCTGCATGCTTGATCTTGAAGAGCCATTTAGAAGACACCACAGATTTTCCTTTGGGTCTAGGAACAATATCCCAAACATCGTTCTTAAGTATGGACTGATATCCCTCAGTCATGGCATCTTTCCATACTTGTTGACTAGAAGATTCTTTGACACTTGAAGGCTCTGACTCAATAATCTGACTCATCAAGGCAACATAACTAGAGAACTTGTGAGGTCTCTTGCTTTCTCTGAAAGCTCCTCTTAGGGCTGCAAAACTTTCTGCCTCCTACATTGTCCTCTGAGCCCAAAGAGGCCTTTTCTTTCCAATGACAATATCTGAAGGCCCATCAGTAGGATCCAAGGGTTCAACTGGATCAACATCTTCTTTAGGTTCTAGAGCCTCCTTTAGGTTCTCTGGAATATGGTCAACTTCCATATCTTGAGGAGGTTCTTCTTCATCGATCTCCATAGCAATACCCTTGGACCTTTTGAAAGCAATATCTTCCTCAAATGTGACATCTCTACTAATCTCAATAGAATTATGTCCTAGTATGTATATCTTGTAGGCTTTTGATGTCTCAGTTTAACCTACAAGAATTCCCTTCTTCCCAAAAGGTTCTAGCCTTGTTCTCTTTTCCTTTGGAATATGAACATATATTGCACAACCAAAGATCCTCAAATTACTAACTTCTGGTTTCACCCCTGATAATGCTTCTTCAGGAGTTTTATTCTCCAAGATCCTATGGGGACTCCTGTTTTGAACATAGACGGTTGTCCTCGATGCCTCCGCCCAAAGAGAGATTTGCAGATCTTGATCATGGATCATAGCTTTTACTGCTTCCACAATAGACCTATTCTTCCTTTCAGTAATACCATTTTTTTGTGGATTATAAGGAACACTGAACTCCCTCTTAATCCCTACTTCAATACAAAAATCTTGAAAGGTGCCAGATGTGTATTCTCCACCATTATTAGATCTCAAAACCTTGATCCTTTTTCTAGACAAGTTTTCAACCTGAGACTTGAATTCTCTGAATCTTTCTAATACTTCTTCAGATTCTTTAGATCTCAAGAAATAAATCCAAGTCTTTCTAGAGTAATCATCAATAAAAATAATGGAATACAAGAAACCACTAGAAGATGCAATAGACATTGGACCACATAAATCAGAATGAATGAGATTAAGAATAAATTTAGATCTACTTTCACTAGAATGAAATGTACCTTTTGTATTCTTGCCTAGGGCGCATCCGTTGCATGTACCTTCATGTTCGTAGCTGAATTTCGGAAGGTCGGTGACCATCTTCTCCATGATAGGTAGTGCTCAAAAGTGGATGTGGGCCAATATTTGATGCCAAAGATCACACATGCTGGAAGCATTATGCACAAGTGCTTGAAGGGAACGAGTGCATAGCCTGTAAAGACATTCATGTCTAACTCCAATCACTTGAGCAGTTTTGAAGTTGGAGATTTTTGCCCATATAAGAACTTTGCCTTTAGAAAAGGCAACTTGATAGCCCTTGTCTTCTAATACCGAAATTGAGACAAGATTCCTCTTTATCCCTGGAACGAACAGTACATCATTCAACTCCAATGAAATCTCGGAATCCAAGTGAAGAGAGGAGTTTCCAACTCCTTTCACAGAATATCTAGCATTGTCTCCAATAACGACTTGATCACTAGAGTTGCTCTCCACTAAGTTTGAAAGGTCACCCCTGAAACCGGTGATGTGCCTAGAGGCACCACTATCAATCAGCGAAGTGTTGGCGTCGGTAGATACATTGCTTGACAAAGCTGAATAGAACAGGTAATCACTGGAGTCCTTCTACGGAGCAACTTCTTCAACATTTGCAGTGGCAACCTGTTGCTTAGGTCTAGGAGTACAATCCTTCACAAAGTGACCATACTTATCACAGCGAAAGCATTGAATCTTGGACATATCTCATTTCCTTTTGAAGGCAGGAGCACCATCATTTCCATTTTCTCAATTCCTCTTGAAGAACCCTTTCTTAAAGCCTTTTCCTTTCTTCGACGAATGAGAGGCAAGAACTTGTATTTCTTCATTCTTTGAACTTTGACCAATGCCCCTAGCCGTTAGTCTCGACTCCTCTTGAATGCAGTCAATTCTCAATCGATCAAACTTGGGAAGTTTAGATCTTGCACCGATTCCTTGAACAAATGACTCTCATGACAGCGGAAGACCATTGAGAGCAAAGTTAGGTCTTTGTCATCAATCATGTGACCAATTGTGGATAGCTAATCTCTTATCTCTGAAATCCTCATGAAGTAAGTAATTACGGATTCTCCTTTCACCATTTTCACATGATAGAGTTGTTACTTCAATGCAAGTGTTCGACTAGTGTTGTTGATTTCATACATCTCTTCCAAAGTTGTAAACATCTCTCTTGTTGTATCCAACTTGAACACAATGGGTACAACATGATCCTTGATAGAATCAACCAACACTTTCTTTGCCCTAGTATCTTTCTTCCTCCACTGCAACTTCTCTTCTTCCTCCTCAAGTTCAGGAACTTTTGTTTTCACAAACTTAGCCAAATCATTCTCTTCCAATGTGAGCATGATCCTGAACCTCCATGATGTGTAGTTCGAAATTCCTTCAAGTCTATCCTCAATTTTCAGACCGTTCACCATCTTGAAATTTGAATTAGGAGATAGACTGAAAAAGATTAGAGTGAGTGTTGCAACTAAATCTGATCACGATCTTTTTCAAACCCGCTCTGATACCATGTTAGTGTTTCTTTGATTGGATTAATCAATTGAAAGAACTTAAAAATATTGCAACACATAAGACAATAAACACAGCAAGATACCCTGGGAAAACCCTCCTCTTGAGGGAGAAAAACCCAACAATGATTCTCTTATATAAAGTAGAACAAGAGTAGAATTCTTCTTACAACTTAGGCCCAACAATGGCCAATTATTGATACAATAGAATCACACCTCTCCTAGATGCAAGATATACAAATGAATGAGATCTTCCTTGAATTCAAACTGTTGCTATGAAGGTACGAACTTCTACTCTTAATTGTGAATTTACTTGAAGAACTTGAATGATGATAATGACAATACAAGACCTTTTATATATACAATTTAGGCGCCTCTTCAACTTAGGTCAGCCCTCTATAAAGAAACATAATAAATGATAAATACAAGTAAGGTCGGCCCAAGCAACAAGCAATACATGCGAACCATTAGGGTCGGCCCTTTATGTTTAAATGTTATTGTCATAAATTAAATAGCCGAAAGGCTACCATTTAATTTATGCTTCTTTCTCGAAATGTGTGCAATGGAAGTGCAGCCCTAAGCTGCTATAACATCAACACCTTTGACCTTATATTCTTGTCCTAGCATCATTGTTATTTAGGAACTAGTGGTAATAGATATTCCCCTTATCTTCGGGTTATGTTTTCCATGGGATTTAACAGCTACGATCAGAGGATATGTGTCCTTAGATTTGTTATAAAAATGGTAGAGGAATAGCTATAATGGAATCTTTAACAGATTACTGTAAACCAAATTATGTAGTGTAAACCATA
This sequence comes from Sequoiadendron giganteum, assembly GCA_007115665.2. Taxonomy (NCBI): domain Eukaryota; kingdom Viridiplantae; phylum Streptophyta; class Pinopsida; order Cupressales; family Cupressaceae; genus Sequoiadendron; species Sequoiadendron giganteum. The sequence continues at coordinate 289,179,919 of CM021110.1, read as the reverse complement.
TGGAGATTTACAAAACTATACCAATGAAATGCAAGAATAAAAAGCACAACACATAACATAGTGTTTACATGGAGAAACCCTTTCAGGAAAAAACTCCACCAAAGAAGAGATGAATAGGTGTATTAACAACAATGGTGTTCATAATATAATCAGTCTAACTCCTCTTCAATCCGACAACATTGGTGTACTTGTAAAACATCTCATAGTTTCTCCAACTCAACCCATCAATATATAGACTCATGGGGGATCAAAATACCACCATAAAACATTACCATGGATCAAAAAAAAGTTCAAAAATACCATGGTAAAAATATATTTGACCCCTTGCATGCTAAAAAAAAGTCTCTTACATGACATTACAACTTACAAGATGTCATAAGAATCCCTATAAAATAGGAGATTCTCTTACATGTGTAATAAACCATCAATAGCTATACAAATATTCTCTTACACGTGTCATAGATGATTCTCACGTCCAAAATGATATCCCCCACTTTTAGCCCTTATACTTGTCATTGAATCTGTCATAACATCCTTAAAATAGGCTTTCCATGTGATACCACTAAGTGGGCATATTTTAACAACAAATAAATTATTTCAAGGCACCAACCTATGTGGAAAAAGTGCCAACTCAAAATCTCATGCCCCTTTTGATGGAGCGCAATTATTTAATAACATAAATGATATTTATCCATGGGAAAAACAAAAGGAATCATAAATAAAAAACTTAGGAATTTCCAAGGATGAGACACCTTAATTCTCAACATTCTCCCACTTGTTGAATACCTTGCAAGATCTATGGGAATCACACCATCATGGAATAAATTAGGTACAAGTAACAAGTCCCATGGCCTTTCTACACCAAGTAAATTTCTCTGTGCTCACAAGTTTGTTAAGAATGTCTACAATATTCTCCTATGTGTCAATCTTATTTATCTCAGTCTGACCATTAGCAATCAACTCACAAACAAAATAATACTGAATATCAACATATTTAGTTTGAGCATGATACATCATATTCTTAGCCAAATGAATTGCACTTTGACTATCATAGTTAACCTGGACAATATTTATATCGAAACTAATACCTATACACAACCTTTGCAACCAAATTTTCTCCTTAGAGACATGAGTAGCAGCCATATACTCTACTTCAATGGTGGACAAAGCAACTATAGCCTACCTTTTACTCATCCAACTCACTGATCTGCCAAACAAATTAAACACATACCTACTGGTAGACCTTCGACTATCCAAGTCACCTTCCCAATCTGCATCAACAAATCCCTATAAGTCAAATGACTTGACCCCATTATTAATACCATGATAAACCAAACAATAATTATAAGTACCTCACAAATATCTAAACACCCTTTTAACAAAATTCCAACGCTCTTTACCAAGGTTAGACATAAACCTGCTTAGAACTCCCACTAGTTGGGCTATATCTGGTCTAGTACAAACCATTGCATGCATCAAACTATCAACGAAACTAGCATAAGGAACCTTAGACATATTCTCAATATCATCATCAAAATTAGGACACATATCCAAGCTCAACTTAGTACCAATTAGAAATGGAATACTAACTAGCTTCCAATCATGCATATTAAACCTCTGCAAAATAATATCAACATACTTACTTTGACTCAACCAAAGAATTTTGTTACCATGATCTCTTTTGATTTCCATTCTAAGAATGTATTTAGCAACCTCAAGTCTTTCATAACAAAAGAACTATAAATTTGTTTCTTGACTTTACCAATCATTATCTTGTTGTTACTAATAAACAACATGTCATCAACATACAAGATAATAATTAGAATATGATCATCAAGAACCTTAATATATACACAATGATCCTCTTCATTCCTAAGAAATACCAACTTCAATGCAAAAGCATCAAAATTCTGATACCACATTTTGGGTGACTATTTTAAACCATACAAAGATCTGTTTGACCTACTATGTGATAAGGGGGATGCGTTGCTCATTAGTCTCTTTGTTCTCAAGAGAATCCCAAGGAACAAACTGGCCTTATCCACCCCAACACAAACCAAATAAAGAAATCGTAAAGAAAGCATACATAAGATAATTACCATAAAGGCTAATTCAAAACCTAAGAGGGTGAAGCTTCTAGATTTATACCTCCAACAGAGGAGCTCTCAGCCAAAGGACAACAACATGGATTCAGGACACTAGCATGACATTTTGGAGTCCAAATGATGCACTAGAGTCCCAAGCAATAGAGTGCTCAAAGATTAAAATGGTAAAAATGGAGATTCACCTTCTAACCTAGATCTGAGGTCTATGTAGCATAAAAACAAGTTAAAGAATAAAAACTATAAGAAAACACAATGAGAGTTGAGAGAGAGCTTACAAATAGTTGGATGTTTGAATATTCACTCCAAGCTCCGCTTTAACAACCTACACACAAGGTGAATTAGAAAAAATGTTGGGGTTGTATAGGAGTTTGCCTTAGTCAAACCCCTGCTTTGGTGTTCCCACCTCCATGAATAGCCAAATAGATAGAGAGTCTAACCAAAATGGATGAAAGGAGATGGTGAAATAAATCCCCACTTTAGGAGGAGAACTGTCACCACCAAGTAGTAAATAAACAAAGAGATCTGATCTATTCACAAATAGAAAAGAGTGAGAGAGTGTTACCAACAAGCCTCAGCCCCTCTTGAACACATAAGACACACCATTGAATTCTTGATAGAGAGATTTGGCTATTGGAGGGACCTCAGCCTAACAGAGATTTGCTTGTAGAAGTGTTGTTGTCAAGAATAGAAGATATTGAGAAGTGAAGCTGAAGAGAGAAGCTTGAATGAATGAATGAACCCCCAAAATGAGATAAAATGATGGGTTTTGTTGTATTCAAGGGTAGAAAAGAGTCATTACACCAAAAAACTTAGTTGTTGGGACACTTGTCAAGAGCCAAGATTCGAGATTCCTCATTTCAAACTCGTAAAACTGCCAGGATGCTAGCATGTTGCACAAACATCTGTGTGTCACACAAGTGTCCAAAATTTTGACCCATGGGGTTTTTCCATTAACACATTTAGGTGTCATAAATTCTAGGCAAAGTGGTAAAATGTGAAATTTCCCCTACATGCAATTTTTCAACATTACATTTTTCCCCCACTTTAGTGGACTCAATTCTGGGAAAAATCAGCCACACTAAAGTAGAAAAGAAAAAATTCACCCAAACTTGAAGTTTTATGTATTTGTGTGCCAAAAGAAGGTATCATAGAGGTTGCAGAGGTTGAGCCAGCCAATACTGAAGATGCCCCCAATAATTGAACTCAACAAGAAGCACATGACCTATCATGAAAAATCATGCAAAATTTTACTTAGCAAAACTAAATTTGAAGTCAGTCCCAAAAACTGGAAGAAGCTACAACAGTGAGAAGAATGATCAAGAAAAAATTTGATGGTTTAGATGAAAAATATGTTGAAGAGGTGACTATATGCCCCCTCCTGAGTCTTCCCCTAGCTAGGTGAGGTAAAATTAGGATAAATCGAGGAGCCACAAAATTTAAGAAAAATGGGCCCTAGGGGGCCTATATATACCTAGGTGGGCCCCAAGAAGGGTCATTTGCACTATTCATCACGAGGATTTTGTTGACTATTGTGAGAGAAAATTCATCAAAGTGTTGAGCAGATGTGAGTATGAGGATCCAAGGATAGACTAGTTGCGTGCAGACATTACCAAGGGTTTGGAGGTTGACCAAGTAGGCCCCAAAACCACATCGTTTAGCATTACTTTTTCCACTTTTTGTTGCATAGGCATCCTAGATGTGTGCACACGTCTTCAACGTGTACTAGCATCCAGGATGAACATTGGTGTCTCGAGGATGCTCTAGCATCCAAGGGACACGCTATCATCCCTATGCCATTAATGGCGAACCGTGACACCTGCACAATGCATGGATGTCCACACAATGCACACTTGTCTTGTAATTTTTTTTAAATTAGATTTTTTCTATTTTTTATGTATTAATGCATACTTTTTTCTTTTTTCATAGGATTATCTAGAGATTCGAGATCATCTCAGTGGGTGGGTGCTACACCTACTCCGAGATCAAAGAGAATGCCTTATGGATGACATGGTCACCCATCTATAGAGTGTCAGTCTCTAGCATGTGTACACCATGCCAGAGATGTTATACCATGATTGGATGCTAATGGCACTGATAGAGAGATGGGATGCCACCACCTCTAGTTTCTAGTTACCAACTGGAGAGGTGAATATCATGCTAGAGGATTTTTACCTCATCCTTGACCTCCCCATCCATAGTTGATGGGTGGATATTGATGACACACGCTCAACACAGGAGTGAATAAATGGAGTCTGATACTGCTCAAGCTAGACAAATGGCAAATACGGGATTAGGCACATCTACACCTGGTTGTTTGACCAGGCTCGAACCACTACCCCTCTATTGGGTCATATCATGGTGGTCACTATCACCATGCAAGTCACCATAGATTCATGAGGCTCTCACCTCCACGAGGTCCTTGTCTACACCATCCAGGAGATGGTGGAGCAATGTAAAATTTTCTTGTGGGGGCATAGCATGCTTGCACACCTCTACCAGGAGCTCAGTCGGTATGTCCACTATGAGTATTGCAGCCTAACCATATGCACCCTTTTGTGCAAGTGTGGCATTTCACCCACATCACATGCACCAAGCCAGAGGGCTACCCGTAGGTGTGAGACTACTCTATTTTGATGGCCCACTAGTACGAGCGCACTGGACAGTGGATGCACATTGACCTATAGTTCTAACGGCTTTAGTTTGACACTTTAATGCCAGACAAGATTTGATGGAGGCCCCATTTTTATTTATAGTGGGTTGATGATCACATGTTCCTTTGGAACTTGAAGCGTGACTGGTTCATCCTCGATCGTATTGATTTCATTATCATGCCATACTATTAGAGTCGGGTCATGCAGTAGCATGGGTGGGTCCAGACTATCCCCCCTCCTGTCCCCACATAACCTTGAGTTGTGTGGAGTGTAGCGAGGCTGAGGGATCATCCACATCCCTCATTAGTAGATGTCTACCTTTATAATGACGAGGTTGATGACACTAACCTACCGTCGATGGGTACATTAGACAATGTCGACGTGGCTTGGGATTTTCTGGCATAGTGGGCAATGCACCGTCTCACCCCATTTTTCCCAGTGGATGCCCCTGGAGGGATCCTAATCTATAGAGGGACTGTTGGAAGATGGTCAAGGCTCCCCTTGGGATTCATGACATGGACTAACCACCTCTTGTGGATCTATTAAAACTGGCAATTGTATAGGACATTAACAGGTCAATCATTTGGTGCAACAACAACTATGGGGCCAACAATTGATATTAGAGCCAAAGGTGTCAGGTTTGAATCCCTTTGTGTAATGTTGAGGGGTATTTTGTTGTAAAATGGTTAGTGCTCCCCTTGGGATTCATGACATGGACTAACCACCTTTTATGGATTCGTTAACTCTAGCAGTTGTATCGGATATTAACAGGTTGATCTTTTGGTGCAACAACAACTGTGGGGCCAATAGGGACATGTTTCCATAGCCACCCAAGTAGAGGTGGAGGTGTTGAGGTAGCGAAAATGAGAAAGAGGAGGAGCACCAAGAGGAGCAAGAGAAGGTCGATGAGGCTTAGGAAACATCACTGAGGCTGAGGCGGCGGTGGAGGATGTATTATCCTCTACATTTCATTCTAGTTTCATCGGTGCCACCAACCCTTGTAGTAGTCAAGGTAGCTCCTGATACTGATGGCACAGGACCAAGTGTTCCTCCTCCCCCTAACCCATTCTGGAAACTAGGGGACCCATGTATGATAGTTTTTTATGCTATTTTGATTTAGTACTTTTATTTTTTGTCTCATGTATACGCATATCATGTTTTGGTTTTAGCATTAGTACACTTCATATTACTGATATACATTCTCTTTCTATGTTTGTAGTTGATACTCAGGGATGGATTGGGCCTTTTACCCAGTGCATATCAGAGGTGGCCCTTTTCATTCCTATCTAGGGGGCAGTTCTAGATGTGTATTGACTGATTTTAGTGGAACGTCATGTCCACCTCTTTGAGTTGGTAGCGTGCCTTAGGACCACCTACGAGGAAGCACAAGTGGAGATAGTGTAGAGGATTGTTGATGTGACCATGTTCTGGGGGTAGCATGACCAGTTGTTGAGGGAGTTATGGATGACACTTGGAGAGCAATACATGGCCATAATGAGGGTTGATGTCATCGAGTAGGCGCATTTCACCCTTCAGAGCCATCTTGATGACCTCGCAGGGCAACTAATAGCCATGATCCTAGTGGGTGATCAGCAGTTGTAATGGGAATTCATCCAGGCCCGCATGTAGATATGCTCCATCTAGGGAGAGATCAAGGGGATGCATGCAACTATGTCATTCTCACGCTCACACCACTCTAGATTTTTCACCACTATGTAGTGCCACCCCCTCAACCATAGTCACAACTAGAGTCTTAGGGCTCTGAGAGCCATGTGCCTCAGCCATAAAGAGTCTCATTTTGTATATCATTTTTATAGCCACAACACATATCTGTAGATCATTTTTGTATAGATTTTGATACATATATAGCAGCCACTCTTTTTTGTGCGATAGTGGCCCGATACATGTACATGACATTTGATGTTTATATATACATGAGACATTGATTTTTATTCTATGGCATTATTTATTTTGATGTGTATATTCATTACTTTCATGTATATTGATGACTTTATATATGTATGGATGTATGTTTACATCAAATGCTATCATGATTTAATGAACACACATGGATGTATATTAATTAAATACAATAATGATATAACTTCCTAAAAATATATTATGTAATGCATGGATACATGACATAGTAAAACAAATGTATGTATGTCTTTCACACACATAAAAAATTCATGATGTGTTAATGAATAATGTCAATATATGCAATTATATGACTCTAAGAGAGTGGACACTACACATATAACACATTAGACTCTATGTGTAGTATTTGTGAAGATGCATTGCATTAATAGGTTCTTTTAGAGGTGTTCCATCCATAGACAATAATCTATAGGCACCTGAACCGTACACAGAGATGACAATGTAAGGGCCAAACCAATTAGGACTGAATTTTCCCCTTTGATCAGGCGGCACATTTACATTTCTTTGATTCTCATAGTGAACCAGGTCACCTATCTTGAAATTTTGAGGAAGTAAACTTTGATTATATTATATGGATAGTGATCATTGATATGCTTTAATATGATCGGGAGCCTATAATTGGCACTCATCGAGCATCTATAGTTGATGAAAATGATTAACCCAATAAGTCTCATCATCAATTAACCCTCTAAGGGTGTGATTAGGTGAAATCTCCTAGTCTAAAAATGCTAAACAAAACATAATGCAAGAGAAGAAAATGACACCTAACACCTCAAGATAGGGCTACATTAACTCACACAAAATAAAGATAAAGTAAACAACAGATTTTACCTTGTATTGAGTTGATCTTTGGTTGGCCCTTTGATGGTTGATAATGTGTGCTCCTTGATGGAAAGCTTGTGATGGTAGTGGTAGCTGGGTGACTAATGAGGGTGGATGAATGTAATAATGGCTAAGATGCAAAATGCAAGATGTAAGAGAGTTGCAATAACAATGGCTAGAATGCAAAATGGCTTGAGAGCATAAATTTGACAATAATGCATGAAGGTCATAAGGTCATGAGATCTCTAGATTCATAAACTCATAAGTTATAAGATCCTTAATGAGTGAAAAAGGGGGCTATTTATAGAAGAATTAGAATTCTCTAGAGGATTCAACGGTCAAGATTGAGCCACCATGGCCAAGATGGAGGGCTATGGTGAGTTGAGGACTCACAAGCCCTCACATATTGCCATGTGGTAGATGAAGTGGCCAAGGATATGGTGAGATGGAAAGGGTACAAGGTGACATAGAAAATGCCATGTAGTCCCAAGGTACTTGCTAATACCTTGGGATGGGAGAGTATCTCCCCAAAAGGGTATTCCTTGGCCCCATATGGGGTTGAAAGTGACAAGTGAGAACTTTTATAAAGTTCACTCTTGTCACCATAGGGAATGGGGAAGGCATTGGAGGAATAAAAGTTAATTTTTAATTCACTTGCTTGGGAGAATCCAATGGATAAGACAAGGTCCTCCAAAAGGAGGTATTTTTCCATGTACTTTGATGTGACCTTTGAGACGTCATGGGGAAGACAAATTCATGGGGGGAATAAGTGTGAATTTTTAATTCACATAGGGAAGAGGTCAACCCAAAAAAGGGAAGTAGCATGAAAGGTTGACTTAAGGACATGTTAGAAAAGGTAAGTGATTTGGATTGGGATTGTGCAAATAGGTGATTAGAATAATTAATGATGATTAAAGGCAAGTGGCTAGATATGGAGGATGTGACATTAATCCTAATTAAGGATATACACATCCTAATGAAAGATTAATTAAATTAACCCAGATTAGTGAAAGGGCTACGGAGGATGGGATAAGGAGAGAGAAATAATGAATTAAAAAATGAAAAGGATAATTGACTAAGTTAAATAAGTTGATTGATTTATTTAATTTAGAGAGGAAATGGTAAAGATAAATTATTTAATTAAATAGTTTTGGAAATCGTAGGGAAAGGGGATAATATTAATTACATGTGTCATTTAATTAATATAGATGGATTAGACGAATAAATGATGGGATTAAGGTCATATGGAAGTTGTCAAATTTAGGTGTCTACATTTTACCCCTCTTTGAGATGGTGTTATGAAGTAGCATTATTTCAAAGAAAATTAAAATATAGCACTTAGAAGAAGATGGTTAGATTAATGAAGATGCCCCAATCATTTGAGGAGTGACTAGGAGGAAATATGATGGGAGTGAAGATGAAGATTAGGGATTGAGGATGCCCCCTCAAGAGGACATGCGGGTTTAAGAGAACACGGGTGTGCTCTCAAAATGGATGAGATGATGCGAGGGTAGATGGGGAAGATGATGCAAAGTTATGGATGAAAGAGATAAAGGCAAGTAAAAATGGATTCTAGGAAAAATATGATGTTGCCCCAATCAAGCTACAAGCTAGGATGGGCTAATGGTCGATGGAGTGTTGTTGATAAGGGAAAGATATATCCCAAAAAAACACAAGGATAGGGAAGGATACATCCCGATGAGAGTGTTGTTGATGAGGGAAGGATACATCCCAAACCAACACAAAATAATAGGGAAAGATACATCCCAATGATGATGGTGATGATGATGATTGGGTCAAGGCTTGTAGCAAGGCTAGAAAGAAGACCAAGGATGTGATTAGATGATTTGTGATAGATTGAATGGATGAGGATTGGATGGAGATGTGAGATGGTTAAAATGAATGAAGACAATGGAGGTAAAAATGCAATGCAATGGAAGAGAAAATGAAATGCAATCCTAATGCAAGTTGCCATTTTTAGAGCACTTATTTTTACTATAGCATAAAACAACAGCTACCATGGTATGTGGAACCAAGGCAAATTAGTGTCTAATGCATACACAACAAACAAGAAGTCTATCCCAACACCCCAAAGTTGCAATGACTTTGGTTGGGCTAGGTATTGAGATAAACACAAGCACAAAAGGATGCCTCGACGTAACGCAAGACCATAGGGATCTTGGTGGATACTATGTGGGACAACCAAGAAGATAGAAACACACAAAGATCAATATATTCCCCTATGTTAACCAGTCAAAACACACCATAATATGATAGATCATGGTGACCTTGACAAGTGATGATAGGGAGCTCAAATGATAAACAAAATGTCAAAAGATCAAAATCAAATTTTAAATGTCCTTTTCCACGAGATCAAAAGGATGGATGGGATTGATGCAATCTGTTAGGAAGAATACATCTTGTTGAGACCAAAGATGGAGGATAGATTGGTTGATCTACATGACGTGGGATATATGAACTGACTGAACCTCATGACAAGAATGGATTATGTTTGGGAGGTACCAGCTTGATAAGGACATACCTTGAAAACACGACACAAGACACCAGATTGGTACACCCCAAAGACCTAGGGGCCCGGGGGTTGATAAAATATTGGCCTTACCTACGTGAAATCACAGAGCCCTCGTAGTTTGATAAAATACCGTGGAGAAAATCGAGAAGAGGACAATGGAGACCTTGATGAATAGTGCAGATTGGATGGAAAAATGCCCTGGGGGCGGATCAAACAATTGACCTTGCCTACGTGAAAGCATAGGGACCACGTAATTTGACACAAGGCTAATGACAGACGATGGGAGATGACAAGATAGACAAAATACAAAACCCTAGGGGCGGATTAAATGATCGACCTTGCCTATGTGAAAGTGTAGGGGCAACATAGTTCGACACAAGAGCAATGACAGACAATGGATAAGGGATGATGAGATGACCATGATAAGGAGATACATTGATGGAGCTAATATAATGAGCTAGGATAGGCCATTTGAATGTCTAAAATGTAAATTACATGAAGCTCAGGGATGGGATAGTTATTCAAATCATTAGAATATGAATTGGGAGAATGAGACGATGGATAAATGAGTGACGAAAAATGATAAGATATTAGGAAGATGTGAGAAATAGATAGGAATGATGATAGTGTAATGTACATAATTGGATTATGTGGGAGTATCCTATAGCTAGATACCAATGACAAGGGATTATGAGATGGAAGGAAAATAGAGTTAAATGGATGGATGGATAAAGATGGGGAGATAGAAAGATGTGAGGATAGGTAAATAGAGGGATAAGGATTTGGAAGGATGAAATGGATTATTGGATGGATGGATAAATGGATGGGGGAGATAAAGATGGAATAGGACTTATTGGATGGGTAGATAAGAAGATAAGGATGGGGAAATTGAAGGGATTACTTAGATGGATGGATGGACGAGATGGGGATGAAAGGACAGAAAAGGACTAGTGAATGACAATATAGGAAGATAAGGATTTGGTAGATGGAAGGGATTATTTGAGGGATAAGAATGGGAAGGATGGGGATATGGAAAGGATTACTTGGAGGGATGGATGGATAATGTCTTCAAGGACTCTATCATGAATAAGGAGATGCCTCCACTCTAGATGTGTCATGTGCGATGAGACAAGAGGAATAGTAGGATGGGTGGATAAGGGAGTGAGATGGACATATATAGCAGATATGGGTAAGGAAGGGATATGGGTGTTGGCATGATGGATAGGTGATGAAGGTGGATGGATGTAGATAATATGCATGGATCAGAAAAGTAGATGGGGAGGATAAGGAATATGATAGTGTATGGATGAGGGGAATATATGCCAAGAGGTGTCCAAAGCATGTATATATGTTTGCCCCTATCTAGGTCAAGATCACAAGGAATATGGAGGGACTGGGGTGAATGGGATATGATAGATAGGATGTGGAAGATAGGGAGATGTAGGAGATGGAGGAAAGGAATGCATAGGTGGATGTTTCCCCCAATCATGGAAGTATATTGGATGGGGGATTTACGCATGACACCTGTTTTCTAGGTTTTCATCATGGTACTTATCCAAAATGCCTATTTTCCAAGTTTTCACCATTGGATGAATCAATTCCTCTTTACTATTTTCTTTTTTTCCTTGTTTTTTTTTTTCTCTTTTTTTATTTTTCTGACTTTTGGGACTGTTCAGATAGAAATATAGATAGAGATGGATAAGGATAGGGATGAATGGATAAATGGATTCGAAATACATATGATAAAGCGAATGGATGAAGGACTCAAGCAAAAAGTGTCATATGAGGTAATAAGAACCCATGTGTAAAGCGATCATTGGATGTCGGTACAACCTTATTAGAATGGATGGATTATGCAAGAGAATGGATCAAAGGGATTTCATGGGGGAGATATGGGGGATAGTGGATGGGGTGTTAGAAAGTGTATGGATGGAATGATGGAGTGTATGTGTGATGGGGACAAGTGTTCAGGACCAACATTGGCACATGTGGTGGATGTGAAATGATAGGAGGGTTGATGGATGGAGAATGTGGTGATCATGGAGGTGTTGGGATAGTGAATTTTGGGACATAAGGACCCAAAATAGATTTAGGTGATGGAGGATGCAAATGATTAGTGTTAGGGATTTATCATTTGAAGGCATGGGCTCTTTTTTCTTGGGAATCCACATGGTTTTGGCTTTTTATATAGTGGGCCTTTGTGGCCATTTGGATTGATTTGGATTTTGGATTTGATTTTTCTTTTTATTAAAATGTCTTCTGAAAGGGATATGAGGAGCTTTAGATTCATGTGGATGTTTGGATTTATGCATTTTTACTTTGGTATCCAAAGTAATTGTAGTAGCAATGGGATGGGTATGGGGAGATGGATGATGTGGATAAGATGTGGATGGCATGATAGAGGTAAGCTTGTGATAACAATGTGTGGATGGAGGATGCGAGATAGCATGCATGGAGGGGTTCCTTTGTTGATCTTGACTAGGAGTTATGAAGTTAGGATTTTTATGATGTGAACTAGGGATAGGTGGTGGATGGATGAAAGGATGAATAGGATGAGATGGAGGAGGTGAATTTGGGATATAAGGACCCAAAATAGACCGTGTATAAGGAGGATGTGTGAAGTTTGGTGGAGGGTTAAAAGGACCCAAAATGGATTTAAAAGATGAAGGAGGAAGATGGGCGGTTGTTTTGAGGTAATATGATGGAGGAGGGGAGGATGGTAGAAAATGGTTTGGTAGAACGATGGGAAAATGTGATTTTCATTCTTTTGGAAGAGGCTTGCTTAGAACATATGGAGGTTGTACCAACATTTTTGGATTGTGATTCTTGGGAGATATATCCAAGACCTTGTGTACCTGGATGTTCTTTGACCTAGATGGGCTCTAAATTACCTTGCTCATGAAGGCCTAAACCTTTTCCTTGATAGTTCATGTTCTTGAGCATGTGATCTATGGTACGATGCTTATTCTTTTGGAAGCATGATGTGAGTCCATTAGCAGGTGGAGAAGGAAGGGTGGTGCATATACTCTATTTTTATTCTATAAGAAGACCACCATGGATGAGTGTAATGTTTCCAAGGTGATATAAAAGTGGTGTTGGGGTGACGAGGCTAGGTAGTGTTGGAAGATTGTGTGATGGAGATGAGGGGATAGCAACATCAGTAGGAATGAGTGATAAGGGAGTGGGAGAGGGATTAGATGGTATGAAAGGATCCAGATTTGTGGAAATGGGTGATAAGGGCTCATGAGATGGAGTGATTGGATCTTGAGTGCAAAGGGGATCATAGGATGGAGCGGATGAGCTAGTGTGATCTTGATATAGAGTAGATAGGATGGTAGGATCAAGATTCGGTTGGGGAAAGGAAGCATGGGATGAGATGGATGGAGTACTATGATCTTGGGATGGAGTGGATGGGATGGTATGATATGGATTTGGAGGAGGGGACATGCTTATATGCTTTGGATCAAGCCCTTGGCATGGCTCATCATGTGTGGGAGGCACGATGACGAAGGATTTTTGGAGGGACTCCTTAGGTGGGGGAGATGGGAGGATGGAGGATTCATGAAGGTCATGGGATTGAAATTTGGTAATGTTAGGACTAGGTGGAGTGGATTGGGTGGATCTAGCAGTAGAATATGGGGATTCAATAGAATTAATGGGTATGATAGGCTCAACCATTTGGACGGTGTTAGGAATGGTAATGGTAGTGATAGGTGTAGGATGGAGGATAGCCTCATTACTAGTGATTGTACATGATAGAGTGGGAGAGAATTGTTTCATAACATCAAGATGTGGATGTGGTGATGTCTCATTTATCATGAGTCCTTGAACAACATTTGGAAGGGATGTAGGATTAGGTGGGGTGATGGGAATGGATGGTAGACTAGGATTAGGGACTAGCGGAGTAGGATTAGATAAGGGGATGGGATTAGATGGAGGACTATGAGTGGTTGTAGGACTAGGATTAGGGATTGGTGAATTAGGATTAGGTGAGTGAATGGGACTAGATGGAGGACTAGGAGTGGTTGGAGGACTAGGAGGAGATGGAGGATGAGGGTTAGGGATTGGTGGATTAGGAATAGTGGGGGAATTAAGATATAATGTGGTGAAGTGGGGAGTGATGCAAGAAGATGTGAATGATGAATTAAGATAGGGGGATGTGGATGTTGGATTAGGTTGGGAAGATTGGGATGGTGGGTAATAAGAGGGCATTGGTGGCAGATTCACGTAGGAGGACATGGATGGAGGATTAGGATGGAAAGATGTGGAATTAATGTAAGGATATTGGGATGGGGGATTGTGATAGGAAGGTGTGGATGTTGGATTAGAATAGGAAGATTGAGGTGGTGGACTACCATAGGAAGACATGTATGGTGGGTTGGCATTGAAGGATATGGATGATGGATTAGGATAAGAAGATTGAGATGGTGGATTAGGATAAGAGGGATATTGGGATGGTGGATTATGATAGGAATGCATGAGTGTTGGATTAGGATGGGAAGATTGGGATGTGGGATTAAGGTAGAGGTATTGGGATTGTTGATGATGATAAGGATAGGAGGATGTGGATGTTGGATAGGATAGAGGTTGAGAGGGAGGACATGATGAATATGTCGATGGTGAGGATGTGGGATATCCCTTGTCGAGGGTAGCATAAGGATTGTTAGTAGATGCAGGTGAAGGCATGGGGGGATAGTTCTAAGGAGTAATTGGATTTTGGGAGGCGATTGGAGAAATATTTCTTGCAATGATAGCATCAAGGGGATCTATATTACACTCTTCATGCTCAACAAGACTTTCATTATCGTCATCAACGTATTTAGGATTCCCCTTGACTAATATTATTGGTCATGCGAGAGGGGGATAAGGATTCATGATGGATACAAATTAGAAGGAAAGAATAGATGATGGCAAGATAAATATGATGAATTGGAAGAAGATATAGGTGGACTAAAGCTTAAGTTGGGATTTAGGTGCAACCCAGATGGGGATTGGATTAAAGCTCATATTTTGATGATGAGATGCAATAGGATTGATGAGACATGATCGGATGATTGATCAAATAAGAGGATGAAATAGATTCTAGACCTAGTTCAGAGATTTGATTTAGATGGTGTAAGGTAGTGACGATCGGGTTGGATTGTGAACATGATGATTACAATACTGAATCTACCTCAAGATAGAAGTAGATCGATCTTGGGTTGTAATGATGAGTTATGGATTTAGGATGGATAATGATTGGGATTCAAAGTCTAGATTGATGAAACGATGATAGACACATGATCCAAGGGGGTTCCAGGATAATTTTGGATGATCTGAATGATAAAACGATGAGATATTCCTTTTGCGGTGAATGACTCGAAGAACAAGAAGGTTTTCAATCACCTATCTGAGAGTAGGGATGCCTTTCTAGGGTAGGGATGCTTGTTATGGGGCAGGGAAACCTGTTCAGCCTTCGAACTTGCCTAAATAGCCAAATGATGTTCAAAATGGCCAAACATATGGTCAAGACAAGAAAACGAATGGACGAAACATGTAAACGATCACTCGAAGCAGGTGAACAGATGTATGAGGTTGGGGAACAATACTCGAAACAGGAAAATGAGTTCCCAGGATGAGTGAATTACTAGCGAATGATGGCTGAAAGAGGTTGTTCGGAGGGTAGGGTCACCAATTTTAGGTTAGGGTCGCCCCTTGAGGGCAAGGTCACCCAAACAGATCCCGGTTTCAACTTGGAATGAAAAATGGTTAAATGGTATCGATAAATGGACTTCCAGAACGGGTGAACAATTGGTCGAAAAGTGGGAACGATGTTTGAAACGAGAAAATAGATATTCAGAATGGATGGTTAGAATGGGTAAATGGATACTCTGGATGAGGGAATGACACTCGAAACTGGAAAACAGGTTCCTAGAATAGGGTAACGGCTAGCGAATGGAGGTTGAAAAATGGTTGTTTTAAGGAAACAGTCACCCTTTTTAGGTCAAAGCAACCCCTTTGAGGGAAAGTATGCCTAAGTTAAGGGAAATTTTTCCCAAATCAAAGAGGATGAAGAATGAGGCCGAACAAACACCACAAACAGACCTGAATGAGGTCCCAAATGGAGGAGAAAATGTGTTTTCACCCATTTTTTCAGGTTAGGAATGCCCCTTTGAGGGAAAGGCCTCCCTTGTGAGTGAAAAGACACCTAAGCCAATGAAAAGATCACTCAAATCAAAGAGGATGAAGAACGAGGTTGAACAAACACCAAAACGGACCTGAATGGGGTCCCGGATGAAGGAGAAAAGACTGTTTTCACCCATTTTTTTAGGTTAGGGTCATCCCTTTGAGGTCAAGGCAACCCCTTTGAGTTAAAAGACTCCTAATCCAAGGGAAAGGTCACCCAAATCAAAGAGGATGAAAAATGAGGCCGAACAAACACCAAAAACGGACTTGAACGGTGTCTTAGATGAAGGATAAAAGGTTATTTTCACCCATTTTTTCTAGGTCAAGGATGCCTCTTTGAGGGGGATCCCTAATAAAATTTAAAGGTTTCCCATATCAAAGAGGATGAAGAATGAGGTCGGATAGACACCATAACGGACCTGAACGGGGTCTCGTATGAAGGAGAAAAGGTTGTATTCACCCATTTTTTCATGTAAGGGCCACCCCTTTGAGGTAAATTATTCCTAAGCTAATTTCAAGGTCTCCCAAATCAAATAGGATGAAGAATGAGGCCGAACAGACACCAAAACACACCTAAACGGGGTCTCAGATGAAGGAGAAAAGGTTTTTTTTGTCCATTTTTTTAGGTCAGGGCCGCCCCTTTAAGGAAACTCTGCCCCTTTGAGTTAAAGTATTCCTAATCCAAGGTAAAGGTCACCCAAATCAAATAGGATGAATAACGAGGCCAAAACAACACCAAAACAAATCCGAACGGGGTCCCGGATGAAGGAGAAAAGGTCATTTTTGCCCCTTTTTTAGATCAGGGCTGCCTCTTTGAGGGAAAAGACACCTAAGATACAATAAAGGTCACATCAAAGAGTATGAAGAAAGAGGCCAAAAAATGACCGAACGGACACAAAAACGAACCCGAATGGGGTCCTAGATAGGGAACAGGATGACAAAACAGATGAAGGGATTTGACTAAACGGATCCAAATGGAGACTTGAAGGGAGGATAGGACCACCAATGGACAAATGGATATTCCTAAAGTGATCAAAACGAGGGGGCGGTTGAAGAACAAGACAAAACACAGTCAAACGAACACTAAAACAAACCTAAACGGGGTCTTGATTGAACCAAAAAATATTGTTTCACCCCTGTTTGAGGGCAAGGTCACCCCTTTTAGGGAATTTATGCCCCTTTGAGGGTAGGGCTTCCCCTTTGGAGGTAGGGTCACCCGTTTTGAGGGCAAGGTCGCCTGTTTGGGGGCGGGGTCACTCGTTTTATGAAAATTGATCAAATTTGGCTTGGTTTGGATGGAAAAAAGTTGAAGCGGAAGGGAAAGGTCATCCCTTTGAGGGAAAGGCTGCCCCGTTGAGGGAAAGGTCACCTATTCTAGGAAATTTCTCAAATTTGACCTAGTCAAAAACAGTGATAGCAAAGGATAAAAAGACAGTAAAAGGCCAAAATTGAATGACAAGTATTGGTTTTTCACATGAAAACACTTCAAATAGCACAAGCCTAGGTTTAGTGTTAAGGGTATGTTCAACACGATCCTCTATCTAAGCTTAAAAAGGTTGTTAAGGGAGTTCTCGATATACGCATGGTACGTGGGGCCCAAACCATGAACACCAATCCATCACAAACGTGAGACGAGAGCAGCCAGCAAGAGATTGGGAGTTCAGACCAACTCTTCACGTCTCGTCTAGGTATCACCCTAGCTTTGAATTTTTTCCAAACATGACGTGACTAGATTGAGGTACAACTTTCGCCTCCCCACTTTATATACCCCGTCAATATGCACGGTTGGAATCGTCCCTCGGGGTGATGAAATGTCGCAGTAGGTCTCGCTAATAAAGTGAAAAATGGGTAAAAAAGACTAAGTGGACTACAATTTATCTTCACCCATGATCGCCAAATGGAAATAGGGAATCGGATACGTTAATATCCCACTTTGAAACATGGCAAGAAGATTTATTGACCCTTTCATTAATCATATGTTCTTAATTTAAAAATAAAAGTAAAGATTAACTAAACACCATTGCTCCTCCTGCAACACACGTGTTAGTAGTTTCATTTTCTATCTTTGACAAGTGAACTCTATTTTGGGCATGGCCACCTCTATGTTTTAGGCAGGGTCACATGTTTTTCCAAAACCTACAAAAGGTCAGAAAAAAAAAACTAGAAAACGAAAAAAAACTAAAAAATCAAACTTTGTGCAGGGTCGCCCCTTTTAGGGCGAGGTCGCCTGTTTTGGGAAAATTTGCATGTTCTAGGTAAGGTTGCATGTCCTATGCAAGGTCGTATATTCTAGGCAAGGTCACCTATTTTGGGCAAGGTCGCCTGTCTTGGGCAAGGTCACTTGTTCTAGGCAAGGTCGCTTGTTTTGGGTAAGGTCATCTGTTTTGGGCAAGGTCACCTATTTTGTGAACCTGCAAAAAGTTAGAAAGTAGAAAAAAATAGAATAGAAAACAAAACCATCTGTGTTTTTGGGCAAGGTCGTCTATTTTGGGCAAGGTCGACTATTTAGGGCAGAGTCACCTTTGTATTCCAAAATCTTCAAAATTTCAAAAAATAGCAAACATGAAAGTAATGGACCCATGACGTGGGTCCCACCGGGCATACCAAAAATGTGATCAAGTGAAATCTCCTACTCTAAAAATGTTAAACAAAACAAAATGCAAGAGCAGAAAATGAGATCTAACACCTCAAGATAGGGCTACGTTAACTCACACAAAATAAAGATAAAGTAAACATATTCTACCTTATATTGAGTTGATCTTTCATTGGCCCTTTGATGGTTGATAATGTGTGCTTCTTGATGGAAAGATTGTGATGGTATTAGTAGTTGGGTTATTAATGAGGGTGGATGAATGTAATAATGGCTAAGATGCATAATGCAAGATGTAAGAGAGTTGCAATAACAATGGCTAGAATGAAAAATGGCTTGAGAGCATAAGTTTGACAATAATGCATGAAGGTCATGAGATCTTTAGATCCATAAAATCATAAGTTCTAAGATCCTTAATGAATGAAAAAGGGGGCTATTTATTGAAGAATTTGAATTCTCTAAAGGATTCAACGGTCAAGATTGAGCCACCATGGCCAATATGGAGGGCTATGGTGAGTTGAGGACTCACAAGCCCTCACATCTTTCCATGTAGCGGATGAAGTGGCCAAGGATATGGTGAGATGGAAATGGTACAAGGTGACATGGAAAAGGCCATGTGGTCCCAACGTACTTGCTAATATTTTTGGATGGGAGAGGATTTCCCTAAAAAGGTATTCCTTGGCCTCATATGGGGTTGGAAGTGACAAGTGAAGAATTTTAGAAAATCCACTCTTGTCACCATGGGGAATGGGGAAGGAATTGGAGGAATAAACGTTAATTTTTAATCCACTTGCTTGGGAGAATCCAATGGATAAGACAAGGTCCTCCAAAAGCAGGTCTTTGCCCATATACTTTGATGTGACATTTGAGAGGTCATGGGGAAGACAAATGCATGGAGGGAATAAATGTGAATTTTTAATTTACATGGGGAAGAGGTCAACCCAAAAAAGGTAAGTAGCATGAAAGGTTGACTTAAGGACATGTTAGAAAAGGTAAGTGATTAGAATTAGGATTGTGCAAACATGTGATTACGCTAATTAATGATGATTGAAGGCAAGTGGCTAGATATGGAGGATGTGACATTAATCTTAATTAAGGATATGCACATCTTAATGAAGGATTAATTAAACTAACCCAAATTATTGAAAGGGTTATGGAGGATGGGACAAGGAGAGAGAAAGAACGAATTAAAAAATGAAAAGGATAATTCACTAAGTTAAATAAATTGATTGATTTATTTAATTTAGAGAGGAAATGGTAAAGGATAAAGTATTTAAAAAATACTTTTGGGAACCCTAGGGAAAGGGGATAATATTAATTAAATGTGTAATTTAATTAATATAGATGGATTAGACAAATAAATGATAGGATTATGGTCATATGGAAGTGGTCAAATTTAGGTCTCTACAAAGGGAAACCCACAAAGATGAAATTTTCAACTCTAAATGCATAATAGCTTTGACACCATACATGAGGTTGTAAGGTGTTGTCCTCATCATCATATAAACACTTGTTTGATAGGCCTACAAAGAATATGTTAATTGAACATGCTAGTCCTTTATGTTTATTTATTGTCTTGCAAAGAATGAGTTCAAGAGTCTTGTTAGACGCTTCTGCTTGGCCATTAGATTGAGGATAATACAGTGTAGAAAATCTATGTTGAATGTGGAACTTCTCCAGGAATTTCTTTACTTCCTTCTTCTTGAATGGTGTACCATTGTCAAAGAAAAGTGTAGCAAGCAATCCAAAATGAGAAATGATGTTGTTTAGAAGAAAACTACAAATAGCCTTAGCATTCGTAGATTGAAGCAGGATGGCTTTGACCCACTTCGTGAAGTAATCTATAGCAGTAATGATAAAAGTGTGTCCTTTAAAAGAAGAAAGTGATATTTTTCCAATAATATCTGACCCCCATTTTGCAAATAGGCAAGGAAAGGTTTGTTTTTTTAACTCTTGTGCAAAGACATGAATAAGACGACTATGTTGTTGACATTGTGGGAACTTTTTAAAAAAATTGGATTCTTGCTCCATCATTTTCCAAAATTACCCCATGTGTATCAACTTCCTCACCAGGGATTTACCACAAAAATTTCCACCCCCGGAATTTGAATGGGCTTCGCTAAGGGCAAGGGGTACTTCCGCTTTAGTGAGACATCAAAAAATCAAGTCGTTATAATATTTATGATAAAGAACATCTGACAAGACAACATAACAGACCAAAAGGTTTCATATATGAGTGCGGTCATTTTTTTGTCACACCATCGAGAAATTTTCCAATCTTCAAGTAGTTGTAAATGTTAGAAAACCATTCTCCTGAGTCTACATGATAACACACAAAAGCATCAGATTCAAGTTGATTAGAAATAGTAGGAGACCAAAGGACCTGGACCATGAAGTGGTATTATTTTGTATCCTCATCCAAAGGTACCAGGGGGTAGCACTCACCATGGCATGTGCATGTTGATTCTCCCTTCAAGTAGGGACGTTGTCTATTGTGAAAGAGGAGAACTGGTTAAGAAAGGATAAAGCAAGGTCTCAATACCAAGACAACTTTTTTTTATCTTGATAGGTTCCCATGGTCTAATTCACAATAAGCTCAAAATCACCCAGTATAGGGAGGTGTTTTATTTTCAACACGATCATGGCACTTAAGCCTACAATGAGGGCTTTGTACTCATCAATATTATTGGTACAAGGAAAGTCCAATCGAAAGGAGAGAGGGATTGTCTTACCTTTAGGTGATATCAAAACAAAACCCACTCTGGAGCTAGTCTGGCATCTCGACCCATCGAAGTACATTTTCCATTCAAGGTCATGATTGACTATGAAAATATTATCATCAAGAAATAAGTAAAAACCTAGGAAGGAGCGAGATGAGGGAGTGTCTGCCAATTGATCGATAATTGCTTGACCCATTATCGACTTCTGAGTAATAAAATTTATGTCAAACTTAGAAAGCAACATCATCCATTTCACTAACCTCCTAGCAAGGTCGGTACTGGAAAAAAATAAATTAGAAGGTCACTTTTCATGATGACATATGTCTCAACATGAAGAAGGTAGTTTCTCAACTTCTACATAGCAAACATGAGAGCAAGTCATTGCTTCTCCATGGAGGAATAACAAGTTTCATAATCAACCAAGACATGACTAATGTAGTATACTTCTCTCTCTTTCCCGACATCATCAAACGGAGCTACCAAAGCTACCAAAGCATACGATGATGCAATGAGGTGAAGAAAAAAGGGTCTATCCTACATAGTCAGCATTAGTATGAGAGGATTGGCCAAATAGGTTTTGATTGACTCAAAATATTTTTGGCACTCCTCATCCCATACAGAGTGAACATCTTTGTTTAATAAACAAGTGAAAGGAAGGGTACAATCAACCAATTGAGATATGAACCTACGAATTGCCAGAATCTTCCCTTGTAAACTTTGTAACTCATTAATATTCCTAGGTAGAGGCATGTTAACAATTACATCAATCTTATTTTTGTCAACCTTGATTCCATGATGAGAGACTATGAACCCCAACAGGTTTCCCACATTTATGTCGAAGACACACTTAAGAGGATTAAGCCTCATCTTGTAGAGTCAAATCCTCTCAAAAATAAGATTAAGGTTTTTCATATGATCCTGATGGGTTATATATTTCACCAAGATATCATCAACATAATCTTCTAGAATTTTATGAATGAAGTTATGGAATATTAGGGTCATTTCCCGTTGGTAAGTTTCTCATGTATTCTTTAGCCCAAAGGGAATGACCACATAATAGAAAGTACCCCAAGGGGTAGTGAAGGTTGTTTTGTATTGATCTTCTAGATTAATATGGATTTGATTGTAACCTGAGAAACCATCCATGAAAGATAACAAGGCATGGCCAATATTCGAGTCCACAATCATATCTATATTAGGCAATAGAAAATCATCCTTAAGAGAAGCCTTATTAAGATCACAAAAATCAATGCATATATGAATACGACCATCAATTTTGCTAATGGAAACAATATTTGAGATCGAAGGGGAGTATTCGATTGGACAAATACATCCTTCCTTCAACAACTTCTCTATCTCGATCATAACCAACAATGCAACCTTGGGATTAATCTTTCAGATTTTTTGCTTAACTAACTTGGCATCGAGACATAAGATGATATTGTGAACCACTATAGACTCATCAAAGTTAGACATGTCCTCACACGTCCAAGCAAAGATATCAGGGTGAGAATGTAGAATATTAGAATGTTCCTTAGCTTCTTCTGAAGAAAGGCACTTTCCAATCTTAATCACCTTTTTAGAAGACTTGGGATCCATAGATATTTCAGTAGTATCTCCCTTGAGGAGGGAACTCTAATCCCTAGGATGCAATTTTATGACACCATCATCAAAATTAGCTAGGGGTCCTCCTCATCAATACTCAAGAAAGATTCACCAAAATATGCCCATTCATTCAGGTGATATGGGAATCATCTCTTGTGATGAAAAGGAGGCAAAGGGGAATAGGAACCTAAGAATTCCTTGAGCACTTCATCTGAAGAGAAGACATATAAAGGGGATTTTTTGGCCTGTACCCCATCCCCTATTAGTTCAAGATGGACCAAAATAAGTGGTTCAACCAAAATCATGTTAACACTCCACCAAGGTTTCTGCTTAGATTGTTCAATAAAGCACCCCAAACCCAAATAGCACTTACAAGGCTTAAACTAGATAGGGACTTGGATTCCTTACTCAATACATCCAAGGAATTTTTTCCCATAGCCATATTGAGAAGCGAGTTTATATCCAAAACCATAACGAGTTTGAAAAACCTCAGAAAGTGGTGGTTCCATGTAGAGAGATTCATTCCACCAGTGAACATTGAATGCATCTACGAGAGCACAATTTTCTCCCTTACTCTATTCACAAACATTAACCTCTTTTACAAGAGTTGAACCATCCTCCTTAGTAGGGGAAAAACTAGCCTCCTGAATAGGATTACAACTTTCCTCCTCAATGGGAGTGTTGTCTACTTTCTCATTAGAGGCATTCGAGGTCATCGAAAGTTTTAGATAAGTGGGACTCACTTTGTATTCTCTAATAAATAATTCTAAGAAATTCAAGGACCCTCAATCATCACCAAGGAATGCATTTGATTTAAAAGAAGTAGATGGGGACAACTTAGGACTTTCTTCTTTAGGTGACTCACCTTTAGCTGTGTTCACTTTGGGGAGAACCTCCATGAAGGGTATCACCAAGGAGCACATCATAGCATCAAAATTTGGAGATGAAATAAAATTCTTAAGAGTGGAGACAACTAAATATTGACCAACAGTTGCTAACTCACAGAGGTGAACAACTTTTGGGTCAACTTTGACTATGATCACTCGATTTTTGCAACAAAAATTTAAAGAATAATGTAGATTGGAAGTTATGACACCCATAGCGTGAATCCAAGGTCTCCCCAAGAAAATATTATAAGGTAAAGGGTCAGGCATCACATAGACCAAAGTGGGCAAGGTAACAGGGCCTAGTTGCAAAGGTAATATTATCATGCCTAGAGCCTGGTGGCCAACATTATCGAACCCATGAATATACAATGAAGAAGTAGCTAAAGAAGAAGAATCAAATTTAATTTTGGGTAATAGATTGATACCACAAATGTTGAGATCTAACCTAGTGTCAATGAGGGTGCACCTAATACCAATAGTATTAACATTAATTATAATCATTAAAGGATCTCCTTGCTTCTACACATCTAGAGGCAGGAGTTCATGTGGATAGAATGTAATATTCCACAAATTTGCATGAATATGAGCCATCAATGCATTAACATCTTTCGGCCTAGTGGAGGCAAGCAAGTGAATCTTTTGCAAGGCTTCTTGGAGCATTTCCTAATAAATCAAAGCAATTTGAAGCAAATCCCAAAGTGATATCTCAAACGGAGTAACACAAGCTTGCTCAACAAGATCATAATCACCAGGTGCTTTAGTCATAGGTTCAAGTGTAGGAGGAAGACTTGATTGAGAAGGTGGTAAAGAAGTAGGAGTTCGAGTAGGCTGAGATGTGGGAACAAAAGGTTATTGATCCAAATTATGTTTGTTTCTTCGTATATTATATGTGTGCCCAACAACATTATAAGAAGCAGAGTCTATAGCTTTTATGAACCTCGAATACAAATATGGTGAATCATCACGATATGAAATTCCATAGAAAAAACGATCCTTCTTAGGAGAAGGGCTAGCCAGGGTCAAGTAAATTACAGGCTCTTGAGGGCTTGGAGAAGCCACTAAGACCACCACAACATTTACTGACTCATTATCCTGTAGAGAAAGAGTCTACTCAGAAGATTTACAAATAGGAGAAACACTTCTAAGAAATCATCTAGAGCATCATCCAACATATCGATATCCTCCTTAGAGAAAGAATTATCATATATATTAAAAATTGTAAAAATAGATCCAACATCCTTCACTCGAGTTCACCAAAATGTGTGATAAGGGGGATTCATTGCTCATGAGTCTCTTCATTATCAAGAGAATTCCAAGGAATGAACTGCCCTTATCCATGTCAACAAAAACCAAATGAAGAAATTTCAAAGAAAGCATACAAAAGATAACTACCAGAAAAAGCTACTTCAAAACCCAAGAGAGTGAAGCTTCTAGATTTCTACCTCTAACAGAGGAACTCTCGACTAGCGGATAACAACATGGATTCAAGATTCCAACATGACACGTTGGAGTCCAAATGATGCATTGGCATCCCAAGAAACAAAGTGCTCAAAGATTCAAATGGGAAAACCAGAGTTGCACCTTCTAACCCAAATCTGAGGTTTGTGTAGTAGAATAACAAGGTAAATAATAGAAACTATAAGAAAACGCAAGGAGAGTTGAGAGAGAGCTTACAAAGAATTAGATGTATGAATCTTCACTCCAAGTTGTGATTTAACAACCTGCACACAAGGCGAACAAGGAAAATGTTGGGGCTATATAGGGGTTTTCCTTAGTCAAACCCCTGCTTTGGTATTCCCACCTCCACAAAAAACTAGATAGATAGAGAGTGTAACCAAAATGGATGAAAAGAGATGGTGAAAGCAATCCCTACTTCAAGAGGAGAACCTGCACCTCCAAGTAGTAAATGAACAAAGAGATATAATCTATTCGCAAATAGAAAAGAGTGAGAGAGTGTTACCAATAGGCCTCGACCCCCTCTTGAGCACACAAATACACTGTTGAATGCTTGTCAGAGAGCTTTGGTTGTTGGAGGGACCTTAGTCTAATAGAGCTTTGCTTGTAGAAGTATTGTTTCCAAGAGTAGAAGAAATTGAGAAGTGAAGTTGAAGAGAGTAGCTTGAATGAATGAATGAACCCCCAAAATGAAAGAAAACGAGGGGTTTTGTTGTGTGCAAGGGCAGAAAAGAGTCGTTACACATAGAAACTTAGCTATCGGGACACATTTCAAGAGCCAAGATTCAAGATTCCTTGTTTCGAACTCGAAAAACCACTAGGATGCTAATGTGACGTGTAGGCATCCAAAACATAAGTTTTCAAGAAATGAGTCATCGAGCTACTATTGCTTCACCATTGGACCACATGGAGAAAGAATCGTGAAATTTTGGCCCATGGGGATTTTTCCATTAACACGTTTAGGTGTCATAAATGTTAGTCAAAGTGCCAAAATGTGAAATTTCCCCTAGGTGTAATTTTGTGACATTACGCATGCAAACCAATTTTTCTTTTCCCTTCACAAAAAAACCATCAGGTTGTCACATATAAATCTCCTCCTCAAGATCCCCATGCACAAAAGAAGTTTTAACATCCATTTTCTCTATCTAAAAATCACAAGCAATAGTAATAGATAACAAGAATCTAATAGAAAGTAATTTAGCAACATGAAAGAAAACTTCACCAAAATCAACTCCCTCTCTCTTGGAGTAGACCTTAGCCACTAATTTGGCCTTATACCTTTCCAAGTGACCATCTACTCCAAATTTATTTTTAAATAACCATTTACACCCGATGGGATTCTTCCATTGGGAAAATGAACAAGATCCCAGGTGGTATAGTTTTCCAATACCATCATCTCCTCTTGCATAACCTGCAACCAAGACTCATTTTTCTCTAAAGAGAGACCCTCCTTGTAAGATCTAGGTTCATTGTCGACACTTAATAAAGAAAATATATAATGGAAATCAGGTGGGCTATACCTATTGACTAGATTTTTTTCTTGTAAATCTTCTAAGAATAGGAGTATGAGGCTCTTGCTATCATTGATCTTACTCAACCTCTTCATGATTATCTTCCTCATGTTGTTCAATTTGATCAATAACTTCTTATGATTCCTCATCTTCTTCCTCCTCATCAAATTCATCTATTTTTTCTTCTTGAGGTGCATCTTCTTACTTAATTTCAAAATGCACGTGTGATCCCACAATAGTGGTTTACAATTTTTGGCCAAACTGGACACTGAAATTATTATTGTTAACTAAATCTTCACATTCGAGCACCTAAATCTTCACATTTGAGCACCTATAGCGGCTAAATCGTGAGGAATTTGAAGATTATACAAACTAGAGTCTTGTCAAATTTTGTCTGTAGATTCTAAAAAAAAAATTGGAATTAGATTGCACTTCTTTTTCCATCTCCCATGAAAACTGGTATTTTTCAAAAAACAACATTTTTAAAAAGTGACACACACCTTATAACACATAAAAAAATTTCCATGAAGGATAAAATTCTAATTCTTTCGAATTTAGATTTTTAACTCCGATATCTAGTGCTTCCACTTGGTTAGATAGTTTTTAATTGAATATTTTTTTCTTTAATCAAGTTTTGAAGTCAAACCAATTACAATTCAGACATAGCACACTTTATAACGCGTAACTTTTTTTGTATATATCGAAATTCAATTTATTTATTTTTGTTGGATCAAGGACTTCAATATCTGGTACACTCATAGTTTTTTTTTTTTGATAATCTACTATTTTTCCACATGTGCAGAACAAAGACCTTCATTTTTGATGAAAAACCTATGGTTAATAAAATGAAAAAAACAAATACATAATAAAACCAAAACATATTAAAATTATAGTCATTGGATAGCTCATTCTGAGGACTACCTGATTCCAGTTGGGTATGTGAAGTCTCTTCCATTTTCATCCTCTACCCGACTTTGAAGGGAAAAAGTCTACTAAAATTTGGTGGAAGAGGGGGAGAAGGGCAAAAAACGGAGTTCGAGCAAACCCCCCTTTGCTCGAAAGGGTGAAGGGGGCTTCGTTCGAAGGGGGGTTCACTCGAACCCCCTTTTTTTGAATTTTCCATTTGTTTCTATGAATAAATGTGACATCATAGGGTTCGAGTGAACCCACCATGCAAAAGGGGGTTCGCTCGAACTAGAGATTCGATCGAACCCCTCTTTTGAGTTCGTGTGAACCCCCTAGCTCGCTTGAACCCCTTAAAACATGAAATTTTGAATGTGTGAGAATTTTTACAAATTTCCTTCCTCATCAAAATTGTAAACTACTATTATGGGTTTACTCGCACACTCTTTCCCTTATCCTTTTCCTTTGGTTGTTCAGGTATTGAAATAACGCTAAGCTCCCTAAAAATCATATCTCTAGAATAGGTAATTTTATTGGTTAGAGGATTCCATAGCTTATAACCTTTAACATTATCACCATATCCAATGAAAATGCATTTTTTTAGCTTTAGGGTCCAGCTTAGTCCATTTTTCTTTAGGCACATGAACATAAGCCTCACAACCAAATACCCTTAAATGCAAAACAAAAGGTTTCTTACCTGTCCACATCTCATAAGGTGATATTTCAAGAGCTTTACAAGGAGATCTATTAATAAAGTAACGAGCAATACTTAAAACTTCTACCCAAAAGCATTTATCAAGTCATGAACCATTTAACATACTTCTAGCTCTTTCCATGATCGTTTGATGCATCCTTTCTTCCACTGTTCTATTGAGGAGTGTACAGAGTAGTTTTTTGTCTAACAATTCCTACATGCTTAAAAAATTCATTAAATTCCTTAGAACAATATTCCCCTCCATTATCAGAACTTAATACCTTAATTCTATAATCTGATTGTTTTTTTATTAAGCCTTTAAATTCCTTAAACTTAGTGAAAAATTAATATTTATGTTGCATAAAATATAACCAGGTAAACCTTGTAACATCATCGATGAAGGAGACAAAATATCTAGATTTCCCAATTGATTTAACATCCACATGACTAAACACATCTATATGAATTAATTCCAATTTAACTTTAGATTTTGTATTTCCGGAAGGAAATGGCTTTTTGTTTTGTTTACCAAAATACAATGTTCACAGAAATCAAAAATCTCATCAGAATAGGATAAACCGTCTAACAACTTTTTATTCAAAATAGACTTTAAAGCAATATCACTTATGTGACTTAGTCTGTGGTACCACAACATACAAGTGTTTTCAAAAAAAATATTTACATATGCAGATTCTAGAAAAGTAGTGACTTCTAGCTTAAACAAGATTCATTTCCTTGTTCCTCTTGCTATCATCAAATTCTCTCTTACCAATCTGCAACCATGCTTATCAAAAGTTACACTTATTCTAGATCATTCAACTTCAAAACTGAAATCAGATTTCTAGCTAATCTAAGAACATGCAAAACACTAGGAAGGGTTTTAATCCTCCCATCATTAAAACACAACTTAACCTTACCCCTTTCGACAATCTGGTATGACGAGTTATCACCGAGGTAGATTTCATCTCCATCATATTTCTTATATGTGGTAAACCACTCCTTGTGAGGAGTCATATGAAATGAGCATCTTGAATCAATTAACCAACTTTCATTAGTCATGACTTGAAGACAAGAAATCAAAGCTTCATCACCTAAGTTTGAGGATTTCTTAGTGGAGGAATCAACTTGTTTCTTTGGATTTTTGCATTCCTTCTTCACATGTCCTCTTTTCCCACAGTTCCAACACTTCACTTTGTTCTTCTTTCCAAGATTTTTAGATCTTCCCTTAGACTTTTCCTCAAGCCCATTCTTATCTCCTTTAGACCCTCTTTCTTTAGGCCTTCCCCTTACGTTGAGAGCATCACTAGTACTATCCATTTCCTTTTTCCTCATTTCCTATGACAACAAAGTTTCTACAAGAGCATCCATCTTTAGATCTTTCATGTTAGCAGTGATAGCGAGTAAAAAATTATCCCAAGATTAAGGAAATAATAGAGAAGCATAATACATTTTTCTTCTTACACTTTAACATCTATAGAGGCTAACTGACTCAAAACCAAATTAAAAGAATTTAAATGCTTGTCTATAGATTTTACTTCCCTCATCTTAAAAAAAAAAAGTTTCTTCTTCAAGTAGAGTTTTTTTACCAGACTTTTCACTTGATAGATTTCACCTATCTGATTCCACAAAGCATATGCAGTCTTTTATGATGACACATTCAGGAGAACAAAATTAGAAAGACACGACCTGATAATGCCTCATGCCTTTTTATCAATCTTCTCCCAATCTTCATCACTCATTTTCTTAGGTTTCTTTTCATTTGTTACAGCTACCCATTGATCTCGTTCTTCAAGGAGATCCTGAATTTTCAGCTTCCATAACTCAAAACCAACTCCGTTAATATTTCAATATCCAAATGGTTAGAAGTTGCAACCATGTTAAACACAAAATACTACAAAAAATAGCTCAATAAAGCTCCCACTAAAACTCAAAAAACCTTCATTCTACCAACCAAAAAATAGAACTAGCTAGGATCTGATACCAAATGTTAGAAAAATGGTAGAGGAATAGTTATAATGGAAGCTTTAATAGATTACTATAAACCATATTATGTAATGTAAACCATATGGAGATTTAAACAACTATAACAATGAAATGGGTAAACCCATAATAGTGGTGTACAATTTTGATGAGGAAGAAAATTTGTAAAAATGCTCACACATTCGAAATTTCATGTTTTTAAGGGCTCATTCGAACTAGGGGGTTCACACAAACCCAATAGAGGGGTTCAGTTGAACCCCTAGTTCGAGCAAATCCCCTTTTGTATGGTGGGTTTGCTCGAACCCTATGATGTCACGTTTCTTCATAGAAACGAATGGAAAATTCAAAAAAAGGGGGGTTTGAGCGAATTCCCCTTCACCCTTTCGAGTGAAGGGGGGTTTGTTTGAAGGGGGTTCGCTTGAACCCCCCTTTTTTGCCCTTCTCCCCCTCTTCCACCAAATTTTAGCAGATTTCTACCCTTTGAAGCTCGGGTTGAGGATGAAAATGGAGGAGACTTCACAAACCCAACTGAAAGATGGTATTCCTCAGAACGAGCTATCCAACGAATTAAATTTTAATATGTTTTGGTTTTATTATGTATGTGTTTTTTTAGTTTTATTAAACATAGGTTTTTCATAGAAAATCAAGCTCTTTGTTTTGTACATGTGGAAAAATAGCAGATTATCAAAATATTTTTTTAAAAAATATGTTGAGGCTGGGTATTGATGTCCTTGATCTATTTAAAAAAATAAATTTAATTTCGTTTCATACAAAAAAAGTTATGTTGTATACAGTCTACCTATGTCTGAATTGCAATTGGTTTGACTTTGAAACTCGATTAAGGAAAAAATATTCAATAAAAAACTATGAGACCAAATGAAAGTGCTAGATATCATAGTTTCAAATCTAAATTTGAAAAAATTAGAATTTATCCTCCATACAAAAAAAGTTATGTTGTATACAGTGAGCGTCACTTTTTAAAAATATTATT
This sequence comes from Sequoiadendron giganteum, assembly GCA_007115665.2. Lineage (NCBI taxonomy): Eukaryota > Viridiplantae > Streptophyta > Pinopsida > Cupressales > Cupressaceae > Sequoiadendron > Sequoiadendron giganteum. The sequence continues at coordinate 289,148,369 of CM021110.1, read as the reverse complement.
TTTTGAAGAAAAAAAACAGTTTTCGTGGGAGAAGGAAAAAAAATTGCAATCAGATTCCAAAATATTTGAAAAAAATATTTTTAGAATCTACAAATAGAATGTGATGAGACTCTAGTTTCCATCATCTTCAAATTCCTCACGGTTTAGCCGATATAGGTTCTTGAATATGAATATTTAGTTAAAAATAATAATTGCAATGTCCAGTTTGGCCAAAAATTATAAACCACTATTGTGGGATCACCCAATGCAAGAACAAAAAGCACACCACATAACATAGTGTTTACGTGGAGAAACCCTTTCAGGAAAAAAATCCACCAAAGAAGAGATGAATAGTTGTATTAACAACAATGGTGTTCACAATACAATCACTCTAATTCCTCTTCAATCTGGTAGCATCTGTGTACCTATAAAACATCTCATATTGTCTCCAACTCAACCCCTCAATATAAGACTCATGAGGTCTCAAAATACCACCATAAAACATTACCAGGGTCAAATCAAGGTTCAAAAATATCATGGTAAAAATCCATTTGACCCCTTACATGCTAAAACATGGTCTCTTACATGGCATTACACCTTCTTACAAGATATCATAAGAATCCCTATAAAATATGAGATGCTCTTACATGCGTCATAAACCATCAATAACTATGCAAATATTCTCTTACGTGTGTCATAGATGATTCTCATGTTCAAAATGATATCCCCCACTTTTATCCCTTACAATTGTCATAGAATCCATCATAACATCCTTAAAAATAGGCTTTCCATGTTATACCACTAAGTGAGCATCTTTCGACAATTAATAACTTATTTTTCAAGGCCCCAAAATGTGCCAAAAGTGCCAACTCAAAATATCACACCCCTTTTGATGGAGCATAATTATTTAATAATATAAATGATATTTATCCATGGGAAAAACTAAAGTAATAATAAATAAAAAACTTAGGAATTGCCAAGGTTGAGACACCTTAATTCCCAACAATATTGGTCACACCTTATCTTAAGAACAAAGCATGGGGCTAAAATGGAAGTGTTGTCGAAACCTTTACACCCCGAGCACATAGCTAATGAAGCCTTGATGAATTTTGAGGTAACTCACACTTCCTTCACCTAAAATGAGATGTACTGCATAGAGCTACTAGAGGATGAAATAACCATAAATATAAGTGTTGAGGAAGAGGTCCTTTTGGATCAATTCATGAAGAGTGATTCTTTTGGAAATTTCCATGCTAATGGTTTGGGAACTTATGTAATATATGATGAGAATCAAGTCATTCCCCAAGTGACCAAGGTTCAAGATGATCCTAAAGCTTGCCACAATCATGATTTTGATCTTTGGACCTTGCAATTTGATGGTGTGCGGTGTTTGCCTAACTTCCCTAAATAGAGAGAAACTCTTAATGATTTTCATTTATAATTTTCTTGTACAAATAATTAAGCTGAGTATGAAGGCTTGGTTTAAGGATTAAACCTTACAAAGTGAATGCGAATCAAACAACTTAAAGTATTTAGAGATTCAAAGTTGGTGATCAAACAAGTGTGAGGCACCTCAGCCGTAAATAATGTGTGCATGTGTTCTTACTGGCATAGAGTCTAGGACATGATTGAAGTATTTGATGCTTTCAACATCTAAGTGGCCCCTCAAAAGCAAAATGTTGAAGCAGACTGGTTGGCAACAATTGGATCTCGGTTTGATCCGATGATAGACCTGTTAACCAATAAACATTCAGTCTGGGTCATTATTAGGCCATCTATTCCAAATAACGAGAAATATTGGCAAGTTTTTGAGAGTGATGCTTATATTTTCATGTTCATCCAATAATCTGGTGAATTTGTAGAGCAATTGCAGCCTAAAATCAAGGAGGCTTACAAAGATCAGATCATTCAATTGAAGAGAAATAAGTTTCTGAAAGGGTTAATCACCCTAGAGAACCTATTTGATTGTGATGATGCAAGGAATGATAAAAGAAGATTTGTCACAAACAAGGCAGATTATTCAAACCTTGATGTCAAAAATGGTAGAAAACTAAAGGTTAGCAATGATGTTCCTCAAAAGGATAAAGATAGATTGATATCTTTAGTGACAAATATGGAGTAGTGGCATGTACCTGTGATGATCTCAAGGGATATGACTATAACATCATTTAGCATACTATTGAGTTAGTCATAGGAGCTAAGTCTATCCACTAGAAGTAGAGGTTGACCAACCCAAAAATAGAGTCACTCATGGCTCAAGAGCTGAAAAACTCATAAATTCTCATATCATATACCTAATTAAGCATTCTACTTGGGTCTCAAACTTGGTCCTTGCTCATAAAAATAATGAAGACATCTAACAATGTGTAGACTTTCATGATTTAAATAGGGTATCCTTAAATCCATTACCCTCTATGGAGAAAATCCTCAAAACAACCACAAGGTCTAAGATGTTTTCCTTGCTTAATGGTTTTTCGAGTTATAATCAAGTTTGGGTTAAAGATGAGGACCAACACAAAACAATTTTCACCATGAAGTGGGGAACATTTTCATGCATACATAATATGTCATTCTTCCTCTAAAATTTTGGAGCTACCTTTCAGTGTGCGATGGATGTTACTTTTAAACATTTGATAAATCTAATCATACTTATCTGTTGGGATGACGTCACAATATTTTCAAAATCAAAGGAAGATCATTTTGATCATCTAGAAAATGTTTTCTAGAAGTGCCAAGAGTTTGAGGTCTCCTTGAACCTAAAAATGTGTATTCGGAGTCTCACAGGGTAATTTTTTGGGGTATGTTGTGTCCAAAGAAGGGAATGATGTTGATCCTTAGAGAGTGAAAGCTATCAAAGAGCTACCCCTACTGATAAATAAGAAGGGAATGCAATCTTTCCTCAGAGAGATAAATTTCATTAGCATATTCATATCAGACTTTGCTAGATTATTTAGACCCATAACTCTCATGCCGAGGAAGGATCAAGCCTTCAAATGGACTTAGAAAGGGAGAACAACATTTGAAAAAAATCAAGGAAGCTATCTCCTCGGTCCTGGTGTTGATGAATTTGGATTTCTCCAAAGATTTCATGGTGTATGCATATGAATGCGAGCACATCATAGCAACAATGATAATGGAGAAAGATGAAGAAGAGAAGGGAGAACATCCCATCACCTTCCACTCAAGGATCCTAAAGGGATATGAGGCCAAATATAATTTTTTTTGAAAAGTAGCATTTCACCATTGTCAAAGGCCTTAAGAAGGTCCAACACCTAATAGAAAGTAATAAAATATTAATATATGTAGCACATTCAAGTGTGATGGAATACACAATGGAAGGAGAAATTACTAAGAAAACTAGATTAGAAAGATCCTGAAGTATGATGTAGAGGTTAAACCTACCAAAGTGGTCTAATAGAAAGGACTATGTGAATATTTAGACAAGGAAAATGAAGCTTTGATAGAAATCTTCTGAAATACCCCCAATGCAAGATGATGCTTCTGAGGAGGTCTTGTTCAATAAGTTTGAGGCCACATATTCATGGGTTAAAGCAAAAAATAACTTCATGTAGTCATGAAGGTAACATGTTGATCTCTCATTGCACAAAAGGAAATTTTACATACTGTAGGGTGTGGGTTGTGTTCTAATCGAGGGAGTTCTCTTCAAAATAAACTTTGATGGTGTACTTCTCCAGTGTATAAACAAAGCTCAAGCAGATAGAATTGTGAATGAGTTTCGTAGTGGACCCGTAGGTGGTCACTTCTCCGTGAAGATAACTATGATAAAAATCATTCACACCCTGTACTACTAGCTTACTTTGTTCTCTGATTGTCATAATTTAGTGAGGAGATGCCAACAATGTCATTTCTTTATTGGTAAGTGCAACAATTCCACAATATTGTTTAATTCAATAATAATAGATGAACCCTTTGCTCAATGGGGTTTAGACTTTATTGGGATGATAAACCCAAAGTCTAGCACCAATCACAAATGGATCCTTACCACAACAAATTATTTCACTGGGTGGTCCAAATTTGTTCCATTGAAAGAAGCCACAAAGAATGAGATTTTTAATTTCCTTGAGGAGTTGGTCATAAGATTTGATCCTCCCAAGACCATCATCTCCAACAATGCATGAGCTTTTGTAGGGTCCAAAATGTTTTAGTTTTTATTAAAGCATGAGATCTTCTTGAATAATTCATCAAACTACAACCCATAGGGAAATGGGCTTGCAGAATCAACAAAAAAACCTAATTAGGTTGATTAAGTGAATCGGTGTGGATCATCAAAGAGAATGACATATACATTTGCAGACAATAACACTATGGGATGTTCCAATTTTTATTTGTCTTTATGTGGTCTTCTTCATGTTTTGATACTTAATGGGTTGATGATAGCTCATATGTATATTATATTATATCTATTTATTTATATCTATGAGCAGTTCTAACCCCAGATTATCAAATCCCATTGTCCCTTGATTTCTTTGTCTCTACCTATTTTCTTTGTGATTTTTTTGTTTCAATGTGTTGTCCCTTGTGCGTGTGAAAACATACCATGAATATATCTCACCATATATTTTGTGTCACATCTCTTATCTTTCTTATCTCCTTAGAATGTCATGTGCTCCTTTGTGTGGCACACATAATTCTAAGGGGAGCTCTCATATTTGCTTAATTTTCAACAAGGATTATTCTTTCAAAAGGATTCCTTGGTGAAATTTCTTTCGAAAATATTCCTCGATGGAAGAATCCCTTGCCAAAAAAATTTCTTTTTAAATAAGAGTATTCTTTTAAAAAGATTCCTTGATGACATAATCACTTCCATAAAATTCCATGTCTCTCAAAAGGGGTGCTCTTTTAAAAAGGGTTCATTTGTGTCTTGATGTCTTATGAAAAGGATTCCTCAATGAAAGAACCCCTTTGTGAAAGTATCTTTCAAAATAATTCTTTGGTGTCTTATAATTTTTTCTTAAATCTAACATTTGACATCTTATGTCTTGATGTTTGCATGTCTTATATCTTGATGTCTAGCTCGGGGGAAACCTAACTACACCTGTCTTTTTTGTGACTATCCTGCAACGTAGTTTATAGCAGGCGCATGCGTACTTGCTTACCATATGGACTCTAGCCATGGTAGCCATACCTATCAACATCATCTTCTATCTAATCAAATTGTATCTTATTGTGTCTTATAATTGTGTTTAGTATTTTTGGCTTTTTCAACTAACATGTTTGTGGTGAGATTACAAATAGCTTTGTAGGATCAAAGATGCGTGTCCTCTTCACATTCTGGTGAAGCCCTTTCATGCCAAGTATACCATATTGAAGGATTTATTTCTCTCCTTTTCAGTGTATTATCTTCAATCTCTTTCTACTTTAGGTCACATATGCACTGACACTTATGCTTGCTAAAGTGGAGGCAAAATTTTGAGGCATAAAATTGCACCCTAGTGCAATTTCACACAATATACCCTTACATTAGCCTTATAACACCAATGATGCAAAAACCCACTACCTTAGACCTTTGTCCTATCCACACCTTTGGCATTTTCTATCGGTGGAGAGAATTTTGACTAGGATGCTTCCATGTTGCACAAATGTATATGCACCATGCAGGTGTCCCTGACAAATTCCTAGGTCAGTAGAAATTGAGGTGTTATGTTTTGTGGCATCTGTGAGTTGTAATGTCTCCTATAGTGGCAGACTTGCCTGAAAACATTCCTTTTGCCTCCATATTGTCATTTTTAACTCACCTCTCCATTCCATTCACTCTCTCTCTCTCTCAATCTATCACATTCTAACTTCATTCTTGCAACTTCATGTCACCATCTCCATTCTTGCTTCTTTCTACGTCACTTTCATGCAAGTTTCAATTTATTGGCACTACATTCTTGCATGTCCATCTTACACTCTCAAGGCTACCATTCATGTCATTTTGTCCATTGCATGTCTCTGTGTGTGTAGGTACTTCATTCATGTGGAGCTTGCAAGAAGATGGACTATCTGTAAGTTGGATTTCTACTACCCTTTATTGTCATTATGTTCATAATTGATCTATCATTCAAGAACTATGGTATTCTTCTTGTTGCAGTTAGCTTAATTATTTCACATATTTATTGCATTCTTTCATTTGCATTTAAACTGTCAGATTAAGGTTCTCAGTCTATTAAAATGTCATGTATGTTTTGAATTGTTAACTCAGTTCTTTGTCTATATGAGACATCAACACATCCCTAAGATGACAACATAGCATGCTATTGTCTATATTTCACACTAGAATCCTCCAACTAAGAACCAAACAGTTGGCTATTTGAAACCTCTATGGTTTGTTGACCAGATTCTTGAAATCTTCCATTCCTAAAAACCTCAAAAACATAGATTAGTTCATCTTTCATTTGTTTTCGTGTCCTTTAGCCTTTGTCATTGAGGCGACTGAGGGAAATTCACTCCCTTTAGACCCTTTGTGTCTAGGACTTGGAAGTAGTGAATCCCCTCCTTCACACTTTTTAAGGCTAATGGGCCTCTCTTTGTCACTAGTCATGTGGTTAGAGCAACCACTGCCAATCACCCAAGCATTTGCTTCTTCCTTTGCATGAAAGGTAGTCCATACAACCATTGATCTTTAATTATTATTTTCAACCTGTAAGGTACCAAACTTCTTACACTTTTCAATATCACTCTTTTTGTTATCAATTTTCAAGGCCATGAAGAGTGTTTCATCATTTGAATCATCATGATCTTCATCTTTTGAAGAACAATTGCTCTCTTTGAAATAAAGACTCCTTTTGAACTTCTCTCTTTTGTTACTATCTTCCGATTATTTAAAAGGACATTTAGAGGATAAATGAGCAATTCTCTCACAATTTAAGCACTTGAAAGGTTACTTACCTTTGTATTTTCTGGTGCCTTTCTTTAATCTTCTCACAAAGTATTCTTTTACCTCATCAAAGTCACCATACAGATCCACAATTTCATCTTCTGCCTTCTTACTAACTTTCATGTTGCTTTGTTCTTCGGAAGATCTTTGTCAAACTCTCTCATTTCAAAGGTTGTGAGAGCACCAAAAAATTCATCTATTGAATACTTCTCCAAGTCCTTAGACTCCTCAATAGCAAATACCTTATGACTATAAGATTTAGGGAGTGGCCTTAAAACCTTCTTCACAATATCATCTTCTTTCACTTATCCACCAAGACCTCTGATGCTAGTAAATACTTCATCCACTTGGAGCATATAACTAGCATTATCTTCATCCTCTATCATCCTCAAGGTCTCAAATCTGTTCTTGAAGTTTTGCATCTTGACTTGCTTCATTTTATTATCTCCTTCATAAATGTTTCTCATCTTTTCACATGCATCCTTAGTAGAATTACAACTCAACACCTTCAAAAGTTTTAGATCATCTAACCCACACATGATAGCATTATTTTCCGTAGCATTATTCTCAGACAACCTAATATTAGCTAGATCTATTGGAGGAGGAGCAAGAGCAATGTAACCATCTTTGATGAATTACCAAACACCAAACCTAAGATAGTTTAAACGACCTTCCATTCTTACTTTCCAAAAGGCATAATGTGTTCCATCAAACCTAGGACCCTTGTAAGATCTATCATGTTCCATCTCGGATCTTTCCTCAATCGATTAAGCTTATTCAAAGGAACTTGGATCTGATACCAATTGTTGAACACACCTGAATACTAAGAGGGGGGGTGAATTAGTATCTTCAAAAACTTAAACCTTTTAGATCTTAAACCCTTTAGCGATATGCAAATTCAGACTTTTAACAAAAACATCAACTTATAACTAGATCAAGAATAATTAATCAAATCAATAGCAATGAAAGATAATACAACAAACACACATGTACAAGATAACACAAGATTTATGCGGAAAACCCAAGAAGGGAAAAACCACAATGAGAAATCTCATAATATAGGAAGCTCATTGCTTATAGAATTGTAAGTTTTAAGGCTCACTACCTAAGGCATCACATTGCTCCTTGAAAGACTTGCAGGGCAAGGTGCACAACCTTAGGGCAAGATACAAAGGACTTGTAGGCTAAAGCACACAACCCTAGGGTAAGATACAAGATACAAGGACCTACTAAAGAGACTCACTGTCTAATAGAAAGATTCATGAATATTTATAAATTACAACATTTTTCAGAAATACACTCCTCTAACTGAGGCATTAAAGCACATCTAACTCTTCTTCTTCACAACTTACTACATCATTCCATACTCACACACCACCACACACTCACTCAACTTGCAAATGATTTGTTCTTCCATTTATATCCTCTACAAGATCACAAAAAGCTAAGTAGGTCAGCCAAAATAGAATAAAAATAATAACCTCAACAAGTCGACCACAAAAACATAAAGTGGTCCTATCCAAGAAATACAGAGAACCAAAAACAACCTATTAAAGATCACCAAACATCATACCTTTGACAAATACTTATCAATGCCACTTTTGCACTACTATGTAACTTTGTATACACCATGAGATGACTAGCATCAACTCAACTTGCATCGACACTTAGCATCAATTTGTATCAACACCTTTGAAAGATATTTGAAAGATATGCAACATGAGATGGTACCCACAACATGAAATGACCAACACCATGACAACAACATCATATCTTTGACCTCAACACCCTATGAGCAACCTTTAACATCAACATGTGATCTAGCTTACATCAATGACAAACTTCATGCAACACCCATTTGCAAAACCTTCAACAAGTGTTGTATCTTATGAACCATTCATTATAGAGCCCCTTTAGCTCATCAATTGATAAGTAGGAGGTATTTTCCATAGTGTGTCAAATTGTGATATTGCTATCAGGATTCAACTGTGTAGTTTTACAAGTCAAACTCATTAACCGACGTTTCATGAATTGTGGTCTACAAGAACCCATCTTTTATGATAGTGAATGGTCCACTTAGCACTCATTGCATCCAAGTGATGCTCACAGAGGTGAAGCACCAAACCTTCCCAGGAGGTCACCCATCCCAGTACTACTCCAGCTCAAGTGCGCTTAACCAAGGAGTTTTCCTCAAGATTAAGCCCACTTAGTTTGTAACCCCATATGCAAAACCTTCAACAAGTGTTGTGCCTTATGAACCATTCATTATAGAGCCCCTTTAGTTCATCAATTGATAAGTAGGAGGTATTTTCCACAACATGTCAAATTGTGATATTGCTATCAGGATTCAATTATGTAGTTTTACGAGTCAAACTCATTGACCCATGTTTCATGAGTAGTGGTCTACAAGAAGTCATCTCTCATGATAGTGAATGGTCCACTTAATACTCATTGCATCCAGGTGATGCTCATAGAGGCGAACCATCAAGCCTTCCTAAGAGGTCACCCATCCTAGTACTACTCTAGCTCAAGCACACTTAACCACAAAGTTTTCCCAAGGTTAAACCCACTTAGCTTGCAACCCCATTTGCAAAACCTTCAACAAGTGTTGTGCCTTATAAACCATTCATTATAGAGCCCCTTTAGCTCATCAATTGATAAGTAGGAGGTATTTTCCACAACGTGTCAAATTATGATATTGTTATCAGAATTCAACCATATAGTTTTATGAGTCAAATTCATTGACCCATGTTTCATGAGTAGTGATCTACAAGAACCCATCTCTCATGATAGTGAATGGTCCACTTAGCACTCATTGCATCCAGGTCCACTTAGCACTCATTGCATCCAGGTGATGCTCACAAAGGTGAAGCACCGTGCCTTTCCAAGAGGTCACTATCATGAGAGATGGGTTCTTGTAGACCACTACCCATGAAACATAGGTCAATGAGTTTGACTTGTAAAACTACACAGTTGAATCCTGATAGCAATATCACAATTTGACATGCTGTGGAAAATACCTCCTACTTATCAATTGATGAGCTAAAGGGGCTCTATAATGAATGGTTCATAAGGCACAACACTTGCTGAAGGTTTTGCATATGGGGTTGCAAGCTAAGTAGGCTTAACCTTGGGGAAGAATTCATGATTAAGCACACTTGAGTTGGAGTAGTATTGGGATGGGTGACCTCTTGGGAAGGCCCTGTGCTTCACCTCTGTGAGCATCACCTAGATGCAATGAGTGCTAAGTGGACCATTCACTATCATGAAATATGAGTTCTTGTAGACCACTACTCATGAAACATGAGTAAGTGAGTTTGACTTGTAAAACTACACGGTTGAATCCTTGCATTGTTTCAATATTAAAAAATAAAACACACACAGCGGCGTACCTTTCAAAATTTCGACTCTTTTTAATTTTAAATTTCTCTACCTGTGAATCTTATCAAAATACTTACCATTTTCTCTAAATAAACTGCCGCGGTCTTCAATTTAGTAAGTGCCTCACAGACATTCACCTTCTTAAAACGCTGTCACATGGTTGATGTTGCAGAATGCTCTGAACAAGAACATCGCAATGGCAGCCTCTTCTTCCGCACTGCCGATGACAATTTCAATTCCAATGAGAGCACCGTATCTCCAATGCCATCCTCAGCATCTGCAATACATGCAATGTAAATGTAGATGTTGGCCTCTTCCTCTCAGTATTGGCAGAGGTCCTCTTCAATTTCGAGCTGCTGCATCTTCTAGAAGGAGCAAAGACCGTTCTTTCCCAAAGCCCAAGGTACACAATGCATCTCATGTCTTTTCAGGCTCTCGGCATTAATCCTCGTAAATCCTAACCCTAACTCCCATTCTGACTACGGATGCTTAAATCATTACAATTAAATTTTCTCTCTCTTTTTCGTTTCAACTCCGTAAATTTTGAGGAAGTGTTGCGACAAGCTTAGAATGTATTCTGGAGATTTTGGACTTGGGTCACACACGTGTAAGCTTAGTCTGAGATTGCATTCTTATCATGATTTGAAAAACTGGGTTGCAATCAAGCTTATACCACATTCTTACTATTATTTCTAAAACTAGACCACATCCTTACCATGATTTGTAAGACCAGTTCAAACTGAAGCTTAGACTACATGCTTAAGATTTGTAAACTTAGGTCATGCTGGAATGTAAGCTGAGACTGCATCTTTATTAAGTTTTTTAGACTCGTTCAAACTCAAACTTAGACCTGGTTCTTAAGATTTGTAAACTTGGGCTTTGCTTGAATATAATCTTCTTATTGACATTTGTAAGCTTGAGCCATATTCTTAAGACTTGAAAACTTGGGTTACACTCAAATATTGGCTTGGATTACACTGTAGCTTAGATTGCAATCTTAGGATTTGCAAATTTGGGTCCATGCATTTTTGTGAGTTTTGGTCATGCCCAAATGTAAGCTTGAACTGCATTCTTATTAAGATGTTTAAACTTGAGTTATACTCAAATCTACCTCATACTCATTTCATCACAACCTTGCTATATTTCTGTAAATTTATGGATCACCGTATTGTAAAAATGGGGGTTTGAACTTGGGTCATACTTTTATTTTATGAGTGGCCTCATCACCATTACTCCTCAACACCTTCGGCATACTATTCAAGTTTAGCTACCAGCTTAACTGTTAGGCCCAGGAGGGGCATAATAGAAAAATATATTTTATTTCGTATAAGAAATTACATACTGAAGAAATGCTTACATGTTGTAAAGTCCCCTTCTCAGTAGCCACTCTGGAGGATCATTTAGCCTTTATTATTCCGGGAGGCTAAAGGAAAAATAAGGGAATGAATTATTTATTAAGTTATCTCAATAAATTAAAATAAGAAAGGTAACTTTTTTTAATTTAATTTAATTAAAGTGACTAAAATAAAATAATGAATTATAAAGTCACTTTGGGAATAAAATAGTTTTTTAGAAGTTTTTTGGAGGATCTTTCTAGAAGATAAAAAAGTTCTTTATAAAGAGCTGAGAGCTAGCCATTTGAGCATGTCTTGGAATACACTTCTCATTTCAGTTTGGAGAGAGCTTGAAGGCTTTGCTTGTCCGGGGGTTTGAAGACTCTAGGATACCAGTTTCTATTGTGAAAGATCAACCCTAGCTGGAGGTTGTGGAGGAGGTCAAATCAGATTTCTTACAAGGGCGATTATAGCAAATTTAATGGTCTTTGTAAATACCAAATTTGGAGCACAAAGTTCTGATTTTTGTTGAGGAAGAAATTGAGCACCTAGCTATATCGATTTTCTCATTTGTAGCTGATCATACTTGCTGGGAAAGTCATGCTTCATCTAGCAATTCAGTCGCAGCATTTTAGGCATTGAGATCAGTTCGACTTTGGAGGTATTCGATCAATTAGTGGCTCTTATCTATGGTCGACTTCTTGCTGGGCAGAAGACGTCATTGTGGCTGCTTGTCTAAGGAGAAATCGTGGCTGCCAGGTCGTGGTTTGAAGCAACCTTCAGTCACTGCCATCCCTTGTCTAGTTGTCACCCAGGTTGGAGTAATTCGTCATCTAGATTAGTGTCTTGCATTTGCATTTTCATAGTTTCCGGTCTGCAAATAAATACATTGCTGTCTTATAGCTAATTAGAGCATTGTCATAGTTCTCTTCATGGTCAAATTATAGTTCTGTATGTGATTGTCTATGATGATAATAAAGACAGTCAGCAGTGGATTGTTCATTTGCAAATTATTGTAATCATTCTCAATTCCAACTTTGCAATTCAGTATATAGTGGAGTTTGGAGTTCGCATGACAATTGTTTGTAAAAATGTCTATTGGCTGTACTAGCTTATTATAAGTGAAATTATAGCTGCATTTGCATTTCAGTCATTTTAGAGTCTTGAAAGATCAGAAATAAGCTTGCATTATGTAAATGTAATCAAATTTCAATCAGACTAGGAGCCTAAAACTAATGAAATTCGAAGTGTAAGAATTCTACTCAAAATTCTAAGTCAGATTTATTTCTCTAATGCTGAATGTGCTGATTGCAAAACATTAATAATTTCGATGTTTGCATATCAATGAGGGAACCACCATAAGTATGTTTGGAGACCCGCCTTTAAGAGACGCGTCTCATGAGAGGACGTGTCCCTTTGAGCGCGTGGGTTCCACACACAACCAACTAACATTCGGTTAGTATTTTAACACACACATAACCTTATATGTGGTGGGTATAATATGAGTTCCGATTTATATTTAAATGCAGAATTTAACATCATTTATTTTATTGAATTTATGCATGCTTACAAATTCGATTTCACTTATTTTTCTAGAAATATAATAAGGATTAATTTCGATCATATATAAATGATGAGGATGCTATTTAGCAATCATCATTTATATCTGACCGAAGCTATATCTCATTAACACTCCCTCTTAGCTAGGGAAGATATTTCAAATCAAATAAGTGGAGATATCACCTTCACACGTGATATCAAAGATATGCTATGTTTTCTCAATGTTGTCAAGTCACATGACATTCTTCATAACACATCTTTATTATGGTATGTGCACTAACATCAAGTCACATGATGTCTACCATAATTCATGGCATATCCACGAATATATAATTATCCACCATGATTATCTCTTAAGGATCACAATGATCTTCAAATGATATCAAGTCCCATGATATTCATCAAAGTGTCCAAGAGATACTATCATGACATGTCTATAGATATCAAGTCACATGGTATCTATCATGATAGTTCAACTCATCATTGTAGAGGCATCACTGTACAATGTCAAATACAAGTGTTCATTATTAGAAAGATCGTCACCTTTCAATAATGTACACCGGGGGAGTAGGCCCATAAGGTCATGGAGTCACACACATGACAAAAGAGTTTACACATTAAACATCTTTATATATTAGTACAATTTATAAACAATTTGTATTTCAAACATAAATATCAAATTACATTTCAACCATACCAAGTTTCTTCCTGAAGTGCTCTACCTTGATTCGAGAGAGAGGCTTGGTGAGAATGTCTACAGTTTGATCATTTGTACTAACATAGTCCAACTGGATCACTTTCCTTTCCACCATATCTCTTACATAATGATAGTGGATCTCAATGTGCTTAGATCTATCATGGAAGACAGGATTTATAGAGAGTTTGATGCAACTCTGATTATCACAATGAATAATTGTAGGATTCAAGGGCTCACCAAAGAGTCCCACAAGCAATTTACGAAGCCAAACTGCTTCTCTTGCTCCCATAGAGGCTGCAATGTATTCAGATTCTTTTGAGCTCTGTGCAACTGAAGACTGTTTTCTGCAAATCCAGGAGATCATAGCCGATCCTAAACTGAAGCAACATTCTGATGTGCTTTTCCAATCGGTTACACTTCCAGTCCAATCTAAATCAGAGTACCCATGTAGATCTAGTTGATCATTCTTGTAAAGAAGACCATATCCAATAGTGCCTTGAAGATATCTCAAAATATGTTTCACAGCCATTAGGTGAATTTCCTTTGGCTCACATATGAACTGGCTGAGAACATTCACTGCATAGCAAATATCAGGTCTGGTGTTAACCAGATACATCAAGGATCCAATCATCTGTCTATAAAGGGTTGGATCTGCACACTTGGATTCTGCTGTTGCTTCTTTCAGTTTGTGAAGGTTGGTTTCCATAGGTCTAGACATCGGTCTACAGTCCAACATTCCAAATCTCTTCAGAATATCAACAGTATACTTCCCTTGGTTTAGTATAATGCCCTCTGATTTCTGCCATACTTCCAAACCTAGGAAGTAGTGTAGAATGCCCAAGTCTTTCATGTCAAAATTCAGAAATTAGATCCTTCTTTCCTTGAGCAATGAGGTGATCTTCTCCTGTTATTAGCAGGTCATCAACATATAAAATAATTATTAGCATATCACCTTTGATTACCTTGAAGTAGAGATTGAAGTCAACATTATTCTTGGAAAATCCTAGTCCCAAGAGATAGCTGTCAATTCTTTCATACCAGAACCTGGGAGCCTGTTTAAGTCCATAGAGGGCTTTCTTCAATATGCACACATGTGAGTCAGGTTTATGTATCACAAAACCTTCAAGCTGTTCTAGATAGACTTCCTCTTCAATAGTTCCATTTAGGAAGGCAGTTTTCACATCCATTTGATGGATCTTCCAGCCTTTAGCTGCAACAATGGCTAACACTACTCTCATCGATGTGTAACGGGCAACAGGTGCAAATGTTTCTTCATAATCAATGCCTTCCTTTTGAGAAAAACCTCTTGCCACAAAAAGTGCTTTATGTTTTTCTATATTGCCATCAGCAGTGTGCTTGATTTTGAAGAGCCATTTGGAAGAGACAACAGATTTCTCTTTCGGTCGAGGCACTATATCCCATACATCATTCTTTAGAATGGACTGATATTCCTCTATCATTGCATCCTTCCATGCTTGATGTCTGAAGGCTTCTGTAACACTGATAGGTTTTGAGTTTATGATGTTGTTCATTAAAGCAACATAGCTAGAGAACCGTTTGGGTCTTTTACTTTCCCTAAATGTTCCTTTGGGTGTTGCATGATCCTCGACTTCTTTGATCATCTTTCTAGCCCAAAGTGGCCTCTTTCTGCCGTTGTCATTTGTATTCTCATCTGAAGTACAAGGAAGTTCATGTGGCATTTATTCAGGATGCTCCCTTTGAATCTCAGGAGCAGGTTCCATTTCAGGTACTCTAGGGGAATAGGTTTCTATCTCACTAGAACTTCTTGCCCTCTTGAATGCAATGTCTTCTTCCAAGATGACATCTTTGCTCAATTCAATTTGTTTTTGCCCGGGTACAAATATCTTGTAGGCTTTGGAGGTTTCACTATAACCCACAAGTACCCCCTTCTTTCCAGAAGGTTCTAGTTTGAATCTCTTCTCTTTGGGCACATGAATATAGATAGGACAACCAAAAATCCTAAAATGACTAATGTCAGGTTTTATGCCAGTAAAGGCTTCTTTAGGAGTTTTGTTATCAAGATGAGAATGAGGGCATCTATTTTGGATGTAGACAGCAGTCCTAGAGGCTTCTGCCTAGAAAGAGGTTTCAATGTTTTGGTCAAGCAACATTGCTTTCGCAGCTTCTACAATGGTTCTATTTTTTCTTTCAGCAACCCCATTTTGTTGAGGGTTGTAGGCAACTGTGAACTCCCTCTTAATTCCAACACTCATGCAAAATTCCTTAAAAAATTCAAAGGTGTATTCTTTCCCATTGTCTATCTTTAAGGTTTTTATTTTTTTCCCGGAGAAGTTTTCAGTAAGGGCTTTGAACTCTTTGAACCTTTTGAGGATTTCTATTGACTCTTTACATTTAAGGAAATAGATCTAGGTTTTCCTAGAGAAGTCATCTATAAATATGACATAGTATAGAAATCTTGCTTTAGAGGGTACAAACATGGGTCCACAGAAGTCAGAGTGAACCAGTTCTAACACATTTAGGGTTTTGCTCAAGCTGTTGTGAAAGGATCCCTTTGTATTCTTTCCTAGGGCACAACCTTTACAAGCTCCTTCATGAGATGGTTTCAACTTAGGTAAGCCTGTTACAAGTTTTTCCACAGAAGGTAGGGCACGAAAATGAAGGTATCCTAATCTTCTATGCCAAATCTCATTTGAATCAAAGGTGTAAAGAGTAAGTGCTTGTTTAACTTCAGTGCATAGTTTGTAAAGGTATCCTTGTCTTAAACTTATGGTTTGAGCTTTCTCGATAGTTGAGTTCTTAGGCCATGCTAGAACTTTCCTATCCATAAAGGTAACTCTATATCCATTGTCTTCAAGGGCAGAGATGGATATTAAATTCCCCTCTTTATTCTAGGTACAAATAAGACTCCAGTGAGTTGAAGAGACAGACCAGATTTTAGTTTGATGGAGCAAGTTCCAACCCCTTTTAAAGGGTGTGCATAATCATCCCCAATGGTTACTTTTTCATCAGTCTTTTCAGTCATAGTGTCTAAGTGTTCTCTGAATCCTGTGATATGTCGAGAGGAACCACTATCAATTACCCAGTTGTGGGTGTTGTTAGATACTTGACTAGATAGGGCTGTATAGAACACAAAGTTCTCAGATTCATGATCTGAATTTGTCTTTGGCAAAAGATGCTTGTTGCTTTGATCTGTTAGGGCACTTCATTGCATAGTGGCCATATTGATCACATCTAAAGCATTGAACTTGAGAGATGTCTTTCTTCTTAGAAGATCCCTTTCCATTGGAATTTCTCTTTCTTTTAAAAGATCCTCTCTTGTAGGAGTTTTTCTTATTCCTTTTATTAGACGTTGTGTTGAGTACATGAATGTCTTCATCTATGTTCTTCTGTTTATTTTCTTTTGTGGAGAGTCTTGTTTCTTCTTGAAGGTAGTCAGTTCTTAGCCTATCAAACTTGGGAAGTTTAGATCTCGCACTTATTCCTTGAACAAATGACTCCCATGAGTTTGGTAGGCCTCCTAGTGCAATTAGAGTTAACTCTTTGCTATCAATCTGATATCCAATTGTGGATAATTGATCCCTTAGTTCAATGATCCTCATGAAGTATGCATTAATTGACTCTCCCTTGTTTATTTGGGCATTGTTGATTTGCCTCTTTAATGCAAGAGTCCTACTGGTGTTGTTGATCTCATAGGTACTCTCAAGAGATTTGAACATATGATATGCAGTTTCATGTTTTGCTAGGATGGGCACTATATGATCCCTAATTGCATCTACTAAGATTTTCATGGCCTTTTCATTGTTTTCAATCCATTGAGTTTTCTCAGAATCAGCCTCTGGTTCCTTTTTGTTTTCTCTCACAAGTGAGTCTAACTTATTCTCTTTAAGGATCATCATGATTCTAAATTTCCATGATGTGAAGTTATTTGCTCCTGCAAGACGATCTTCAAATCTGATCACACTTGACATTATGAAGAATGTGATGTGAATTCGATTTGAAAAAATACGAATTTTCTAGAGCAATCTGATATCTAGATTTGATTTGGATTCACACAACTTGGCTCTTATACCATGTAAATGTAATTAAATCTCAATCAGACTAGGAGCCTAAAACTAATGAAATTCTAAGTGTAAGAATTCTACTCAAAATTCTAAGTCAGATTTATTTCTCTAATGCTGAATGTGCTGATTGCAGAACATTAATAATTTCGATGTTTGCGTATCAATGAGGGAACCACCATAAATATGTTTGGAGACCCGCCTCTAAGAGACGCGTCTCATGAGAGGACGTGTCCCTTTGAGCGCGTGGGTTCCACACAAAACCGACTAACATTCGGTTAGTATTTTAACACACACATAACCTTATATGTGGTGGGTATAATATGAGTTCCGATTTATATTTAAATGCAGAATTTAACATCATTTATTTTATCGAATTTATGCATGCTTACAAATTCGATTTCACTTATTTTTCCAGAAATATAATAAGGATTAATTTCGATCGTATATAAATGATGATGATGCTATTTAGCAATCATCATTTATACCTGACCGAAGCTATATCTGAGTAACACATTACATACTCCATTGCATTTTCAGTCTTTGGCATTCTTTAGTTAGAGTTTGTTAATGCATGCTTTGTCATCATATGAGAAAAAGATAAAATAAATCTCTTCTACATGCTGGAAGAGGGTTACAAGACAAGTGTTTGACAAAATAACAAAACCACTCAAACTGAAAATTTAGAGCAAAATTGACAAGGGTCTTTACACATGTTTATTTGACAGGCAAAACAATTTAACTACCTAACTATCTAAACTGAAATATATATTACAAATATGTTAACCCAAAAGATTAACTCATTAACATACCTCCCTTTAGGGGTTATCATGAAACTATGCAATATTTTGAACTGCTCAAACTTCTCTCGAGCAAGCACTTTGGTGAAGATTTGCTGGCTGATCTGAAAACTTTGATCTTGAGCTTGTTGTTTTGACAAGTCTTAACTGTTGATAATGAGCCTATTGCTTTGATAGCTCTCAAATTTTGATAATGAGCCTGTTACTTTGACTGGTCTCAAATTTTGGACTTGTTTTGTCCATGCCGCAATTTGAAAAAAATGATCAAACCTTAGTGGTCAAGATGAGTAGTCACCAACTATGCTATTGGATCCTCCTGCAGACTGGCCGAATCCGCGCTCGGTTCATCTATGGATTTTGTTTGGATTCGTCAGAATGGGGTTGGTTCGTTTGGGATGAACCTGGGTAAGATCCGAGGGAACCTTGGCAAATTTGGGCATTGTTAAGTTACGTGATTCTGATCACATTCTAGCATCATGTAAAGATGGTTGTATGTAAACTGTTGGTGACATCGAATATGTGTTCAAAATTCAAAATGTTCAATAGCTTGGGGCATATCCTAATTTGGTATGAACCTTGGGACTCTCATTCGTATGGTTTTACTGCCATTGTATTCTCTCTAGCAAAACTAACATGCCACTATTTAGGTTTTCGATGTGGAACAATATATTCTTAACATTTTACTTGAATCATGTGGCATGGAGCTAATATGCGCTCAAACTTTGTCTAAAATGAGGTCAGCAAGAATCCAGTGGTAGGAATTTCAATTCAATTTTTATCTAGGCAGCATTGACATTTGAATAGTGTCTTTATTGTATTCCTAAGTTACCGGGTTCGCCCTTGGGAAGCCTGGGTTCGATTCGGGTACGAAATTCGGGTCCGGTTCGGCCAATTTCGTTGTGGGTTCGGCCAAGGTTTGGAACCTTGACTGTGGGTTCGACCAGGGTTCAAATTGTTCGAACCTAGGCAGAATTTTGTGCCTAGGCGGACTTTCAAATGCCTTTTTGCATTTTTTTATTATTTTTTTAAGTCTTTGTTGACTTTTCTAGAGGCTTAATTGTTCTAAGAGATTAACTTATTTTCATAGTACTTCTGCCACACGTCAACAACACAAGATTTTATAAATTGAATAACTTAGATGTATACAAAGCTATATGTTTAAAATGAATCATAGTGTTCATATAAAGCCTAACACTATTCTTCATTTTTTATTCAATCTGCGAAAACTAAACACAATAATTGCTTCTATATTTCAGTTTCAACACATTTGAATGACAATTTCTGTAGCATAAGCATAATCTCTAGTATCGTTCAAATGTCTTGTGCCCAAGGCACTTATTTATATGTTACAATGAATAAACTTTAGGGATTTGAGAATAATAATCAAATATCCCAAAAAAAAATATTTTAAACCTATCCAAAAGATGTAGGAAAAGCAGAAAGAAAGGAAGTTAAAGCAAATATATCCTAAAACAACTAATAAAATTAAACTAACTGAAGCAGCCTGAAAATAGGCTTTCATCCATTGCCCATAATAGACATAGTTAGAAATAGCCACTGCTTGAAAATTAGTAATTACAATTTGTACAAGTGGTCTCCATGATTTTGATGAAGTTTCTTGCTTTGAAAATTGGCGAATCCTCTAAAACCCTAACCATCATAATTATTAATAGCTGATTGTAAACACTTGACATTTTCATGTTTGAAGTTTGAACTTTAATTTATAATTCTATATCATGACATTTGAGTATAAAGTGGTGGTGTGTTTTTGTTATGTTATTTGACTATTAATATGGTGGTGTATTATGTGTTAGTGTTTCATAGATCAAATTAAATAACTGAAAACACTCAGAAAATTGCAATACATAAGACAATAAACACAACAAGATACCTTGGGAAAACCCTCCTCCTGAGGGAGAAAAAACCCAGCAAATAATTCTTTTATATGTTGTAGAACAAGAGCAGAAATTTGCTTACAACTCAGGCCCAACACAAGGGCGAATTTGATACAATGAATAATAGCACCTCTCTTAGATGCAATGATACAAACGAATATGTTTCTCCTTGAATTCGGTCTGCTGCTGCAGTATGATCTGCTGCTACACAATGATGATCTGCTGCAACTGTAAGATCTGCTGCTATAGAAAGATGATTCATTGCTGCTGAAGATGCTGCGCTGCTCAAGTATGAACTTCTTCTAGGAATGTGAATTATGATAAATGAACTTGATGATAAAATGACAAAGAATGACCTTGTATTTATACAAAGTGAGGTGTCTCCTCAAGTAGGTCGGCCACCAAGGAAGATAAATATTTTACAAAATAACAATATAGGTCGGCCCAAGTAAGTAAATAATAATAATCTCAATGAGTATAAATTAAATAGCCAATTAGGCTATCATTTAATTTATGTGTCCTCTTGGAATAAGTGCGTTGGAAGAAACAACCCTAACTTGCTTAGAACATCAACACTCCCTCTCAGCTAGGGATGATACTTCTAGCTACACAAAGCATATCACCTCATTGTGATAAGGAGCTTATCACCTCATCGTGAAAGCAAATAAGATATCACCTCATTGTGATATTGGATATCACCTCATCGTGATATCAACCATCATGGCTACCTCCATAGATGGTATGTACAAGTGCTCATCACTCAATGTGATGTTGTCACCTCATCGTGACTTTCACCATGGCTCTCCCAGAGGGTGAAACACAAGTACAAAAAGAATCATCACGGACTCCCTCACGTGATGCTATCATGGAGTCACACACATGACATCCACCATGGCTCTCCCAAAGGGTGGAAACAAGGGCTTTCACCTCAAACTTCTCCTAAGAGAAGAATGCATTAACAAGGGATTTCACCTCGAACTTCTCCTAAAAGAAGAACTCATTACCAAGGGATTTCACCTTGAACTTCTCTCAAAGAAGAACTCATTAAAAAAAAAAAAAAAAGAACACTGGTACTGAGACTCCTTCTCAGCTAGGGCTTCATTCTCCACGATATCAAACTTGTCTTGAAGGTACACAAACATTATCCTGAAGAGATGCTTGATGAGAATGACTGTCATCTGCTCATTAGTGCTGATATACCTCAACTGTATAGCTTTCCTCAATACCATATCTTTGATATAGTGGTATGCTTAGTTTTGTCATGAAACACTTGGAAAGACAGAAAGCTTCTCAAAGCTGTGATTAACACAATGGATGACAGTTGGCTTCAATGATTGCAAGGAGCTTTCGAAGCCACATTGCTTCTAGAGCTGCCACACAAGCTGTAATGTACTCGGCCTTTGCTATACTCAGTGCCACAGAAGATTGCTTCCTGCTATACCAGGATATCATCGCAAACCTCAACTGAAACAACATCCAAAGCAACACAACCATCTTCTTTAGGTTCAATAGGCTACCTCTGAATCTTCAATCACTTGCATCAACCACTTGACCTCATTGTCAAAGATTGCCTGCAATGCTTGCCTTAGAGAAATGGTTTCTAGCGCATACCTCTGTAGAGATTCAGGGTTGACCTCTTCGATCGCATCCTAGATCACTCTATTCTGAATAGGTTTGCGGAGCTACAATTGTTAAATCCAGGTTGACTTGACTTGAGCAATTCAGAACCCAACTGTTGAAGAGGTACTTCAATAATTTAGCATCTGGCCTTGCAACACTGCAATCCTTACTTATTCTCAGCAAGTCATCGAACTCCCTCTTAAGGTAAATTCTTCCTCTTCGAAAAGATGTCTTCAGCCATTCACTTAGTCTCATAGCTACAAGTAGAGTCCATTCGTCAACCTATATGATGCATCAAACTCTTCTTGAAAGCAATCTCTTATGCCTCTTGATTTATCTTGAAAGCATTAAGAAGAGATTACTAATAATTGATAGAAATTTATTATCTCAAATAGACGTACCATAACTAGGAGCATACATAATTGACTCTCAATGTTATAGCATGAATTAATAACTACAAAACAATTCATGAGCATTAATCAACCATGCAATACTTATCTCATAGAATTCAAAATCTCTAGAGTAATAGATAATTAATTCATCAATCATGACATGTCTTTCTTTCAATTTCTCGGAAGAGCTAATCTCAGCAAAACAAAAGACAAACTTCACAAATTAGCATGATACAATTGCAATGAATAATCACAGTGATCACTATGTACTGGTCACACATAATCCTAAGTAAATAATGTCAGGTTTGCACAACTCAGCAAACTGAATTTTAGCCTAGAAGGGTAATTACAATCAAAACAAGGAATACTTATCTCTTAAATATTTTGAAGGGTGGACAGGGTATGATACGCTGCACTTGCGCTTAGATCAGTACACAACCTCCACGGCTTGAACATAGGCCCATGACTAGAGTAGAAATTCACTAGAATCATTTTGGGGAGAGATCTCAATCACATCCGCAAATGAAGCATGCTGATTAGGCCCGGTAGGGCAATCCTTCGCATAGTGACCAAATTTGTCACATCTAAAGCATTGAACACGAGAGAGATCCCACTTCTTCTTGAATGCAGGAGCACTATCTGTCCCTTTATCTCTATTCCTCTTGAAGAATCCTTTCTTCCAAACTTTTCCTTTCTTTGACGAATGAGAGGCGAGAACATGTATATCTTCATTCTTTGAACTTTGACCAACACCTCTAGCTGCCAACCTTGACTCTTCTTGAATGCAATCGGCCCTCAATTGATCAAACTTGGGAAGTTTCGATCTCACACTGATTCCTTGAATATACGACTCCCATGATAGCGGAAGACCATTGAGAGCAAGCATGGTCAAGTCTTTGTTATCAATCATGTGACCAATTGCAGAGAGTTGGTCTTTCAACTTTGAAATCCTCATGAAATAAGCAATCACTGATTCTCCTTTCGCCATCTTCACATGATGAAGTTGTTGCTTCAGTGCAAGTGCCCAATTGGTGTTGTTGATTTCATATATCTCTTCCAATGTTTTGAACATATCCCTTGCTGTATTCAACCTGGAGACAATCGGAACAACATGATCTTTGACGGAATCAACCAACACTCTCTTTGTCCTAGTATTCTTTTTCCTTCACCGCAACTTCTCTTCTTCCTCCTCAGGTTCGAGGACTTTTGTTTTCACAAACTCAACCAAATCGTTTTCTTCCAAGGTGAGCATGATCCTGAACCTCCATGATGTGTAGTTAGAAGCTCCTTCGAGTCTATCCTCGATTTTCAGACCAATCACCATCTTGAAATTCAAAATAGAGATAGACAAAAAATAATTAAAGAGAGTGCTGCAAAACGAATCTGATCACAATCTTTTCAAACCCGCTTTGATACTATGTTAGTGTTTCATAGATCAGATTAAATAACTGAAAGCACTCAGAAAATTGCAACACATAAGACAATAAATACAACAAGATACCCTGGGAAAACCCTCCTCTTGAGAGAGAAAAAACCCAGCAAATAATTCTCTTATATATTGTAGAACAAGAGCAGAAATCTGCTTACAACTCAGGCCCAACACAAGGGTGAATTTGATACAATGAATAATAGCACCTATCCTAGATGCAATGATACAAACGAATATGTTTCTCCTTGAATTCGGTCTGCTGCTGCAGTATGATCTGCTGCTGCACAATGATGATCTGCTGCAATGCTACACAATGATGATCTGCTGCAATTGTAAGATCTGCTGCTACAAAAAGATGATTCACTGCTGCTGAGGATGATGCGCTGCTCAAGTATGAACTTCTTCTAGGAATGCGAATTATGATAAATGAACTTGATGATAAAATGACAAAGAATGACCTTGTATTTATACAAAGTGACCTCAAGTAGGTCGGCCACCAAGGAAGATAAATATTTTACAAAATAACAATATAAGTCGGCCCAAGTAAGTAAATAATAATAATCTCAATGAGTATAAATTAAATAGCCGATTAGGCTATCATTTAATTTATGTGTCCTCTTGGAATAAGTGCGCTGGAAGAAACAACCCTAAGCTGCTTAGAACATCAACATTCTGAACTTAATTGTTGCTGCAAATATGTATATATTTCTGATTTTTATATGTTTTTGTATTACCGAACCCAAAATGAACCCAAACCCCAATTTTTTTTTTCCCGAACCCGCGAACCGGGTTCTCGAACCCGAACCCGAACCCAAAACCGAACCGGTAACTTAGTTGTATTCTATGATCAACCTTGTTCTATGATCTTCAACCTTGAATTTCTTCCATTTAAATCTTGAAGACTGTTAAAATATATCAGTCAATTTTAAATTCTAATTAGAATTATTGTAGTGTTCATTAGAAATTATACAATCTAGTAATAATCATGACTAGATTTAGAGGCATTAGTCAATATTGCTCTGGAAAATAACATTAAGATGTAAAAAGTGCTGCTGGCAATTGAAGCAAAACATACATCTTTTGCAAACATATAACTCATATAGTTCATCTATCCATATTTCTTCTTTTTTAATGATGATGCTGGTGTTGATGATTTATAAAATCCTTATGACGCTGAAAATTGATTGTTGAACTTGAAGTTTGAATAATGGATATTTATAATATTTCTCATTTATGTTTTAAATGACATTAGAATTTATGGTGGTTTTGTTGATTATATTATGCTATGTGGTATTCTAAACTTAATTCTTGTTTCTAGTTTGCATATGCACATATATAAAAGCTTTACATGCTTTTTGTATGGACGAACCCAAAACGAACCCAACCCCAATTTTTTTTTTGCCAAATCCACAAACCCGAACCAAGATCTGTACCAGAACTGACAACTTAGGTCACCAACTATCAATCTGGGGCAACTCTGCATTATCACTGAAAATAATATCTGAAATAGCACACATTGGATGCAATCATTGAAAATAATATCTGAAATGACACATATTGAGTGTAGTATAATATTGAAGTGTAATTAACACACCAATCACAAGTTGTCAACAATCTACAAAAATCTCCACTTGAATCTAACATATACACAAGATCCCCCCCTTGGCAGATGAGAGTGGAAAATGTCAACAATGTGGTCTTCCTGATGGAGTTACTAAACAAGAGGGAATAGCTTTATCTTCATAGCCTCAAATAATTGGAATATATTAGTAAGGACCAACATCATCATAATCATCATAAATTGCATATCCAACATGCTCAACACAATCACATTTCTTAGCAAAATCATTCTTATCATCACCAACAATATTGTCATCAACAATGGCATTACCAACATAATCAGCACTCAACATAACCTTATTTGGATCATCTTGCTCAATCTCTGTCAAAGATGTCACAACTGCAATATCTAAAGAAGCATTTGATGGCTTCCTTGGGACTGGTTCAAACAAAGGACTAGCAACACATAACATACGTTTTTGCACTTTCTTTTGAAAACAATGAAAGGAATCATGAGTATGTTGACCACACGAAGAACATGGATGCATATCAAAGCAAGTATGTAATAACCACCCCTAATTTATGAAAAAAAAAATTGGCAATAAGTAAACTCAATATAAACTCAACACAATGATGTATTAGCTGATATAAAATGCTAAGTAGCATTTCATTACTGTCACAGAGTGCTGGTATTGAATATCATTGAAGAAAATCATTCCCAAAGTTGCCCAAACGTATAAACCCAACAACCACATAGGAATAACTATAAAATACCTCAAGAAGATGACTTACGGGTTGATTGCAGGTCTGTAAATGAACTGGGAGTTGTTGTTTTCAGTCTAGCAGCAAGATAACAATTTAGAGTGCACCACAAGATCACCTCCAAAACACCAACAAAAGTGCATAACAAACCCACCTCCTGAGAACAGTTCCAATCCACTACAAACTCATTGATTGTGTGCCAATGTCTGTTTGGAAATTCTAATCATACTCTGCAGGTCTGAAAATCTCTGTCACAGCAAGTCAATCAGCGATGGAAAGTCTTTTAACACTTCCCAAAACTCACTTAGAACTCCACCCAAAGTTACCAAGTAGCATCACCACTCACCCAGCAACACCAAACAGCTTCCCATGCAAGGAGTTGATAGCTAATAACCTAATATATTTGTTTCAGTCATACTCAGTAAGTCTGATAAGGCTGGGAAACACTGTTACAGGTCTGAGAAGACTGAAAATGACTGCTTCAGGTCTGGATGAGCAGGGGATACACTTAGTAAACACCTTCGATTCAACCCAACTCACTAACCACTAACAAGTATCATCACCAATTGCTACATGCTCCATAGACTTCAACCAACACACCCAATCTTCTCATAAAGGCACGTGCAGGTCTGTAACAGCAGTACGAGTCATTTCTCAACACTCTAAGGTCACTTGACAAGGGGTTGTTGGCAAAACAAGAATAGACAATTGAGGGGGGGGAGGGGTGAATCAGTTCTTACAAAATTTAAAACTTATCTTACTTTATCAACCTTTAATCTCAGATCTGATAATTAACAGTGAAAGCAAGAATCAATAACACATCAGAATCACACAACACCAAAATTTTTGCGTGGAAACTCTGTTAGAGGAAAAACCACGGTGGAGGTTAATGCACAATTATGTTAGTGTTTCTTAGATCAGATTATATAACTGAAAGTACTCAAAATATTGCAACACATAAGATAGTAAACACAGCAAGATACCCTGGGAAAACCCTCCACTTGAGGGAGAAAAACCCAGCAAATAATCCTCTTATATAATATAGGAACAAGAGCAGAAATCTGCTTACAACTCAGGCCCAGCAATGGTCGAAATGATACAATGAATAGTCGCACCTCTCCTAGATGCAAAAGATACAAATGAATATGTTCTTCCTTGAAATCGGACTGCTGCTACACAAGTGCGAACTTCTTCTAGGCTGCGAATTTGCTTGAATAAACTTGAATGAGAAATGACAAGGAATGACCTTGTATTTATACAAATGAGGCACCTCCTCAATTAGGTTGGCTCCCTTGGGAGAATAATATAATTATAATAAATGCCAAGGAGGTTGGCCCAATGCAAAACAAAATATGCGAACCTAGATAGGGTCGGCCCTTAGTGTTTATTACTCATCAACAATATAAATTAAATAGTCGGAAGGCTATCATTTAATTTATGCCTTCTTCTTGAAGTGTGTCCGCTGGAAGTGCAACCCTAAGCGACTTATAACATCAACACTCCCTCTCAGCTAGGGATGATACTTTCAGCTGCACAAATCATATCACTTCATAGTGATATAGTAGCTTATCACCTCACTGTGAAAAAGCAAGTAAGATATCACCTCATTGTGATATCAACCATCATGGCTACCTCCATAGATGGTATGTACAAGTGCTCATCACTTAATGTGATGTTGTCACCTTATCGTGACTTTCACCATAGCTCTCCCAGAGGGTGAAACACAAGTACAGGAAAAAGCATCATGGATTCTCTCACGTGATGTTGTCATGGTGTCACACACATGACATCCACCATGGCTCTCCCAGAGGGTGGAACATGGGCTTTCACCTCAAACTTCTCTTGAAGAGAAGAAAACATTAACAAGGGCTTGCACCTCAAATCTCTCTCAATAGAGAAATGCATTAACAATTTAGAAGATCACTGATGCTGAGACTCCTTCTCAGTCAAGGCTGCATTCTCCACCATACCAAGCTTTTCTCGAAAGTACACAAACTTGATCCTGGAGAGAGGCTTGGTGAGAATGTCTGCCGTCTGCTCATCAGGGCTGATATACCTCAATTGTATAGCTTTCCTTAGTACCATATCTCTAATATAATGGTACTTGATCTCAACATGCTTTGTTCTGTCATGGAACACGAGATTGATAGAAAGCTTTACACAGCTTTGGTTATCATAGTGTATAATGGTAGGCTCCATTGATTGTCCAAACAATCCTGCAAGGAGTTTGCGAAGCCACACTGCCTCACGAGCTGCCACACAAGCTGCAATGTACTTTGCCTCGGTTGTACTCAAAGCCACTGAAGACTGTTTCCTGCTACACCAAGATATCATAGCAGAACCCAAACTGAAGCAACAAGCAGAGGTACTTTTCCGATCTGAGACACACACTGCCCAATCAGAATCAGTAAAACCATGTAACTGCAAGACTTCACCTGAAGAATATCTCAACCCATATCCAATTGTGCCACGCAAGTATCTCAGGATACGTTTAGCTGCAACAAGATGTATTTGCCTTCGTTCACACATAAAGTGGCTAAGTGCACTCACTGCATAGCAGTTTGCATAGCAGATGTCAGGTCTAGTGTTAACTAGATACATCAATGAACCAATCAACTGCCTATACATAGTAGAATCCATTAGTTCTGAACTTGCTGCAGCCTCCTTCAACTTATCTAGATTAGTCTCCATGGGTGTAGACATAGGTTTGCAGTCAATCATACAAAACCTTTTTAGAATGTCAATAGTATACTTGCCTTGACTTAGAAACATCTCATTTGGCTTTTGCCAAACTTCTAAGCCAAGAAAGTAATGCATGAGACCAAGGTTCTTCATCTCAAATTTTGAAGCTAACTCCTTCTTACATTTTAGAATTAGGTGTTCTTCTCCAGTGATAATCAAATCATCGACATACAAAACCAGAATCAAAGCTTCACCATTTACTACCTTGAAGTAGAGGTTAGAATCTGCATCATTCTTTGAGAAACCCAGACTCAATAGGTAGTGATCAATCCTTTCGTACCAAGCACGAGGAGCTTGCTTAAGACCATACAAAGCCTTCTTTAGCTTGCAAACATGAGACTCCTTCCCATGTACCTCAAATCCTCCGAGTTGCTCAATGTAAACCTCTTCTTTTATTATACCATTCAGAAAGGCTGTCTTTACATCCATTTGGTGAATCTTCCATCCTCTAGATGTAGCAATGGCAATGATGGTTCTGATAGACGTATAACGAGCCACAGGAGCAAAAGTTTCTTCATAGTGAACTCCCTCTTTTTGTGAGAACCATCTAGTCACGAATCTTGCCTTGTGCTTCTCAATGCTCCCATCAGCTGCATGCTTGATCTTGAAGAGCCATTTAGAAGACACCACAGATTTGCCTTTGGGTCTAGGAACTATATCCCAAACATCGTTCTTAAGTATGGACTGATACTCCTCAGTCATGGCATCTTTCCATACTTGTTGACTAGAAGCTTCTTCGACACTTGAAGGCTCTTACTCAATGATCTGACTCATCAGAGCAACATAACTAGAGAACTTATGAGGTCTCTTGCTTTCTCTAAAGGCTCCTCTTGGGGTTGCAAAGCTTTCTGCCTCCTGCATTGTCCTTCGAGCCCAAAGAGGTCTTTTCTTTCCAATCACAATATCTAAAGGCCCATCAGTAGGATCCAAGGGCTCAACTGGATCATCATCTTCTTTAGGTTTTGGAACCTCCTTCCGATTCTCTAGAATATGGTCAACTTCCATATCTTGAGGAGGTTCTTCTTCATCGATCTCCATAGGAGTGCCCTTGGATCTTCTGAAAGCAACATCTTCCTCAAATGTGACATCTCTACTAATCTCAATAGACTTCTAACCTGGAATGTAGATTCTGTAGGATTTTGATGTCTCACTGTGGCCTACCAAAATTCCTTTCTTTCCAGAAGGTTCTAACTTAGTTCTCTTTTCCTTTGGAATATGAACATATACTTGACAACCAAAGATCCTCAAATGACTAACTTCTGGTTTCACCCTTGAGAATGCTTCTTCAGGAGTTTTATTCTCCAAGATCCTATGGGGACTCCTGTTCTGAACATAGACGGCTGTCCTAGATTCCTCAGCCCAGAGAGAGATTTGCAGATCTTGATCATGGATCATAGCTTTGACTGCTTACACAATAAACCTATTCTTCCTTTTAGCAATACCATTTTGTTGTGGATTATAGGGAACACTGAACTCCCTCTTAATCCCCGCTTCAATACAGAAGTCACGAAAGGTACCAGAGGTGTATTCTCCACCATTATCAGATCTCAAAACCTTGATCCTTTTTCCAGACAGGTTTTCAACCTGTGTTTTGAACTCTCTGAATCTTTCTAATACTTCTTCAGATTCTTTAGATCTCAAGAAATAAATCCAAGTCTTTCTAGAGTAATCATCAATAAAAATAATGTAATACAAGAAACCACTAGAAGATGCAATAGACATTGGACCACATAAATCGGAATGAATGAGATCAAGAATACATTTAGATCTACTTTCACTAGAATGAAACGTACCTTTTGTATTCTTGCCTAGGGCGCATCCTCTGCATGTACCTTCATGTTCCTAGTTGAATTTCGGAAGGCCGGTGACCATCTTCTCCATGATAGGTAATGCTCGAAAGTGAATGTGGGCCAATCTTCGATGCCAAAGATCACATATGCTGGAAGAGTTATGCACAAGAGCTTGAAGGGGACAAGTGCATAGCCTGTAGAGACATTCATGTCTAACTCCAATCACTTGAGCAGTTTTGAAGTTGGAGTTCTTTGCCCATATAAGAACTTTGCCTTTAGAAAAAGCAACTTGATAACCCTTGTCTTCTAATGCCGAAATTGAGACAAGATTCCTCTTTATCCCTGGAACGAACAATACATCATTCAACTCCTATGAAATCTCGGAATCCAAGTGAAGAGAGGAGTTTCCAACTCCTTTCACAGAATATCTAGCATCGTCTCCAATAATGACTTGTTCACTAGAGTTATTCTCCACTAAGTTTGAAAGGTGTCCCCTGAAACCGGTGATGTGCCTAGAGGCACCACTATCAATCAGCCAAGTGTTGGCGTCGGTAGATACATTGCTTGACAAAGCTGAATAGAACAGATAATCACTGGAGTCCTTCTGCGGAGCAACTTCTTCAACATTTGTAGTGGCAACCTGCTGCTTAGGTCTGAGAGGACATTCTTTTGCAAAGTGGCCATACTTGTCACAATGAAAGCATTGAACCTTGGATAAGTCTCGTTTCCTTTTGAAGGCAGGAGCACCATCATTTCCATTCTCTCGATTCCTCTTGAAGAACCCTTTCTTCCAACCTTCTCCTTTCTTCGACGAATGAGAGGCGAGAACATGTATCTCTTCATTCTTTGAACTTTGACCAATGCCTCTAGCTGCTTGTCTTGACTCCTCTTGAATGCAGTCGATCCTCAACCGATCAAAATTGGGAAGTTTAGATCTTGCACTGATTCCTTGAATAAACGACTCCCATGATAGCGGAAGACCATTGAGAGCAAGCATAGTCAAGTCTTTGTCATCAATCATGTGACCAATTGTAGAGAGCTGATCTCTTATCTCTGAAATCCTCATAAAATAAGTAATTACAGATTCTCCTTTTGCTATTTTCACATGATGAAGTTGTTGCTTTAGTGCAAGTGTTCGATTGGTGTTGTTGATTTCATACATCTCTTCCAAAGTTTTAAACATCTCCCTTGCTGTATCCAAAGACAATCGGTACAACATGATCCTTGACGGAATCAACCAACACTTTCTTTGCCCTAGTATCTTTCTTCCTCCATTGCAACTTCTTTTCTTCCTCCTCAGGTTCAGGAACTTTTGTTTTCACAAACTCAGCCAAATCACTCTCTTCCAATGTGAGCATGATCCTGAACCTCCATGATGTGTAGTTAGAAACTCCTTCGAGTCTATCCTCGATTTTCAGACCATTCACCATCTTGAAATTTGAATTAGGAGAGATAGATTGAAAAAGATTAAAGTGAGTGCAAAATAAATCTGATCACGATCTTTTTCAAACCCGCTCTGATACCATGTTAGTGTTTCTTAGATCAGATTATATAACTGAAAGTACTCAAAATATTGCAACACATAAGATAATAAACACAACAAGATACCCTGGGAAAACCCTCCACTTAAGGGAGAAAAACCCAGCAAATAATCCTCTTATATAGTATAGGAACAAGAGCAGAAATTTGCTTACAACTCAGGCCCAACAATGGCCGAAATGATACAATGAATAGTTGCACCTCTCCTAGATGCAAAAGATACAAATGAATATGTTCTTCCTTGAAATCGGACTGCTGCTACACAAGTGCAAACTTCTTCTAGGCTGCGAATTTGCTTGAATAAACTTGAATGAGAAATGACAAGGAATGACCTTGTATTTATACAAATGAGGCACCTCCTCAATTAGGTCGGCTCCCTTGGGAGAATAATATAATTATAATAAATGCCAAGGAGGTCGGTCCAATGCAAAACAAAATATGCGAACCTAGATAGGGTCGGCCCTTAGTGTTTACTACTCATCAACAATATAAATTAAATAGCCGGAGGGCTATCATTTAATTTATGCCTTCTTCTTGAAGTGTGTGCGTTGGAAGTGCAGCCCTAAGTTGCTTATAACATCAACAAATTATACCCTGTTAAAAGTATAAGTGAAATAAATAAGGAATGAACATGCATTCAAGCACACTGCCTAGAGCTCATTGCTCAGAAAGGAAGGCTCACTGCCTTACATAAAACAATCAGATTAAATCCATCTGATGAGGTTTGAATTGAAAAATTAGCTTCTTCAAAAGCTTGATGACAGTTCCGGTTAGGAACATAAATACTTGTTCACACTTCGCTCAAACTTCTTCACACTTCGCTCAAACTTCTTCACACTCTACACTGCACTCGAATGATCTGATCTTTATTTGCACATATTTTGCACCCTTCGCATATATTCATTGAACATCTTACAAAATGAGGAAACAGTGCTCTTATATATCCGCTACATGAATTTACATCAACTCTGTCGGCCACAAATAAATAATAGATGAACACAAACTGTCGACCCAATTCATGAACAAATCTCAATGCGTACTAACCTAAGTCGGTCAGAACATAATGAAGACCTAAATCAACATCTTCATATATGCCAAGTAATCAAAAATTAATCCACAAGGATCTGCAACATGCTACCACCATCATGTCAGCCAAGAACATAAAAAACTCGAACACACAAAGGAAAAATCTTTCATCACGAACACACCGATCAACGCGGACGTACCACAATGATATAGCACAATCTAGAAACATCACCGATCATCACAGGAGCATACACAACAACTTAATTTACTAGGATTACATTCTCTTCTTCCAGAAACACCTGCTATAGTAGCAGAATAATTGTAGAAACTCAGAAACTCATAACTTCAAACTTGATGCACACCTCTGAAATTTCCGGAGAACATACTAGATAGGCTCAGCAACAAACCCTTTAATGCGCGACTTCTGAAAATCAACTTACTAAACTTACCACCACTCTGATCTTCACAGCTTCATAGATTGCCTACAACATTTATTCTAATTTTCTCAATATCCTCGACATATACAGCCTTCAGAATCATCAATGCTAATAGTGTTGACATCAATGACAACCACATATCAGCAACACAACCACAATATCCAATAGGGGCATGGTTAGCAAATGACAACAATAGTATGACCTGCTCATACAAACTACAACCCAGCAATAAGAGTTTCCAAATCACCCCTAAAAATCCCACTATCATCACTGCAAAAAATCTTTAAGAAGTCTTCACTAAACCCTGGAGAATTTGTCACAACAAAACACTTCAAAAATCCTCATTCCAAAACCCTAGAAACCTGCAACCAAAACACTTTTAAAAAAATCTTCTTTTTTGAAACCTTGAAATCCAAAACTATGTGAATACTAATGTGATTCCTGTGTGAAATCATTATACTAGCTAGGGAGGATCTTTCACCACCGAAACTAGTGATTTGACGAGGGTTTTCGTCCTCAATCAACCTTGGAAGAACTTTTTTGTTCACTATAACAGCATCCTATTGTGTGTGCAAATTTGAATAATACAAATGAAAGCCCCAAACCACCTTTTATAGCTTTTTTGCTGCCTTTTCAAAAATCCTTTTTTGTTTTTTGTTTTTTTTGCTTTTTTTGAGAAAACATTTTTTTATTTTTTTCAGAAAAAATGTTTTTGTTTTTTGTTTTTTTCAAATAACTTTATGTCTAAGTCCCCTTTTTCCCCTAGGCATCCATTTGAGGGGAAGTAACATAACTTTATTAAATTATAACGCTAAAGTAAATATTATAACCTTAACTTTATAACTTTAGTGTAATAATTTAAATAATCAAACCATTTTGTAGAAAGCACCGCCAAAGCACTAAAAACCGATACTGATCATGTCAAGAAGCAGCTGATGTTGAAGAATGTTGTCGGGTTCCAAATGGGCACTTGCTAAAAATAGTAGTTTTCTCCAAGAATTTTGAAGAACCCAAAAGGACCCAAATGCTACAAAGAGTGTTAGTGCAAACCTGAAAGCCAATTGAACTCCACACCACCATTGGATGCCAAAAAATCCTTGAATTGAGCTTTCAAGGATGTTGGATGTAAGAGGCTAGGGATCAATAATGAACAAAAATATATTTCCTTGCACACATTTCATACAAAAAAAAATGCCGGATTCCAAAAAGAACAGTATATTTATTTCTTGGTCTAACATATATAAGCACCAACTTTCAGATAATCGACGAATTATATAATTCAGGAAGACTGCATAAGTTTGCCAATTGACAACTGATTACATAGACGGGCAAATTTGGAAATGACGACATTGATAGACGATGGTGTTAGTTGAACTTGCTGGTATGAAGTCACGACAAGGAGGTCTCTTGATTGCCAAATTAGAGAGACACATCGATATGTTGGTTAGAACTGAGTCTTCAAGATGCACTGTGACGCTCTGTCTAGTGTGATATGCTCAGAATGATATAACGAACAAAACAATATCGCCCGCTATGTCCTTTGTTTGTGAATTCGCCCGTAGTTCCTTGGATCGTGCAAGGATCACCCACGGTACTGTCGCACAGGGAGATTGATGGTTATAGTCATGCCTAGGAATGATGTTGCCGCTATGCTACGGGTGTGGTGCTGACAATCCCACAATGAATTGTCCTCGACCTGCGATCTAGAAGAGATTGTCTTCACATATGCGGTCAAATTGTGGCGGAAATGAATTGGAAGGAGGGCACAAAACCACTGACGGGGTTTTCGTCCTACTAGGACATGACTAGCTACGTGGTCAAAACTCTATGCCTTCATTCGATGCCCCCAAACCAAAGCCAACAATCATGCATAAATACTAGACTCTAAACACCCCCTCTGAAAGTCGGCCTCGAGAACGATTATTATTTAGGCTCCAAGTCAAATTTGGGTCGGCCAGATAAAATACAAATTTAAATGTTTTGTTATTGAATAATTTAAATTTATTATTTAATATTGTATTTAAACATTTATTTATTATTAAATGTAGAAGTGTTAAAAAACACTATTTTGCCGCCTTATTTGAAATGGTGCCTCATCAAGTAATGGGGACATGACAATCCTCCCCACTTAGGTCTTGCTTGCCCTCAAGCAACTTCATGTCTGGATCTTTGAATGCTTTGCTCTTGTCCTCGCCTTCTCCGTTGCCTTGGTCGAAACGTCCTTAGGGCCTACCTTGGAGAGTCCTCGAAGAATGACCTCTTTTCCATTAGCTTTAAACTTCAATTCCAGAGTCTGATAGTTTGTTGTGTCCTCCTATGGTCAACTCCATTTGTTGAATTTGGCGATTTCATGGAATGGTGTAACCATCTGCGACTGTCACATTAAATCCTTCAAAATCTTCCTCCCTTAGACTCAATTTATCTACTAGCCCTTCATCGATGAAATTATGGGTGGCTCCACTATCGATTAATATTGTTAACCTCTGTCCATATAAGTCCCCTCTAATGTGGAGAGAACGATACTGAGGTGCTCTGGAAAGCATTGCAATAGTGCCTCCTACCTGTCCTACCAGTGCCTCTACATGCACCTCCTCAGTAAAGCTTGCAAATTCACCTTCCCCCTCTTCAGCATCATCATCAGAGGTTACCTCAATATAGTGGATTTGTCCTTTTCCCCTACACCTATGACCTCGTGCCCAACGTTCCTTGCACTGGTAGCACAATCCCTTTCTTCGTAGCTCGTTCCTAGATACATCCATCTCGTGAGATCGTGGTGGCGGGTTTGTCGGTTGAGGAGTAATCTTGTGGGGTGCCTTCTTTGGCTTTCCTAATGGCGCATTCTTGATCATAGCTTTATTCTTCGTGGCGGAGCCCTCAAGGTTCAAGGCCCTTCGAATAGCTTCTTCCAATGATGTCGGCTCTAAAGCTCTTACCAAGCCACGGTAAGATTCTGATAGCCCTTCAATGAAGAGGAACATGAGTCTCTTATCGGAAACATCGGGGACCATAACAGCTAGCCTTTGGAATTCTGAAACATAATCATCCACTGTACCAAGCTGCTTAACCCTTGTCAAATCTTGGAAGTACACCTCCGGATCTTTTCTACCAAATTGCTCCATAAGCTTATGTAGTGACAAGGTTAAACCCTTGCGTCACAATACCATGGTGCCACCATTCGTGTGCCACACCTTCCAAATGCAGGATGGCAAACTTGACAACTTTGTCTTCAGTCATAGGGCTAAGAGAGAAGTATGTATCTATCTTTTGCACTCATGCACGTGCAATAGCCTTCCCCAAGCCATCAAATGTAGGGCGTGAAAGCTTGCTGACTTTGTATTGAAGATCTTTATTGACTCGCTGCTAATGCTGTTTCCCATCACTTCCGAATCCTTTCCTAGCATTGTTGAACTGCTCAAAGGGGATCACTACTTGAGTGTCAACATCCAACTTCATGTAATCTTGCACAATACTACTAAAATCAGGCTGATTTTGTCCTTCTCCTTCATGTGGTGCCTCTATCCTTGGTAGGAAAATGGCTGAGAGGGTCTGAGAGTGGATCCATTTGATGTTTTTTTGTGATTCCCTCCTCCAGATCGCTCATAACTGCCTTCATCAACATTGTTAGGTCTTGATTTGTTGCTGGTTATAGCAGTAGTGAGGGCTTGCATCATTTGCAACTGCGCTTGGTTCTCTTGATCTTGCTTCTCTTGGAAGGATTTGATCTCATCATATTGGTCTGCCATCTTCTTCTTACCTTTGCCTCCTATTCCCTTGACACTGCTATGAGAAGACACCTCCAACCTCTTCCTCTCTCTTTCTATTGCCCTCAAATCTCTTTGACACAATTGCATATATTTTTAGATCGTCCATAGGCTGGCAGGAAAGGTGGCTTTGATACCATTGTAAGAGGCTAGGGATCAATTATGAACAAAAATATATTTCCTTGCACACAGTTCATACCAAAAAAAATGCTGAATTCCAGAAAGAACAGTATATGTATTTCTTGATTTAACATAGATAAGCACTAACTTTCAAATAATCGACAAATTACAGAATTCAAGAAGACCGCATAAGTTTTCCAATTGGTAATTGATTACATAGACGGGCAAATCTGGAATGACACCACTAATAGTCGATGGTGTCAGTTGAACTTGCTAGTATGAAGTCACGACAAGGAGGTCTCTTGATTGCCAAATCAGAGAGATGCATCGATATATCGGTTTGAACTGAGTCTTCAAGATGCACTGTGACGCTCTGTCCAGTGTGATATGCTCAAAATGATATTACGACCAAAACAATATCTCCTGTTATGTCCTTTGTCTGCGAATTTGCCCACACTTCCCTGGATTGTGCAAGGATCACCCACGGTACTGTCGCACAGGGAGATTGATTGTTATAGTTGCGCCCAAGAACGATGCTGCCGCTATGCTACGGGTGTGGCATTGACAGTCCCATGATGTATTGTCCTCGACCTGCGATTTGGAAGAGATCGTCTTCACATATGCAATCAAACTTTGGCGAAAATGAATTGGAAGGAAGGCACAAAACCACTGACAGGGTTTTCGTCCTACCGGGACATGACCAGCTACGCGTTCAAAACTCTATGCCTTCATTCGATGCCCCCAAACCAAAGCCAAAGATCATGCATAAATACTGAACTCTAAACACCCCCTCTGGAAGTCGGCCTCCAGAACGATTATTATTTAGGTGCCAAGCCAAATTTGGGTCGGCCAGATAAAATACAAATTTAAATGTTATTTTTTTAATAATTTAAATTTATTATTTAATATTGTATTTAAACATTTATTTATTATTAAATGCAGGAGTGTTAAAAACACCATTTTGCCGCCTTATTTGAAATGGGGCCTCATGAAGTAATGGGAACATGACATTGGAACTCTCCCAGTTCACCTAGAAACCTTCGGGAAACCCCGGAAATTGGCCAACACTCACATAACAGTATGGTGTAAAAATGGGGACATTACAAAGTACTAGAAAGATAACTTTGATATCCACAATGGGAGGACTTAGTGCATATTGCTTTTGGTTGCTTAGATTTTTGAGCTTCACAAGAATCATCAACAAATGTTGACTCAACATGACATGTATTCATCTGTCCCTCTGATACAAATTTTATATGTTCAGAATATTCTGGGACATAAGAGCCAACAAAACCTTTGTAACCAAGACCACATTTTCCCCTATTTGTTTTATGAGATTCCCAAACTCTCACAATGGGTTTCTGTTTTTGTGACTTTGGTTGGTGGTATTTTTGTGCCATAGGCTTATAACAGCAATTAAATTAATCATGATAGCAGTGCCAACAACAACTATAGCATAACAATAATAAATATATCATCATTCAGATTCATAGTTAATGATATAAGTTGTATAACAGTTAACACTAACAGTAATAATTTGGATGTTTTGGTTTCATTGTTTAAAAAAGTCTCAAACTTCAAAATGCTTGATATGGTATTAGAGTCAGTTATCATTGTCAGTTGCAAAAAGAGATTAAAGGTGCATTTGCCATGGTCTGGTACAGTGTGGTATTGTGTGAAAATTACAAACAAACAATTTCTTTTTGGAATATGGTTGGCATGTAGGTTTCTGCAGACATCATCCGACATCATTTTAACATTGCCATGTTATATTGCTGCTATTATACTGCTGTTCATTAACTTGTAGAAATTTGAATCTGTGTGTGTGTGTATACCGTCCCCCCGCCATTCCCAAAAAATGGCCCTTGGACTGCCCTCCCCAAAATCTGTCCCCTGCCATCACGCCATCCCTGTCCCAGAAACACCATGGAACATAGTTTAACTTCAATTGTTTTTCCAATGCATAATTTATGAAGCTCAATTTTCTACTTTATAAATGTATGCAGTCTGTTTTCTTACTTTAGTTATCTTATGTTAGATATTTTAACAAGGTAAATCTGTGGATCTACTAACTTGCAAAATTTCAGGTTGTGCTATATTTGTGAATATCAAAATAAAGGTAAGCCTCCCCTTATAAGAGAGGAGGAACTGAAGTTTTTCACACAGCCATGAGTACATTTGTTGTTTGACAAATTCTAGTGATGACAGATTGTCATTCTGATTAGTGTCTTAGAACTACACACAACATAACTTGAAAGATCACTATAGTTAGAGGCAGATTTATAATTTAGAAGGAAATTTCTCTATTGACAGGATGCATCCAAACTACAGAGTAAAGTAAATAATGTCAAAGTTTGAGTTGAAGCCTACAGCAATCAGCTGTCATTTGTTTTTCTAATACTTTATTTGGGCAAAGCTGGAATGGATTTGTTAGAAGTTTGTCT
The DNA here is from genome assembly GCA_007115665.2 of Sequoiadendron giganteum. Lineage (NCBI taxonomy): Eukaryota > Viridiplantae > Streptophyta > Pinopsida > Cupressales > Cupressaceae > Sequoiadendron > Sequoiadendron giganteum. The sequence goes on along the minus strand of CM021110.1, from coordinate 289,108,181 downwards.
GATGATTAATATGGTTCCTTGAGAAAATTGAGGGCTTACTACAACTATAAAGTTGGATGATTTAATTTATTTGGAAAGCTGTATATATTTTAGTTTTGTCTTCACCTTGAGAGTATTTCAGCGAGTCTATTTTCTTGTCAAATATGGATTTGTCATTCAGATGAAATATATGTTAAATGGGGAAAGGGAGGGGAGGAGGGTGGGATGATTGGAAACACATAATAGATTAATAGTATGTAATGCCATTTGACTGAAAAGAATATTCTCCTAAGAAAATCAAGCAGGTAAGATTTTCATGTACAACTATCAGGCCATGTAGTTTACATGAGGGCATGTTTGACAATGTATTTGCAATCACATGCCATTTGTGTCATGTCCCCAAAAATGGGCAACTAGGTAACAAAAGACATATTTTATTAACGATTTGATACCCTTATAATTACAATTGTCAAAGACAATATTGTAATTATTATATTATAGATATCATGATTCCCAAAACCATGACACCAAAATGCAGAGTATAGGAACATTAAATCAATATCAAAATATAAAGCTAACGAAATACAATTTAAATATCATTATAATTATCACTGATAATATTATAATAATCAAGTATAAGATATAAATATTAAATGTAATATTGTAATTACCGAGATTCAAATAATACATAAATAATAATATATATGGATATTATAATCATTATAATAAATAAAAAATAATAATATATATAGACAATTCAAATTAATGATGTAGCATTAGTTATTATAATCATCACGATCATAATATTTGACCATTTAAATGCCGATATAATAACGTCCATTTCATATTATAATTAAATATATGGAACAACTAATAATAATAATAAAGAAGCTAATATGAGAATAGGAATAGAGGTTTTAAAAAGAAACATTGAATAATACAGAAATACCCTTTGGCATATGGCCAGTAACGAGCTAACAAGAAACGCTACCGGAAAATACAACTTATAATAGGGGAAAAGACCCAATTGCCGCCCATGATCCAATACCCGTTCACTTCTTGTTCACCAGACCCCCCAATAACCGTTTACATTTTAGTCATTACATTGTTTTAATTATGCCAATAAAAATTTACAAATTATACCAATATATGTTCACTACTGAATGTGTAGTTGACAAAAAAAATTAATCCCACATTGAAAACTATTGAAAACACCTTTTTAACTATTGAAAACACTTTAAATTTTTGTGGGTTTTTATTGTTTGTCTAATGAACGGGTATTGGCGAAGTGGTAAAGATGTATGGGGCGAAGGTTTTAAAACACCCTTTTTGAACACCTTTCGCTTTACGGGTTCTACAAGGTGCATTTTAAATACCCAGAAGCCAAATTTTTCTTTTTAAGGTCCTAACTCGCTTATGAAGAAGCCCAAAATAAATAAATTGAAATTGGACCTATTTTGCACTCTGCACGAATGCGCAAAGTTAGCCCTGACGGCTACTGGTACGTTTCCCCTATATAATTATAAGTATCGGAAACAGGAAGAGGCAAGCGATCCATATGGTACGATTCAAATATTTGGCCGTCTCCAAAGCCGTCAATAGAAAAGGACTCTTTTTTCGACTAAAATTCTATCTCAGGTAATAGACGATTGATCTCTGAGCAATAAAACACCACACCTTGTAGATGACAATAACCAAAATTCCGCGCGCTAGAAATGACACAATCTTCTAGCTTGGCGTGAATCGATGTCACTTGGGTCTGTCAGATCTTGTAGCAAACCATCCATACTAATTAAGAATATGGAATACAATCATTTAGTATAATCACCATTCAATTATCCATATCCGTTTCACATAGATAAAAGAAACATTGGGAATCGAAAGAGTTATTGGACCCATGGTGTGGAGGGATTCATATAACATATATATGAACTCATGCTGTGGCGTCAACTATCAAGGCCACGCCAAAGTTTGGTTAATAATAATATGTGATCAGATAGAAGAAATATAACCACATTTTCAATAAATACATATATTATACAAACAATACTGTTAAGCATCACTCCATCAAACACTGTATTAGTCAAATATGACAAAACACCCTTAGTCATAGAGGACGCGTCTTGCCAAGAGACGCGATCTCTCGATGCCATAGAAATAGGGGACCCCAAGAGCAATCTTGGAGGATGGTGGTAACAAGAAGAAAACGAATAAAAGATATCATGGGAGAAATACAGATTCTGAACATTATCATTATTGTAGACTTCGTATATTAGGTTATATGGTTTCTTACTCGCAATAGAGGTTATCACTGCATTACGGGAGAGCAATTAAGTAATGCGGCACAATGCCTCAATATCATAGTTGCATCAAGCATTATATATGGATATTATGATTCATGGGGAGTGAAGAGAACGAGATAGAGAAATATCACGAGTATGTGGCAATCAGAAGAGAACCAGTGCCCTAGAGGTAAAGCCATTAAAAATATGAATACTTTGCATACAATTTATCACAAGAGAAGTATATTTCTACACACGAATGTTGTTAAGCATTAATCGATATCATTAAGGAGTCTAAACTAATCACCATTCATCACCAAGAAGCACACCCATCCGCCAAAGATACATCTTTCTAAACAGTTGCGATTTATCATAACATTAGAAGTAGATAACGCCCCGGGTCAATCAGGATCATCGTGGGAGAAAAACAAATAGGAGTAGAAGAACATAAGGGAGACAACAACTTAGGTAAGACTACTCACATAGTTTTAATGTTTAGTTATCTTCAATCTGACATAACCATGATGCATGAACCTTGTTGCCCAGCCGATCTGTGTACTATTAAATGTAACTATATACTCTATTCATGGAATGCACATATGCACTTCTGATGTGTTAGAACCATGCCTTCTTGATATCGAATCTGGAAATAGACTCATTATATTGGAAATTGGCATTGAACTTAGGCGAATTATGTAGTCCTTGACTGATTAGAGGCCAAAAGGTTTATCTTCTATAGAGATGGCTTTAATGATGATTAATTTGCATTTGTATTTGATTTCTGCTAATATTGAACTTACAGGCTATGATGAATTGCAAATGAACATAATGAACATGTAAACATGAACATTGCTTAGTTTAGTTTTGTATTCTGATATACCTTCATATTAGGATTCAAGGAATTGTTTGATCAGATTAAATACTCTTATTGCATAATATGTGTAAATACAAATGAAGTACTAATGATTGCATATTGATTGTTTGAATTGTGTTTGTAATCCGCCAGGAGAGCTGAGTCATAACTTAAGTGGTTCGTCTAGAAACCTCACCCAGGTTCCGCCCCACAGGCCCAAAGCAAGGGTTGGGCAGTTTGCCCCACAGGCCCATGGGTTGGGCAGTTTTGCCCCACAGGCCCATAACAAGGGTTGGGCAGTCTGCCCCATAGGCCCATTGCAAGGGTTGGGTCATGGAGGGGTGAGGGTCCCACCTTGGCATTTTGCCCCACAGGCCCGAGATATGGGTTGGGCATTGGAAGGTGGTAGACCGTAGGCCCTTAGGGATTCTCCTCTCCTGATGGGTTGAGTGACTCTTCTTATGTTTATCAATCTGTATTTATGATTATGTCTGATTTTGGATGTTTATATATTAATGCTAACAAGTATGTTGTTAATGTGATGAATACAGATTCCAATCTAGGGTTATTGTATTAAAGGACATTCTTTTGGAAAGAAGAAACCCTAAACCTAATCAACAAGCAAACTCTATGGCAGACAAACGGATTTTCGGGCAAGTCCGGGTGCTTGCCAATTTTTTTGTTGGTCAATATCTTTTCCTATTCATGTATCCTACAAGTTGATCCCCTAGAGTCAACTCCAACTGTTGAATCCTTTGGTTACTTGGAATAGTATACCCATCTGCCACTGTGACATTAAACCCTTCAAACCCTTGCGTCTTCAACCCTAACCTAGCCACCAACCCCTCATCAATGAAATTGTGGGTGGCCCCACTGTCAATCAAAACTGTCACCCTTTGTCCTTGCAAGACCCCTCTAATGTGAAAAGAGTGATATCTAGGTGCTCCTGAGAGTGCTGCAAGTGTGCCTCCTAGATGCTCTCCTCCTTGGTCCTCATGCTCCACCTCATCCACAACAATCTTTGGTTCTGCTTCTTCTGCCTCAGACTATTTGAGCAAGGTATTTCATTTTGTAGCAGAAAATCTTATGATTATTGTGTTATTTTAAATGCAAAACCCTATCAACATTCTCATGCCTCCTTTCCCCTAGCCGTTAGTTACATGCAGTTTTTATAACAATTTACAAAGTTAATGATATGCTGTCAGCAGTCCAACCTCGACGACTGTAATCGTTGATGGCTATAGTTGTTTGTTAGTTTCTTGCATCACCCGATTGAAGATTACTGTTCAAATATTGAAAATTATATCAGACCCTGATGATTTATGTGCTTGTTACAAAGATGAGAGTAACCTTCTATGAAGACCGTTTAAATTTGAAGTTTTACTAACTATATATAAGAACTGCATACTTCTAGGTTGCTATTAAGTGTGCAAAGTGTTTCATTCATTGTCAAATTTCAACTCTTTAGAGAAATTTTTAAGGTTGTTTTGATATTGTTGCAATGTTTTTCTTTTCCAGAAACTACAGAAGGATGAAGAAGATGGGGATGATTTAGTTGATGCTGCTTTGGAGTCATTGTTTAGCCAATTGGAGAAGGATCTTGAAAAAGGTACATTATCTGATGATGAGGAGATTACTGAGGAGGAAATGGCTAAATTTGAAGAAGAATTAAGGGGACTATCGAATGTAGAGGTCGGTGATGAGAAAGCACTGCTTGACTATGCATCATTGGAATTAGAGGACTTTCAACTGCAGAAATTGGCTGCAGCAATGGATGTGGGTCGCCGTAAAGTGAGTGTAAGTGTGCAGCCATCATTTGTGCCCATCTATCTTTATCTCTCTTGCTTTGCTTGGTACTGGATTTAATTATATATAATTCTTGTTGCTTTTTCCAGATTAAAAAGCTTACAGCAGAAGTAGGCCTCGAACGAGGAATGGTCCTTGAATTATTGCGCAATCCTCCTCCTCAGTTGGTTTTATTTCAAGATAGGGAGGATATAACAAAATCAATTGAAGGTACTGATGCTGTTTTATCTACCAAATATAATGCAGAGTCACCTGAATTTGAAAGCAAACCTTCAAACTCGATATTGCCATCTCTGGCTGATGAGGTGCAAAGGAATGAATCCGAGTCACCAATAAATGTGAACCAGAGGGTCGGAAATGCAAAGAAGAGGCTAAAAAAAGTGCAAGTTGCAACACTGGAGAAAGTATACCAGCGTACAAGGCGCCCAACTGTGAGCATTTCCTTTTGTCTTAAGAAACTATCAAATTTTTCAAACTTCATGTCTGAACTTCCTTTGCATTGCTCTAAAGCATACATAATACATGTAGGAAAATGTAACCATGAAGTAAAGGTATTGGAATCTGCTATATATTTTTGTTAGCAAGACGGCAATATGTCAGCCATATTACTTTACATTAAAACAAGGGTAATATTTGTTTTATCTCAGTATGACATTTGAAGAGTCTGCTTGTGTAGATGGATATATCCATGAGGGGTGCAACTTTTCAGCTACTGAAACTTAAGTGTCTTTGATAGGGGAAGTTAAATTAATTGACAAGCAAGGAAAGACAAAGCAACATATTTTGCTAATTGGTTAATTGTCTAGGTGCAAAAGAAGATTGATGTGGAAGTTGAAAGGGATTCTCTCATTCATAGTCATTGAGGAAAAGATTCTTAAGATGTCTATCGTGAATGATTTTAGTAATGGGCAAGATGAAATTGTTATAGCATGTTTGTCTGGTGGATGAGAAAGTTGAACAGGATCCTCTTTTCCAGATTTACTTAGGAGAAGAGTACCAGGTGGTTTCACTCTCCACATCAAAAGGAAAACCCAATTTATCGAAGTGCTTGAGATAGCACATGTTGACTTTGCAGTAGAAAACAACTGCCAATTTATTTGAATCAAAACAGGTTCCATGAATGGAAATATAAATATTTGTGATTAGTTAAAATTCTCAGCAAACAAGATAGTTCTTCCTGGATCTATTTGAAAAATAATTATTTGAGTTTGGCTCTTGATAGGGCAAGACTCATCTCTGCAGAGTGAGTGTATCTATCTCAAGGATATGAGTAAGGGAGAGCTTGAATTGAAAGGGCAGGGCTTAGAATCTATTGGAGAGTACCATCAGGCCTTGAGTTTTTCTTTGCAAAAATTGAGTGGGTTACTGTCATTCATCAAGTGAAATGTTGAAGCACATAAGTTTGTGGTTTCTCTGGAAGACCTAAAGTAACAAATCCCTGAGTTAATTCTAGACCAGGGTTTGACAAGAAGGCAGGATCTGGGGGCCCTTGAAAAATGTACAAGCTTGGCTCAATATGGGCAGCTAAAAAATAAGCGTTTTGTTTTGGATTTCTTTTTCATTGGTGTAGGCTGCGAGTTTGTTTTAAAAGCACTTCCTCTTGCAAAGGAAAAGAAAAAAATGCATGTAGTTAAAATAATGAAGTCTCCTTAGGGTAAGATTTGGTACTTAGAGGATTGTCTGAATGTGTTGATAAAGCAACCGTAGCTGCTACAACTTTCACAATCCTTATAAAACTACCAAATTGTGTAACAGCCTGGGTTTTTGTGCTAAAGAAAAGAGGAATGACTTATAAGAAACCAATTATTATATAACTAATGTGGCATTTAATCTCTTAAAGGAGCGTTTTTGTTAAAGGTGGGCATATAATGGATAATACCAAGCAGTCCAAAAGATCACTCATTAAAGCATCGAAAAATGGCCAGGAACAGTTTAACAAAATACTTTTGGCAGCATTTGGTTTCAAACAACTGCCATATGGGAAACATCCCATGCAATTACCCGAACAACCTATTAACAAAAGAATTAACACACAAAAGATCTGTTGGAAACCAACTGCTGCTAAAAGTATTTTCATGCCCATCCCTGTAACTTATACACCCAAGGAAATTAGATGCATTACTGAGGGCGCAAATTACTCAGATAGAGACTGAGAAGAGTTGTGACATGATCCACAAAATCAGGGCCAAATGCCCATTGTTACTCATCAGTGCTATGACAACTGACATCTATCACCCGGAATATACGAACGGAAAAAGATGCCTTGAAATGGAAGATGCAGTTACTATCTTTACTATAGAAAAACCTGTGGATTCAGTGCGGGTACATTCTGGGTTCTGCATTTGCAGCCAGAATCACCCAGGAATGTCCATGGATGTACCCAGATGAATCTGCTTTTCAAATGTAGAACCCGGAACATACCCACAGCAAATCAAACCTCCTACCCATATCCAGAGTAAATTGAACTGGAATCCAAGAATTTACCCTGGTGAATTTGGGCTGCAAATGCACAACCCAGAATGTACATACAGTGAACTGAACTCCATACCCATATCTGGAGCGAATTGAACTGGAATCCAGGACTGCAGGGGAGGGAACTGGTGACCTAGGTAAACACTTCATGCTTTGAATCATCAAGTTTAATGCAGTCATATAGGTGCTATGTTTCTGCAACATATATACTATTTGATTCTGCATAATAATTGCTCTTATGAATTGCAATTGTTGAACTACTGTGCATATATCAATCGTTACTGCTGTTTAGTTTTACTGTTTAAGCCTTGAATGCATTAATGTTGGTGAACCTTATGCTGCACAACTGAGATTAGTAAATGTTAGTACATGTAGTGGGGGCGTTAGTAGATTAGATTGAGAAGACACTGGTTAGAGGTGATAAAAGGGTTAGATGGTAAATGTATGTAGATGAGTCCCTTGTGGAGAAAGAATCACCAGCAAGATATTGACACCAATTGAATACCGATTTGCCCACTTGAAGTAGATTTGATTTCTACAAAGTTAAGGAAACTATTTGTAGAAGCTCATAATTCGTTTGCAGGGTATAGACAGTGGCTGCCATACAGGATTCAGAGCCAATTATCTATACCAGACGAAGAAAAAGAGGCATAGAACAAGGTTGAATAGAAGGTCAAAGTTCAGAAGGTAAATATGGAACAAAAACGCTTTTTTGGTTCTGAACTGTCAAGATTCAGTTGTTGGAAAGCAACAAACCCACTCATTCATCTTCTAGATTAGGAAAACTTCTAGATATTAAATTGGGTGACAGAGGATGTTTAATGCTCTATCTGATAAAATAAATACTAAGTTGCTGGTTCTGGTGCTGGTTCAGGTTCAGGTTCGGGTTCGGGGTTTCGGTTCGCAGGTTTGGCTAAAGATATTTTGGGGATTTGGGTTCATTTGTACTATATATATATACATAGATATGCAGCTTAGAAGCATGAATTAGGATTTAGAATATCACAGCATCATTTAAACAATAAAACTGCCATAAACTTGAATGTCATTTAAAATATCCATTGGAGTAAAGCATCTACTTTAATATATTAGATTAAGATAATCCTTGAAGGGGTCTTGAGACCAAGATACAGATAGAATATCTTGAAGCAAAAAGAGAGCAAAAGAACTACATGTCTTAACAGTAATCACAGAAAAGATGCTTCAGCAATGAGCATCAAAGACATGGAGGATTTGCCTATAGAGGTCACTGTTTGAAAAATATATGCATATAGCTCAGAATGAACCCAAATCCATCATAGTATAAACAAGAACTCAACCTCCAAATCCATCACTGTTGCCTCCTCCACTTTCTATATAGAAAAATTCCAACCTCTCCACTCAGGACTAGTCTTAAGTACCATACCTTTCATCATGGAAAGAGGCTTCGAGTTCAAAGAGTCGTTAATATGACCACATCACATATGGGTTGAGTGGCGATTGAGGATTCATACAATGCTACCACTGCAATCCATCACTGTTGATTTCATTTACTACATTATTACATGCTGTGCTCGCTTGTGGTGGTTGGATTGGATCCTCCTCCATCAAAGTCACATTATCATCATCCGTTATCATGTGGTCCTCTCTTAGTGACATTATCATAGCTTGACTTCAGATCTAATGACAACTCCTGCACACATGTGGGAAAGTGTGAACCCATAGAGGAACCAAACTAGAACTTGGATCTGGTGCAAACCAAACCCGGATCTAGCCTTGCAGGAGGTGAACTCAATAACATAGAATAAATACATGAATTAATAATAGAGATGACAATCCATACTAGATACATGAATAAAATATGTTTTTATTTGCACATGAAATTATTATAGTAGAAGACCAAAGATGGTTACCCAAGGATCAAAGTCGATCTGACTAGATCATACTGATTTCTTTGACGATACACAATTTATTTAAAAGATCCAACTGTTGCCAAGAGGAACACAACTGTAATCCAACCGATGCTTATAACTACCCAAAGCCGACAACCAATTAATACAAACAATCAATACATAGTTGGATAACCAATATTGTCGAAACATAATAATAGACATTTGTAATGTCCCCTTTTTGGATAACCCTAAATCTTGCCCTAAAATCACAAGTATAATGTAGTTAGGGTTATACCTTACCAATTAAATGCCTTAAGCAAGATAAATCTTGGTTTAGGTTTTGCAATCATGTTAGATAATATTGGAATATAATTCATATGATCAAACATATATAATAAATGTCTTATCTATTTAAACCATGCAAATACATAACTATTTCAAATGATATAGACCACACAATATCCATAATGTACATTGGAAGTTGGATCATAATTGGACTTGGGTGAGGAACATGATAAGTCCACTTGAAGCTATCCATACCAAGCCCAAGAGCAGATATACCATCCCTCTTGGCCCTCAAGTGGCAGACACACAGTCATCCAACACGGGGTGGCATACTTGGTGGATAAACTTGTATCTGCATTCCCTACTCTTGCTGCCTTATCCATCCCTCTTACGATCAACAACCAATCCATGTAGAGATTGGGGAGAAACTACAATAGGAGGCCCGTAGATTCACCTTTCTAAGCCCAAGGGAAGATACTCACCCCCTTGGCCCCAAGTGGCTAGCTTGGAGTGGCATACTTAGAAAGAAATCTAGTATTTGCTCACCCTACTAGAATTTCCCCCATTCCCCTCATGGTTGCATTGATGAGAATTGCAAACATTAAATATATTTAGATTTATAGAGATTATATAATAATAAATATATCACAATAACCATGATAGAACATACCACAATATTTATTAAAACATAAGATTGATATATTCACATCAGCAGATGTAATAATTAATTCTGATCTGCTTTTGCTGTTTGATCTTTTTTACTAGTCTGCAGATATAGGCTGCTTGAATGTAAATGTCCGTCTGAAGATGATTCGGTTTGTTTAATATGCAAAAGATATTGCTTAAAGAGAAACAAATAGATTAAATCAAACAAATAATTACTAATAAGGATTAATAATTGCTGAAAGCATCATTATTGCATAATCGTATACTATCATATATATATATATATATATATACTAAACTTACTTCCCTTATTATTGATTTATTATTTGTCTTCATACATCTTGAACTATCTTCTTCTTCACACATACTTCTTGATATCTGCTCCATATTCCAAATGATATTCCTTTCTTTCAATCTGTTGTCGTATGCAAATGATTTCATTTTCCTTATATATCTCTGTAATGTCCCCTTTTTCTCGAGCATCAAAGTTGGGGGATTAGCCTATTTTCCTGACCCTCGTAGGCTAATAGTTTTGGATAGAGGGTTTTTTTGGACGGGCACTTGGTCGTCAAATCTTAGTGTTGATCTCTGGAATATGGTGGCGGGGTGAATTGTGGCGTTTGGCATGATACTGGTGCTTAATTTAATGATATTCACCTTTTATTTCACCATCCTCGGCCTAGGGACCATGTGTTTTAATATGAAGGGGTCACTTTCTATTTTTAAGTTACTATTCATTACTAAAGTGACAAATGTTATAACTTAAGTGAATAGTGTTCACTTTAATGAATAGTGTTTTCTTTGTAAATTTATAAAAGGCAAGAGAGAAAATTTGAATTTCTTCATTAGATGATCATTTTGGCTTGAAGAAAACTTGGGAGTGAAGCTTGGAGGAAAAAGGAGGCTAGGATTTCCTTATTTCTTGTAGTGGGTGAGCCTGGTGGGGCTTTGTTCTTCGTTCTTGAGCTGCTTGAGGGTGTGAAACACCAGCTTAAAGTTGCTGATCAGATTTTGGTTGCTTCAGTTGGAGACCTGTGTTGCTGTTGCAGGTTATTTCGAGCTAGTTTTGATGGAGTTTTGAGCGGCCATAGTCTGTATTGATGTTTATACAAGAGCTGTTCGCTTTTGAGAAGTTTTGGAGCTGTTTTTTGTAAGCTACAGCCAGCTGCATTTTATTGAGGGTTTCAACCAGCCAAAGGAAAAAATATGCCTTTTCTTAGAGGCTGCAATCACACCCAAAAGGGGCGCCCTTGTCCTAGAAGGCTTTCCAATCCGGATTTGGTTGGGAGAAGTTCATTATTTGAAGGTTGTGTGCATTTCTTTGGGCACGGGTATTGTAGCAAGTCACTATTCACAGTGATGTTTGGCTGTAAGTTAAAATGCAATATAAGATGTTAGCTTGAAATCTGATGTAAGTTATATGTTGAATGCATCTTATTATGTAATGAAGAAAACCTATTTGGCCACTAAATTGAGCATTGTATTCAAAGTTGTTTCAGTAGTTAGTTTATTTGAAGTTTCTATTGTATGTGTATGCTCTTTAGTACCATTTTAGCATTATTTAGCCAACAAACTCAAAGCACAAAAAGGAAAACACAAACTTAATCAAAATTAGACCTACGAAACACTATTGAAAACAGATTAGCAGAGTGTCGGTACACTACAATGGTATCAGAGCGATTTCCTGCCAACCTGTTGGGTGAGTTTCAGCTGCAAAAGTTTTAGTTGTGCTTCATGGCTATACATGGAAAACAATGGAATGCCATATTAAAGCAGTTGGATACCATAGCGAAGGAGTCAAGTCAGATTTCGAAAAGGATTAATAAAATGCTTTCAGACCCAAATTCAGAGCAGTACATATTATCCTTCTTCAGGTCTAGATCACAAAACAAAAAGGAGGAGAGAGAAGAGGCATCTATAGGAAAAACTTGTAGAAATCTCTACAATGAATTTGCAGCAGTTAGTGATCAGCCTACTGGTGATCCTAAGGATCTCTACAATGAATTTGCAGCAGTTAGTGATCAGCCTACTGATGATCCTAAGGAGAGTACAAAACAGATTTGCCAAGAGGAAGATTTGGGTCACATGACACTTCATGATGGCGTCAAGGTTGAAGAAAAACAAAAGTGGGTCGAAGTTGAATCAGTTACATTAGAGCAGCAACAAGGTCAGATTTCTTGTGATACCTCATTATTTGAGTCTAGCATTACTTCAACCTATCATGACAAGGAATCGGATTGTGGTTCGGTGGACGATATTCACACAGTTGAAAGTCCATTGAAGGCCCGAGATATTGAGGAGAATGTGAAAATTGATCTTCTACTTAGTGGAGCAGCCACTAGTGTTGTGACTACACCATTTAGTAGACATGAAGATATCAAGCATATGAGGGATGGTTTTGTATATTTTGGTAGCGAAGAGGTAAAGAGGTCCGAAAAGTTGAACGGAGGATGGTTGCAAAAAGCCAAGGAGGCTAGATTAGTTGCTGCCAATGCGAGACAACACCTTCAGAAGGTAAAAGATAAAGTCAATCTCATTGACATAGCAAGACAAAAGGGAATAGATAACCTTAGAGGACTCCTTATGCAGAGAAGGGATGCACCTTGTTCTAATGACAGTGATGAGGTTGGTAAGCCTAGGCAATCAAAGAACTTGGTGAAGATTCCAGACATGGGTAAACAAGAACAGTTAGAGGCTTCATCATATGGTGCAGAGGTTGTTCGTAGTTTGGAGACTAAGTTGAAAGTAAAGGAGGATGGGATTATTGCGGCATTATCTCATCATGACAGGATGAACAAATTAATTGAGGATCATCTTTGGGTAGTCCAGTTAAAGAGAAGACAAGAAAGGACTAGAGCTGGATCTTCTCATGATGCTTTGCAAATTGTCAAAGAAGGTATGGAAATAATGAAGACGAATTATTTGAACCTTCTTTCAGACAGAGACACCCTACTTAGCCTTGTTGGGATCTATTCGGATTCCTTGATGAGGGAAGAAGAGGAAGCTGATAAGCTCTCTCGAGAGCTTGAGGACGTTAAGGGTTCTTTGGTGAGCACTCAATTAGCACAGTCAGGAGAGTTTCACCTCAATTGCAGCATGAGGTATGCTCATCAACTTATTTTCATACCACATACACAGGATTTGACGATGACTTTGATGGCACAAAGAGGTGGGTGGAATAAGGAGTGCTCTAGTCAGGTCTGGTATGACTTGTCTCCGACTTCAAATGACGATTCTAGGTTTAGCAGGTCCTCTACTTTATTCTCCCATGTTGATTATCATTCGATTCAAGACTTGGAGACTTGCTGCAATTTGGAAAAAGGGTATATCCGAGTGGCGCCGTTGAAGTTAGATGGTGTCGAGGTTGATAGATTTTTAGTTTATCCGTGCGACTCAAGTATGATACCTGAGGTGTATCAGCAAAGTGTTTGGAATTGGCATGGTTTACTGAGTTGGGATCCAGGTGGAGGTAGAGTTAGCACTGCCGTTTGGAGGGTTCCCAGTGTATTGCTTCACCACTTCTGGTATGGTGGAGTTAGCATCAGTGTTGAGAGCATATTGAATGATACCCAGCGGAAACTCACGCTTTCACAACGAAGATTAGCTTGTAGCTTGCAACAGCCTGAAGCTACGGTGGCTACATATGTGCAAGATGCTACTATTGAGTTGTTATATGAAAGTACTCAGGAATTGGGTACTAATGGTGCAGTATTTGGCGTGGATTCGTGTCATGGTGAGTCCGACTTTCTAGATCAAGCCTTAGAGAACAAGTTTGATGATTCATGCGTTGACATAGAATCTCAGGATCGTGAGTTGGATGGTGATGTAGTTAAATCGGAGGTGGAAGTGTGTAAAGATACTGTCATATCAGCAGCTTCTACCTTATCAGTTGAGCCGTCCTTTGAGGTACATAGCAGTAGTACCTTAGTTGCTGATGTGTGCACTGATGATAGCACACATGATGTTGTTGATCATAAGGTGAGCGATGAGGATACAGCCTCTTACTATAGTGTGGAATTGGGTGGAAATGATGAGTCACAGGGGTATCATCATCTGGCGAGATAGTTGAAGGTTAGTGATGATATTATTGTTATAGCTTTGGAGCATCTTGATGTTGCTCGACAGATGTTGGCAACCTTTGGTTGGAGTACTCCTATGTCAAATGAGTACAGTGTTAGTAGTCCTTCCCTCGCAAAGTTCCATACACTTCGAGAGGCAGTTGGAATTATGAAACAGAATTACCTACAGCTACTTGCGGATAGAGATTTCCTTCTCGGGTGGGGTTGCATCTGTCATAAGGCATTGAAGGGGAAAGAAGAGGAGGTTGATGAGCTCACTTATGAGCTAGAGACGACTATGGATTCTTTGAAGAGCACTCAATTGGTCCTTCAAGAGTCATAGTCATTGGACGCGGAGCTTACCATGGTATCAAGTTTGGTATAGTCTTCACCCTCTTCCGATATAGTTCAGGTTTCCATGGCAGCAGTGGGTGATGAACATATGTCCATGGATTGTGGTTGTGAGCATATTGAGGATGTGGTTACTACATCCATCACGGTTTCGAGTGCAGTTGATACAAATGGGATGAGTGCATTGGTTGAGAATTGTAGAGAGCCATGTGTTGCACCAGGTTCTCTTGAGTTTAGTACCATGACAGGTGATGCAAAACAAATCATCGATAGCTCTTGTGACATGGCAGTTGACTCACCAGGAAGTTGTGTCAACTCACGACACTACTTTGTCCACTTCACAGGAGATATGCAGAGCAACATCTAGTTGGGAGATTGGTTCTTACGTCGATTTGTTTCCCTCCCGTGGAAGCAAATCTGTCATTTCATTCCATACAGTTGATTATGATTGGCAGCTTGATGAGCCAATTCTGGAGTACAATTCAATGTATTGTTCCAAGGACTCAGCGTTGGATGATTCAGATCCGCACAGAGTGATTGCGCAGTTTGTGGATAATCCCTTATCTGAGTTTGATAGTGGTTCAATCTATGATAATCCACTCTTCGAGCTGGAAGTCAATCATACTCCTAATACTAGTTTGGGGTTGAGCAATAATTGCAGTGTTTGGGATAGTCCTAGTGTATCGGGATTCCAAACAGGGCTCACAAAGGAGTTTAATAGTGTGTACCAGGTGAGGAATGCTTACAGTTTGGACTTTGTACATGACTCGTATTCGATGCACAATCCTTGTGCGCGGGGTGTTTTCCTTGGTGCAGTTAAGGGGAGTGACTCCTTACTGTGTCTAGAGTTACCATCTTCAGAAGATGGGACTAGAGGCTGCAAGTACTTGACTCAGTTGTTTGCAGGGCATTACTTGTAGGGACAACAGTCAATTATCCATCGTGTTGATATGTATCTAATAAGGTTTGCTACTTTAATACCACAGGGATTTCATACGGATACATGGTTACAGGGTGATTACAGTGTTAGCAGATATGATGGTTTGACTGATTGTCACTTCCATGGGTATTTTGGAGAGACTGTAGAGAGATGTGTTGTGGATGTTTCCAAATATTTTCGTCTCTTCATGACAAATGGATGTGAGTTTAGGTTGTATAGAGATCTAGATGGTGACAGGATTGGGACTGCAGTTGGATGGGTTCCATAGGTTGCTTCGCCAATTGTCAGCATGTTGAAGTTGTGATCAGATTTGCGCGGAGGAATTCAGAGGTTATTAGACATGGCAGACTTTCGTTCCGGTGTTGGGATCCAGGGATATTTGGCGCAACTGCATTTATGTTGGTGATTCCAGAGTTAGTCAGTGATGCATGGGACATTTCACAGTTCTTCTTTTCAACCTTCCGAGGAGTGAGGTTTCTTTACAGTAGAGATTGCTTGGGGACAAGCAATTTCAGAGAGGGCGGACTGTAATGTCCCCTTTTTCTCGAGCATCAAAGTTGGGGGATTAGCCTATTTTCCTGACCCTCATAGGCTAATAGTTCTGGATAGAGGGTTTTTTTGGACGGGCACTTGGTCGTCAAATCTCAGTGTTGATCTCTGGAGTATGGTGGCGGGGTGAATTGTGGCGTTTGGCATGATACTGGTGCTTAATTTAATGATATTCACCTTTTATTTCACCATCCTTGGCCTAGGGACCATGTGTTTTAATATGAAGGGGTCACTTTTTATTTTTAAGTTACTATTCATTACTAAAGTGAAAAATGTTATAACTTGAGTGAATAGTGTTCACCTTAATGAATAGTGTTTCCTTTGTAAATTTATAAAAGGCAAGAGAGAAAATTCGAATTTCTTCATTAGATGATCATTTTGGCTTGAAGAAAACTTGGGAGTGAAGCTTGGAGGAAAAGGGAGGCTAGGGTTTCCTTATTTCTTGCAGTGGGCGAGTCTGGTGGGACTCTGTTCTTCGTTTTTGAGTTGCATGAGGGTGTGAAACACCAGCTTAAAGTTTCTGATCAGATTTTGGTTGCTTCAGTTGGAGACTTGTATTGCTGTTGCAGGTTATTTTGAGCTAGTTTTGATGGAGTTTTGAGCGGCCATAGTCTGTATTGATGTTTATACAAGAGCTGTTCGCTTTTGAGAAGTTTTGGAGCTTTTTTTTGTAAGCTACAGCCAGCTGCATTTTATTGAGGGTTTCAACCAGCCAAAGGAAAAAATACGCCCTTTTTTAGAGGCTGCAATCACACCCAAAAGGGACGCCCTTGTCCCAGAAGGCTTCCCAATCCGGATTTGGCTGGGAGAAGTTCGTTATTTGAAGGTTGTGTGCATTTCTTTGGGCGCGGGTACTGTAGCAAGTCACTATTCACAGTGATGTTTGGCTATAAGTTAAAATGCAATATAAGATGTTGTTAGCTTGAAATCTGATGTATGTTATATGTTGAATGCATCTTATCATGTAATGAAGAAAATCTATTTGGCCACTAAATTGAGCATTGTATTCAAAGTTGTTTCAGTAGTTAGTTTATTTGAAGTTTCTATTGTATGCATATGCTCTTTAGTACCATTTTAGCATCATTTAGCCAACAAACTCAAAGCACAAAAAGGCAAACACAAACTTAAACAAAATCAGACCTACGAAACACTAGTGAAAACAGATCAGCAGAGTGTCGGTACACTACAATCTCCATGTCTAAGTGAAATGATGCATCTCTTAGAAAGGAGATAACCTCTTGGAAAGGCATGACCCTTTGTTTACCTTGATCGTTGCATTCACATTGACTAATCTATGTTCTCTTTTTTTTTTTTTAATTTATTAATTGCTGCCTTCTTTTCACTAAATTTAATTGCTGTTTTCCCCTTCACTTATGTAATTGCTACTTTTTCATTCACAAATAGTAATTGCTGCTTGTTAATATGTTCTATCCCCTCCTTTTTGGGTGCTAATATGGGTCGATAATGAGGGAGATTGAAGTTGGCCTCCTTGAATATTAATTTAATTCCTATTGCAAATACAGTCGGCTATCAATAATGGGATTTAGGGATGTCTTCATGAGTTGGCCTTGGCAGTAATAAATACTTTATTTCCTATCTTTCCATGTGAGTGCTAACATGAGGGGGTGCTAGCATGTCGGGTTTGAGTCGGCTTATTTTTTTGTGGGAGATATATTCCCATGTTGGGGGCATGACAACATTGTACACCGACTACAGAGGATAAAATCAAAATTGACTTTTTTCTCAAATATATTTGAGTGCCTAGCAATAAAATGATATTATGATTACCAACCAATGGATGATAGGAAGAAAGGTGGGAAACATTAAAATCATAAGTTTTAAAGGAGTTTCCAAACCAACACTTAAGCAAAAAAATCATCAATGAATTATAGAAAGAACCCCGGTAATCAATTATGATCATCATCAAAGAATGTTAGGCTTCACACAACCATTATCCAAACTGCATGGAGATGAATTCGAGAAACAATATTTTGCAACAGGATTAATAGAAAGATTTATACAAACAAGCATAAGGATCAATGTATCAAATTTTGATAAGAGAAATGGACAACACAGGTTGAGCTATTTAACTTCTAAGTTGCCGGTTCAGGTACGGATTTAGATGCGGGTTTAGGTTCGGGTTTGCCGGTTTGACAATTTTTTTTTTCCTAGGGTACATGTACGGGTACAGCCGTACGATATATATATGCTATATATATTATTGTTAAATTATAAATTTATAAACATAATGATAATGCCATAGACTCATAAGCATGCTCAAAATTATAATCATATGGTCATAATGCCATAATGCCATAGAATATTGAAACAATGAAATACGCCACACGGTAATACCTCATATAATCTGTAATCATATTCATAATTTGCAAAAATGTAAATAGTAAATTAGTAAATTAGTAAATAGTAAATACTCAAGTCTTAAAATATCATTACACATTGAAAATTTAAATTACAATCAAGACAATATTTAATTAAGTATTATTATTCTTAAAATTTGTCTTCATCAAATTTGTCTTCCTCAATTGGTTCAATTTCATTTGAACCACTATCAATTGGATTGCCACTCCCACTAGGTGCATTAGTTTTCAAATTCAAAGGTGATTGTTCTTTTGAGTTTGCAAAATGAGCCTCATTTGGTCGGCCAAGTCAATATAAGGCAATCTGGGCACTTTTTAGGGTTTTATTTTTTGTTTTTAAGTTGAGTTTTTGCCTTTTTCTAGGCTGGATGACGTGGGTCCACCCAGGTTCTTCTGGGTTCTCCCCGGGTTCGACCAGGGTTTTCCATTTTCCACTCGGGTTCTTTGTGGGTCCTTCTGTAAAGAACCTGAGTGGAAAATGGAGAACCCAGGCGAACCCAGAGAAGAACCAAACTTGAACCAAAACTCACAAGTATTTTGGCCGGTTCGGGGGGCTAAAATGAAGAACCCGGTAACAGAGTTTAACTTGAATCACCTAAAATTGACATATCTGTTTTGAATTCTGAAATGATGGTAATTAATGAAATGTATTTTTTTCAGTGTACTTTATGCATTATATATATATATTGACATCATTTTTTTGTAAAATAACTTTATTATTTACTAGCTGAAAAAAGCTCAGAAAGTGACTAGAGGGGGTGTGAACTTATTTATTCCATTTCTTTTTCCCCCCATATTGTGGATTTGCAATTTTAGTGCATGGTCTGTAAAATCTCAAAACCTATGCTCATAGAAATTTCAAATTACCAAACCAAGAATTTGTATTGTGCCACTTAAATAATAATTAAATGATGGACATTGGAACAAAATTATTATCCTGTGCTACTCAGAAAATAACATGCTGCAATAATACATTATTTTAGCTGGGAAAACCCCAAGGTGGGTGAAAGCCTCAGTAGAGGCAACTACTCTTCTGCCTTGGTATATTACTCATAAAATGGATGATACAAAAAACAAGTGCTCTCCATCAAATTTGGATGGGGAAGTACTACACATGATTGTTCCACCATTAATGCTGAATAGAGAAGGTACAAGACATGATTGTCCCACCATTATTGTTGAATGGAGAAGGTATAGCACATGATTGTTCTCTCATCTTTTGTCATGTCCCCTACCTAGCTAGGTCGGCCAACTAAAATATAAATAAAGTAAATTTGAAATTTGATTTTGTTTTGCACCAATTTTGGGCCCTAGCGCCCTTACCCTGGCTCATATATATTTACAATTTTGTCTTTGTAGTTGAGCACCAGTAGGGAAGTTTGATGGTAAATTTGGGAGATTTTCCAAATAGGAGAGCTCGGTCGAAACCCTCAGCCATCCTGCAAGGTTAGGACACAAATCCTAACCCTGCTCCATCAATTTTCCTATCACTATTTCGCATTTTAATCTTTCCTTCAGGGGTTAACAAAGGCTAGCATTGTTCAAAGGCATCCGCCATTTAAGGAGTCTGCACCTGGGTGATTCTGGATGCTGGTTCTCACATCCCAATCATTTTTCAAGCCATCTGAGCACTACATGTAGCAAGAGCTGAAGGTTTTGTAACCACAGGGATAGCTGGGCGATGTATCAAGTTGTAGATTTCTGCTGTTCAAAACCCTAGTGTGGCAGCTAACAGCAACAGAAGTTATAGGCCCCAACATTCAGCTTCAAGGGGAACTCCGTGGAAGGCACAAGGATCGCCGTCTTGCCAAGACCTGAGGAATTCCACCCCTTCACAAGTACCGAATACTTACAGCAACGAGTGTAAGGGAATTCCTGACCTCTGAACAAGTGTTGAACACCTACAGCAGCACCTACAAGGTGACCCAGACATTAGTTGCAAGCATGGTCAGGTTAGAGACCTACGTGAAACAGATCCAATCTGATCAGAGGGTGTAATATCTTCTATCATTGTTGTCAGCAGCATTATTTTCTGGTTTATTCCCATTCAAATACTAAAGTTATGTTGAACAGCTGCTACATTATGGTGCGAACAGAATGTGTATTACTTGATGGTTGTTTTCTGTGATATTTTGAAGTAACCAGTAGCTAGTTTCCTTTATGTTCTATCAGTATGGTGTGCAGATCGGTTCTGTGATTTGTATTGTGAGATTCACATTTAAATTCCTTGACAAATCTGATAAACATATTAACTGTCAAAAACCTAGATTCATGTTATTAATGGTTTATAAACCCCCTAGGGGTTATTTCAGTAGTATCAGAGCCAAGATTCTACCAGCCTGTGGGTCTGATTTTGTGAATACAGTTATTCAATATCTACAAGGGAGCTTAGGAGAGAGGAAATGGAGTGGCGAGCTAAATTCTTAAACAAGGAAGAAGACATAGATCCTATTCAAAAGCTATTGTTAAAAATACAAAAGGATCAAGAAAGGTACCCGTTTGAAGCCACCTAAATCTTTGACCAATATCAAGGAATGTCTGATAAAATCAAATCTGTACTTACTTTTGATGATTATTTGAGATGTCTTGAATGTAGAAATCCAGATAAAAGGGGACTCTATGACTACATAAGATGAAAGAGAAAAGAAGAGGAAGATGCAAGAGTTTCTGAGAAGGAGATTAATGAGCATGAATCCAATAACCTAGAAGAACAGAAAAAAAAAGAGCAAACTAAGGTTAAAAAAGCATTGCTTATTGAACATGAAGAAGCCAAGATAGAGACAAAAGTTCTGATCTATGAACTACCTATCGATCTACCAAAAGGAGAGTTGTTGCAACAAGTAATAAATTTTCAAAGTCATCATGTTAAGGAGCATGCAAGTGAGGAGGATGTCTTAGTTGACTTTAATTCTGGAATTCTAAGTCACAAGGATGATTGTGTTGGAGCGAGTCTCCCAAAAGCATCTAACCCTAAAAAAGGTAAGTGCTCTAATCACCCTTATCATTTCAGCTCAAGATATGGTAATAATAGCACAGATCTATTCCAGTTTTGCTGTCATGAAAAACATCTTCATATGGAAAATGTGGAAAGGTACAAAAACTCTTTGGTCCAAAACTATCTACAGGGTTTGGTAGAAAAATCTCACAAGTCACAGAATAATGAACTGAATCTTTCTGATTTGCCTGGAGTGCCAGCAGCGTTTGCCATGTGTGCCAAATTCTGCATAGGAATTGTTGTTACATTGAAAGCCTACAATGTGCTTCCCATTCTCTGTGTTGCAGAATATCTTTGAATGACAGAAGCAATAGAGAAGGAGGGTGAGCTCCTTGTTGGCAGCCTAAGTGAAATGCTGACAAATGAACAAAAGGATCCCTATTGGGAAATAATGAGGCTCTGGCTTTGAGTCTGATCATCAACTAGCAGCAACAACTGTAATAGTTTGCTTCCAAGAGATTCTGAAACATGGAATCTTCCTTCTAAGCAGGTACCCAACTGCTCTGATGAAAAAAGTTGTGGGGTAAATCTTGGATCAACTATTTTATTTGTTGTTTTTTGAGTTATCTGCCAAGCTTAGCATTCCAAAGGCTTTGGAAGATTTGGCAGAAGAACCTGAAATTTTTGGATTGAGTTGCTTCTTAAATTTTCACTAGATCTTAGGATCAGGGAATAAATTGAATTTGGGTGGCTATGTGTAATGTCCCTTACCTGACTTGTCCAGAAATTTGGTATTTGAGTGGGTTTAGGTTCTCTTCTATCCAAATGAATGTTCTCCTAATTCAATAACTTTAGATTTGAATCCTGTATTCAACATATTAGCAACTTGTCCGTTAGCATTAATATCTAGATATCCAAAAACATAATCACAAAAGCAATAATGAAGACAGATGAGGAGTGCCATGGGTAGATCTGCTTGAAGCTATCCATCTAAGCCCAAGGGCACAAGCATCCTATCAGGATAACCCACCCCTTGGCTCCGAGCTGAACGTCCAACTAAGACCATTCCATCCCCGGAGTGGCGTGCTTAGTGGTAACACTTGCACTTTCTACCCATGTCATCACCTCTGAAGACACCTGACCTACTGGGGGAAGCCAGCGGAGCTCATAAGTGGCCTAGGCCTACCACCCCTCCATGGCCGCAACGGATTGTTAAGTGGGGTTTTTAGGCACCACTTGTCTCAGGCCCTTCCACCCTAGTAGTTTTACAAACACATAGAGAACAATCTTTAAACAATCAAATATCTTTGCATTTTCTATTGATCTTTATCGAATCATTTCATAGTTCCATTGTGCTCATAACGAGAATAAAGAAATCATACTTATTTCGTACATGATTATACTTATGACAATACTTAGAAAATTGTAATTTATTTCTAGGATAATCATAATTAGATCAGGATGCACGAAGGCTGAGCACTAGTAATTCAAGTCTATAAATAATTTCATATATCTAATAAATAGTGAGAGGCGTATATAGCATGTTAGTTCTTATCTCTAATTTTCTACTGGATATAACATATGAACCTGTATAGGAAGCAGCTGGATAAAGTCTTAGAAAGAGCCATATGGGTTTGCAGTGATCTCTAAGATTAGTGATTTTCAACTCGATTCGAATGAGTCAGAGAAGTTCATTATTTAAATGTAACAGGCCTTTTACCATAATCATGGAAAAACAATTTCAGACTGTAGCGCAGTCATAGGTAAGTTCTTTTGCTAGGCGGCTACATACACAGGTATTTAGAATGCTAGTATTAATGTCTAAGTGATTTCACTCACATGGAAGCTCGTGTTTTGATCCCGTCACTTATTTCACGCCTTCTTCTGTGTACCTCCCTTCGTTGATCATGCTCGGTTCGTTTCCTTTATATCTCTGTTGGAGACAGGTTGTATCTGCCTATGCTTGGTCGCGCCCTTTGGTTGGAGGCACTTGTTCCATTTCGACTGATAGCATTTGACCCTAAATGGTGATCATCGCGTACCGCTTCAGACTCGTGGGCAATCAATGCGTTAATCTTAGTCTATTGTTTTTGACTATTCTTGCGATCATTTTGAGGGCCCGATAATAACCAATATCGATTTATTTATCTGGGGTCTGATGACTTTATTATTGCTAAACATAATTTTTAGGCTATCCTCATTCTATGGTCGTAATTGCTTATTATCTTTGTTCCCTTATAATACCTTATGATCCGTTAAGGTAATATTTCAAATTTACCTATAATGTTTATTTAAACTTTATCATTAATATTTATATTAAAAAAAATGTTATTTACCAAAACAATGAATATTATCTATTCCATATTATTACAATGTTTAATATTTATATTTTTTAGGGATTTACGATATATCGTATAATAATTATAATATTGTCTTCGCAATTTATAATTATAATAGTATCACAATCATCATTATTTTTATTTTTATTTAATTTCAAAAAAAATATGTCTTTGTTATCTTGGTATCCAATTTCGGGGATATGACACTATGGTGCAGAACCTGCTTTGAAGAACATGGGATACAAAGCCATTGATGATAGTGAACTTAAGAAGGGAGAAATCTTGGAAGATCCTAGAATGAAAGAACTCAGTCAAGAAGTTAGAAGATTTATATATTTCCAGCTGTTGGAATGCAAACCTGAGCTAGCAGTGGATGGGATGGCCTTTCATGATTATCTGCTCTTAGCATATGCCAACTCTGATCCCCATTACATTGTTTGTGCAATGTCATGGAAATGTTTAAGGACTCTGTTGTTGGTATGTGGAGATTGATCATGCTATATTGTACACTCTTCTTGGTATGTGGTGACTGACAAGATAAAAAAACGACTTTGTAAAACCCTAATTATAGAAGCTTCTAAAAATCTTGCTATAAGCAGTTGGGATGCGAGTTGCAGTATGACATTATTTTTGAGATTGTAATATGTTTTGCATTGGATAATAAAATCATTGGATGGCTGCAGTTTTGTGGATGTAGCCCATATTGGGCGAACCACGTTAAATTCTCTGTGTTGTCTTGTTGCTGCTATAATTTTCTGTGTGTTTTATTTCTCCGTTTCATCGATCAAATCTGCATTTAACAGTTAGATATCTACCTTCTAACCCTAACAAGTGGTATCAGAGCAAGGTTGTGTTCGATTATTCTCTGCAGGAATGTCTCATGGTTGAGTGGGAGTCTCACGGTTTAGTGAAAGTAATGGTAGATGAGGGTAAGTTGAAGGTTGAGAAGTTCAATGGGCAGAACTATCAATTATGGAAGATGCAGATGGATGACTACCTCTATCAGAAAGATTTATGGCGGCCATTGGAAGGGAAAACCAAGAAACCCTCAACAATGTCTGATGAGGATTGGGATATTTTGCACAGAAAAACACTTGATAGTATTCGTTTATGCCTGGCACAATCGGTGGTGTTCAATATTACAACAACAAAGACAACTCAAGAGTTGATGCAAACCTTGGCGAAGCTATATGAAAAGCCTTCCGCTTCAAATAAGGTATTTCTTATGAAGCGTTTATTTAATATGAAAATGGTAGAAGGTGGGTCAGTTGCTGATCATTTAAATGAGTTTAATATGGTTACCAATCAATTAACTTCTGTGAATGTAAACTTTGATGAAGAAGTTAGGGCTCTTTTGATTCTGTGTTCTTTGCCTGAAAGCTGGAATAGCTTGGTAATGGCTGTTAGCTATTCTGTTTCTGGTTTGAATACATTAAAATTTGATGATGTTGTTGGTGTTATTTTGAGTGAGGAAATTCGTAGGAAAAGCTCAGGTGGAACATCCACATCAGGAAGTGTTTGAATGCAGAAAGCAGTGGGCAGAACAAAGGAGAGAGGAAGCAATTTTGGAAGTCGTGGGAAGTCACGAGGAAAATCAAAGGACAAAAGGTCTCAATCTAGAGACAAGAGGGATTGCTGGTACTGTGGTAAATCGGGTCATTTAAAGAAAGATTGTTGGTCTCGGAAAAATAAAGGAGACAAAAAAAAGGAAGTAAAGAGGCAAATGTGGTAAGTAATAAATCTGATGAAGATGGTTTGATTCTTTCCCTTGATAATGCTGATGATTCTTGGGTGTTAGATTCAGAGGCTTCATTTCATGCTACCCCCCATAGAAGTTATTTTTTTGACTATGTCCAAGGGAATTTTGGGCTGGTTTATTTGAGTGATAATGAACTTTGTCAAATTGTTGGAAGGGGAAGAATCAAGATTAAATTGTAGAATGAAAATCGTTGGCTACTACATGAGGTAAGGCACGTTTCAAAGTTAAGCATAAATTTAATTTCAGTAGGGCAACTAGACGATGGAGGTTGTGTTGTTACTTTTAGTGATAAAAACTGGAAGGTTACAAAAAGTGCCTTAGTGGTAGCAAAAGGTGTGAAAGTAGGCAACTTATATCTTTGTACAAGTTATACTGTTCTTTCTACTTTAATTGTGACAGAGAAAAGTCAATGTTTAGGAACAATTGCTGCAGTTTAGTAGGTAGAAGATCAAATAGTGGTTGTGGATTCTGAAACAACACTATGGCACAATAGACTTGGGCACATGAGTGAAAAAGGTATGAAATTACTTCATTCAAAGAAAGTTTTACCAAGTCTAAACTGTTTTAATATGATTTTTTGTGAAAGTTGTGTGTATGGCAAACAAAAGAGAGTTAATTTTCTCAAGGATGGGAAGCAAAAGAATAATGAGAAATTGGAGCTTGTGCATATGGATGTATGGGGACCAACTCAGGTATCTTCTCTTGGTAGCTCTCAGTATTATGTTACATTCATTGATGATGCAACTAGGAAGGTATGGATTTATTTCCTTAGGAAGAAATCTGATGTATTTGAAACTTTTAAAAAATGGAGAAGCTTGGTTGAGAATGAGATAGGTAAAAGATTAAAATGTCTCAGATCTGATAATGGTGGTGACTATTGCAGCAAAGAGTTTGAAGATTATTGTTCCTCTAATGGTATTCGTAGGCAGAAAATGGTTCCAAGGACTCCATAGAAAAATGGAGTGGCTGAACATATGAATAGGACAATAATGGAGCGTGCAAGGAGTATGAGGTTGCATGTTGGGCTTCCCTTAAACATGTGGGAAGAGGCTGTAAACACTGCTGTTTATTTAATTAATAGAGGTCATTCTACTCCTTTGGGTTGTGGTATTACAGAGGAAGCATGAACATGTAAGAAGCTGAATCATTCTTTTCTCCGAATCTTCGGTTGTGAAGCATTTGCACATGTAGATTCTGAAAATAGAACCAAGTTGGAAGCTAAATCAAAGAAATGTATATTTGTTGGATATGGCATTGATGAATTTGGTTATAGGTTTGGGATTTTGAAAGTTAGAAAATTGTGAGAAACAGAGATGTCATATTCAATGAGAAATGTTGTACAAAGATTAGTTGTAGCAACATGAGAAGAAATAAAATGATTATGCAATGCTGGATGATACTCCAAACAACGATGTTCCAGTGGTTCCTCATGCTCCGCAATAACAAAAAATACCACAAACTCTAGTGAATGTTAGGCGATCTTCAAGGATAAGTAGACCTCCGAAAAAATATTCTCCCTCCTTGTATTCTATTTATTATCTGATGCTGGTGAACCAGAATGTTATGACGAAGCTATGCAGGTGGATACCAAGGTTTAGTGGGAGCATGGAATGGAAGAAATGGACTCTTTGTTGAAAAATCAAACTTGGGAATTATGCAAGTTGCCTGCAGGTAAAAAGGCTTTACTAAAGAAATGGGTTTATAGGCTGAAAGAGGAGGATGGAGGTAAGAAAATATTTAAAGCCAGG
This sequence comes from Sequoiadendron giganteum, assembly GCA_007115665.2. Classification (NCBI taxonomy): domain Eukaryota; kingdom Viridiplantae; phylum Streptophyta; class Pinopsida; order Cupressales; family Cupressaceae; genus Sequoiadendron; species Sequoiadendron giganteum. Next base: position 289,080,910 of record CM021110.1, on the reverse strand, counting down.
TTAGTTGTAAAGGGATTTGCACAGAAAAAGGGTATTGATTTTGATGAGATTTTTTCTTCGGTTGTTAAAATGACTTCTATATGCACTGTTTTAATTATTGTGGTTACTGACGATTTGCATTTGGAACAGCTAGATGTTAAAACAACCTTTCTCCATGGTGATTTGGAAGAGGAAATATATATGGAACATCCACAAAGATTTGAGGTCAAAGGTCAAGAGAAATTGGTGTGCAAATTGTAGAAAAGTTTATATGGCTTGAAGTAAGCACCTTGGCAATGGTATATTAAATTTGATAGCTTTATGGCTGAGCATGGCTACAGTCGGTGTAATTCAAACCATTGTGTTTATTTTAAGAGGTTCGATGATGATAGCTACATTATTTTATGTTTATATGTTGATGATATGCTGTTCACATTAAGGAGTTAAAACATTAGTTAGCAAATTTTTTTGCTATGAAGGATTTGGGGGCAGCGAAACAAATCCTTGGTATGAAGATTACAAGAGATAAGAAAAACAAAAAAATGTTTTTATCTTAGGTTGATTATATTGATAAACTTTTGTAGAGATTTCATATGGAGAATGCCAAAGTTGTTTGCACACCTTTGCCTAGTCATGTTAAATTGACAAAGGATATGTGTCCAAAGACACAAGAGGAGGAAGAAAAAATGTCGAAGGTACCATATGCTTCAGTTATAGGTAGTTTAATGTATGCCATGGCATGCACAAGACTGGATATTGCACATGTCGTAGGAGTTGTTAGCAGGTATATGAGTCATCCTGGAGTTGAGCATTGGAATGAGGTAAAATGGATTCTCAGGTACTTGAGAGGTACATCCAATAAATTTTTATGTTTTGGGGGCTCTAATATCGATTTAAAAGGCTATTTTGACTTAGATTTGGTAGGAGATATAGATACCAGACAGAGTACCATAGATTATGTATTTACAGTTGGTGGGACAATAGTGAGTTGGATTTCTCAATTGCAAAAGGTGGTTGCTTTATCCACCACATAGGTAGAGTATGTTGCTGCAACAGAGGCAGAAAATGAGATGATATGGCTGCAAATTTTCATGGAAGAGTTGGGCAAACAATAGGATGAAAATCACTTGTTTATAGACAACCAAAGTGCTATACATCTTGCAAAGAATTCTGCCTTGAACTCTAAAACCAAACACATACAACTGAGATATCATTTCATTTGGTGAGTCGAGGATGGATAGGTAAAGCTGGAAAAGATACATACAGATGCCAATCCAGCAGATATGTTTACAAAGGAAATGACAAGGGAGAAGATGAGCTCCTCTTGAACTTCGGCTGGTCTTCATGGTTAAAAGTATAATAGAGCAATAGGATCCAAGGTGCTTATTTCCAGTGGGAGCTATAAGTGCAACGGTGTCGTCCAAGATCAGTCTACAAGTGGAAAATTGTTTGGTGTGGAGCCTGATCAGTCTCCAAGTGGGAGATTGTTGGTATGTGGCGATTGATCATGCTATATTGTACACTTTTCTTGGTATGTGGCAACTGACAAGATAAAAACAACTTTGTAAAACCCTAATTCTAGAAGCTTCTAAAAAGCTTGTTATAAGCAGTCGGGATGCAAGTTGCAGCATGACATTATTTGCAAGATTGTAATATGTTTTGCACTGGATAATAAAATCATTGGATGGCTGCGATTTTGTGGATGTAGCCCATTTTGGGTGAACCACGTTAAATTCTCTGTGTGGTCTTGTTGCTGCTATAATTTTTTGTGTGTTTTATTTCTATGTTTTATTGATCAAATCTGAATTTAACTATTAGATATCTGCCTTCTAACCCTAACATCTGTCTGCTAAAGCAATTAGATGCACACCTTCTCATGGTAAAGGTTTTCAAACCCTGCTTTCTATAGTTACAAACATGAGCTTACCAATAAGTCCACACTGCCTTGCTCTACAAGTTCTAAGCAAGCTTTGCCATCAGTGTGTCACTTGTGTGAACACTTATCAACCTATAGAATTGGTATCCGTAATTGAGATTAGTTGTTTACGCCTTGATTGGTCCAAAAGATGAGCAACAGTTTCCTTGTTAGTGTATCTAACATACAACAATGAAAATATATGGCCAAAGGCATGGAAGGAGTTTTCGTCAAACCAGCCAAGAATAGTTGTTCCAGAGGATTCTTGGAGGACAATTGACAATGTATTGTTCCATAGTGGGGGTGTGCATGGAGGACACTATTATGCTTTGATTAGACCAACTTTGTCAGACCAGTGGTACAAGTTGGATGGTGAGCATGATACAAAGGAAGAGACTAAGAGGGCTTTGGAAGAACAATATGGTGGTGAAAAGGAACTGCTACAGTTAAATCTTGGTTTCAACAACACTCCTTTTATGTTCACGAAATATTTGAATGCCTATATGCTTGTGTATGTAAGAGAGAGTGATAAGGACAAGATTATTTGCATGTCAAAGAGAAGGATATTCAAGAGCACTTAAGGGTGAGATTAAAGAAAGACCAAGACGACAAGGAGCAGAAGCAAAAGAAAAGGTAGAGGCCCACCTTTTCAGATTAAACAATGAAAGCACTTAAAAATATTGCAACACATAAGACAATAAACACAACAAGATACCCTGGGAAAACCCTCCTCTTGAGGGAGAAAAACCTAGCAAATAAACCTCTTATATAATGTATGAATGAGAGCAGAAATCTGCTTTACAATACAGGCCCAACAATGGCCGAATTATTGATACAATGGAATCGCACCTCTCCTGGATGCAAAAGATACAAATGAATATGATCTTCCTTGAAATTGGACTGCTGCTATGAAGGTGCGAACTTCTTCTATGCTGCGAATTGCTTGAGTGAACTTGATTAATAACAATGACAAGAAGACCTTGTATATATACTAGAGAGGCGCCTCTTCAAGGTAGGTCGGCCTTCTCAACTAATATAATAAATAACAAATAACAAATGAGGTCGGCCCAAGTGAAAGTTAAGACAAGCGAATCATATAGGGTCGACCCTCTCCATTTAATAAATGTTATAGTCATGAATTAAATAGCCAAATGGCTATTCATTTAACTCATGCTCTTCTCCTTGGAATTCGTGCAAAGGAAGTGCAGCCCATAGCTGCTATAACATCAACACTCCCTCTCAGCTAGGGATGAACTTCCACCTGCACAAGACACATCATATCATAATGAAAACAAAATAGAATATCACCTCATCGTGATATCAACCATTATGGCTACCTCCATAGATGGTATGAACAAGTGCTCATCACTTAATGTGATGTTGTCACCTCAATGTGACTTGCAACATGGCTCTCCCAGAGGGTGATATGCAAGCACAAATAAATCATCACGGATTCCCTCACGTGATGCTGTCATGGAGTCACACACATGACATCCACCATGGCTCTCCCAGAGGATGGAAACAAGGGCTTTCACCTCAAATCTCAAGGAGAAATGCATTATCAAAAATCATCACGGATTCCCTCACGTGATGCTGTCATGGAGTCACACACATGACATCCACCATGGCTCTCCTAGAGGGTGGAAAAAAGGGCTTTCACCTCAAATCTCTCTCAATAGAGAAATGCATTATCAATGGCTTGCACCTCAAATCTCTCTCAATAGAGAAATGCATTATCAAGGGATTTCACCTCGAACTTCTCTCAAAGAAGAACTCATTAAACAAAGTAACACTGATACTGAGGCTCCCTCTCAGCTAGGACTTCATTCTCCACCATATCAAGCTTGTCTCGAAGGTACACAACCATTATCCCAACATATGCTTGATGAGAATGACTGCCATCTGCTCATCAGTGCTGATATACCTCAACTGAATACCATATCTTTGATATAGTGGTATGCTTACTTTATCATGAAACCCATGGAAAGACAGAAAGCTTCTCAAAGCTTTGATTAACACAAAGGATGACAGTTGGCTTCAATGATTGTTCAACCAATCCTGCAAGGAACTTTCAAAGCTACGAGCTGCCACACAATCTGTAATGTACTTAGCCTCTGCTGTACTCAGTCCCATAGAAGACTGCTTCCTATTGAACCAGGATATCATCGCAAGCCTCAACTGAAACAACATCTAGAGAAACACAACCATCTTCCCTCTAGATATTTAGTCTCTTGCATCAACCACTTGACCTTGTTGCCTGCAACGCTTGCCTTTAGAGAAATGGTTTCCAACGCACACCTCAGTAGAGATTCAGGGTTGTCCTCTTCGACCGCATCCCAGATCACTCTATTTTGAATAGGTTTGCGGAGCTACCAATCCAGGTTGATTTGAGCAATTCAGAACCCAACTGTTGAAGAGGTACTTCAATAATTTAACATCCGGCCTTGCAACACTGCAACCCTTACTTATTCTCAGTGAGTCATAGAACTCCCTCTTGATCCTGGCTTCAGAGATTGCAAAGAAGACTTCTGGAGATGTGCTCCCTCTAGCCACCAACTCAGTCCCTCTAGTGTTTACTCCCTCTTGATCATTTCTTTGGTTGACATGACTTCTTCACAAGATGCCTCAAGCTTTTCATCACTAAGTAATCTCTTATCATCTTCTTCCCCCTAAACCTGTCTAGGAAGCATTTTAGATAGAGATTACTAACAGTCCATAATTATCCAAAGAAATATCAAGATTAGAATCGTACAAGTTATATCATGAATGCAATTTTTCCAAGGATCTTATGCTAGTGAACACATCACAATTCAAGAGAATCTACTATCTCTCTTAATTACAAGATCCAAAGAATAAATAAATGATATAACTGAGAAACCAAAGAATACTGATCTTTTGCACTATTCTGATAGGTCCAAATGCTAGACATAGTGTGATACGTTGTACTTGAGCTTAGATCAATCCGTACGCTTCACAGTTTGAACACAATGACGACCTGGAAGGTACTTTGTCTTTGAGAGATATCTCCTATCATCAATATAGTCCAATGATTGCAAGCTATGACTCCAAGCTTGATCATTTCTTCATTCAATATGACTTCGATATCCAATCTTTCCAGATGCAGATTGCTTGATGCTCAGGTTATCTCAATGTTATAGCATGAATTAATAATTACAAAAACAATTCATGAACATTATTCAACCATGCAATACTTATCTCATGGATTTCAAAATCTCCTGAGTAATAGATACTTAATTCATCAATCATGACACGTCTTTTTTTCAATTTCTCAGCAAAACAAAAGACAATCTTCACAAATTAGCATGATCCTACTTGCAATGAATAAATCTAAAGAATCTTATCACAGTGATTACTATTTACTGGTCACACATAATCCGAAGTAAATAATGTCAGATTTGCATAACTCAACAAATTGAATTTTAGCCTAGAATAGTAAATACAATAAAAAACAAAGAATACTTATCTCTTAAATATTCTGAAGGGTGGACACCGTATTATATGTTGCTCTTACGCTTAGTACACAACCTTCACAGCTTGAACATAGGCCCATGACTAGAGTAGAAATTCACTAGAGTCATTTTGGGGAGAGATCTCAATCACATCCGCAAATGAAGCATGCTGATTAGGCCTGGTAGGACAATCCTTCGCATAGTGACCAAATTTGTCACAACTAAAGCATTGAACACGAGAGAGGTCTCACTTCTTCTTGAATGCAGGAGCACCATCTGACCCATTATCTTGATTCCTCTTGACGAATCCTTTCTTCCAAACTTTTCCCTTTTTCGATGAATGAGAGGTGAGAACATGTAAATCTTCATTCTTTGAACTTTAACCAATGCCTCTAGCCGCCAACCTCGACTCCTCTTGAATGCAGTCTGCCCTTAGTCGATCGAACTTGGGAAGTTTTGATCTCACACTAATTCCTTGAATGTAAGACTCCCAAGATGAAGGAAGAACATTTAGAGCCAACATGGTCAAATCCTTGTCATCAACAATATGACCGATGGTAGAGAGTTGATCTCTCAATTCAAAAATCTTCATGAAGTAGTTGATGACAAACTCTCCTTCCACCATCTTAATGTGAAGTAGTTGTTGCTTCAAGGTTAGGGCACGACTGGTGTTGTTGATTTCATACATCTCTTCCAATGTTTTGAACATCTCCCTTGCAGTATCCAACTTGAAGACAATCGGAACAATATGATCTTTGACGGAATCAACCAACACTTTCTTTGCCCTAGTATCTTTCTTCCTCCACTGCAACTTCTCTTCTTCCTCCTCAAGTTCGGGAACTTTTGTTTTCACAAACTCAGCCAAATCATTCTCTTCCAATGTGAGCATGATCTTGAACCTCCATGATGTGTAGTTCGAAATTCCTTCGAGTCTATCCTTGATTTTTAGACCGTTCACCATCTTGAGAAATTTAGAAGATAGACTGAAAAAGAATAAAGTGAGTGTTGCAAACTAAAATCTGATCACGATCTTTTTCACACCCGCCTTGATACCATGTTCGTGTTTCTTAAATCAGATTAAACAATGAAAGCACTTAATAATATTGCAACACATAAGACAATAAACACAGCAAGATACCCTGGGAAAACCCTCCTCTTGAGGGAGAAAAACCTAGCAAATAAACCTCTTATATAATGTATGAATGAGAGCAGAAATCTGCTTTACAATACAGGCCCAGCAATGGCCGAATTATTTATACAATGGAATCGCACCTCTCCTAGATGCAAAAGATACAAATGAATATGATCTTCCTTGAAATCGGACTGCTGCTATGAAGGTGCGAACTTCTTCTATGCTGCGAATTGCTTGAGTGAATTTGATTAATAACAATAACAAGAAGACCTTGTATATATACAAGAGAGGCGCCTCTTCAAGGTTGGTCGGCCTTCTCAAGTAATATAATAAATAACAAATAACAAATGAGGTCGGCCCAAGTGAAAGTTAAGACAAGCGAATCATATAGGGTCGGCCCTCTCCATTTAATAAATGTGTAATGGGCACCCTTAAATGCCCAACAACTAAACAACTGCTGATAGGAATTTTGTCAAACAGTTTGCATCCAACTCTTTATTCCTCCGTTTACTAATTTAACCCTTATGACTTCGGAAATGGGACATTTATATTGTTTGTTTGCATGGAATTGGAAATCACTTAACATGAACAAAAAGAAAGTACAATGATATGCCGATTGGAAATTGTATTACTGCTGATAAGATGTTATTTTCAGAATTTAATAAAATCAAGTAAATGGCAGATTATCAACTCACTAATTGCTCCAATATTATTGACATAATGCTCTAGCAAATGTTATATAGACTTGCTGCTACAGTGACATGAATAGTGCTGTGTGAATAGTAACCTGCGTGAATAGTGCCACAGGTATAGTACCCGCGTGAATAGTGTTGCATGAATAGTGCCACGTGAATAGTACCCACGTGAATAGTGCCACTACAGTAATTTGTCTTTCAAACAATCCAATGCCTTTATAAAATCATTTCCTCAAGGTAGCATAAGTGTCGGATGAGGAATGAAAAAGATATGAGCAAAACATCAAATCTGCCTGTAGCTAGAAGCGCGCCCAATCTGCCTGATAATGAATCTGATAACAATGGATTCCAAAGGCCAAACCCCACGGGAATGACATCTAGAATGTCACAAGAGAGGATAGACGTCCTCTAATGCCAAGAACGGATCTGCAACTCACACATCAACTTTCTTTCCATACTCAACATATCTAATGAGGCCACAAACGCTTCCTTTTATTCTATTTCCAAGGGTCGACTCAACTCTCATGGGCAATGTGGGATAAAAGATGTGCAATATAAAACATATATTAAAATATCCCCTTATGTCTCCCTTGGCTACACATCCCCATAAAATCAATATTAAAGTAACACTTTAATATTTCACAATTAAATTAAATGTTACTTTAATAAAACTTCAGGCATTAAAATGTATTAGCAATCAGACTCCGAATAATGTGAGTGATAGCTCGTCGGAAAGCTCTCACCGAGGAGTATCAAATCCAATCACCAAAACTGGTCTCCACTGTGTCCTGCTGACTTACTAAAAATAGTAAGTATGCCTGAAACTGAGTAAATCAACTTCGTTTTGGCCCAAACTGGAAATGACTAGGCCAAAACACTCTAGGATCCCCTTAAACCCTTCGTTAGCCCTCAGGACCATGTAGAACAAGGCTAACGCACACACACTTGGTCAACTGCTAAAGTGGGGACATTACAAAATGTTATAGTCATGAATTAAATAGCTGAATGGCTATTCATTTAATTCATGCTCTTCTCCTTGGAATTCGTGCAAAGGAAGTGCAGCCCATAGCTGCTATAACATCAACAGTTTACACCTTGATTGGTCCAAAAGACAAGCAACAGTTTCCTTGTTAGTGTATCTAACATACAACAATGAAAATATATGGCCAAAGGCATGGAAGGAGTTTTCGTCAAACCAGCCAAGAATAGTTGTTCCGGAGGATTCTTGAAGGACAATTGACAATGTATTGTTCCATTGTGGGGGTGTGCATGGAGGACACTATTATGCTTTGATTAGACCAACTTTGTCAGACCAGTGGTACAAGTTGGATGGTGAGCATGATACAAAGGAAGAGACTAAGAGGGCCTTGGAAGAACAATATGGTGGTGAAAAGGAACTGCTACAGTTAAATCTTGGTTTCAACAACACTCCTTTTATGTTCACAAAATATTTGAATGCCTATATGCTTGTGTATGTAAGAGAGAGTGATAAGGACAAGATTATTTGCATGTCAAAGAGAAGGATATTCAAGAGCACTTAAGGGTGAGATTAAAGAAAGACCAAGACGACAAGGAGCAGAAGCGAAAGAAAAGGCAGAGGCCCACCTTTATACAATTACAAAGGTTGCCCGTGATGTTGATCTTACTAATCAAATTGGCAAGGACATATATTTTGGTCTTGTAGATCATGACAGTATGGACATTTCGGATTCAGAAGCAAGTTACATATTTCAAGGAAGACGTTGCAAGAGAATTCGGTATCTCTATGCAACTTCTGCAATTTTGGTTGTAGCATCAAAACCATACATACCGTCTGAACAGGCCTTTGTCACAACTGGAGGAATCCCAATCTGTTGGCTACTTAAGGGAGTCTTTCAATAAAGCAGCTGTTGCAGAATTGAAACTACTTCTGGAAGTTGAATATGGTCTGGGTTTTCGTATCCTCCAACCGCCTGAGAAAACAAAGGAAGATATACTCCTCTTTTTCAAACTTTATGATCCAGAAAATGAAGAACTCAGGTATGTTGGGAGGCTTTTTGTTAAAGTTGGAGGGGAACCTACAGAAATAACAACGCAATTGAATGCCATGGTCGGTTTCCCGCTAAATGAAGAAATTGAACCTTTTGAGGAAATTGAATGTCATATGTGAGATCATTGAAAAGAGAATTTCTTTTCAAGCTAGCCAGCTTGAAGATGGGGACATTGTTTGTTATCAGGAAGCTCTCACAGGTGATGAGGATATATATCGATATCCAGATGTCCCTCTATTTTTGGATTATGTTCCTAACAGACAGATTGTAAATTTCCAGTGCCTAGACAAGCCCAAGGAAGATGACTTCGGTTTAGAACTTTCAAAGCTCTTTACATATGATGATGTCATGGAGAGAGTTTCACAATGGATTGAATTGGATGATCCTTGAAAAATAAGACTTACATTGCATAATTGCTATTTGCAGCAACCAAAGCCTCAACCCATCAAGTACAGAGCCATATACAACTTAAGTGACATGTTAATCCATTATAATCAGAAATCTAATATCTTATATTATGAAGTCCTTGAAATCCCACTTCCAGAGCTGCAGGGGCTAAAAACATTGAAGGTGGTTTTTCATCATTCAGCAAAAGATGAGGTGGCTATCTACAGTATAAGACTTCCAAAACAGAGTACTGTTGGTGATATTATCAATGAGCTGAAGGCAAAGGTGGAACTACCCAACCCAAATGCAGATCTTAGATTGCTTGAGGTCTTTTACCACAAAAATTACAAGTTTTCTCTTTTGAATGAAAAGATTGAGATTTGAGAATATTAATGATCAGTACTGGACTTTGCGAGTAGAAGAGATTCCAGAGGAGGAAAAGAAATTAGGCCCTTAGAACAAGCTAATTTGTGTATGTTACTTTAACAAAGAAGCATCTCAAAACCACACGGAGCAAAATTTTGGAGAGCCTCTCCTTTTGGTTATTAGTGAGGGTGAGAGATTGGCTGAAGTGAAATAAAGAATAAAAAGAAACTGCAGGTTCCTCCTGATGAATTTTCCAAGTGGAAATTTGCTTTCCTGTCTTTCGGTCGTCCAGAATACCTTCAAGACACAGATATTGTGTCTCCTTATTTTCAGAAGTGTGATGTTTATGGAGTTTGGGAGCAGTACCTTGGTGAGATGGACATACAAACTCCCAAGAATGTATTGGGGTCCTGGCCTTACAAGATTAACATTCAAAGACAAGTCAGAGAGATTGCTTGAGGACAAGCAATATTTGGGGCAGGAAGACTGTCATGTCCCCTACCTAGCTGGGTTGGCCAACTTCCAATTTAATAAAGGTGTTTTTAAACATCATTATAAAAATACTAATTAATAAATATTAAAAAAAATAAAAAAATAAAAAAAGTAAATTTGAAATTTGATTTTTTGGCGCCAATTTTAGGTCCTAGTGGCCCTTACCTGGCTCATATATATTGTCTTTGTAGTTGGGCGCTAGTAGGGAAGTTTGATGGTAGATTTGGGAAATTTTCCAAATAGGAGAGCTAGGACGAAACCCTCAGCCATCCTGCAAGGTTAGGACGCAAACCCTAACCCTGCTCCATCAATTTTCCTATCACTATTTGCTATTTTAATCTTTCTTTCAGTGATTAACAAAGGCCAGCATTGTTCAGGGTGATTCTGGATGCTGGTTCTCACATATCAATCATTTTTCAAGCCATCTTAGCACTACATGTAGCAACAGCTGAAGGGTTTGTAACCACGGGGATAGCTGGGCGATGTATCAAGTTGTAGATTTCTGCTGTTCAAAATCCTAGTGTGGCAGCTTACAGCAACAGAAGTTATAGATCCCATCATTCAGCTTCGAGGGCAACTCCGTGGAAGGCACAAGGAGTGCCATCTTGCCAAGACCTGAGGAATTCCACCCCTTCACAAGTACCGAATTCTTACAGCAACGAGTGTAAGGGAATTCGTGACCTCTGAACAAGTGTTGAACACCTACAGCAGCACCTACAAGGTGACCCAGACATCAGTTGTAAGCGTGGTCAGGTTAGAGACCTAGGTGAAACAGATCCAATCTGATTAGAGGGTGCAATATCTTCTATCATTGTTGTCAGCAGCATTATTTTCTGGTGTATTCCCATTCAAATACTAAAGTTATGTTGAACAACTGCTACATTATGGTGTGAACAGAATGTGTGTTCCTTGATGGTTGTTTTCTGTGATATTTTGAAGTAACCAGCAGCTAGTTTCCTTTATGTTATATCAGTATGGTGTGCAGATCGGTTCTGTGATTTGTATTGTGAGATTTGTTGATGTTATAGCAGCTTAGGGCTGCACTTCCATTGCACAAGCTTCAAGAAGGAAGCATAAATTAAATGGTAGCCTTTCGACTATTCAATTTATGTTAATAACATTTGGAAATCATAAAGGGCCGACTTTATTATGGTTCGCATGAATTGTCTATTGCTTGGGCTGACCTTCCTTGTATTTATCATTTATTATGTTTATTCTAAGAGGGCTGACCTAAGTGAGGAGGTGCCTCATCTTGTATATATACAAGGTCATTCTTGCTCATTCAGAAAATTAGCTCCTGAAGCAGCAGATCATTAATTAGCAGCAGATCATCATGAAGCAGCAGATCATCATTATGGAGCAGCAGATCATCATAGGTGCTGCAGATCGAACTCAAGGAGAAACATATTCATTTGTGTCTTTGCATCTAAGAGAGATGCTATTATTCATTATATCAAATTTGGCCATTGTTGTAAAGCAGATTTCTGCTCTTGTTTCTTACAATATATAAGAGAATTCGTTGCTGGGTTTTTCTCCCTCAGGAGGAGGGTTTTCCCAGGGTATCTGTTTGTGTTCATTGTCTCATGTGTTGTTTTTCTGTTTACTTTCATGTCTGATCTATATACAACAACATGGTATCAGATCGGGTTTCGGGGAAATTGATCAGATTCATTTGAGCAGCCCAATCAATCAGTGCCTATCTTAGGAATTTCGGGAAACCAATCTTGGAGAAAGTCCGTTGATAATCTTCAGGCTTGAGATTGTGTAAAAGAATTGTAGGCAGTATCTGATGATCGACGCCATATTGGGCTGAAATTGGTGGGTGCGATAAGCTATACATCCTGGTTCAGAATCGCGTCCACATCCCTTGTAACGGGCTTAGCAATCCCTCTATCGTTCAACCATTGGAGTCATCAAAGGAAGCTTGTATATGTAATCGTCACCTTGAGGAAAAATGACAAATAGTCGAAGATAGGCCTGAGAAGGAATTCATCAATTGGGATACTAAGCGCTGAAGATTGGCGACATCTTTCATCTTCAGACCCGTGAAGAAATTCTTGGACCTCCCTATATCTTTTGGATGCTCGAGAAAGTTCATAAAGTCGATGTTCTCTATTGAAGAGCCAAACATCTCCTTCGCTCTGTTGGACATGTTATGGAACCGTGACTGACATTTCAGCTTCCGTCAAAGCTAAAAATTGATTCTTGTGAAAGATCAAAAGATTGGAGTTGGTCGAGTTATGCAATCCTATTAATCTCAGGCGCTTTCAAATTAGTGTCATCCCAGGGCCTGCACAAGACGCAGGAAGAGTGAATGATTCAAAATACACAATCAATACTCGGGATTACTATTGCAACGCTCTGACTCAAAGTCATGTATTTGCCTTCACCAATATCTTGAGAGCTGCACTGCTGTTTGAGTGGTTGAATTCCAAGGTAATGCGCTGGGAAGTAGTCGTAACTTTCTCAAAGCCTCCGATAGAATCTGTCATAAAAAAATTCTTGAAAAGTTCGAATAAGGTTGTTTGAGAGTCTTGCCGCTGAGCTTTGCTAGACCATCGATGGAGAATAGTTTGGGTTTCAGGCATTCTACTATCCTGATTTTTGAGCCTGTGCCTTCCAGAATGTTATTCTTGTTGCCTTCGTGAAATTCCATCTTGGTAGGATGTGTCGGGGCTCATCCTTGCTGGGTGGGGGAAGTATTCAATCTCATTGAAGTTTTTCATCATCCTTGGCATTGAAGGACTCACAGTCAAATGTAATCAAGTTATATTTGGAAAGGCCGATAGCTGGAGAAGTGAGAAGGTATATATGCCTGCGACATATCTCCTGAAGATGTCATGGCCTATCAATTGGCGGAATTCAAAAGGAGTCTTAATCTGTAAATTCTTTCCTTGATGGCAGATCGAGATAAGTATTCTTTTTTTTACTTTTGAAATCTAGGGTAAAATTCAGTTTGCTGAATTGTGCAAACCTGCAATAATAATTTTTTTGTGATTTGTAAAAGGTTGTGGTTTCTTTTGAGTAGGTGATCTCTGACATAAGATCCCTTGAAGTTACCATTAGTTCATTTCAAACTGGTTCATGTCAGTTGTGTAGGTCTCCGAGTGTGTCTCTGAGATGTAAAAGAGAACTGCATTTTCGTTGTGATAGGATGATCACATCGATACCATTCTCTTGTGCATGGACTGTGATGGTACCTTGAGGGGCTTGGTTCTACGCTAACTGCATAATACATTCAAGAAATCTGTAGTTGTGCAGATTGTCTTTTGTTGTGCTGAGTGTAGCACTCTAGAGAGGAGTAAAATATGGAAGAAAGAGATATATCAGTATCAATAAAGATAAGTTCTATTACTTCTTTATCTTGATCTTTTGATATTTGCTTATAGTTTGTGTTTTATAAACTATTACTAATCCTTTAAAAATGAAGGATGAGATCGAGTTGCAAAATGGCTGCAACCATATCACTTAAGAGATAAGTATTTTATAATCTTGTGCAGTTATTAATTCATGCTATAACATTGAGATAACCTGAGCATCAAGCAATCTGCATCTGGAAAGATTGGATATCGAAGTCATACCGAATGAAGAAATGATCAAGCTTGGAGTCATAGCTTGCAGTCATTGGACTATATTGATGGCTGGAGATATCTCTCGAAGACAAAGTACCTTTCAGGTCGTCATTGTGTTTAAACTGTGAAGGGTACGAACTGATATGAGCACAAGAGCAGTGTATCATACTATGTCCAACATTTGGATCCATCAAAATGTTTAAAGAGATAAGTATTCTTTGGTTGCTGAGTTATATCATTTATTTATTTATTTGGATCTTGCAATTAGAGATAGTGGATTCTCTTGAATTGTGTTGTGTTCACTAGCATAAGATCCTTTGAAAATTTCATGTATTCATGATATAACTTGTATGATCCTAGCCTTGTTATTTCTTTGGATAATTATAGACTGTTAGTAATCTCCATCTAAAATGCTTCTTGGACAGGTTTAAGGGCAAGAAGATGATGAGAGATTACTTAGTGATGAAAAGCTTGAGGCATCTTGTGAGGAAGTCATGTCAACCAAAGAAATGATCAAGAGGGAGTAAACACTAGAGGGACTGAGTTGGTGGCTAGAGGGAGTACATCTCTAGAAGTCTTCTTTGGAATCTTTGAAGTCGGGATCAAGAGGGAGTTCTATAACTCACTGAGAATAAGTAAGGGTTGCAATGCTGCAAGGCCGGATGTCAAATTATTGAAGTACCTCTTCAGCAGTTGGGTTCTGAATTTGCTCAAGTCAACCTGGATTGGTAGCTCCGCAAACCTATTCAGAAGAGAGTGATTTGGGATGCGGTCGAAGAGGACAACCTTGAATCTCTACAGAGGTGTGCGTTGGAAACCATTTCTCTAAAACAAGCGTTGCAGGCAATCTTGGTCAAGTGGTTGATGCAAGTGATTGAAGATTCAAAGGGAGCCTACTGAACCTAAAGAAGATGGTTGTGTTACCTTGGATGTTGTCTTAGTTGATATCTGCAATGATATCCTGTTACAGTAGGAACTAGTCTTTTGTGGCGGCTTGAGAAGTAGTGTGGCTTCGAAAGCTCCTTACAGGATTGGTTGAACAATTGATGAAGCCAACTGTCATCCTTTGTGTTGATCAAAGCTTTGAGAAGCTTTCTGTCTTTCCATGTGTTTCATGACAAAACTAAGCATACCACTATATCAGAGATATGGTATTGAGGAAATATCAGCACTGATGAGCAGATGGAAGTCATTCTCATCAAGCACTTTTTTTGGGTTAGTGGTTGTGTACCTTCGAGACAAGCTTGATAAGGTGGAGAATGAAGTCCTTGTTGAGAGGGAGTCTCAGTATCAGTGTTCCTTTGTTTAATGAGTTCTTCTTTGAGAGAAGCTCGAGGTGAAATACCTTGATAATGCATCTCTCTATTGAGAGAGATTTGAGGTGTAAGCCCTTGATAATGCATTTCTCTATTGAGAGAGATTTGAGGTGTAAGCCCTTGATAATGCATTTCTCTATTTGAGAGAGATTTGAGGTGTAAGCCCTTGGTAATGCATTTCTCTATTGAGAGAGATTTGAGGTGTAAGCCCTTGGTAATACATTTCTCTATTGAGAGAGATTTGAGGTGCAAGTCCTTGATAGTGCATTTCTCTTCGAGATTTGAGGTGAAAGCCCTTGTTTCCACGTTCTGGGAGAGCCATGGTGGATGTCATGTGTGTGACTCCATGGCAGCATCACGTGAGGGAATCCGTGATGATTTACTTGTACTTTTGTGTCACCCTCTGGAGGAGCCATGGTGAAAGTCACATTGAGGTGACAACATCACATTAAGTGATGAACACTTGTACATACCATCTATGGAGGTAGCCATGATGGTTGATATCATGATGAGGTGATATTCTATTTGTTTTCATATTGATATGATGTGTTGTGTGTAGGTGGAAGTATCATCCCTAGCTGAGAGGGAGTGTTGATGTTATAGCAGCTTGGGGCTGCACTTCCATTGCAGACGCTTCAAGAAGGAAGCATAAATTAAATGGTAGCCTTTCGGCTATTCAATTTATGTTAATAACATTTGGAAATCATTAAGGGCCGACTTTATTATGGTTCACATGAATTGCCTATTGCTTGGGCCGACCTACCTTGTATTTATCATTTATTATGTTTATTCTAAGAGGGCCGACCTAAGTGAGGAGGTGCCTCATCTTGTATATATACAAGGTCATTCTTGCTCATTCAGAAAATTAGCTCCTGAAGCAGCAGATCATCATTATGGAGCAGCAGATCATCATAGGTGCTGCAGATTGAACTCAAGGAGAAACATATTCATTTGTGTCTTTGCATCTAACAGAGATGCTATTATTCATTATATCAAATTTGGCCATTGTTGGGCCTGAGTTGTAAATCAGATTTCTGCTCTTGTTTCCTACAATATATAAGAGAATTCATTGCTGGGTTTTTCTCCCTCAGGAGGAGGGTTTTCCCAGGGTATCTGTTTGTGTTCATTGTCTCATGTGTTGTTTTTCTGTTTACTTTCATGTCTGATCTATATACAACAACAAGATTCACATTTAGATTCCCTGACAAATCTGATCAGCATAGTAACTGTCAAATCCCTAGATTCATGTTATTAATGGTTTATAAACCCTAGGGGTTATTTCATCTTTCCAAGTAAGTACAACATACAATTGTCCTTAGCTTGCTTAAACCCAAGCTCTTATTCCATATATATGGATTTTCAAACCATTAGGAAATGATGAATGGAAAAGGTACAATACACAATTGTCCTTTCTTCTATTAGAGTAGGTACAACATACAATTGCCCTCTCTAGCTTGCTTAAATCCAAACTCACATTCCATATAGATTTTCAAACCCCTAAGAAATGAAGAGACACGTGACCATTCGTCTCCCTTTTGGAAATGGAAGAGACATAGTTCCTCCTTTCTTCTCCCTTATGTGACTTTTCACCTCCCCTTGATGGAAAGGCAAAATGCCACTTTCCTTTTCTTTAGGAAAATGACAAAATAGACGAGACATATGAATCAATACATGCATTTAAAAAATTATAATTCTGATAAATATATTTTTCTAGCAATGTTTAAAGTTGTGCGTGTTTAAAACATGACACTTTTGAGGGACACCACTTCTTTTTGATAACTTACTATTTATTTAAATTGCAAAAAATTATATCAGATCGACAAGGATTCTTTCTTGTAATGCAATTTTAATTTAAAAAAAAAGTAAATTGTAGTTTTTATTTTTATTCTTTTAATTTGTGAATAGAATCAACCTTATGTTTTGGTACTAATGACCTACTTGTAGTGAATAGTAACAATTATTAAAAATGTATTAAAAATTATATTTTTGAAATATGAGCTTTTAAGATCTTTAAATGGAAATTTTTGGTTTTAAAAGAAAAAAAAATCATTTTATGCCCATTTTATAAGATGTGAAGTAGCAGAAATGTCCACAATTTTTTGCCCCTTCACAATTTTTTTGAAATTAATGCCAAAATGCTGCTACATGTCTGAACCTTATTTAATATTTTTATTAGATTAAATTAAACTATCAGTTCTGAAACTGTTTAGAAAACCAAATGCCTTGGTTTGATTATTGACATACCAAATACATTAATGGTTATGAATTTGTTGTTGTTTAAAGTTCAGATATACAGAAAGAAAGCAATCATAAAAATGCAACACATAAGACAATAAACACAGTAAGATACCTTGGGAAAACCCTCCTCCTGAGGGAGAAAAACCCAGCAATGATTCTCTTATATAATATAGGAATAAGAGCAGAAATCTGCTTACAACACAGGCCCAGCAATGGCCGAATTTGATATAATAACAGTCGCACCTCTCCTAGATGCAAAAGATACAAATGAATATGTTCTTCCATGAAATCGGGCTGCTGCTACAAGATGATGCTCTGCTGCTTAAGGCGAACTGCTGTAGGAATGATGGATGATGTTGAATTAACAAATGCGACCTTGTATATATACAAGATGAGGCACCTCCTCAATTAGGTCGGCTCTTTTAGAGAGAATAAAATAAATACAATAAATGCCAAAGGTCAGCCTCAATATAAAATGAATTATTTGAACATAAAGAAGGCCGGCCCTCATGAATTAAATCATGTACATATAAATTAAATAGCCAAAAGGCTACCATTTAATTTATGCCTATTCTCGAATTGTGTAAGCTGGAAGAAGCAGCCCGAAGCTGCTAATAACATCAGCAGAATTTTCCTATTGGCCTGAAAGTATCTTGTTGATTTGAAAAGAAAATCTAGCAAAAGATAATTTCACTTTTTTATTGGAAACATCTCGTCATTACATTAATGAAAAAATATAGTAGTATGTTTGAAGGTTTACAATAACAAAGTGTCTGATAGGTTGCACAACTCGAGAGTCCACAAAATAAATAAAAAAACACCATAAAAGTGGCTCCAGCCTGCTTGATAATTTCACATTTTCAATAAAGGATTGGTAGTGGAATTGATATATAACTAATTTCTTTTGTTTACACAGGAGGCCATGGTGAGTAATATGGTACAGTTGACAAGACTGCCACGAAAGTATATTCTGGAGTGGTTTGATGGCAAACGTGCACAGGAAGGTACCGAATTTGTATATAAGAAGAAACAACAATAAGATGGTTCTAGATGGGTGGCATTTAAATTTATGTACTCTCTGATTTTTTGTAATTAAGGGGTTTGCTGAATTTTGTACTATAGAAGTGTAGAATCATAGAGACAAGCTCCCTGCTCATTGCCAAACTCTTGCACTTGAAGATCTGCTTTCTTGATTTTTTATGTTTATCATCAAATGTGCATATTAATCTCTTTATGTTGCAATCATCTTGCAGAATCTTGTAAAATAGTTTATAGAATACAGAATCAAGCCTACTGCTGGCGATGTTTATAAAAGAAAAAGATCCAAAATGTTTATTTAAAAAATGTACACAGTTTTTAGTAGAACCTTTTTTAATGTATGGCCAAATTTCCCTTTTCAGTGTAAGCTTTAAATCTAGTTTGCTTTAGAATCCATTATTCTTCATCGGGTTTGCCATATTTGTGGTCTTGTGTCACTTTCAGTGCCCATATATATTATATTTCTAGAATGCATTAATAAATTAAATCAAATACACACCTACATATAAGGATGCAGTCCCATGGAGGAGACTTCGACTCATATTTTTTACTCTGATAACAGTCCAATGGAGTTTAAAAAAATGCAGTTATAGGATTGAAATGAATCTTTCCCTGTAAAACAGTTGTGCCTGCATATGTAGCTATAAGTTTTAAGCAAGTGTTAGGGAGGGGACTGAGTTTTCCCCACCAGCTTATGGACTTTTATGCCTGTGGCAGTTTGCATGGCATTTTTTAAAATTCTAATTTTACAAAAAAAAGGACTAATTATTTGCACATAGTTTCTACAGTTTCTCATATGAAGTTCCTCACTTCCACTAAATTTTTCTTCCCAGACAAAAAATTAAAAAATCCACAGGACCATTTGCTTGAAAGAAGCTCCATGGAACCATATTAGCATCAACCATAGAAAAATTGCGATTACCTGTGGCTACGTCCGTTCAGAGATTTTTCTAGTGAGAAGACTGCATTTTCATGATAAAGTCGGCACCAAATGATATAATTGTGATTCTAACTAAATCTTGATATTTTTTGCTATTAACTACCAAACTATGCTCCCCCAAGTTTCTGGGATGGGGATAGTAGGGGAAGGGGGGACATATATTTGGTATAGGATTTTTTTTCCATTTTTAGGGGACAACAAGAGATGGCTATAAAAAAAAGGACAATTTTAAAATTATAAGGAGATAAGATTGATAAAGTATTCATCATAAACATAAAAGAATCTTAATACATAACATTAGACTTGAATCGAGATTTCACATGAGAATGGACAGACAAAATAATGAAATTTAAATGTTTTCATTTTCAATTTGCATATATATTATATATAAATCCTAACAAAATGCTCAAAGGCTGCAAGTTTCAACTACAATATGACAAACATAGAAAATATATAATTGTCCCTAATCAACAACTATCTTTGGTAGGTCTACATCAAAATCAAAGTTTGATTCCAAGTCATTGCCGATATGAGGGGCTGCCTCAAGCAATGGAACCACAACCGAGCCCTCCTGTGACTCCTCATCAGCCTCTATGATATCTTTGGGATCAACATTCCAATGTAAGGTTAGTTTGGTGATAGTAAGGGGTTTGTCGATCTTGTAGCCACAAGACCCTATGTATGGCCACCAACTTCTTTGATTGTCTAGAGTTAAGGTTGCTCCTCTTGATTGATTGGATGAAGTTATGTGGACTGATTCCTCTCTATAATAGAAAAATTGACAACCTATGAAAGGAAGTGAACGACAAGTGTCTTCAACTCTAGTGCATCTTTGCCATGCCACATCCTCCATCCAATAGGGTCAGTATGAGTTAATGTAGCTCTATTTGTCCTCACTTTTGGTTTGTTAAAGGTTGGACCTTGGAGATTGACAAAGGCAAACCATTGTGCGAAGTAAAGAGGACTTCACTAGTATACATTTTTTCAAAGGGCTTCCATGAGCCCTTCTTTCATCTTTTCATAATGGGATGGAGACACTCTTTTAGACCTAGCTACATACCATTAGAGATTTAGAGCATAGGTTGCCATATGAAGTGGAGTGTTCTTAGTGTTCCACCACCCAATCACAATAGCCTAATGTGTTCTTCATAAAATCCCAAATTAAGATCTTTGCTATAAATTACTCGCTTCATCTACCTAAGCATGCTATCAAGGGTCTCATAAATCTCTCCAAGGTTAGGAAAGTCTTATCAAAATATCTTATTGCTTGCACAATGAGCTCAATGAAGAAACATATTTGTAAGTGCAAGCAATTTACAAAATTTAAAATTTCAAAAAAAGATTAAGGATTTAAGACTCAAATGATAGAGTGAACTCTATTACAAAGAATGAAAATAATTTACAAGTTAGAAACATTAATAAATTGATTGCTTAAAATTTCATTTTGTGCTATCAATCACCATCAAGGATCCTTTCTTTCAGACTTCTTCCTCTAGGTGTGCTTGCCTCTTATCTTTTATTGCACTATGAATTAACCATCGTTAATTGTAAAGCCTCCTACACCTCAACTATCTTCTAACAAAATGAATTAGTTGGCATATCTAGTATTCTCAAGTTAAGAGGATTTCATTCCTCAAAAAATCCCTAAATAAATCAAGTGAAGTGTGATGGTTGCAAATGAATATTTCTATATCTTTAGTCTCTAACACCATTGCCTTCACCCAATCTATCTTTTCAATTTCCTTCAATACGTTATTCAATGCATGAACACCACATGGGGTCTAAAAAAAGTGCTTGTAAGCACCCTCCACCATTGGGCTAGGTAACTTACACACGAGGGCCAGATTGGTCACCACTTGTGCAATTAATAGTTCTAAGAAAATAATAATTAATTGAATATGTGACAATGATATTGATGAGTGGTTGATATTTGATATCTGTTCACTCATCCATGATAATTGAGCAACCATATTTTATCCACGTTTGCTTCATTTATTTCATCAACACAATCACCTTAGAATATTCTTTATCAAGGAGGGTGGTGTGTAGCTTATGTACTCCAAGTGTGACAAATGAGGGATCAACATCTATCACGTCTTTGAACATTTGTTTAAAATAGAGAGGATGTGTTGTATGAAATGGTGTGACATGATCATAAAACAACTTAACAATTGAAGACTTGACTGCCTCTCATGATTGTATATTAAACAACCTTGCAACAATAGTAGTTCTTTACTTCTTCTTAGTATAAGTAAAACTTTCTCCCTTTTGAATTCCAACATCGATGGTTTCCATAGACAATGACACACTAGGTTGCACACTTTCCAATGAAATTCCTTTTTAAAAAAAAATCTCTACCTCCATATACAACCTAGTTACATCAACCTTCTAAGTTAGAGTTACAACCTCATAACCTTTTACTTGTTGTCCATCTATGCTAAAAAAATGACAATAAACTCTAGTATAGTTGCTCCTATAGTCTTTGTTGTATAATGACATAGCCATACTCTACTCCCTTCTGATTTTTTTTTTTTGTTTCAAAGGATTTTTTTGGGGTCAAATAGGCCTTTTACATACTTTTTGAGGGGTTTGGAAGAGCATTCTATTGGTGTAATTAATTGTTTTGTACCTTATACTAGGTCATCATTACACCTTAGTTAAGTTTACTTAGGGACCACATAGGAGTTGTTGGAGATTTTCTACCTTTGGTGGACTTATCATGTTATCACTTTATCATTTCCACCTTTCGTGGACACATCATGTGATTCCTCTCCACCTTTTGTGGTGGTTATCACATTATCACTTTTCCACTTTAGGTGGAGTGATAGCTTTTCACAGTTGTCTCATATCATAAGATTGTGACACTTGCCATAATCTTATGCCCTCCTATGTTCTCACTTTGACTATATAACCAAGGGGTCTCTACTACATTTGTACATTGATACAAACATTGATTCTATTTGCATTATTAGCAGAATACAATTTATTCTTGTCATATTGTCTCTATCTCTCTTATGCTTGTGCTTCCATTAGACCTCTAGATCTTGGGTGGCTACCTTCATAGCCAATTCTTACATGGTATCAGAGCTGTTGGAGTGCCTTTGGATTGCCATTTTGGGGAATTTTGAGTGCAATCTTGGATTTTCTTCATAGAAATATCAGATTCTGGGGGGGTTCCATTTTTGGCCTTGTATTGCAGGTGCATATTGGGAGCTTGTTGCATCAAATTTAAGCTCAACATTGCGTTCAGAGTGTCCGAGAAAGTCAGATTTGGCTTTTGTTTCGTCTCAGTTGGACATTGGAGGCCAAATCTACAAGGGTTTGAAGATCGGAGGTGGTTGCCAGATCGAGGAGGTAGCTATACTTTCAGAGCATTTTCAACCAAAAAGGACACTGCCATTGCATCTAGAAGGGCCAAAAACCCTTAAGAGGGACTGTCGATTCGTCAAAATCGGACAACTTTTCCTGGAGTCATCTGGAAAAAAATTGCCCTCCTCGATCGTACGTATCGTCATAATTGCAAAGGGATAGCACGATTTTTGTTAAAAAAAAGAAAAAACTATTATTTTTTGTCGAATTTTTTTTTATTAAAAAAAATCATTTTGGAAAAAATTTATATTCAAAAATTTGATTTGAATTTTTTTAAAAACAAAATTATTGTACAAGCCTGCAGACTTGTACAGTTCGCATACTGTACCTTGGTACCTCCGCGATCCAGCAGGGTACACCCTGCCACCGCGTAGCCACATGGCAGGAGGCCACTCACTCACCCTTCCCCTGCGGCCCAACCACATACTGCCTGCACCGGCACCGACAACAGATTCCAACAACCAGCAAACAAAAATTTCGACGAATATTTCGAAAATAAACCGGCGACCCGAAAAGCATATTCCGACCGAAAAGAAAGAATATTCTAACACTTTTTCCGATAGGGGTGATGACGACCATGACAGCCAAACGATCGTCAAATTTAATGCAGTAGACTGCTGATATTAGCACTACATCGACGACCTTTTGAAAATTGGCAGACCCCCTCTCATTTGAGTTTTTGAATTTGCAATTCATTTTCAAATGCTCATATCTTGCTCATTTTAACTCATTTTTTCGAGCAATTTCTTTTGATTTGGGCTAATTTTTCGTGCTCTACATGCTGGTATAATCAATTTTTGGTTTTGATGCATGAATTTGCAGAAAATTCAGTGTCTCGCAGGTGTAGCTAAGTTGTCACCATTTTTGCAACTTCCGGGGCTCCGTTCAGGTTCATACGAACTCCTTTTCTGGTGCCGGTTTTTTTTAAAGTGTATAATTTTTCTTGAATTTCACAGTGGTGCTATTAGTTTGTAGTGATTGTGATCATAAATTGTACTTTCAACACTTGGTCATTTTTGGCCTATTTTGGCATTTGTAAGGACAAGATCTCAGTTTGATCTTTTGTATCAGTCATTTGAGTCTTTTGTTGCCTACTTAAGGTTGTTGTAAAACATTGAAAATCAGAAAACCACTTTGCTTGGCTTGCAAGTGGCCATTGTAAACGCACTAAGTATAAAGTGCCAAATCATCATTTTTTTTAGGGGGGGGGGGGTTTCTTTGTTTGAGTGAATTTTGGGGGGTGTCTTGTGTGTTTGTGCCTCTCTCTCTCTCTCTTGTTCTCTTTTCTGCTATGTGTTCTCCTAAGTTTCCTTTGTTAACTCCACATAACTATGCTTCTTGGAAAATTGATGCTTGGAGTAAGTTGATGGAAAAATGATTAACTCATTATATTGATGGAACTATTGTTGCACCATCCGATCCTAAAACTGATCCTAATGCTGATTTGGATTGGCTCACTAAAAATACTATGGCTCTTAGAACATTGAGGAAATATGTATCAAAAGATCTAATCTTTCAAATTGAAAAGTGTAAAACAATTAAAGAAGCTTGGGAAAAGTTTGGTCAATTGTATGGCCAAGTTAATGAGATTAGAGGTTATCAGCTTGACAATGATCTCACAATCTTATATCCTAAGAATTTTGATACAATCCAAGACTATGTCACTAAAAAAAATGAGTTAAGAGCACAACTTAAGGATTGTGGAATTGATAAAAAGGATGCACAATTGGTCTACAATTTGTTGGGAAAACTTCCATTAGAATATGCAACATTTGTTTCTAACTTCCAAACCCATCGCTTGACAGTGGGTAGTTCTTTCACTCTTACATCATTTGATGCATTCACAAAAATGTTGATGTTAGAGCAAGCAAAATTGATAAGCATGGGGATTCTCAAGTCTTCAAAGTCCAAAGCTTTGGTGGCTAATCAAGGGAATCAAGGGACTCAAGGAAAGTGCTCCAATAAGAAGCAAAAGCAGTTTAAGCCAAAGACACAACAAGATAAAGCACAATCATCCTCTCCACAACAAGGGAATTCTTCACCTTCTCATAAGAAGGGAAATTCAAGCAAGAAGGAGAGACCAACATGTTCATATTGCAAGAGATTTGGTCATGATGAGCATCATTGCCATACTAAGCAAATTGATGAGTTGACAAACATCATCAAGAAAAACATCAATTTTCCATCTGCCTACAAGAAGAAGGATTCATCTCCTTCCACTTCCTCACAATCAAAAGGAAAAGTGCAAGCTTTTATGGCTACTATAGGTTCTTCACAACAATGGATACTTGACTCGGGTGCTACTCATCACATGGGTTCTACAAGGGAGCAGTTTTCCTCTTTGGAGCCATCTAAGGTACCTCACGTCTTCATAGGTGATGACACTCAAGTGGAAGTTGAAGGAAAAGGTTCGGTTGTCATGGATGATGGAACATTTGAGGATGTTCTCTATGTTCCTAACTTGAGCACCAATCTTCTTTCAATCTACCAAATTACTCACTTTGGAGATGGCAAGAAAGTTGAGTTTCTACCAGACTCAGTTGTGGTCAAAGAACTTAAGGATGATGCCTTGGTTGCAGTGGGACAAGCCAATCACAACACACGGCTTTACTCATTTTCCCACTTTATTCCTAAGTCCCCTTCTACAACATTGCTCACTCATTCAAATTTAGAAAGCAAGCTATGGCATGAGCTGTTTGGACATCTCAATTACAACTATCTTCAGCAGCTTAGCACCGAGGATATGGTTATAGGACTCCCTCAAATCAGATTTTCAGAAGGTGTTTGTTTAGGTTGTTCCTTGGGTAAGCATCCAGAAGAGAAGTTTGACAAAGGGAAGTCTTGGAGAGCTTTGGAAGTTCTTCAATTGGTTCACAGTGATGTAGCAGGTCCATTTCCAGTGCCACCATTCAACAAGGCCCGCTATGTCCTTACCTACATTGATGACTACTCCCACTTCACTTGGGTCTATTTTCTTGTTCACAAGAGTGAAGTGTTTGACATATTTCTAGCCTTCAAGGCTCATGTTGAGAAGCAATCAGGGAAGCAAGTCAAGATTCTCTGCACAGACAATGGAAGGGAATATGTGAACAATAGACTTGAGGAATTTTGTACTCTTGAGGGGATTGATATTCAACATTTAGTTGCATACACTCCAAAACAAAACGGTGTTGCAGAAAGGAAGAATAGAACCCTTAAGGAGATGGTTAGCTGTATGATTCATGCTCATTTTCTTGGTCGTCAATTTTGGGCAGAAGCTATCAGTTGTGCCACTCATATCCAAAATCAGGTTCCCCATAAAGCTTTGAAGGGTATGACTCCTTTTGAGGCTTGGTGTGGTAGAAAACCAATTGTGAGACACTTTAGAGTTTTTGGTTGTCCAGCTTGGGCACGCATACCTCCAGAGAAACGCAAGGCATTGGAACTTCAGAGTAGGCCTTGCATCTTTGTTGGATATCCTGAAGGGTTTAAGGCATACAGACTTTTGGATCCAGAGACACATGAGCTATTCATTGAGAGGAGTGTTCACTTTGAGGAAAGCTCTCCCAGCTTGGCCTCTAATCCTCCTCTTCCTTCCTCCATAGTGGAAAGTGACGATAGTGACTCAGATGATGATTCTCCCTCAACTTTTACTCGTAGAATCACACCTTCGCAGGGTCCACTTGCAGTTGAGGAGCCTTGTCCTTCATCTACTGCTAGATCTCGTTGGGCTCGACAGACTCTTGATTCAGCAGGTTCTCTTGTTGGGGATCCTTTAGATACTCGAAGGACTCGGTCACAACATGAGGATTTTCCACATGCTTTTATTGCTACTGCTTCTGATCCACAGTCCTTCAAGGAAGCATCCAGAGTTCTAGAATGGGATTCATCAATGGATGAAGAGTATGGTTCCTTGATGAGGAACAACACATGGGATTTAGTTCCACTCCCTAATGGGAGAAAGATCGTTCGATGCAAGTGGATCTATTAGACCAAGTATGCAACGGATGGAAGTGTGGATAAATACAAGGCTCGGCTTGTGGCAAAGGGTTTCTCACAGGTTCTAGGTGTTGACTATACAAAGACCTTTGCACCCGTTGCTAAGATGAACTCCATTCGCTTGACACTTGCTATTGCTGCAACTCATGGTTGGGTTGTACATTAGATGGATGTGAAGAGTGCATTTCTTCATGGGGATCTTCATGAGGAGATTTACATGGAGCAGCCATAGGGATTCATACAAGATTCTTCTTTGGTTTGCAGATTGAGGAAGTCTTTCTATGGCCTCAAACATGCCCCTAGGGCTTGGTATGCCAAGATGGATTCCTTTCTTCTCTCCGTAGGATTCACGAGGTGTCATTCAGATCCAAATGTCTACATTTTGTGACAGGATGACTCTCATTTGCTACTTGTGCTCTATGTTGATGACTTGATCATTACAGGGAGTATCTCATCCATCATTGACGGTGTCAAATTTGCTTTGCAGGATAGATTTGCTATGACTGACTTGGGCCTTTTGCACTATTTTCTTGGGATTGAGATCACTCAATCAGCTTCTGGGATCTCTCTTTCTCAACCCAAGTATACTCTTGATCTTCTATCTCAGTTTCACATGGCTGATTGTAAGCCTGCTTCAACTCCCTTTCTTTCAGGAGTCAAGCTTGAGGCTAAGTGTTCTACTCCACTTGTTGATGCCACTTTGTATCGTCAACTTGTTGGGAGTCTCATCTACTTGACTCACACACACCCTGATATCTCCTTTGCAGTTGGCATAGTTTCATGCTTTATGCAGGAACCACATGAGCTTCATTGGAAAGCAGCCAAACACATCTTGCATTACATCAAGGGTACACATCATCATGGGATTCACTATGCAGCAGGTACAAGACTTACCTTGGTGGGATATACAGATTCTGATTGGGCTGGCAATATTGATGATTGTAAGTCCACTTGTGGCTACAACTTTCATCTTGGTTCTGGCCCCATTTGTTGGTAGAGTAAGAAGCAACATGCTATTGCTCTTTCTTCGACGGAGGCTAAGTATTGAGGGGCTATTAATGCAACTACTGAGGCTATTTGGCTTCAAAATATTCTCACCAAGTTTGGCTTCACTATTCCACGTCCTTCAGTCATTCATTGTGACAATCAAAGTGTCATCCAAATCTCGAAGAATCCGGTTCACCATTAGAGGACCAAACACATCGAGATTCATATGCACTACATTCGGGAGCTGATACATGAGCAGGTCATTGATTTGCAATATTATCCTACAACAGAGCAGGTTGCAAATATCTTCACCAAACCTTTCACTGAGAGTACCTATCATCAATTGCAAGCTCTCTTGGGGGTGCGGGATGTTTCATCTGAGGTCGTCACTTGACTTCTTCATTCTCTCTTATGGGGGGGACTTTTTCCTCTTCTAGAGGTTTTGTCCTTCTCATACATTTGAGAGCTTTTTCTCTTGTTTTTCATCTCTCTTTTGGGGGAGGGGCGGGAGGGGGGTGGAGATTTTTCCCACTTGGTTTTCTCCTTTTCTCCACTTTATAAGAGATTGCATTGCATTTGTACATGGGTACCTAACATGGCCTAGTTGTCGGGACCCATCTTGCATTGTTTGCTTTTGTGTACATTCTCCCTAAGTTGCACTTAAGGGGGGGTGTTGGTGTAATTAATTGTTTTGTACTTTATCCTAGGTCATCATTACACCTTAGTTAAGTTTACTTAGGGACCACATAGGAGTTGTTGGAGATTTTCCACCTTTGGTGGACTTACCATGTTATCACTTTATCATTTCCACCTTTTGTGGACATATCATGTGATTCCTCTCCACCTTTTGTGGTGGTTATCACATTATCACTTTTCCACTTTAGGTGGAGTGATAGCTTTTCACAGTTGTCTCATGTCATAAGATTGTGACACTTTCACAATCTTATGCCCTCCTATGTTCTCACCTTGGCTATATAACCAAGGGGTCTCTACTACATTTGTACATTGATACAGACATTGATTCTATTTGCATTATTGGCAGAATATAGTTTATTCTTGTCATATTGTCTTTATCTCTCTTATGCTTGTGCTTCCATTAGGCCTCTAGATCTTGGGTGGCTACCTTCATAGCCAATTCTTACACATTCAAATGGGTTAGTTGATTTTTTTGACCTTGTTACACTACCACTCCCAAAAGAGCTATTAGTGGTAGCGATACTGTTGAATAAATTGGATACGGTAATAAGAGGCTCATTGCCACATACAAAAACACATTGCTTACAAAGACTTACTGTCCAAAATGGAGGCTCACTGCTTATAGAAATAAGTAAACAAAATGGCTTACAACCAAAGTTGAACTGAGGAGTTACACCGCATGTGCAGGTTCAGTTCCTTTGATTGCTTAGAGTATTCGCTCACATGACCTTGTTTGCACACTTCTTATACACACACTTCTTCTTCTCTTTGCATTTGCATTCACATTACTTATCCTTCATCACTTCATCTCCTCATCTTCTAACCATCATGTATATATATACCCGATATACCCACATGTATTGATTAGGTCGGCTTGATTGATACAAATCATATTTTCAAGATGATAACTTGTTGGCTTCATATAAAAAGAATTTACCTGTGTCATGCAACATCATGTTGGCTAGGATTAACTTGATATCGAAATGCAATCTCAAGAACTGATGCCAACGCATAACCCGATCATATGGATATCTAAGAATACATGTATACACGCTTTTGATAGTTATAAGCCTTTTTCCAAAACCTCAGATGATACTGATTATCAAAGGAGATATTCGGACCAACATACCAGAGATACCAGATCAAATATTGGATAGGATAAGCGTGATTTGCACACTAGTACACAGTACTAGACCAACATGGTGACAACAATGACAATATATGACAAACTTCCAACATATACATCTATGACTTTTACTTCTTTGTTGCATTTGAATTTCAACCTTCACTCTCACTATTCTCATTATTACTCATTGTTTATTTTTGTTAAGAATTTAAAACATAACTATGAGTACAAGCAGATTAAAAGAAATAAACCAAATAAACTCTCTATCTGTTTGAATTTTTTTTTTAAATGCAAACAAATAGTAGATGGTAAAATTATCTCCAATATATTGGATTTGATTCCATATTGCTTTCTTTTTACTGCTGTTCTCCTCTTTTCACTACTACTTTTGTTGCTCTTCTTCACAAATTGGGAAATTTTAAAATGAAATTTTGTTTTGTTTCTAGTGTTTTTAGAGGTTGTTTTAGATTTTGGTATAGCTTAAAAGGGTGTGGGGGTCCTTGTGGGTCCACCCATCTATTTTCTTAATCAAAATTGTATTTTTTAAAATTTGCACTCAAAAAGTGTTTGGGCCATAGAGGATGGTTAGTCGTCTCGTATGCTCCCCAAGTGTCCCCTACATGTTTTTAGACATCCCGAGGATTTCTATTTTTGCAAAAATAATCCCGAGGACTTCTATTTTTGCAAAAATAGGTGGGCGGGCGGGGCGGGTTGGTGAGGAAGGGTTGGGAAGGCGGGGACATTTTCTGCCCATCCTTGTGTCCCTAAAATGTCCCTTATAGAGGATGGGTCATTTAGGCAAGGAGATGCATCCCTAAGGAGCATAGCTGCCAAATAATTGCATATTCAAAGGACTTCTCACTTTTGGAAATTATGTTCAACCATGCACCATGTAAAAATTTATCATATTTTTATTTTGCACAATGTTTGTCAAATGACAGCCTTTTTGTTTTGGTATGTTGCATTTTTTCTAAAAAAATCTTCTAACAAGTTTAATTTGGTCCTCAAAATCTGTGGGAGAAATACGAATTTGAAAGAATGCTTCCGAAATAAATTGTTTATTTTTTGTATTAGTGTTTTGGATTGCATTCAACAATCCATCATCAGGAAGAAGAAGAGTACAATCTGATATGTTATATAAAAATACACATAATCTGTTCTAAAAATGTTTTTCCAAATACAACATGAACTGTGAAAAACTAATGCTAAACAAAAATTTATGAACATTTGACCACTTGACGCATATTGCTCTCAAATTCACTCAACAACACCCAGTAGAAATAATAATGCGAACATTGTTTTTAACATATTTGAAGGTACATGAAAATAATAATAAATCTGTTTGGAAATTAGTCCTTTTGCTTTGTCTCGAAAATGTTTTATTATAAATGTAGATCTTTAACACAGTTAAATTTGTTTGCTGCGCCTTTTTACTTTTGTTATTATGTGCATGATAGATATTATGTAGTTGGAAATTCTTATGTAAAGTACTTTATTCCAAAATTGAGAAAATTAATAATTAATTGATGGGTTTTAAGTTTGTAAAATTTAGTTTTGGAAATGTTTATGTTGGATTTTTTTTGAAATTGTTATATATAGAGATATTATTTTTAAGTTGATAATCATATTTTTTGATATTTAATGATGCAAGTGTTAATATCATGCATGGAATTACATTTATTTATTTATAATAGAAATATTATTGATATAAAGAATTAATTATTCTTATTAATTTAGAGATTTTTGTTTCATTTTATTTTAAAAACTGCTGTAAATATTATATATTTTTAATAGTTTTATTTGTATTTTAAAGTTTTGAATTTTTTTATATTTAAAAATTAAAAAATAATAGAATTTATGTAAAATAAATATTAATTAGTTTATAATATATTAATTTATTTTTGTTGATAAAAAATAAAATTATAGATTTGTTTTGTTTTATATTGATACGTTTTATTTGTATATTTAATTATGTAGGTTATATTTTTAATTTTGTAGTTGTAGTTTTAAAAAATGTTGATTATGTTTTGGTTTTCATGTACAAAATCAGTATTTGGCGTAATTATTCTTTAATATAAGAGAGCACTTACAATTGATATGCAAGTAAACTTTCTAGTGTGATATATTAATTACACTTTCTAATGATTAATGTACATATGATATATTGAATGAATTCATTTTATTTTATTTATGTTAAAAGATAGTCAAGTTTGATCTGAAATAATGTTAATATAAGGAGTTAATAATTCTTATACGTTTTATTATTAATGTTATTTTTATTAATATTAATAATTTTTTATTATTAAGTATGTAAAGGGAAATGAGGGACCAAAAGGGGGTCAAAAGTCACTTTTTTTTTACATACAATCAATATTAAAAAAATGAAGACAAATTGAAGATAGCCACACTAAAAATTTGAAGATGTGACAAGAATAAAACATGTGCTTGAAATTTACTTTTTAAACTAATATTTTTTTTTAAAGAAGTGGAGATTAAGGTGTTAAATAAGGTTTGTTCTTAATTTTTTTGCTAATTTTTAAATCAATATATATATTTTTTCATTAATTTTCAAAATAAACATATCCTACAAATGAAAAGTTGAGTGTGCACTCTTAATTTTTTTTTTAAAACCAATTGATTTTTTTTTTAATATGTATAGAATAGAGTATAAATTGTAATAATATAATTTGTTTCACCTTTAGATGAAAAGATAAAAAAATAAAAAATAGTAGTTAGAAATGTAAGAGAGAGTTTGACATTATTGCTTTTTTTCATATTAACATTGAAAGAAGTGCAAGCTTGATGGAGAGCATAATTGACATTTAGATGTTTTTTTACATTTTGCAAAGCCCAAGGTAAATCCAACCATAAGGATCAGAAATATTTAAGGAAACACATAACATAAACACATTTTTTTTAGGTAAAAATAATAAATGATTGAAAAACATGTGCATCCCACGAGTTTGGACCCACATATTTGTTTTACCTTGCAAATTATGTTTTCTCTCACATAGAAACACACTTATAATTTTGAGAGATTTCAATCATTGTTTGACAAATATATCACATTTTTCTTCTCTTATTGGCATAAAAAATTAAAATTACATATTTTAAAATCCAATTTGATAGAATGATTATTTTCATTTTTTGAAGAATTTGAATGATTGTTTCATGCTTTATATTTGAATTTGATCATTGCCAATTATTATGATCAATTGTATTCAAGTAATAAAAAAATAACATTATATCAACAAAATTGATTAAATATTTTAAATTTAAAAAAAAAAAATTTTAAAAAAAATTTAAAAGCCCATGTTCTTTGGATTTGGTTGTCTTTTTTACCCTTGGTTGTTTGTGCTTTCATGGTCCTTATGTTAGGGCAACCTTCTGGTTGAGGGTTCCAGATCCATTCAAAATCTGCTTGTAAAAGGTTTTGAGTCCCTTCAAAACCTATTTTTTCCTTAATCAAAAATAAAATTGATTAAATAATCAAAACATTGGAGGAATGTGAGGTGAAGAATAAACAAGACAAATTGTATTCAAGTAATAAAAAATATAACATTATATCAACAAAATTGATTAAATACTCAAAACATTGGAGGAATGTGAAGTGAAGAATAAACAAGACAAATTTGTGCAATTAATAAATTGAATCTTAAAGTTGAAAGTACATCCTCTTTACCATTTAAATTTGATATTTGATAGTTTGAATAAGCATGAAGTCGCCCTAGTCAAAAGTTTGGTTCAAGCTTGGAAGATATTTTCTTGGTAGCATGCTTATAGGACCTTACATTATGAGTGCTTAAATCTTTGCTTTATGCCTAATGTATATTCTCTTTGGTGCCAATTCTTATATTATAACCTTACAAAAATCATTCACATTTTAGGTTATAATTCATTATTTACTAGTTATAGCCAGTGGATAAATAAGTGAAAGCACATGCTTTATTCTCAAATGGTTAGTGTTATCACCTTGTCAACTCTTCATTACCATTATGTGCACATGGTTCTAGTAATCCCTTGTCATATCCCTTGGTTTCTCTATGTTCATTAGCTTTCTTCTATGTTACATTACTTGTTGGGGACACATCAATTTTTATGATTGCATATCATAGTGGAAAATCATCTCCCACATAGTTTAGTCCATGCTCCTTTTTAGGCTACCTCATCCCTTCAACCAAGTTAACTCTTACCTCCACCATCCTACAACCTATCACTTTTATCCTCATCACCACACGTTTTAACCAGTGTTCCACGGAGTTTCTTGACGGGGATGGGGGGACAAAGGGTCTAAGTTTGGGGATGGCGGGGGGACGGCAAGGGGACGACGACGGGTGGGTAGTAGGGTGGGGGGGGGGGGGTGGTGTTGATATACATATGGTACTTGAATAACTAGTTATAAAAAGATGTTTAAGAATAACATTTCAAATTAAACTTTGGAGAATTAGTAAAATTGCAAATACTAACATTTTAAATACTTGAATACTATTTACTAAAAGACTAAAAGTAAATAAAATATTAAAATTTGACAACTAAAATTGTCGAATTTGAGATTTCTATTATATGAATATCAAAAATATGACATGTCACATCATAATATCATATCATAAAGATGATTACAATGAGTAGCATGATACATTGATATCAAAATAAGTACAAAATGCAAAAATGAAAAATCATAATATCATATCATAAAGATGATACAATGAGTTGCAAAACATCAAATGGCATATGTGAGAAAAAAAATGAAGAATGAGAGTTTTTTGTTTAGCTTAGAGGCTTTTAGAAGGGTCCCACAAAAATTTAAGGTTCGGCTCAAGGCTCACATTCTTAGAAAAGTAACATTTTCATTTAAATTGTTTTTTGCACATCCCAATGCGGGGACTTTTGGGCATCTCCGAGATGCTTGAGGGATGGCTAGAAGTCCCTGAGACATCTCGGGGACATTCAGGAGTCCCCGCCATTTCCTCAGAGTCTCTCAAGTCCCGACGATGGTGGGGGGACGACGGGGGGACGTTTCTCAGCCGTCCCCAAGTCTCTGAAACGTTTGGGTCGGGGGAATGGCTAGATTTTGGGGGGGGATGCGTCCCCGTGGAACATTGGTTTTAACCAAACATGAAGAGTATAGGATATGTGATGTGAATGACTTAAGTTTCAAGGAACCTACCATGATGTCTTATTTTTCATATCCATTAGAGGATACCATGTTTATTTGGTTTTGTGAGATCTTAAATATAGTTTCCATTCAATTTCTACCTCCTACCATCAAACACACTTTACCCATTTCATATCACGTAGCCCAACCTCTTACACCTCTTTTATAACACCACCTCCATCTACATTTCATCCTATACACATAACGTTACAAAAAAACCTTTCCTTCCCCTCATTATTGGTCAAATCTCTTCTCCATTACTATTGCACACCTTAAGTGCCCACTTCATGTCCTATAGTCAAGCCCTAAAAACATCCTAGTGAACCCTACATTCTATTATTCCCTCATAATCTTAGCCCATAAACCTTTAATAGTTTACCCTTGTTCTATTATCCCATCCCAACCTATCCCATTAATCTTTACTAGTCCATATTATGTTCCATTTTTTCCTTTTATTCCCTTTTATTCCCTAATTTAATTAATTCTCATGGATTCTTCATCATTACACTCACTTAGCCAAGTTAATATCAATCAACATCATAAAATTTGTATCTTTTTGCAAAAAATGGATTTCCCATGCAATTTTATAAATTTATAAATTGCATGTAGACCTCCAATCCCTACAACCCTTCAAGTTGTGGAAATTCAATTTTTTTTAGCAACTTTGCAACCTACAAAATATAAACCTACCTCTAATGCTTGCAAGTTTACAACTTGTGAAACTTTAGAGTTCACGATCAACTTTGTAGCCTACAAATTGCAAGCTTTCCTCTAATCCCCATAAGTCTCCAACCCAAGCCTATATAATTTTAACCTCTAGAGTAGATTTTTACACCTAAAATTTACAAGTGTACCCATGAACTCTAAAAGTCCATGATAACCCTACTTTTAGAACTTTAGAATTCTAGAGTAGGTCTGTACATCTTTAAACTACAAGCCTACCTTCAATGTCTATGAGTTTGCATAATAATTCCCATGATTTTTCAAAACTCTAGAGGAATTTTCCACCCGAAAATATTGCAAGATTCCTTCCAATTGCTTCAAGTCCACAACAAACCACATATTAAAGTTTAGAACAATAGAGTATGTTTGCACCCCTACAAATTATAAGATTGCATCTAACCTTCACAAGGCTACAAGAACCCAACATGAATTGTAAAGTAAATTTTCACCCTTGTAAACTAAAATCTTTCCTTCAATGGTGGTTCAACACCACCCAACCATGTGAAGCCTTTAGGTACATCCATTTGAAATAGGAGGTAACTAATTGGTAGTTCAAAAACACAAAATAAATTAAGGTGGTTGAACACAAACATAATAAACACATATTATAAATATATTTTACAAGAAGACCATACATGAGGAATACATAAAACAAAAGTTCATACACATTCTAATTACATCAATATAAGGAATACCACATAAATGTATACATGAGGGTATTCCCATAATATCATTTCATAAACATGTTAATCACATAATAAATGGAACACCAATTAAGTAGACATGGGAGCCTTCAACCATCACCAATGCACCCATGGGATATAAAAAAAATACAATACATATGAGAATGGGAAGAATACACCAATTAATTGTATACTATGGAATCACATACACACATTAGATTTACAATCCAATTTATAAGGAAAATCTTATGGTTATCATAGGATATATAAATGGAATATCATCATAGGTACAAAGAGTGACATGGAGGTTGAGGAGTAAACATCCATGCCATGAGGATCCTCAACAATAATGGTAGTTTGGTTGAATGTCCTTTCCAACACTTACACATATATACTTGGGCATTTAGAAGAGTCTCTTGGCTAACCCATTAATTTTTTTATTATGTAATTGGATAAAAATTGTCTTAATCTCCCATTTCCTCATCATATCTTACCATACAAGAATGGGTGTGAGAGTCCACTCCATCCTAGCCTAGATTCCTCAAGTGAGTGGTATAGATCATATTTTGAGAAATATTGAACAACATTTGTATGATTGTGTTTTGATTATTTATTGTATCATGAATTGACTAATATCCATGTATTATTATGATTTATATAGAATTCATCATCATACCAAGGAAACAATCAAAAACCCAAACATGGGAGAGGCGTCAAGCTCGCAATGTGCAGAAAAGGGAACGAATGATACTACTTTGTGAAAGTAAGAAATTGAACACTAAAGAAGAAGATATATATCATATTTTCCAATTAAAGATGAACATGAAGCATCCAATCAAGGCATGAAAGAAAATAATTTTGAGAAAAATTCAATGAATGCAAAATATTTGTGCAATGAGGAAATTGAGTCCCAAAGTTGAAGGTACACCATCTTTCCCATCTAAAGATGATATTGAAAAAAATCCCCATTCACCTATTGAAAACAAAATATACACTTCAAAAATTGAAAACACAATACATATTCCAAATATTAAAAACATCATAAATAGTCTAAATATTAAAAACACAATAAATATTCCAAATATTGATGAAATTTTACCATTGAGAACACCTACAATTTTACATAGAAAACCTAAATTTTTAATCAAAATTGATGAGAATATCTTGAAATTGATGGTCGATAAGATTCCCAAACATACTTTTCAAGAAAACATGAATAAAATATATTTTTTAAAAACTTAAATCAAATAGAAAGATGTCAACTTTTTGTTGAAATAATGAGAAGTCTTAAGTTTAGGCCCATAATGAAGATACTTGGCCTAAGAACACTGGATACTAATAGTGAAAAAATTATTGTAAAGAATCTAATGAATGCATATGAAAGTGTGGGTTCCATCTCATTTACCAAAGGTAGTAACACTATACAATGTGTAATAACATCAACAATAATTGTACACAATCAAATAAACAAAGTTCACCTAATAAGGAAAACGAGCCAAGCACTAAAAATAGGTAGAAAAACATTAATGAAATCCATTGGGATCCATAAAAGAGTTGAGAACCCAAATATCAATGGGCTATGGGAATTCTCTTGTAGACTCTCATGGAAAGATAAAGTTATAGTTGAAGCCTTGAAATCCCTAATTGAATAATTTTGAAAAAATAATACAAGAGTATCACCTAATCAAATAGATGTTGTAAAAAGGAGAATTGGATTTCAAAACCATGAACCACATCCAAATGATTTATTGGATATGATTCAAACACAAATTTCCTCTAAATTTAGAGATGTATCCATAGATTGAAATTAGTCAAAGGTATTTTAAAATGAACAAATTTTTTTATGTCAAAAATAAATCACACATGTACAAATATTTGTAGAGTACATATCGAATATTTTAATCATTATGATGTTTATTAGAAGATATGTGTAGGTTTGCATACTATTTAAATTTTGTAGGAGTATATGATAAAAGCCCCACTTAGATCTTCAAGAGATTTTATTTCGAGAATTTTATGTGAAAGAGTGGATGAACTTTTTTTGCAAAAAATATGTTTGGATGGAACATGTGATATTTGTGGTGGCTTGAAACATTTGAGAAATTGTTTACATATGGAGAATACATGTGCAATTGAAAACAAACAAGTTTTGAAAATTATAATTTGGTGGCATAAATCTAAAATATGGTAAAGAAGCAAAAAAAAATGAATTGGTGAGTGACAATATTGTTGAGCTAGTTTTTGGATTCGATTGTGTGATGTTTTTCTATCAATGTTTTGAATCACACTTTGTGATCCATCATGATAGTAGAGAGCTTACGGAAAATATGGATAGATGTAGACCAAGAAACAACCTAAAAAGGTAGGGGTGAGGGTGAGGGAGGAGAGAAAAGGGTTGCGTGTAGACAAAAGAAAATGTAAACAATAAAATTTTTAAAAACCACAATAAAAGAAATACTAAAAGATAAATAAATGTAACAAACGTGTTAAAATTTAAACCAAAATAAAAATAAATATAAGAATAAATAAAATGAGATTCAAATTAAAAAGATTGAAAATTTAACATTAATAAATTTATAACTTAATTTTTTTTGATTCATACCTTATCTAGGATCATCTAAAATTATGTTCGGTTAATTGAAATCTCATTAATTACATCTATTTTTAAATGTGAAAAAAGGAATTTAATTAACTGTATTAAATCACATTTTAAGATAATTTTTGAAATTATAGATAAAGGTATTTGCATATCTAATGATGCACAAATAAAATGTAACTATTGTTTCTCATTGCAAATATTTAATAGATCTAATTAATTTATCTTTGTAATTTAATGTATAAATCAAATATATGTAAATTTTTTTTAGTCTTTTTAATATGAATCTTCTTTTATTTTTTCTTATTTATTTTGTTATTTTGGTTTATATTTTAACTCATTTTTTGTTACATTTATTTATCTTTTAGTATTCTTTTATTTTATTGTGGTTTTTATTTTTTTATTGTTTTTTTTTTCCTTCTTCGTCTATGCACAACCCCTTTCTCCCCTCCCTCACCCTTACCTTTTAGATTGTTTGTTGTTTTGTGTCTATCCACATTTTAATTAAGCTCTCTACTATCATCCTGATTATGGATCATGAAGTGTGAGCTGAAATGTTGATGCAAAAAAATCACACAATGTGATCCAAAAACTAGCTCAACAATAATCAACATGACTTGTGGAAACTTTATATCATTGAGTGAAATTATATAAGTCTCAATTTATGTCTATTTTTTGAGAGAATATAGTGTTATGCAAGGCGTACCCATAGAGCTTGATGTTTGGACTTACAATTCAAGTTATGCAAGAACACATTTTTGATTGGTACTTTTGTTTCAATTGTAGACTTTGTAGAGAATTATACACTACCATAGAATGAGGTTAGGTCACAATACTAAAACTCCACACATGTTATATTGGTGCATATAACGTTCATTCTTGCACTTGATAGTATAGCGAAAGAGATGAAGATATTGAGGGAGTATCATATTTATATAAGTGATGGCACACACTCTACATAATTTTTGCAAGGTTTCTTTCAAACATTCTACAATAATTTGGCTAGCAGGAATATCACATTTAGTAAACATATCATATGGTTAGACAATTGTAGCAATATATTATATGGTTAAATATATCATTTGGTAAACATATCATATGGTTAGATATATCACAATGTTAGCTTCATCTACCATCCTCATATTGATAGTTTTTTTTGGTTGGTAGATGAAACTAACATTGCAATATATGAGGATTGTAGTACATTAATAGGATCGAAGGAGCTCCACTCTTTTAGAAGCTAAAATACAGGTTCATGAATTATTCATATGTTAAATGAAATGCTTTTGTTCTCCATGTATATATATTAGGCTTGGAAGAGTGTGATTCAAAAGAGTGGGTTAATGAATGGTATGCTATAACTCTAAGCCCACTTGAGATGTATCAACTTCTAGGAGCACTACAACTCACATAGATGGAATCATTAGTTGAATTTGACCATATTTTAGATATATTTCAAATAGGTATTATAGTTGTATTTTATCTTATTTTTTATAATTTTGTATTGTTTACTAAATTCATCTTATTAAGTACACAAATCAATGTAGGGAATGTTTATATAGTTATTACATATGAAATTAATAAAGAAAATGAATGATTATTTGTTTCATTATGTTGAGGAAAAAAGAAATTGGGTGCCCCTATCATAGATGGATAAGAAATTAAGTATCCTACTAGATCCATGGTCGATACTAGAACATGGATTAGAAGGTACACAATAAAGACGTCTAATGTGTGGTTTTTTGAGGACTTTGACAAACATAGGTATATTTTTCATTATT
Source organism: Sequoiadendron giganteum (assembly GCA_007115665.2). NCBI lineage: Eukaryota > Viridiplantae > Streptophyta > Pinopsida > Cupressales > Cupressaceae > Sequoiadendron > Sequoiadendron giganteum. The sequence continues at coordinate 289,040,246 of CM021110.1, read as the reverse complement.
CTAACCTTGTTGCAACATCAAATGTTCAATTGATCAAATATGGGGGTAGACTATTGAATAAGAACTTGTGGAAAGTTTACGAGTTTGACCATGAGGCAATACTTGACAAAATAAAGAGTAGAGTAGATCTGCATGGTTTGTTGGATTGAATAGGTTGGATGAATCTCAAGTTCTACATCTAGTTTGAAATTATGCCATGTAATTTTTAATTTATTGATTATGTTATTGAAATCTTAAAATATAGGCTAGTAGTGTCAAACAAGCTTCTATCTTCTTCTTGTTTATTTTAAGGTCTTTTTTGGACTATTTGACAGTCCTATTATTTTGATTTTAGATGAAAGGAGGGTAACCAAGGTAATATGATATTGATCCAGCCATGAGAATTCTTGAAAATCTTACAAATTTCATACCTATACCTTGTTGTACCTACAAAATCATAGATAAAAATGGTCAAATTGATTGTAAATAAAAAATCAAGCTAATTTGTATATATTTACAGCTAAAATTCTTTGTAAGGGTTGGGAAAAATCACTGGAAACAATTGTAAATAATTTTTAATTTGTACTTGAGGTAATAATGAAATCTTTTCTAAATGATTTTAGTTGACATAGTTGACTAAATGAGGTGTTTGTACTTCATTCCAATCCATTGTTACAAAAATGTTCCTATATAACCACTAAGTGCATCAAAACATGCTAAGATTTTTATTTTTCAACTCATATAATTTATAAACAAAAGGAACAAGAGCTACTCAAACAAAATGGACAACCAAAAATAAATGACACCGAACAAGATCTAATCAAACATGATCACATTTATCGAATAACATGATTTTATATCAATTGATTGCACTTGTATGAATATATTTTGAAACCAATAGCCTATGAACTAATTAAACCTATGGCTAACAACTACTACACTTCTTTTATTGGTTGATCCTATGTTGAATTTAGTACCTCTTTGATTATTCCTCTCATATTATAATATTTTTTGTTCTATATGTTGTCCATTATTCAATTTTTCCCATAATTCCTCCATGCAAATTTCCTACACTTCCTACATCCTCCTTACTTTATAGACTTGGATTCATCTATTTTTTCATCCTTATTCATGATTTTTCCTCCTTATGTTGTCCTATTTAACAATTACACAAGGAGATCAACAAATTGAATAGACAATGCATAAACAGGCTACTCCAATCATCTATTACTAAATAATGATCACTTTTAGTGTAACATTACAAGTGTTCTCGCTAGTGACTTTCCTAAGTTTTCACTTTCAAGTAAATGAACTATGTTTCCAAACCATTGCAATAAATTTTTTTATTTCATAATAGAGAAAAAATGAAAATAGATGTCATAACAATAATAATTTTTGATTTCATTTCCAATACAATAATCATCATGATACAATATTCCAAGATTGTAGATAATTACATACATAGCTCAACCGAGCTTCAAAGCAATAGACACATATGGTCCAAGAATCTTCTACAAAACTTGATCGCTAGCTGTGGAGGAGAAGCATCACTCAAGTGCTTTTTTGCCAACCCTAAACTCATATGCGGTCCCCTGCACATCTATCATAGGATAGATGGCCCTACCCTTCAATGAAGAGATTAGTGAAGAAACCTCGTAACATTAACCTTAGTGAGCTTAGTGATGCATCCTGCAATCCTGATCTAGCATGCATATATGGTACATTACGAACTAGCAATGGAGCCAAAGGAAAACACACTAATTTGGCCAAAGTATTCTCACTCAGTACTTCGAGTGACAATCATCTTATTCACATTCACTACCCTAGCTCATTCTACTTTAGACCATTATATCTACGCATAGGTAAACCTTCAATAGGTAATCCTGACCCTCGGTTTGACCTATTCCATTTTCCAAATCTAGATAGCATATCTACTAAATGAATATAAGAAAAATTACAAGTTACCCTCCCTTCAATGGATGACCTAACCCTAAAATTTAACTCATAAGCAATTCAAGTCCATATAACCATATCTTAACTAGATATTCCAAATTTGTCATTCCTAGTATATAATACTAATGACACCAACAAAATATCCTTAATAGGGAGTAAATACAAGCACTTATATGGAAAATAAATCAATCACAATCTTTCCTCTTTTATAAGCAAATACACTTTTCCCTAGTATAAGAAAACTAAAGCAATTCAACAATAACAACCAAGAAAGTAATCTTTTAGATTTAAAGATAAAATAGAATAAGATAATACTCCATGCCTCTCAATGCTTAATACAATTGACGATAGAGCTTCCTAGCTTGGCCTCCTCTTGCTAACAACTTAGAAAAAAACTCTCATTCACTTAATCACACTTAAAATTCACTCACCGAAGACTCTTAGCAAAATAATAATCTCTCAACTAAAAATTATAGCAAAACGATAGTGTATTGTTGCATATGAAAAAGGTGTGAATAATGGGGAATGATCGAACCATATTTATACACAAGAATCAACTCAATAAGGCTACAAATAAGGTTCATATCTTTCCACTTCTTAGTCCTTTCAAATCGACTCAGCTTATATGAAGAAAGGTGGCGAATTTGTATGAGGATAGTCACTATTTTATCACAACAAATGGATTTAGTGATTGAAAAAGTAGTTTGACATATTAAAAATGACAAGTGTTTAAACACATCTATGCGATTCCAAGCATAATATAATTCTACAACACTCATCCATTTCATAATATGGCGACAAGTTTACATCTCTTTCCTATTTACAAGGCCGCAATTTAGCATTTTGGAAATGGTCTCACACAAATTGCAGCACATTAACAAGTCGACTCAGTCAAATCTATTCAATTGACACATGAAGTAAATTGACCCCTTGCATTTATATCAACATTTGACTTGGCATTCTAGGTATACATTGCATTATTTCCTAGCTTATCAACTTATACAACAGTCTAAATCTTCACGTGTCTCATTATCATTATGTTTGAAATGATATTCACGCCTTTACACATGCTTGGGCACTATAATATAGTGTGCCACATTTTAAATATATCAACCAAAGCATAAACCTCATAAATCGGCCTCCAATATATTTCATAATATATGAATAAGTCGACCTTCAATTACTTTCATAATATATATACAAATCGGCCTTAATTACTTTCTATAAATATATATATTTACATATATATACATGTACACATACATATATAGATATATAATCTTAATGCTATATATATGTATATGTATATATATTCTAATGTATATGTATATATATTCTAATATATATTTATATATATTCATTTATATATATTCCATGACAACTAAATATGTACATATTTGATATTCAAATGGATAAGATCAAGTTAACAAATTTTTATAATATCATATATATATATATATATATATTCTTATATATATCTATATGCATGTATGTGTATGCATACATATATCGACATATCCATATGGAATCTCTATTTTCCTCTACATATGTATGTATCTTATATATATATACATTTGATAACAAAATCACACACATTAACAATTACTATCTTGTTGGTGGATATTTATACATATGTCATATATATACATTCAATCATATATACACCTTATTGATCAAGCATAGAAATTTAAAGAGGTAATTGCATGCATCAAACATTAAACATAAACCAAGAATGCTCCTAACAGAAAACGCACTCCTTTCCTATTGCAAACACATCATGCTAAAGGATAACTTACCAATTCCCAAATACTATGACTTGACTGAAATATTCTACTAGTGAGTGTGTGTATAAGCTCAACTAGGTTTCGTTACTAGTTACTTCACCAAGCCCTTCTCTTGAGTGATACTTCCCCTCCCTTCAAGAGGATTGATTTTGAACCTGCATCAACTCATCACATTTTCATGGTAGTCATTCGTTCATCAATTTACAAAAAATTGCATTATCCTTTTCATAGTTATAATATTAATTCACTGACCATTCATTCCATATATGCATTTCATCATAGTCATTAAATGAAATAAATATTCTTTCATAATTCATTGATAACAAAGTGCAAACACATTCATTTCCAATCAGAATTCCAAATACATTCACAAATGCAATAATTACCCTATCATAGTAATTAGTAAATAAGTATATGCATAATGGGGTGTGACATACTCCCCCCTTGTGAATCATCATCCACGATGATTTTATGTAGCAAACATAAATTAAATTTTTTTTTTAAAAAATTACTTTTCTCAAGTACTCTCAAAAGAACGTAAAACATGAGGAAAATTTTGTTGTATCTCAACATAGTCTTCCTAAGTGGCAGAATATTCTGCATAATGGTCCCACTGGACTTTGCATTGCAGAACCTCCCTATTATGCAAAAAAATCTTATGTGTTTTGAGCACCTTGATGGGCTCGATTGTTACCACTACGGGGTCTTGTACCTGTAAAGCATTCCAATAAATTACATGATTATCACCTGGTATATACTTCTTTAGGTAAGAAACATGAAAGACGTTATGCATCTTGGTAAGAGCTAGTGGCAACATAATTTGGTAAGCTACAAGATTCACTTCCTCTAGAATCCCAAAGGACCAACATAACGCGAAGCTAGTTTGGACAACTTTCCAAACTTCATAGAGCTCTTATGCAGTTTTACCCTTAACAACACCTTATCATCTATTGCAAAATTCCTAGGTACTCTCTTGGAATATACATAACTTTTATTCCCATCATTGGCTTCAACTAGCCTTTGCTTGATAACCTTGACTTGTTCTTCCATTTTTGCTAATATTTCAGGCCCAAGACTCACCCTATCTTCAAGTTTATCCCAACTTATCAGGGTTTGACACTTTTGGCCATATAATGCTTCAAAAGGAGCCATCTTTATCATTGAATGGTAGGAATTGTTATAAGAAAATTCCCCTAAAGGCAATCAGTCTTCCCACTTGTATTGTTGATCCATACAATACATTCTTAGCAAGTCTTCAAGTACTTAATTCACCCTTTCTGTTTGTCCATTTTTTTTTGGGTGATAAGTTGAACTTATATTTAGTTGGGTTCCTAGTGCAGAGAATAAGGTTTTCCAAAACTTTGAGGTGACTCGTGCATCCCTATATGAGATTATGTTCTCTAGAATTCCATGTAGTCTGAATACCTCTTGCACGTATTTTTGCGCTATGACACAAGCTCCATTAGTTAATTTTCCTAGTATGAAATGTGCTACCTTAGTAAGTTTATCAACAACTACTAAAATGGCATTGTGCTTATTCCTAGACATGAGAAATCCTTGCACAAAGTCCATACTAATGATTTTCCCCTTACTCTCTAAAATATCATGCGGATATAGCAAGTCTGCAGGATGATATTTTGCTTTCACTCTTTGACACTCCAAGCATTTAGCCACAAACCTAGCAGTGTTTCCTTTCATCCCTTTCCAAAAGTATATTGGCTTCACATTTTCCAACATACTAATCACTCTAGGATGTCTTGAGTATGGTGCTTCATGAACTTATTTCCATTCAAGATTTCTCAATTCTTCAAAGTTAGGCACATACATCCTTCCCTTGTACCTAAGTAATCCATTAGGTTCAAAATGATATCCATCATATCTTGTGTCTTGTGGATTATTTGTGTGTGTTTGATTAACTTGCAAATAATACTCATCCTCCTTACATTTCTGTAATACTTGACTTTTAAAGTCAGTTTGGATTGACACTATTAAGGCAATATGTCTTCTACGACTTAATGCATCGGCTACTCATTTTTGCTTTCCCTTGATATAACAAATATTGAAGTCATAATAAACTATCAACTCCAACCATCTTCTCTGTCGTGCATTTAGATTAGGTTGACTAAATAGATACTTCAACCTATGATGATCAGTTTTCATCTCAAAGGGTTTCCATAGCAAGTAATGTCTCCACATTTGTAATGCATGAACCACCGTTGCTAACTCTAAATCATGTGATGCATAATTTTTCTCATAGGGTTTCAGCTTCCTTGACTCATAAGCAATCACTTGCTCTTCTTGCATTAAAACACATCCTAAACTTTATCTCGATGCATCTGTGATAACAATGAAGTTACCATCAAGATGTAGTACTTTCAAAATCGGTGTAGTAGTTAACTTCTCTTTAAGTAGATCAAATGTTGCTTGGAATTTTTTTGTCCACTCAAATTGCTTCCCTTTCCTCTACAAAGAAGTAATTGGAAAGGCTATTCTTGAGAAATTTACAACAAATTTCCTATAATACCCTACCAGACCCATACAACTTCTCACTTTTGAAATATTTTTAGGTACCAACCATTCTAGTAATTCCTTGATCTTATCTGGATCAACAAAGATACCTTCAACCGATATCATATGTCCTAGGTACTGTAATTTCCTCTGGTAGAAAGTAAATTTAGAGAGTTTCCCATACAACTTATGTTCTCTTAGTTGGTGTAGAACTATCTACAAATGCTTACAATGATTCTCTTAATTATTTGAATAGATTAAGATATTATCAAGAAATACTAAGACAAACTTATCTAGGAAATCCCTAAATACGTTGTTCATTTTAGTTAGTCCAAAGGGTAGGATTGTAAATTCATAATGCATGTATCTTTTTCTAAAAGCAATCTTAAAGATGTCTTCATCCTTGATCCTTAACTGATGGTATCTAGATCGTAGATAAATCTTAGAAAATACTACAACCCCTCTCATTTGATCAAAAAGGTCGTCAATGTGTGGCAGTGGATACTTGTTCTTCAATGTAGCTTTGTTAAGCATACAATAATCTATGCACAATTGCAATGAACTGTCCTTCTTTACAAAGATTACTGGTGATCCCCAAGGTGATACACTTTGTCTTATCAATCCCTTGGATAAAAATTCATCTAGTTATGCCTTAAGCTCCATTAAATCCATTGTTGTCATTTAGTAAGGCACCTTGGAAATAGGTTATGATCTTGGCACTATCTCAATGGTGAAATGAAAAATCTTTTTTGGTGGTAATCCAAGTAATTCTTCTAGAAACGCATCCATAAATTTTCAAAGGATCGGATATCTTTCTATATTAGTCTCCCCAATTTCCATCATTTCTCCTTCTCCCAGCTCTTGGTATTCTTCTAGTCCATCATTGACCATACCATCTTCTAATTCCATTTCCTTATATTCTTCAATATTTTCCATTTTCAATGCAGATAGCTTACATCCTTGCTTCTTATCCCTAAGCAGTCACATTGCAGAAATTTGATGTATCTTGACTTCCCTAGGTATCCCTTGCAACATTACTTGGTTACCTAAATCATCCCAAACATTCTATAGTTTTGGAATGACAGTCTACCTTTGCCTTATGCTTCCAAAGCCAATTCATTCCTAGGATTATTTCATAAGATCCTAAGGGTGCTACATATAGGTTCACCTCTATAGAAAAACAAGGTAGCTCTATCCTAGCTTCAAACAAACATTGTTCCACCGTTGCTCTTATTTGGTTTGTATATTCTATAACCTATGAATTTTCCATATATCCAAATTTCTGAGATATTTTCTTTGCTATTCTAGGTGAAATGAAATTTTCAGTAGCTCCAGTATCTATAAGTATGGAAATAGGTAAGCCAAAAAAAATACCTAGAGCCTCTACTGGAGTCACTTGATACTTTTCTTGACGACCATCCAATGCAACATGAGTCTTCTGATGGTACACCGCTTGTTGAGAAGGAAGTGGGTTTCAATAAGGTCGTGACCCAAAAGGCTTATTGGGACAATTTAATGCATAATGGTCTCCTTCAAATGTGAAACATCCCTTAGTTGGTCCTTTCTTCCTTGAAGGTTCACTAGGTTTACTAGCATCACTTCCAACATTTTTCACATTACCACCACCAAAAATTGTTCCTTCTATGCTCCTTCCTTGATTATTTCCCATTATTTTGGGGCTCCTTATCCCCTTGCTTCTGAAAATAATGGGAAATAATTTTGGGGTCCCTTATCCCCTTGCACCATCCTAGAACAATAAATTCCAAACATTAATCAATGTTCGATAGAAATATGATGAGCTCATAGGTCCTAGAGCTAAACTTGGTAGCTCTAACACCACATGTAATGTTCCAACTGTTCTCGCTAGTGAATTTCCTAAGTTTTCACTTTCAATTAAATAAACTATGTTTCCAAACCATTGCAATAAAAAAAAATTCATTTCATAATAGAGAACAAATAAACATAGATGTCATAACAATAATCATTTTCAATTTCATTTCCAACATAATAATCATCATGATACAATATTCCGAGATTGTAGATAATTACATACATAGCTCAACCAAGATTTAAATAAATAGATACAGATGGTCCAAGAATCTTCTACAAAACTTGATCACCAGTTGTGGAGGAGAAGCATCACTCAAGCACTTTTTCGCCAGTCAAAGACTCATATGTGGTCCCTCGTACATCTATCATAGGATAGATGGCCCTAACCTTTGACGAAGATATTGGTGAAGAAACCTCGTAACATTAACCTTAGTAAGCTTAGTGATGTGTCCTACATAACTAGAACTTCTAGGCCTTACAATCCTGATCTAGCATGCATACATGGTACACAGTGAACTGAAAGTGGAGCCAAAGGAAAACACACTACTTTAGCTAAAGTATTCTCACTCAGTACTTCAAGTGACAATCATGTTATTCACATTCACTACCCTATCTCGTTCTACTTTAGACCATTATATATATGCATAGGTAAACCTTCAATAGGTAATCCTAACCACCAGTTTGACCTATTACCTTTTCCAAATCTAGATAGCATCTCTACTAAATGAACATAAGAAAAGTAAAAGTTACCCTCCCTTTAATGGATAACCTAACCCTAGGATTTAACTCAAAAGCTATTTAAGTCCATGTAACCATATCTTAACTAGATATTCCAAATTCATCATTCCTAGTATATAATACTAATGACGTCAAAAAAATCTCCTTAATAGGGAGTAAATACAAGCACTTATATGGAAAAACATGTTAATAAAAATATTTCCTCTTTTATAAGAACTAATATACTTTTCCCTAGTATAAGAAAACTAATGCAATTCAACAACAACAGTCAAGAAAGTAATCTATCAGATTTAAAGATAAAATAGAATAAGATAGTACTCCATGCCTGTTAATGGTTAATCCAATTGATGATAGAGCTTCCTAGCTTGGCCTCCTCTTGCTAACAACTTAGAAAACAACTCTCCTTCACTTAGTCATAATTACAATTCACTCACCAAAGACTCTCAACAAAATAAAAATCTCTCAACTAAAACTTACAGCAGAACAACAACGTACTATTGTATATGAAAAATGTGTGAATAATGGGGAATGATCGACCCATATTTATACACAAGAATCAACTCAATAAGGCTACAAATAAGGTTCATAGCTTGCCACTTCTCAGTCCTTTCAAATAAACACAACTTATATGAAGAAAGGTGGAAAATTTATATGAGGATAGTCACTATTTTATCATAAAAAATGGATTCAATGATCGACACAACAGTTTGACATATTAAAAAAGGAACATGTTTAAACACAACTATGCAGTTCCAGGCATAATAGAATTCTACAACACTCAACCATTTCATAATATGGCACCAATTTTACATCTCTTTCCTATTTACAAGGCTGTAGTCTAGCATTTTAGAAATGATCTCATACAGATTACAACACATTAAAAAGTCAACCCAGTCAAAGCTATTGAGTTGACACATGAAGTAAATTGACCCCTTGCTTTTATATCAGCATTTGACTTGGCATGCTAGGTATACGTTGCATTATTTCCCAACTTATTAACTTATACAACAATCTAAAGCTTCACGTGTCTCATTATCATTATGTTTGAAATGATATTCGTGCCTTTACATATGCTTGGGCACTATAATATAGTGTACCACATTTTTCATATTGTGTCGCCAAAAATTGTATACCTTTGAAGAAAAGGACAATTTTGTGCCTAATTTGGTCCTACTTTAGACACCCTTGCATCAATCACCCTCCTAAAATGATATTTATAGGCCCCTGAGACTTGTTATCTTTGACTTTGAGGTCTATTTCACCTAAGAAATCATACAAGTCCCAAAAAATAGCATCAAAATTGCTTAAATATCATAAATCCCACCTCAGAAACCCCTGGTGGGACTAAGTCACCCAAGGTGGCGACTTAGTCCCTTTTAGGGTTATTTGCATTTTTGAGTAGGAAAATATCTGACTTGCTAAAAATTCTCGATGGGTGTCAGCCTCTTAGGTCAAAATAACCAACAATTAGGTATTTTTGCTTATAAATACATGTTTTTAGGTAATTTTTTAGGATCCTTTAGTTATTTTTCACAAGAAAAACTTAAGAATCAAGTGTTGAACATCTTCCACGAGAAGATTCCTTACTCTTTCTACAGAAAATTTGAAGCTTAGGGCAAAAAACTAGGGTTTTTTTAGGTCTTCAAGCTCACTTCTCTCTCTAGATATCACATTGCAAAGGATTGATCATGGATGTCTATGGAGAATCATGGAGAAATATAGGTTGAGGAGATGCAACTAGCCATCAAATCAATCTAAAGACTTGTTTTCAAAGTGGTTCCATCTTCCATTTTCTCTCAATCTTCAGCCTAAGGAAGGTTTGCATGTCACTAAGATTCATTTCTAATATGATCTAGGTCTCTTATAATGAGTCTTACATTCTTCTAGTTTAATTTATGCATCTTATTCTTATGCATTAGAATAGGGTTGTATCATACTTCAGATTTCCTAGTCTTAGACACACTTAGGGATAGGGTTTATGGAGATTTCTTATCTCTTTCAAAGTTTAAATATCAACTAGGGGTTTGACCAAGGCAAACCCCACATTAGAAGCCAAAATATATTCTATTTTGCAGGTGATTTTGTAAATCTGGACTTAGATTTTGGTGGAAAAGCATATTGTAGACTATAGGCTCCTGTTCCCACTTTCTGATTCTCAGAAAAGCAGGAATAGACTAAGTCACCAATAGTGGCAATTTACTCCCATTGCATTATTTTCTCAAGTATTTTTGAAGATTTGGGTACCTAGTTGGTTGGAATAGAGCCCAGAGCAATTTACCAGAATTGGGACTAAGTCGGCCAGTTGGGCATAAGTGTCCCAATTGGCTTGAAAAGAAAATTTTCTAGATTTTCAGAGGCTTCTGCAATCTCCACTTCATCCCTAGTCAATTTATAGGTGCACTAATCTTATCTATTTTCTTATTTTTCCTTTTCTTGTATAGTTTTTACTTTATCCTTTTGTATATCGTCACGTGTTTTCAAACAATGTAGATTTCATTAGCTTGTAGTTGATAGTTAGTTTACTTTCAATTATAATCTATTGCATTTAGGATGCTTCATATAGACACCTATCAATCACATTCAACCCCTAATATTGAATGAAACCCCAATTTTTAGGTGCGTAAAAGAGACCCGCTTCCTTCTAGGTGAAAACCCTAGAAGCCCTTGGGGAACCCTCCTTTACCTCCAAAATTTGTAGTTCATTTTGGTGAACCTGCATTTAGAAACATCTTACTTCTAATCTAACCTATATTTGCATCCTAGGAACCTCTTCTATTAACCTTGCATTGATTCTCACATTGTTTACATTTTCATCCTAGGGTCTCATAGTTTGCATTAGTGAAAAGTTCATTTTTGCATCTTATTTCCTTGCATGATAGAGAAATTCTTCATATACGCTTTAGATCCACACTCTATAGTGCAAAATACATCATTTTTCATTAGAAAAATAAGAAAAAGTCAAAAATACCCTTACTAGGACTAATTCTTCACCTTGGGTGACTTAGTCCCAGTGATTTCTACATTTCGTTACTAGTCTCTAAAATCTATGTTTGTTCTAGTTGATTCTCTATTTATATTTAGTTACTTTCTATTATATGGTCATAATTAGCATAAATTTCTTTTACTTTGATGACATTTATGAATAGCATTAGATCTTTGCAAGTTTCATTTTCAGCATTAGTTTCTAGTTCGTTTAAATAAAATTCATTAGAACATGAAGACAAAACCATAGAAACATCACATGGCACAATGCACACAATTCTTCACTATAGGAAAACCATATCACACGAACCTTTTAGTAGTGATGAATTGGATAAGTTAGATGAATCTATATAGGGCTTCCTCTCACTGAGTTCATCCACTAAGTTTTGTGATGCCAAACCCCAACCAACCATCGATAACCTATCTCCCAAACCTTTTAGCTGTGATGATATGGGTATGTTAGATGAAGCTCTTTGCGACTTCATTTCACCTAGCTCATCCACTAAGGTTTGTTGTGAGAAACCTCAAACAAAATATGTCAACATAATTCAACCTCAGCTTGTTCTCTACCCACCTTCCCATAAACCTCAAACTCCATCCCACCCTAAATTTACCCTTTACCCACCCAAGCACGAGGCTTTTGCTCATAATCATTACACTAGAAATAAACCACACCCCCAACAAGTCACCTCAAAACCATTACCATTACCCAATTCCATCCTACATGTGGCCCATCATTTAAAATCACAACTTAGGGAGTATGATCTCATTGAACAACTTAAGAATACTCCCGCCAAGATATCCCTTTGGGATCTTCTCCAGAACTCCCCCAACTATCATTCTATGCTTTAAATGATATTGTAAAAAATAGAGGTCCCTCCTAGTACGAATGCTAATGATGTGGCAACTCTAATACAAGAAATGAATATAGTCAATGTAGACATTACCTTCTATCAACATGAGCTCCCTCCATTAGATTTACACAAGAAAAATAAAGCCTTTACGATAATAGCCCAATATGATTGGATAGGAATCAAATGAACCCTCGTTGACTGCCCTTAATGTGTGCATCACGAAGCTTCTTGATAGATTGTGTGTGGGTAAATCAAAAATCAAATCTGATTCCTTATCCATTAGAAGATTTGATAATTTTACAAAGCAACTTCTTCGTGTCATTACTTTACCTATTATCGTCATAATGGTTACATTGCAAACTCATATTCATGTCATGTCCGATGAAATTTCCTATAATCTCCTCTTGGGAAGACCATGAATTCATGAGATGCATGTGGTACCCTCGAATCTTCATAGAAAAATGAAATATGTCTATAATAATAAAGTTTATCAAATTGACATAGACCCCAAGCTTGAAAATTGCTTGCAAGTTGAAAAGGGAGAAACAAGTCCTCTCCACACATTGATTCCCACCTCCAACATAGCACCTCTTGTAAAAAATCACCAAGAAGAAGAATTAAAGTATAACTTACTTGGTGACGATTGGGGATCATTAGAATTCACACCTTTATTCATGGGTGAGTACATTTAATCACATGAAAAGAGGATGAAAAATAAGAACCATCAATCCTCTCTAATCATAATGAAGACATACCTTCACACACATCTACCTCATCTCCTTTTGAAGAACACAAAACATATACAACAAATTTTGATGAGATAGATTACCAACAACCCCCCAACCCACAAGAAATGGAAAGAATTTATGGCCGAGGCTATGATCTTGTGAAACAATTAGGATATAATGGTAAAGGATGCATAAAACATGAACAAGGCATTTAAGTCCCCATTGAACCTAATACACAAGAGAGTAAGACTGGTTTAGGATTTTCCTTTTCTAAAACTACAAAAATAAATCAATGACTATCATTCAATATCAAAACAATCACATGTGCATCAAGAATCAATCTCACACTCAAACATCTTTAATTCCTTGATATGGATTCTCCACCATTCAACTATGTTAATGACGATGAAGCTTTGAAACAATTGTTAGGTGCTTCGAATAAGACTTCTATCTCCAAGAGAAATTTCTCTTGTGCTATGATAATTTTTGAGCTCAATGTTATTGACATTAATGAAATTCCCACAAGCATGGAACTCTATAATTCAAAATTTCCTAAGTCAAATGCATTCCCCTTGGGGGATACCATTGACATACCTATTGGGTCTCAAAAATGCAGGTTTTAACCAGAAGAGTTTGCCAAGCTCTTATTGCAAATTTGGCCAACGTACAAGGCCAATTGATGCAATTGCACCTTCTTCCCTTTAGGTTTTGCTAGACCAAGGCAGGTGAGCCTAATGAATGATGCAGATTTAAATGTATTTCCTGATGCAATAATCTACCCACAATGGAAAAGGTAGTGGATAGACATAAACACTAAAACTACTCCTACTCCTACTGCACAAATGATATGGGTTTGAAAATATTAATTGTATGAAATATGATCTCTGGGTTGAGGCAGATCAGTGCCTTATATCCACATGGGCAACAAAGTCAAATTATCAAGAATTGTGTATTTTTCCCTTTTTGTCTTAATTCAAGTTGCTAGGAACTTTTAAAAATGAAATTATAATGACTGGCATATGACTTCATTAATTTATGGCTTGCATAAATAGTGTTGGAATGTTTTATTATCGGGTTCTACTTCAACAATCCAAAAGAAATACTAAATCACTGTGACTTGTTTAAAAGGATTTTAATTCTGACTTGCAGACACCAATCAACCAAAGCATTCAGAGTGAAATTTGCACTGTGATAAATCAAACATATACTTGATACATTGATTTAAATGATTTAAAACTTCAAGTTGGAGACAACCCACATAAGAAATATAAATTATTATATCACTACAACTGAAAATATAAAAAGTTTCACCAATTTAAAAAAAATTCTCCATTGATCATGTTTCAAGAAAAATACTATCATTATTTACATTGCCTAGTCCATTTTCGGGAAAATCAAACCCCTACTCTCTAACTAATTTCCCCCTTCTATCTCTTTCACAATAGATTTATACAATAAAATTCAAAGAGTCACAACCCTTCAGTTTTCTGTTACAACCATTTGAATTTTTTGACAGGAAATAAAATATTTGATTAATTGCCTTATCGGAAAATCAAATATTTTTTACATAGTTCACCTTTGATTTATTACTTTATTTCCTTAATACTTTTCCCACCTTTAATATTTAACTTTATACATTTATCACTCCTCACATTTCATTTCCATGCAACTTTTATTGTTTTACCACCTTGACTTTGACCGGCCCCATACTACCGTCTCTGACTATCACCCCTTACTGCCACCATCGCGGTCTCCTCTTTACCCTCCCGTGGTACTGCGGTGGCCATTCTACAAACCGCTAGCCGTTCTCCCCATTGCTAACTCACCGCCTATCCTTATCCACCCCACTACCGCGGTCACTGGCTTGATCGCTAGTGGTACCGCAGTAGCCGCTTTGTTGTTTACCTCCCTTTCACCGCCTTACCACAATTACCTACGTTGACGGCTATGGTATCTCCTTGCCAACCGCTCCTTGACTGCTACCGCCATACCACGGTGACTATGCTGACTACGTGCGGTAACCATCTTGCACACTGCTGCTTCCTTGTTGACTGTTGTCAATTCACCACCATTGTGATACTGTGGTCAATGAATTGACCACACGCGGTGTGGCGATGACTATTCTCTACCCGCTACAAACTACTACTGCTATACCATGAGCCCCTTTGTGGGAGGCCGCGGTAAAGCGGTAAGTAATATAGAATATGAAATTAAAGGCAACGAAAAAGGAACATAATTGCTTGAATATTTTGATGGGGGAGAATGCATTTTCACGAAAAAAATAGTGAGAATATTAGGTCCAAATGGGAAAAAACCTTAAGGTTTAAATGGAAAATAATGGAAAAACCTAGGATTTTTTATGGAACATTTGGGTTTTAACAGTGGCTCCTGTTGGGGATTTGTGATTTGCAAATCACTGCAAGAATCCAGAGTATCTACTAGGAGAGCAGACCAAGTGAAGGAAATGATAAATGAAGGCAATGAAAAATGGAGGGAAAGAATAAATGAATGAAATGAAAGATGGAGCAAATGGAGAATGGAAAACCCTAAGCTACTGTGCATGGAAGAGAATTTTTAAAGAGGCATTGCTAAGAATTTTCCATGCACTCGCAATCCTTAATCCTTTGTACTTGCTTTGGTTCAAAAAATCAAACCACAAGGAATGGCCCCAAGCCACCCCAAAAAGAAAAACCTACACTTTCCTCTATCATAAAGTTTGTTCTGATTAGAGCTCATCAGGTTTCTTTTGAAACTATCCATTCCACCTACCCTGCAACATGTACTGTTATTGTAACCTTCAGGAAATCATTGCATTCAACCTGATTCATATTCATTTTACCATTCTGCATTTCATCATTCTCATCATCATATAAAAAATACTTATCATTTTCTGCATACAAAGTGTACACAAACCCAGAAAAACATTCATAGGCATGCTCACTGTCATATGTTGCTGAATGTGCCTGCAACTGCACTAGGACTTGAAAATCTGAATACTCCTTGTTGCAATCAAAAAAATCCATCTCATTAATATTCTCTGAATCAATCAAATTAGAAATACTCTCCAGTTCTTTCCCATCATCAATTGTTATTGGCACATACTCTTGATACAAACAGTCAACCTCACACATACTTGAATCAACAAATGTTGGACATCCAACATCAATAACATGCAAGCCAATATCTCTATATTGTAGGCATAAATCATTCAATTCACATACCTCTTCCTTGACACAAAAAAAATCATAATCAGATTCAATATTTTCATCACTATGAGAGATGGACATGGAAACATTTGAATCACTACAGACAGTATCTTCACTTTTAAAGCATATATAGGTTGGGACAAGAGTCTTGGAACCATCTTCATGTGCATACTTCTGGTATTCCAGAGTTAAAAAATCTGAAACTTGCTCACTACTAAGTGAAAAAGTCTTTGCTTCTATATCTTCTACCATGTCTCCAACCTCTTCTTGTTCTTCATAATAGCTGCAACAATCATCCTGTTGAAGATCAATATCCACTATTTCATCTTGACAATTTGACTCACAATCTATTATGCAAGAGGAACTCTCCACATCTTCACTGTTAGACAACATGATATCTTCTTCTATTGCAACTTCTGAAACATTACTGGTAGTATCCACATCCCTTGTCCCAAGAATGGAGTCAATAAATTTATTTACTAGATCAAAGGATTGCTATTTTAATGATTCTGACCAATAAATTGAATCAGGCTCTGATGCTCTCAAAAATTGTGCAAGAAATGTGGGTCTTGTGGGCCTAAAATGAGGAGGTAATTGCATACATACATCTCCCATCCCGTTGTATAAAAAACTCATAGATTCTCCCTTATATCTCCTCATATAAAAAAAAACATCCACAAGATTTTTGCATCTCTCTTCAATTTGAATATACTCATCAACAGTAATATGCTGTGCATAGAGTACATTACCTTTGTTTCCAGAGTTCCCCTTAGTTGCATCATAGGGCACTTGCGGTGTCCAAGATCTATTGGCACTTGTGTCTTCATTCTCACTATATGATGGCCTACTTGGTGATGTATTTTGAGCACCTTTTTCTCCTAATTGCAGCAATATTTGGTTCACTTGTAGCCTCTGTTGTCTCAATTCCTTCAATTTTCTTATTGACTGTTGTCTTCTCTCTTCTTCTGACATCTTGAAAAAATGTGACTGTTCCACAATATCAATGCATTATTTATCAAATCTAAAACAGAGTCGCCACCTACTTTTCCAAAAGTAGGAAAATGAAATGGATTGCTTTGGTTTGCCCCCAACAGAATCTCCAAAAAGTGTGAAATATTTGTTGACTCTAAAAATGGAAAGGCTGAAAATATTCCTGAGTAATCCCCAACAGATTTTCCAAACTGTTGGGTCTCAAAAATGCAGGTTTTAACCAGAAGATTTTTCCAAGCTCTTACTACAAATTTGGCCAACGTACAAGGCCAATTGATGCAATTGTACCTTCTTCTCTTTAGGTTATGCTAGACCAATGCAAGTGAACCTAATGAATGATGCAAATTTAAATGTATATCCTGATGCAATAATCTACCCACAATGGAAAAGGTAGTGGATAAACATAAACACTGAAAATACTCCTACTCCTACTGCACAAATGAAAGGATTTGAAAATATTAATTGTATGAAATCTGATCTCTGGGTTGAGGCAGATCAGTGCCTTCTATCCACGTGGGCAACATAATCAAATTATCGAGAATTGTGTATTTTCCCCTTTCTGTCTTAATTCAAGTTGCTAGGCACTTTTAAAAATGAAATTCTAATGACTGGCATATGACTTCATTAATTTATGGCTTGCATAAATAGTGTTGGAATGTTTTCTTATCGGGTTCTACTTCAACAATGCAAAAAAAATACTAAATCATTGTGACTTGTTTAAAAGGATTTTAATTCTGACTTGCAGACACGAATCAACCAAATCATTCAGAGTGAAATTTTCACTGTGATGAATCAAAAATATACTTGATACATTGATTTAAATGATTTAAAACTTCAAGTTGGAGACAACCCACATAAGAAATATAAATTATTATATCACTACAACTAAAAAACAGAAAAAGTTTCACCAATGTAAAACATTTTCTCCATTGATCATGATTCAAGAAAAATACTATCATTATTTACATTGCCTAGACCATTTTCGGGAAAATCAAACCCCTACTCTCTAACTACTTTCCCCCTTCTATCTCTTTTACAATAGATTTATACAATAAAATTCGAAGAGTCACAACCCTTCAGTTTTTTTTTACAGCCGTTTGAATTTTCTGATAGGAAATAAAATATTTGATTAATTGCCTTATCGGCAAATCAAATATTTTTTACATAGTTCACCTTTGATTTATTACTTTATTTCCTTAATACTTTTCCCACCTTTAATATTTAACTTTATACATTTATCACTCCTCACATTTTATTTCCATGCAACCTTTATTGTTTTAGTGCCTTGACTTTAACCAGCCCCATACTACCGTCTTCAACTATCACCCCTTACTGCCACCACCGCGATCTCCTCTTTACCCTCTCACGGTACTGCGGTGGTCATTCTACAAACTGCTAGCCATTCTTCCCGTTGCTAACTCACCACTTATCCTTATCCACCGCGCTATTGCGGTCACTGGCTTGACTGCCAGCAATACCACAGTAGCCACTTTGGTATTTACCTCCCTTCTACTGCCTTACCATAATTACCTGATTTGACGGCTACGGTACTGCAGTATCTCCTTGCGAACCGCTCCTTGACTGCTACCGCTATACCGCGGTGACTATGTTGACTATGTGCGGTTGCGTAGTAATCATCTTGCACACCGCCGCTTCCCTGTTGACTATTGACAATTCATCACCACCGCGATACCATGGTCAATGAATTGACCGCACGCAGTGTGGCGGTGACTATTCTCTACCCGCTACAAACTGCTACCGGTATACCATGAGCCCCTTTGTTGGAGGCCGCAGTAAAGTGGTAAGTAATATAGAATATGAAATTAAAGGCAGTGGAAAAAGGAACATAAGCGCTTGAATATTTTGATGGGGGAGAATGCATTTTCATGAAAAAGATAGTTAGAATATTAGGTCCAAATGGGAAAAAAACTTAAGGTTTAAATGGAAAATAATGGAAAAACCTAGGATTTTTTATGGAATTTTTGGGTTCGAACAGTTTCTCCTGTTGGGGATGATTGATTTGCAAATCACTGCAAGAATCCAGAGTATCTATTGGGAGAGGAGACCAAGTGAAGGAAATGGTAAATGAAGGCAATGACAAATGGAGGGAAAGAACAAATGAATGAAATGAAATATGGAGAAAATGGAGAATGGAAAACCCTAAGCTATTGTGCATGGAAGAGAATTTTTAAAGAGGCATTGCTAAGAATTGTCCATGCATTGGCAATCCTTAATCCTCTATACCTACTTTGGTTCAAAAACTCAAACCACAAGGAATGGCCCCAGGCCACCCCAAAAAGAAAAACCTGCACTTTCCTCTGTCTTAAAGTTTTTTCTGATTAGAGCTCATTAGGTTTCTTTTGAAACTATCCATTCCACCTGCCCTACAACATGTACTTCCATTGAAAACCTTCAGGAAATCATTACATTCAACCTAATTCATATTGATTTTACCATTCTGCATTTCATCATTCTCATTATCATATAAAAAATACTTATCATTTTTTGCATACAAAGTGTACCCAAACTCAACAAAACATTCATAGGCATGCTCACTGTCATATGTTGCTGAATGTGCTTGCAACTGTACTAGGACATGAAAATATGAATACTCCTTGTTGCAATCAGAAAATTCTATCTCATTAATATTCTATGAATCAATCAAATCAGAAATACTCTCCAGCTCTTTCCCATCATCAATTGTTATTGACACATACTCTTGATCTAGACAAACAGCCTCACACATACTTGAATCAACAAATGCTGGACATCCATCATCAATAACACGCAAACCAGTATCTCTATATTGCATGCATAAATAATTCAATTCACATACATCTTCCTGGACACAAACAAATTCATGATCAACTTCAATATTTTCATCACTGTGAGAGATGGACATGGAACCATTTGAATCACTACACACATTATCTTCACTGTCAAAGCATATATAGGTTGGGACCAAAGTCTTGGAACCATCTTCATGTGCATACTTCTGGTATTCCAGAGTTAACAAATCTAAAACTTGCTCACTACTGAGTGAACAAGTCTCTGCTTCCATATCTTCTACCATGTCTCCAACCTCTTCTTTATCTTCATAATAGCTGCAACAATCATCCTGTTGAAGATCAATATCCACTATTTCATCTTGACAATTTGACTCACAATCTATTATGCAAGAGGAACTCTCCACATCTTCACTATTAGACAACATGATATCTTCTTCTAATGCAACTTCTGAAACATTATTGGTAGTATCCACATCCCTTGTCCCAAGAATGGAGTCAATACATTTATCTACTACATCAAAGGCTTGCTATTTTAATGATTTTGACCAATAAATTGAATCAGGATCCGATGCTCTTAAAAATTGTGCAAAAAATGTGGGTCTTGTGGGCCTAAAATGAGGAGGTAATTTCATACAAACATCTACCATCCCGTTGTATAAAAAACTCATAGATTCTCCCTTATATCTCCTTATACCAAAAAAACATCCACAAGATTTTTGCCTCTCTTCAATTTGAATATACTCATCAAAAGTACTTTGCTGTGAATAGAGTACATTACCTTTGTTTCCAGAGTTCCCCTTAGTTGCATCACAGGGCACTTGCGGTGTCCAATATCTCTTGGCACTTGTGTCTTCATTCTCATTGTATGATGCCTTGTTTGGTGATGTATTTTGAGAACCTTTGACTCCTAATTGCAGCAATTGTTGGTTCACTTGTAGCCTCTATTGTCTCAATTCCTTCAATTTTCTTATTCACTGTTGTCTTCTCTCTTCTTCTGACATCTTGAAAAAATGTGACTGTTCCACAATATCCATGCATTATTTATCAAATCTAAAACAGAGGCGCCACCTACTTTTCCAAAAGTAGGAAAATGAAATGGATTGATTATGGATTCAACTGTTGGACATTCTTTTTTGTCCTTTATGGATTTATTTTCTAGATATAATCAAATCTTCATCAACCCACAAGATCAATACAAGACGACCTTTATATCTGCTTGGGAAACATTTTGTTGGGTTATGATGCATTTTGGATTAAAGAATGTAGGTACTACTTATCAATGAGCAATGGCATTAATATTTCATGATTACATACATAAAATATTGGAGGATTATTTTGATGACATTCTAGCTAAATCCTTAACCTAACAAGATAATGTGAATGTTCTTCGACAAATCTTTGAGCGAATGTGTAATTATAACATGCGCTTAAATCCAAAAAAAGTGTCTTTGGAGTAGATAATGGTAGAATTTTAAGGTTTATCATATCTCATAGAGGATTTGAGGTGGACATGAATAAAATTGATGCTATAATTAACATTCCACCTCCTCGTAACATCTCCTAATTGTGCAGATTACAAGGGAAGATTCAAGCCATTGGTCATTTTGTCGCCTCCTTAGTCGATCGAACATTTACTTTTACACATCTCCTCAAAAAGGATGTCAATTTTGATTGGAATGAAAATTGTAAATAGGCCTTCAAGAGTTTGAAATAATATCTTGCAACTCCACCCATTTTACAACTTTCTATACCAAACAAACCATTCATCCTTTATATAGCCACTTCCGTCCATGCTCTTGTTGCATTGTTGGCCCAACAAGACGACAATGGTAAAGAGAATCCTGTCTATTACATTAGTTGAACTCTCATAGATTATGAAATATGTTACACAAAAATCGTAAATTTTTTTTGCATCTTGTATTCGCTACTAGTAAGTTGCGACATTATTTACTAAATGGAAAAATATAAGTGATGACAAAATTTGATACCCTCAAGTATCTTTTCAACAAAACAGACCTTTCCAAACATCTTGCTAAATGGGTAATGTTGCTAAGTTTGACCTTCAATTTTTTTCCCAAAAAGAAATCAAAGGCCAAGTCTTAACCAACCACTTAGCCAATGCTCCTTCACCTTTAGCATTACCTACCAATGATTCTTTTCTCGATGATTGTGTGTTGACCATAGAGCTTTGTAGATAGAAATTGTAATTTGATGGATCCAAGTGTCGCATAGGCTTTGGTGTTGGAATTATATTAATTTTTCCTATAGGAAAGCCTATTCCCTTGTCGTATCACTTAAATTTCCTATGGACAAATAACACAACTGAGTATGAAGTGTTGCGTGTTGGCTTACATGTTGCTCTAGTCATGGGAGTTCAAGATATTAAGATATATGGTGATTTGCAATTAGTGATAAAATAAATAAATGGTCTCTATCAAAATAAACATGAAAAATTATTGTAATATAAGGATCTCATGTTGACCTTGTTAGAATAGTTTGAATCTTTCACCATTGACAACATCCCTCGAAAAGATAATCAACATGTAAATGCAATGGCTAGTGCGACTTCTCTCATATGTCCTTCAGATCCTTTTGAAAACATCATGTTTACCATCCACCCTATCATGAAACTCTCTATCAGTGATAAATCTGATGATGTACTCCCAAAATTCCTGGGTAATTCATGTGAATGGTATGCCATCATAAATAACTATTTAAAATATGGTACCATTCCCGAACGTACAACTCGAAACACCCACATTCACCTTAAAAAGTTAGCTAATAAGTAAATCATCCTTGATGATACATTATATAGAAGATCCTTTGATGGAATTCTCTTACAATGTCTCAAGGATTATGAAACCCATATTGCCCTCGAACAAACCCATTTGGTACTTGTGGAGGTCATTTTGGAGGAAAAACCTTAGTGCAAAAACTCCTTCGCATGGGTTACTATTGGAAGAATGTGGAAAAAAATTGTTATGCGTATGTTAAGCGATGTCATAAATTCCAAGAACATAGAAATTTGATTCATGCTCCTGCTTCTGAACTCCATTCCCAAATCCTTATTCAGTTGTTCTCAGTAAGGGCGCTAGATCTAATTGGAAAAATTTCACCACCTTCTTCCGCTGGACATACATTTATCATCACTACCACTGATTATTTCACCAAATGGGTAGAACCTATCCCTTTCCGGTCCACAATTGTTGATGTGATACATCGTTTCTTATTAGAACACATCATTACTCACTTTGGACTCCCTTCCACATTAGTTTTGTAAAATGGAACACCATTTAAAAAAAATGATGTGAAGAAATTCCTCGAGACTTTTCATATTAAACATTGCTTTTCAAAACCTTACTACCCACAATCTAATGCCCAAGCTGAAAGCACTAATAAAATCCTTGAGAAAATTGTAAACCTAAACTAGAAATATTGACATACACAATTGCAATATGTGTTATGGGCCTATCGTACAAGTGTTCTATCTTCTACGGGAAATACACCTTTCAATATTTTTTATGGTACTGGGGCTATCATAACTTTAGAGTTAGAAATTCCCACATTACAAGTTTCTCTCCAAGGCCTTATTGATAATGACACCTATACATAACAATGATTACATCAACTTGAAATGCTTGATGAACATAGCATTAATGCTCTCGAGCATCTTTAGGCTTACCCCGAACAATTACAATGCAAACATGATACTGGTTTCATTCCTTGAAAATTTAACAAGGGTGATTTAGTGTTATATGAAAATCAATGAAACACTACTATTGATTATTGTAAAAAAGGAAAATTCAGTCCTAATTGGTTAGTACCCTATGTAGTCAATACAAATTATGGATCTGGTGCTTACATATTAATAGAGCACGATGACACTCCTTTTAAAGACCCTATTAATGTTGCGCATCTGTGTCAATATTATGTCTATTCCTTTGAGGTATGAATTATAAAGTAGTGATTATTAGAGCTATTGGATTACATCCTATATGCTTTCCCATTGCTTCATTCTTGACAAATAGTTATGTATGTCTTGAACACTAAAGTGATTATTTAATTTATTTTATAATTGCTGTAGGTTTCATACTATTCAAAATTCCCTCTTATGTGTTATTTTTCTTTACAATCATAAACGCATAACATAATTACTCTTCATGTTGTATCTAAAAGAAACTCTAGCAAGTTTTTTATTAGATCACATAAGTTTGTTAAATCATGTAGAAATTAATTAAATAATCTTACAAAGGCCATTTAATTAATCACATTGTCATTTAACATTCACAAATTAAAACAAAGCATATAAAATCAAAATTCTTATATATATATCAAAAAGGTTTCTATACATATCATCAAAATATGCAATGCCACTGAGGACTGTGATTACCAAATCCCTCAGGATCTAGTAATCACACTACTTCAGTAGTCAAACATTGGGAGATGGTTGTGCGTGATCATAGTTGCGATCCATCGAATTTGATCACCAACTATACCCCCTCCATCCATGCAAGAGCCGCTCGATGCTCTCCTACTATGTGATCCCTCTCTATCTTTAGCCGTGTCACCTCTCTCTATAGTCTCTCAAACTCTGTTGGATTCTGTGATGTCTATGCCTGTGATGTAGTCCTAGCTCGACGAACTTGTCTCCTCAAGCTCTCATACATTACTTGTAGTCTCACGAATGATATAAGAGACTCTGGATCTCACTCTACAACAGGTGGGGGCACATAATTTGAGTCCATCTGCTCCTCGTTGATATATGCTGGCACCATCTCTGCAACTTTCTGATAGTAGAGATCCCACCAATCCTTCGTGGGCCTTGCAAGATAGAAAAAAAACATAATCAGTACCCATCATGATATATATATACACATAAATTCATACATAAAAGCATAAAGTACATGCATCAAATAAATATCATCACCTATATCTCCGGTAGGATGAGCAATATCAACCTCATCTTGTGTAGGGGGCATGGATGTTGTGCTAGCCTCTCCTTGAATGTGAGTACTAGTGCCCGTTGTTTCCACTGCTTGATATCTAGTCATATGAATGGGTGAGGTCTCTCCCCACTCATATAAGTCCTCAGTTGCTGCCTCATCACTCTCGCTCAAGGGTGGATCCTCACCCTCATCCTCCTCCTCTCCCTCCTTTCCATCACAGTCTGGATTTGCATCCTCATCATACTCCTCATCAATAATGTTGGTAAATATGTTTGCAGCCCTATAGCATGTCTCCTCGTCTCTATCCTCTCTCTCATCTCCCTCATCTAGCAATGGTCCTGCATCTCCCACAAGCTCATCAATTAGAAACATAGGAGTTGGTCATGAGATGGGTGGCTGATCATGATCAGAGTAGTCAGAGTCAGTCTATATGACATCATCTAGAGTGAACCACATTGTATCACCTAGTCTTTGGGCACTCCACACTGACCTCCTGAAAGATCATCGTGCCTCAGGTGGTCTCTGAATCTATCCAAACTGTTGCATGACTTGGTCACAGTAGAAAGGATCTACTATGTGATCATGTTGGCCAACCATAAATCTATATCCAACTAAATTATCCTCATTTATCTAGTGTAGTCCGACCACTGTAGTGTAAGCTGGTAAGGTCTCCATAAGATCTCATCCTCCTCCAGTCGATCGAACCCCTCTCCAAAAGTTAAAATCTCCATATTACCATAACTATCATAGAGGATAGCCGAAGGCCCGAGGATACCCAGTTGTTGTAGGACATGGGAAGCTAGTAGGCCTAGTGCACATGATATGCTCCAGGAACCAAACCTACAAAAGTGTAGAGTGCACCATATCGTCTACCTCCCAGAACACAAACCATCCCAGATCATAATACAAGTGTGTGAGGATGTACCGTCCCTAGGCGTATACTATCCTGTACTCTGCTGTACCCCATATCAAATGCACTAGCCCACCCTTAAGGTGTGTTGCACATCCATTTGGAAGGAGTACCAATGTGACGGTATGGATCATAATCCGCCTAACCACTGACGCTCATGAATAAAGTAATAATGCCAGGTCAATCCATACTGACACCCTCTTATCATGAACTAGTCCATCAAGGTAGTACTACATATCAGCCCACTGCTCGTGAAAGGTATGGTTTCTTTGGAATCACACTCACTCTCTCCAAATAGGGACTTGGAGTATCTGGTGCACGTCCACTAGGGTGACTTTCATCTCTTCAATAGGTAGGTGGAATGTGCATGTATCTATGTTCCACCACTCACACAATGCGATCACCATCACATCATGGTACCTAATGGGGGGCATGAGGTACGCCCAGTAGATCCCCACTACTTGAAAATGCTCTGTGTCTTTCACTGACAAAGCAGGGGCTAAATATCTCAAAAAGCTCAACTGTCTCTTACCCAGACACTTCCATGATTGGGTGGGTACCTATCAAAAACATCACAATATGCTCTCTAAATCATCTAATATCTTCAATTTTACTCTAAATCATCATGCAAGTGTACTAATGTTGTTCTAGTGTGCTTTCTCTAAGGCCCTAGATACTTTAGAACCTTTTTGGGACACTTCACGAAGAAACAAGACACTTTGCGAAAAAGTGGGACACTTTACAAACGAAAAGGACACTTTGCAAAAAAAGGGGACACTTTGCAATTTTTTTTCCAAGATCCTAAATTAACCTAGATATGCAAATAAATCATTCAATAATTGAAAAGTCAAAATACGAAGGTGGCAAAATCGACTCACCTTGTGGTATCGCTCGTTGCATGCCACCTGGTCTCGCAACACATCTGGTCTCATAGGTGTAAAATCTCATCTTCCAAACATATTTCACTCCTCTCTTGTCACTCTCAATCTACAAGAAGGTAAAATGAACAATTGACAAATTACCTCATTTTCATCCTTTTTACTCTTTCTTATTCTCATGTAAGCACATTTTTACTTTTACTATCTTAGACATACTAGAGTGCTCTTCATTCAAAACAACATACCAGGTGTTAGTGAACTCCATTTTCAATGTCATTTGTTATGTTAGAATCATGTTTCCACACCTCACATCATCAATCACCTATCATTATGTGGCATGGTACTTGGAAATACCTTTTGATATGCATGTCCTCATTCAATGTGGCTAGATTGCTACCTTGATTCCACCTCTGTAAAGAAATAATAATCAATGGGGGGCATACATATACCCTCGAAGTTAATTTATGGTAATTAGATAAGAGGAGTTTTGGACTACTAATGATTTTGTGTTACAGGTTGCAGTTCCTAACATTGTGGTTTTTCAGGAAACTACACTGGGTGCTTCATTCTCCCACCTTTTAATAAGTATCCTTTTATAAACATAGTGCATTGTTTAGAGTCCTTTAGCTTACATATGAGCGTAGAGTCATATGGGCACTAAAGTGGGGGCTAAATGTGTCACCAAAATTGTATACCTTTGAAGAAAAGGACAATTTTTTGCCTAATTTGGCCCTACTTTATACACCCTTGCATTAGTCACCCTCCTAAAGCGACATTTATAGGCCCCTAAGACTCGTTATCTTTGACTTTGAGGCCTATTTCACCTAAGAAAACATACTATTCCCGAAAAATAGTATCAAAATTACTTAAATATCATAAATCCCACCTCAAAAACCCCTGGTGGGACAAAGTTGCCCAAGGTGGTGACTTAGTCCCTTTTAGGGTAATTGGCATTTTTGAGTGGGAAAATCTTTGACTTGCTAAAAATTCCTGATGGGTGTCGGCCTCTTAGGTCAAAATAACTAAAAAGTAGGTATTGTTGATTATAAATACATGTTTTTAGGTCATTTTTTAGGATCCTTTAGTCATTTTTCACAAGTAAAACTCAAGAATCAAGTGTTGAACATCTTCCACAAGAAGATTCCTTACTCTTTCTATAGAAAAGTTGAAGCTTAGTGCAAAAAACTAGGGTTTTTTTAGGTCTTCAAGCTCACTTCTCTCTCTAGATATCACATTGCAAAGGATTGATCATGGATGTCTATGGAGAATCATGGAGAAATATAGGTTGAGGATATGCAACTAGCCATCAAATCAATCTAATGACTTGTTTTCAAAGTGGTTCCATCTTCCATTTTCTCTCAATCTTCAACCTAAGGAAGGTTTGCATCTCACTAAGATTCATTTCTAATGTGATCTAGGTCTCTTAGAATGAGTCTTACATTGTTCTAGTTTAATTTATGCACTTATTCTTATGCATTAGAATAGGGTTGTATCATACTTCAAATTTCATAGTATTAGACACACTTAGGTCTAGGGTTTATGTAGATTTATTATCTCTTTCAAAGTTTAAATATCAACTAGGGGTTTGACCAAGGTAAACCCCACATTAGAAACCAAAAAATATTCTATTTTGCAAGTGATTTTGTAGATTTGGACTCATATTTTGGTGGAAGAGCAAATTGTAGACTATAGGCTCCCGTCCCCACTTTCTAATTCTCATAAAAGAAAGAATGGACTAAGTTGCCAATAGTGGTGAATTAGTCCCACTGCATGGTTCTATCAAGGATTTTTGAAGATTTGGGTATCCAGTTGGTTGGAATGGAGCCCAAAGCAGTTTACCAGAACTGGGACTAAGTCGCCCAGCTGAGTATAAGTGTCCCAGTTGGCCTAAAAAGAAAATTTTCTAGATTTTCAGAGGCTTCTACAATCTCCACTTCAACCCTTGTCAATTTCTAGGTGCACTATTCTTATTTGTTTTCTTATTTTTCCTTGTCTTGTATAGTTTTTACTCTATCTTTTTGTATATCATCATGTGTTTTCAAACAATGTATATTTTATTAGCTTGTTGTCGATAGTTAGTTTACTTTCAATTATAATATATTGCATTTAGGATACTTCATATAGACACATATCAATCACATTCAACCCCTAATATTTAATTAAACCCCAAGTTTTAGGTGCGTAAAAGAGACCCCCTTCCTTCTAGGTGAAAACCCTAGAAGCCCTTGGGGAACCCTCCTTTACCCCAAAAATTTGCAGTTCACATATATTGACCAAAGCGTAAACTTCATAAATCAGCCTTTACAATTGTATAAATTGGCCTCCAATACATTTTATAATATATGAATAAGTCGGCCTTGAATTAATTTCATAATATATATACAAATCAACCTTAATTAATTTCTATATATATATATATATTTACATGTATATACATGTACACACACATATATTATAGATATATATATCGATATATAGCCTTAATGCCATATATATGTATATATGTATATGTATATGTACATATATATTCATTTATATATATTCCATGACAACTAAATATGTACACATTTGATATTCAAATGAATAAGATCATATTTAAAATTTATATATAGTATCATTTATATATATATATATATATATATTCTTATATATATCTTTATGCATGTATATGTATGCATACATATGTTGGCATACGTATCCATCAATACATGTATACATATGTATATATCTTATATATATTTATACATTTGATAACACAATCACACATATTAACAATCACTATCTTGTTGGTGGATATTTATACATATGATATATATATATACACATTCTATCATATATACACCTTATCAATCAAGTATAGAAATATAAAGAGGTACTCACATACATCAAGTGTGCTAAAATAAATGAAGAATTCTCCTAACAGAAAACAAACTCTTTTCCTATTGCAAACACATCATGTTAAAGGATAACTTACCAATTCCCAAACACTATGACTTGACTCGACTATTCTACTAGCGAGTGTGTGTATAAGCTCAATTAGGTTTCATTACCAGTTACTTCACCAAGCCCTTCTCTTGAGTGATACTTCCCCTCCCTTCCAGAGGATTGATTCTGAACCTGCATCTAACTCATCACATTTTCATGGTAGTCAGTCGTTCATCAATTTACAAAAATTTTCATTATCCTTTTCATAGTTAGAATATTAATTCAATAACCATTCATTCCATATATGCATTCATCATATTCATTAAATGAAATAAGCATTCTTTCATAATTCATTGAAAAAAAAGTGAAAACACATCTATTTCCAATCAAAATTCTAAATACATTCATAAATACAATAATTACCCTATCATAGTAATTAGTTAAAAAGTATATGCACAATGGGGTGTGAAATTTAATACTATATTAACAATAGAACAACTTGAAAACATGAAATATATGACTTATAATAGTAAGTTGTAAGCTTTAAGATCCTAATCTAGTCCTAAAATACTCCTAAATTAACTATATTTGTTAAAAAGTATAAAAGATAAAGATTTAGAGAGAAAAAAAAAGAAACAAAGAGGGTCAACTTGGCATTTGTTTCACAATCCTTTATTTTTGAATATTTGATGAAGTTCAATTAAGCTATGATTTCATGACCAATAATACACGCTACCATTGACATCATAGATGCAAGATCCTAGGGAAATTGATGATAAATTGAAAAGAAAGTTTGAATACACCCCATTGCATGCATATAAACTATATATTATTTTCAATTACCATTCCAAAAGGCATAACTATTAGGAAATTTTATAAAAAATCACAAAATAATTCAAATTTCCAAATATTATCCTAATGAATTCCTTCATTAGAAAAATCCTCTAAAACTAAATGACAATCTTTTTATAGAGGCAACTTTACATTTTATTCTTTGATTAAGTCGACCTATCTTCAAATTTAGGACCACCCTTATAGGGTAGAACCTAATTACAAATCCACAAGTTACATTGAAAATAGGACCCATGAGATGAAAAAATAGAACATTCTAGTTACAATATAATTCCAATTTGATCTCCTTTTAAGTGAAACTCAAAATCATTTATTATGTCCCTCCATAAAAATTGGTAGCCCATTATAGGTATGTTTTTGTAGATCAATTTCTCCACCAAAAGTTCATTTTTAATCCTCTTAGTCACGATTTCTTCATTTTCAGTCTTAACTCTTGCATCTCATATCTAGAACAATGAATATAGATCTCATTGAAGGCTAAAATAGTCATGTAGTTGGTAGAACTCATGAAAATGATCATGTACTTCATCTTCACATAGCTACAAGACCTTGTTTCCACTATGATTTAGAAATTTTCTATCCTCCTCAACCATCATGACTATCATATGGATGTTCATGGCAGTTAACTATAGTTTAAGGACTATTGCATAATGTTCTTAGGTAAAAAAGTGATTATAATTTGCAGTTACAGCCCTATAACATAATTATTCTTTAAACCTTTGTAAAATAATGAGGTGATTATTGAGGCTTTGGGGCTCCCATTGAATTTAATAAGGTGCAAGTTACTTTTTATGACTACTATGATAGTCATAGTGGCTATTCAAACAAATTTTCTAGGATGTTTGACAATCTCCATTTTATGAAATCTACTTTTCATAAAATATTTTCCCCTTGTTCATATCTTACCTTAAAAATTATAAAAAGATGATTCCTTTCAATTTTTAATGTGCCAAACTTTACAAAAATTATTGTCCCAATATTTTAGGCATGGCATTCAACACCTTGGATATTTATTGAATTTTTAATTTTTTTGATCATGCACTTAGGGTTTGATAGGGTCTAGGATATTTTTTTCTTAGATTGATCCTTTTATGGTGAATTAAAAATCAATATCAAATATATGACAGTTCCCAATCCTCCAATATTTAATATTCTTATGGCTATCCATCATTATGAGGGTTTAAAAGATGAAATTAAGTCATTAAATTTTATACCTATCAAGGAAAAACCAACTGAACCAACACATTAGGTTAAGAAGGTGAATCCTAGGTGAGGATTTTATTCATTTCTTGAGTCCCCCAGTCATTCTAGGCTACACTATTCAAACGTCGTCTCTTAAGAGTCTTGAGAGAAAAAAATTACCAAACTATGACATATTAGCTCTCAATGTTTGTGGTACCTAAGAGTGTTTTGTATAGACCTAAAAGTGGGATGGGGTCCCTAAACATGTAACTCTCTTAATTATGGTCAATTCGATACTGTTTGATTGTTTCAATAATGAATTCATTCTTGCAAAAACCATTGGTTAAGAGCAATACAAATATAGCAAGAAGAATATTTTATGTTGCATACATTGTAGGGCCAAACTGGATACACCAAAAAGTTTAGGTAGCTAGGTGAATGCTAGGGGAGACCTTTGTACATTTATCAAGTCTCCTATTCATTCCATGCTACATTATTCTAATGTTGTCTCTTTAGAGTTGTAAGAGAAGAAAACTACCAAACTATGAAAAAATAGCTCTCAAAGCTCATGGAACCTATCAATGTTCTTATAGACTATAGATGGATATGTAGTCCCTCCACATTAACCTCTCTTGGTTATGGTCAACTAAACATAATTTGACCATGCCACCAGTTAATGCATTTTTGTAAAAAAATATCATTTGAGAACAACATAAATGTGGAATCAAATATATATCTTATATTTTGTGCATGGTTTGGAAAATTTGGCTATGCCAACATGTTTAGGTGAGAAAGTGAATGCTATTAGAATGTTATATACATTCACCAAGTCCCCTGATTGTTGTAGGATACACTATTCTAGTGTAGTCTCTTAAGAGCCCTAAGAACAAAACAAATGAAACTATGATAAAGTAGTTCTCAGAGCTTGTGACACTTAGGAATTATTTTTCTAGACCTACAAGTGGATATGGGGTCCCTCCATATTAACCTCTCTCAATTTTGGCCAAACCAACACCATTTTACCATACTAACAATGAAAGTATTTCTATAAAAAAAATCCATTTGAAAGTATTGCAAATGTGGAAAGAGTATATTGTGTTCCATGTGTGGTGGGGCCAAAACAACAACAACAAATCTAGGTGGGTGGGTGAATTATATCAAATGGATTTGTTTATTCCATAGGTCACGTGATCATTGCATGCTACACTATTACAACACAATCGCTTAAGAGCCTTAAGAGAAAAAAATACCAACCTATGACGAAGTATTTTTGAAAGCTCTTGGAACCTAGGAATGTTCCATATATACCTATAGGTGGATATGGGATCTCTTTGCATTAACATATCTCATTTTTGGTCAACTAAACATTATTTGAAAATGCCAACAATGAATTCATTCTTACAAAAAGTGTCGTTAAAGAGTAGTGAAAATTTGGAAACATACATATCTTGTGTTTTGTGTATGGTGGAGAAAAACCAATTGTACCATCACATCTAGGTGGGAAGGTAAACTATTCTAGGGAAATCTCTTAAGAGCCCTAAGCGAAAAAAAATATAGAACTATGATGGAGTAGTTCTCAAAGCTCGTGGAACCTAGGAATCTTTTGTATGAACCTACAGGTGGATAAGGGGTCCCTCTACATTAACCTCTCTAAGTTTTGATCAAATCAAAATTGTTTTACCATGCCAACTGCAGTGTAGTAAAATGCATACCCTTCATTTTCACACTTTTTTGGGCCTGCCTTGCTTTTTTATCCTTATTTATGTCTTAATTGGTCCTATTTTGCATCCACAATCCTAATCAACTACATATTTTTCTAGCTAATCTCGACAATCATCAAAGGGAAAATGATCATTTAATGATTTTGTTTTGTACCCCTGATTTTTGGGTCAGGACTAAAATGCCACCTAGGGTGTCTTAGTCCCCCAAAGGTTGTGGGACCTTGATTTTGAATACACTTGAAAAGGTCCCTTTTTGGAGTCTACGCCCTGATATTTGAGCCTTGGAACTAAGATGCCACCTAGGGAATCTTAGTCCTCGGATTATTTTTCGTGATTTAATTTCAAATTCTAGTGAGATATAGCCTCCTTTAATTAATATTTTCCTATGTTAGCTTGGTGTGATGTAATCTCAAGATATTAAGCATAGATAAGTATAAATACAAGGCTCATTCATTCATTTTCATCCTAGCAACTTGAATATTCATTCCTAATAACAAATTGATTTCACAAGAACATTTAAGAATAATTATTCAAGCATTTTGGAGCCATCATCAAGATTCAAGCATCATATAAAAGGATATTATTGCATCATGTGTGTTTTTGTGCTAAAATTTGTGATGTAGGGTTTTGATTCAAGCAAGTAATTCAAGTCAAGTATCAAGCATTTAAGTGATTCAAGATCTATATCCAAGCTAGCCATTTCATACAAGTTTGTAGACTTTACCACAAGGGTTTGGTGAGTTGTAACATTGCATTTTGTTCATTCACCATTTCCCTTCATTTCTTCATTACATTTCAAGGTTTAATTACCAACAAGGGGTTTGACCAAGGCAAACCCCCATTTACCAACAATCAACAAGTTTTCCCTCTCTTGTATGCTTGTGATTGCAAATTTAGGTTGAAGAATTGAAGATCATTTGGGTGCAAGATTTCAAAGTTGCATGACAAAGTTGTCATCTTCACAAAACCTCATCTACAAATCAAATCCAAAAGTCTTAGAACCTGAGATATGGGAGGAAGCAAGTGCAAACCTTGGAGCTCAGGATCACTTTTAGAGTTCTTAGAAATCTAGAATGGTACTAATACGCCACCAAGGGTGTCTTAGTCCTCCCAAGGGTATTTTTACAAGATTCTTTGAGATTCTATTATGAGATCTAAACATTTTGCATTTGCCCCAAAAAATAGCAGCGGGACTAAGAAAATAGGAAGGGCGTCTTCGTCCTCCATGGCATATCTAGATGACTTCTTTGCATTTCCAAAATCCTCACATCTCCATACTTCCTAGGTACATACATGCTATCTTTTTGTTAAATAATTTCATCATTTTCATCCCTCATTTAGCTTGCATAACTAGGTCTTGTAGGTTGAATGATTATTTGTATTTTCCAAGCATTTTCTTGGTGTTGAACCCCTACAAGTCTAAAAGAACCCCCTTCCTAGGTCCTCCTGATTGAGAATTGACTCACCTTGTGAGGTTGATAATCAATCTAATTAGGGTTCTTAGGACAATATCAAATGACCTATAGAAATGAGGTGAACTCACCCCACACCCATTTTTCTATGGTTCACCAACAATGAAATAATTCTTGCAAAAAACATCATTTGAGAGTAGTACAAATGTGGAAACAAGCATGTCTTGTGTTCTATGTGTGGTGGGGTCAAACTAACTATACCAACACATATGGTTAGCTAGGTAAATTCTATTGGATGGGTTTTTTTGTTCCCCAAGTCACCTGATCCTTACACACTATTCTATTTTGACATAGTCTCTTAAGAGCCCTAAGAGAAAAAATTTCCAAACCATGACAAAGTAGTTTTTTACACCTTGTTTTTAAGTTACCAGAATAATTTTACCTTTATAAATAAATATGGTTTTAAATGAAAGATTATGACATTAATATGTTCAATCGATGAATGAAATATATGAATATGCATTATGATGTGATTTATTTTAAATGCTACAATGATGTAAATGATATAAGATGAATATGATTTTCATGCTAATGACTAACTTTGTTCATGATGCACTAAGTTGGATGCAGGAAAAAAATGAGCCATTCGGTGAGGAGAGGGAGAGTATCACCCAAGATAGGAAGTTGGTATGGAAACCAATAAGTGTACCTATTTGAGTTAATACACACTCACAACCTAGGTTAGTTAGGATTTGTCAAGTCAGTATGGGCTAAGTTTCGATAAGTAAAACTTGGTGATAGTTTGTGGGTTGAAAGAAATGTTTGGGTGATTGTATTTAATTCTCTTTGAATGTCTAGTTGATTTGCATGATAATATTAAATCCTTGTATTGAGTATAAGATATACTTTGTGTTTTTAAATATATATGTAAATGGATATGTATATACATTAAATTTATATATGTACATATATATATGATAACTCATGAATATGAGTGAATGTGCGTGTGAACATGCGTAGGTAGAAATACCTATGTATACTCATACATGGATACATAATACATATGTGTGATTGAATGGACATATATATATATATATATATATATATATATATATATATATATATATATATATATATACATACACACACTTTATATATACTTATCAATATATATGCATTGTAAGATATTAAAATAATAATATATATGTATACATTAATATGTATGTATATATGTATGCATTTTATAAAATTACATACACACACACACAAACATATATATTAATATATATATTAAGATTGGAAAATGTATGATTCTAAATATGTATGTTAACACATATGTATATTACAATAATAAGCTATATATATATATATTAATATATATTGAATGTTATAATGAGGTACCGCATGTGTAATAGTGTGATGAAATAAGAAAAGTAAAACCTAAATTATCATGCATGTTATAATGTGTTATAAAGAGGCAATGGTATCACATTTAATCAATAAGTGAATGTTGTGTAAAGTATGCATATTATGTGGCACACATGAAGTTGAGAAAATAGGCATTGGAATAAGTAAAGGGAACATAGTTGGTAAGGTGGCATGTGAAATTTGTTGTTGTTTGAAATGTATAACTGTTGTGCAAAATACAACCTACAAAATAGGCACCATAAGCAAGTAAACTGGAAGGAAAAATCCATGATAGGATTTGGAAAGAAAATAGGAAACCATTGCATAACTATGCAACCTTGTTATGAAGATTTTTGACCTGGTAAATAACCCTGTGTTAGCTGATTTTAGGCGACTTAGCCAATAGTTGGAAATTGCTTTCACTTTAGACTTATTATGTGTCAAATAGATGGTTTTTTTTGCTTCCATGTTGCACCTAGCTTGCTTAGTCAACCAAAAAAGATACAAATTTGGTTTTGAATTCTTATTTCAGTTATAGAGGTGGAAATAGAAAGGGTGAGGTGGTAAATGAGGTAGTTATTCTATAGCATTATTTTTCTCATTATTTCTTATAAATAGAGAACAACCTCTTAGTTTTTGGGGAGGGATTGATGTTTATTGTTGCTCCCTTTATTGTTCATTTTAGAGATCTCTTTGTTGTATTATTTTTTGTGATATCTTTGTGAGAATATTTCTTTGAGAGTTTGAGAGAAATATCATTGTGAGTGAGAGAAGATTGTTGGTGAGGTTGAGAGGATATATTATTGGATTAGATTAGAGATAAGCTAAGTTTGGAAGAGGTAGAAAGTAGAGTCTTTGGCATTGAGCAAAGAGTTGTAAATTCTTTGTGGAAGCTATATTTTCTAGGCATGCTTAGCTATTCTTATCAATTAATCTTTTCTATTTTGAAACTATGTTTTTTCACTGTTTCCAAGTGCTTGTGCAAATTTTTATTTGTTTATTATAGTTGTGGAATATATCTTGTGCTTATAGTTAGAATGAATATAGGATGGTTGAGGAATCTTAGTAGTATGATATATGTATATAGCTATTATAATTAACATATGTGTATGACGTATTTATGTGAAATTATCTAGAAGATATTATGATGATACCTAGGATATAATATGTTACATATATGCTTGCAAA
The DNA here is from genome assembly GCA_007115665.2 of Sequoiadendron giganteum. Taxonomy (NCBI): domain Eukaryota; kingdom Viridiplantae; phylum Streptophyta; class Pinopsida; order Cupressales; family Cupressaceae; genus Sequoiadendron; species Sequoiadendron giganteum. The sequence continues at coordinate 289,002,484 of CM021110.1, read as the reverse complement.
AATTAAGATGTTAGTAATGGAAAGGGATGGATTTCATGTTAGAAGTATTATATCATCTTTATTAGAATATGATGTTATGTGAACCTATGTTGGTAGTTTAACCATGGGTGGAGAACTTATGTTTTCAATAGTTTGTAACCCTTGAAATTAGGAGAATAGTCTATTCCCTAGGGTTAGGGTATACACTTGAATATGATTATATTTATATTCAACAATAGGGTTTAAAAGTGTATTAGAGATATACATACTTTCTAATTATGCTATTATCTTATACTTAACCAAGAATATATACCTATTCACGACATTTCTAATCTTAATGAAGAGGACTTTACATCTTGGCAACCCAAAGTCGTAATACGAGGGGAAATTAAAGTGTAGAAGCATAAAATCCTCTCAAGCTGAAGGTGTCCTCCAAATTATTTATGAACATAACATACATTTTAAAAATGAGATTATATGTGCCATATTGAGAGAAAGGATATATAATTGTTTATAAAGATACACACGTATGTACCTTATTTAAATGACGCAAAGGATAAATTGGAAAGAACCATGAGGAAATTGGAGATTAATCGAAAGGTTCTTAATTGAATCTACTAGAAGTTGAATAGCTTATTATGTTGATTTACTAATACTATGAACATGAGTTTTTATATGTGGTTTAATGTCAAGAATAACCATATTGGTTATGGATTCCTAGAAGGATGGAGCCATATTAGATATGAAAACAAAGAGTCTAAAACCAAATATAAGAAGGTAATCTTCAAATAAAGTTAATTCTAAGTTATTATATATATATATATTGGCATAGTGTATATGATTTAGATTGAGACTTGATGTGTCTAGTTAGTGACATGGTGTCATCAATATTATTTAGTTATGAACTAGGAGAGTCATTACTCCCTTGATTAATAGAAAGAACTTGAATAAGAGGTAGTTGTTTATCCCAAGAATGTCATAAATGTGTAGCAATATATTCAAGAGGTTGGGATAAACCTAATTGGCCAGTTAGATCAATATAATTGTGTCATCACTTTTTGGTAGAGAATCTTGTTATTATCTTGAGGTAAAACCTAGTCAAGAGTTGTTTGAGGTGAATAGAGTTTCCAATTTGAGTGAGGATGTGGGTGAACATATGGTCCTATGCTCAAAATATTAAATTATATTTTTCTGATAAATATTTGGCCAAAGTAAGTGTAGATACCACAACGTACACTTTTTCAGTTAATTGTGAACTAAGAATTACATAGCTAGTAGGGAGTGTCATGCATGTTAGGTGGGTATCTAGTGTATGAAAACACTAGTTATTCAGGACACAACACCATGCTTAGGTAGGTGTTATATATTAGAGGGTTTCCATACCAAACTCTTCATTGAAGGGTAGGGCCATCTTATCAGTTAGGAAGATGTGTGAGGGACTACATTAAGTTTGTGGTTGGAAGAAAATAACTTGGGTGATTTTCTCCCTCATGCAGTTGTTAGCCAACACTTGTGAAGCAAAAGGAAGATGAAGATGTATGTTCCAATTGTGGACACCTTGACCAATACAATCATGTACCATTAAGCTCTTGAAATCTATGTAAGCTCTTGTAATCTATGATTTTTAATTATGATCTTGACTCTATTTGGAAAAATATATATGAAAGATGAATTCATTACTTGGGATTGTGTAATGTTATTTTATTCATGCAATGTAATTTGGAATGGGTTTATTTCAAATGTGAAAATATGTTATTGGAGAGGAAAAATTTATTTCCAGGTATTTGTGAACTTGATCTTTTCACATTCTGAGTTAAAATTAGGTGAAATCAAGAGGGTAAACTTTGGGTATGTTACATTTGGTATCAAAGCTACTAGGTTCAACACTTGGACATATGAGCTCATTACAAAAGTTTTCCGCAACATTATCAGTGGTTAATACTTGAAAAGTTCTTATGTCGAAGGGTCAAGGAAAATTAGAACAAGGGAATTAGTAAGGAAACTTCTCTAACTTTGGGACTAGGGAAGAATCATCCCTGAAGGCTAAAACTCCTAAACCAACAACTCATAGATAGATGCCCTTGAATTGAGGAAGGAATGCACTTGGGTTAAGTAAGAATATTATGTTTATTTATGAAAATTCTAAATTGTGGAAACTAATTGAAAGCAGAACCGAAAAAATTCAAGAGAAGTGAAAAATTCAATTTATTATGAATTAAAACCAACTATAGAGGTATCCAAGAGGCAGATAATCTTCTAAAAATCCTGGTTCAAATGAGATTAAAATATAGCAATGATAATTTGAACCAAGAATGGAAGTTGGTACCTAGAGTAAATGTTAGAGAATAGAATGGGTCGGGAAAAGAAGTAACTCACAAAGGTAAAGATGAAAGTTGACATGATCCCACCAACTAGAATGGGCATGGTCAATTTGGAGTCAAAAGTTGAAAATGAGAAAAAGGAACTGAAAAAACCTTGAAGTGTCTAAAGTCATGATAAAATGAAATCACCACGGATTTTTGGATAAAAATTTCTTAGAAAAGGTGGTTGCAAGGAAAAAAATTGGACAGTAAAATAGACTAACTAGACAAGAGCTCATATAGAGAATAATTTAGTTGAAGTTCAAATTGAGCTCACAAGTTTGTCAACCAAAGTAAATTTTTTTTTAGTCCCTTTAAAGATCATTTGAAGATGTTCCACAAATAAATTAGAAGACTACGTTGTCAAAACGGAGAATAATTTGATCACATTGGGAACAAAAATAATTTTCAAGGTATATCTAGTGAGGGTAAGAAAGGCAAGTAACAATCATTCAATTGTAAAAAAATCCAACAAGAATGTTAAATCATTACGATCAATTTAGAGAAAAAAGAGATTATTAGAGTTTGAATTTTAAGATGATTAATATAAGTCTTGGAAACACCAAGAGGGGTAAAGAGGAGTATATAGATCAAGAAAAGATTAGATATTGAAATATACCCTACTCAAAAAAATTTGACGATGCATTTTGACTTATCCATAACATGGTACTCAGATCAAAAACCTTATATCTAAAGTTTCTTATGACCACAACAAATTTATTGGAATTATAGGCTAAGCTATAAAATCTATTAGTGAAAGATTTGGAATGATCATGAAAATTTAGAGGCTTTTGACAAATGAGAGAAAAGTAACTACAACTCAATTCTATAATTTCTTATTTCAGAAGATCAATTAGTGATTATTATTGATACCTTGGAAAAAGGTTAGGCAGTATGCTTATTCAAGAAAGGAAAGATTATTGCCTATGAAATAGGAAATGGAAAATTTATGAATGAAACCATGCTCCACATAATTTGTAGCTATCAAAAAAATTTCATGCTTGGTAACTATGTATGTATTAATTATCTGGACAACTTTAGGATCTAATTAGAATGATCTAAAAAGAATTGTTACTCAACCAACTTAAATACTAGGCAGAGGAGATGGTTCGAGCTGAAATCAAACTATGAATTTGAAATCAATTATTTTAAGGGCAAGAAAGAAACCAAGTCATGGATGCCCCAATGTCAAATGAGACACTTATTCATTATATTTTTAAGAATTAAGTGTGACAAAAGTCCAAGGTAGATATTTAATCTAATATGAATGGAATACTAAAAATAGAAGAAAGAACCTAAGTACCAAATTCTAAGGAGTTAAGGAATGAGGTGTGGTAAATTGATGTCATATGCAGGATAATTTGGAGTGAAAATTTATTGTCTAAGGTGAAATAACTATAATATGAAAAGGAAATAGTGAGAGATGTTGCAAGGTTTGTAACAAGTTGTCTAGAGTGCCAGAGGGTGAAGGCATGATGTCATCACCCAGAAGGAATTTTATATTATCATGAAATTATAGAGAGGAAGTAGTAGAGAATTAGTATAGTTTTGATCTTTCTATGTTAGAGATCTGACATAATATTATTGGAAAAAAATGATAGGCTCATTAAGGTAGCCAATTTCATATGGGAAAATTTGACAAGTGGGGTACCAATCATAACCATAAATTTGTGTAAAGTAGTGTTTGATTGCTTGATGTTCTTGAGAAGGTTATCTCATATAGGGACACAAAAGTAGCATTAGGGTTTTAAGTAAACCAATATCACCTTAGTGAAAATTAAATTGAATGTAAGCTCAAATTATTACCTTGAGATAGCTAGTTAGACAAAAAGGTAAACCAAGTCTTGGTGGATTTGTAGAATACTTTTATTACAATAATTTATATATTTCTACAATAAAATTTCATCCATTTAAAATATTATACGAAAGGAAGGGCCAAATTCCTATAAGCTGGGATAAGCTGGGAAATAGGATTGGCCTAGTCCACAAAAGTTGTCAAAAATGGAAGAGTAGATTAGGATGATCAAGGAAATAAATAAGTGGAGAAGAATGATAGGTAGGAAAGATTTTTTGATACGAAGCACAATTCTAAGGGTAGTACTATTATGCTCGAGATGAACATTAGTACCAATAATAGTCATTCTTGGATTTTGAGTTGTCTGATGGTGTAAAGACCAAAGGAATGGATGAGACCCACAATGTAGTGCGTAATGCATCAACATTCCTTTTCTATTTGGGTTGAACTAAGGGAAACTGCATGTTAGCCAATGTGAACATGTTTTCCCATTCACTGTGGTATATGTGTCATGTATGAGTCAATTACTATTGTACTTATGATGTACGTATGAGTCATTATTAATTTACTTATAATGAATAGTTCTCAAGGGAGAAAGTTGGCTTGAAGCACACAAGTTCTTCCAATGCATTGGCAAGGTCACTCATTGCAAGGTCCAGTAAGAACAATTTTAAAAGAGGGAAATGCTATGAGGGAATATTACCTTACGATTAATAGAAATTGACTAATTTCTTACTTGATTTAGAAAAATATTTATTTGACTTTATCTATATGCTATGATGCTTTACATCATCGGGAACAATGATTCTTAAGGGGGGAGTATGTTACACCCCATTTCTAAGTTACCAGATTACTTTTACCTTTATAAGTAAATATGATTTTAAATGCAAGATTATGACTTTAATATGTTCAATGGATGAATGAAATATATGAATATGAATTATGATGTGAATTATTTTAAATGCTTCAATGATGTAAATGATATATGATGAATATGTTTTTCATGTTAATGGACAAATTCATTCATGATGCACTAAGTTGGATCCAGGAAAGAATCGAACCCTTCAGTGAGGAGAGCGAGAGTATCACCTAGGAGAGGAATTTGGTATGGAAACCACCAAGTGTACCTACTTGAGTTAATACACACACTCACGACCTAGGTTAGTCAGGATTTTTCAAGTTAGTATGGGCTAAGTGTCAGTAAGTAAACCTTGATGATAGTTTTTGGGTTGAAAGGAATATTTTGTTGATTGTCTTTAGTTCTCTTTGATTGTCTAGTTTATTTACGTCATAGTATTAAATCCTTCTGTTGAGTATAAGATATACTTTGTGTTTTTAAATATATATATAAATGGATATGTATATGTTTTCAAATTTTTATATGTACATATATATACAATAAATCATGTATATGATTGTATGTGTGTGTGAACATACATAGGTATTTCTACCTACGTATACCCATATGTGGATATGTCATACATATGCATGATCAAATGGAAATATATATATACTTATCACTATATATGTTTTGTTAGACATTAAAATAAGGATATATATGTATACATTAAAATAAATGTATATATGTACATATTTTATTAAATTACATATATATACACATATACGTATATATTAATATATATATATATTAAGATTGGAAAATGTGTGATTCTAAATATATATGTTTTTGATTAAGGGTAAAAATAGGTTTTGAAGGGACCCCATAATCTAGTACAAATAGGTTTTACAGGGATCTGAAACCCAACCAAAGAGAGAGAGATGAAAAAAGAAAAAGACACAGACCAACATCATCCTAAACAACAACAACCATAAAGAGAAAGACGAGATTAAATGAGTTGCACTAAACATCAACCAAATTTTAACTATGACCTGTAAACCTTAAGTGAACATTGAACCTACCTACACCAACCATGCATCAACAAACAATCTACAACCAGGGCCAGAAACCCATATATACACAAAGGAACCACCTACATCAGCTAGACATTAGTAAACTAGCTGCTCATGGGAGACACCATAGATCCAATAAAGAAAACCTGCTTGATGGTGTAGTAAGACACCATCAAACCCCTAAGAAAACATTCCAACAACTCCAACAACCCCACCTCAATAGGGGAGTTAGTAATGGACCACTGGAAAAAAATCCACCGATCGAACTACTAGACATCTCCAAATCCACCTCAAAAGGAAGGATCTCCCCTCTCAAGGAGAGAGTTTCATGACCAACAAGTCCACAACCACCTAAAAAATCCAGCACCCTCAACCTCCACTTCCATAGGAGAAGCACCCACCTCAATAGGATCAACAACTGGGGAATCCAAAGAAAAACACCTTCCAACTCCATCTCCATAGGAGTTGAATGCACCTCCATATGATCCAAGTAGAAAGTCAACACAATAGTAGAACAAGTAGCCATACCACCCTTAGGAAACACCTGGTAAGATACCAACACCTACACCTAACAGACCACAAAAATAAACCTCTGAGCCATAAGCTTAAACATTTGAGGGGGCTCAACACACTATGATATAGAACCATCGAGCTAGCAACAAGAAAGAAGAATCCAGAGAGACCACAACATCCATGGATAACTCCAACAATAGAAAAAACCACTCTGCTTCAACACAATAGTAACAAAGACAAAACCCAACTCCATGAATAACTGGGTCTTGGAAAAGGTCTTTGGAAACCTCCCAGCCGAGAAAAAAAATAGAGGACAAAACCTCCAAAATAAACGCACCCCTTACATTTAGAGAGAATAATAAAGAAAAAGGGGTACCAAACAACCCAAACTCTAAGGAGATAACCATTACCCTCTATACAAGAACTACTAGAATAACACAAGGATACCTCTAGACCAAAGACCAACCTCCAATGCAGAGTCCATCAGATTCTAACCACCATCAAAGACAAAACCCTCAACAACCACAAGGGGTCAAAATCAGCTTCCAAAACCACCCAAAGAACAAGAATCCCAATAGGGACCACATAAAAAGAATAGAGGGTAAGGAAAACAACGACCTCCCAAGAGAAGAAGTACCCCTATTGTTGATGGTGTTTTTATGCACTTCTCAACATAGGCAATACTTAGGTGCATTACCTCTCTTGGAAGATAATTTTCCACAATCAGATTGCATAACACTATCCCAAGGTCTCTTAGATTTTAGGTCATGACAATGCTTGGAATATATTAATTGATTTATGATGTGATTTTATGGAATCAAAAGGTGGTCTTATGTGGACAGAGCTATAGGAGAATTGGATCTGTGAATTGAGATCTTAAGATAGGAAACTACTGCACTTTTGGTGCAGGTTCAAACAATAGTCTGGGACTCTATTTTTGTCTTAAGATTTGGCTTTACAATGTGCAATGAACCTTAGCATAGGATACTTCTTAAAAAAAAAGGGTGAGGGAGAGAGAGAGTTCTTGGACCTGCGACTACCATTGAACAATGATCATGGAGGTTTCTGTTGTGGATAATTTCCTTAAAATAGAATTTCACTTAATCAAAAATTTCACAATGCCATGAAATATATACTATTTTCTAAGGACTGCAGATATTTCATCATTCATTCACCATATACATGTGAATAAAGATAATGCTCAAATAGCATATATAAAATCATAGTCTAGACTAACTTTGCACAGTCATCTACCAGTAGAAAATGACCATAAGTATGGAACAAGAAAAGCATACACATAGCGTGAATCTTCACAACCAAGGACAACATTACTAAATCTACCAAGGTCAGCTAAAAGGAAACTAGAATCTTAACTTATGAGAGAAGAATCATGAAACATGAGAAGAAATCCAGAAATGCACCAAGGTCAATGTATTTCTATTGCAATTTTTGCAACATGTCTTTACAACAACTCAAATCTCACAAAATGAGAGGAGGAGATCCCTATTTATAGTTTTCAAAAATCAAAATGAGTGGCCAAGATTTAATCTCACTGTGTGGCCAAGATTCACTTTACAACAGGGTTTCACCTACCCCCAAATATATTACATTTTAAGAATACACTTTGTCTTTTCCCTGTTTTGTCCTCTAGTGGTGGCACTGTAGCATTCTTTGTCCTTTTACTAATTGCTCTTTTCCAGAGCTATTCATTTAAGAATTCTTCATTAACAACAGGGTGGCCCTCTTGCTTCCTCAAAGCTGCATACTCTATGAATTTCATGACCACCGATCGAAAGATGTAGACCTCGATGATGTCAGATCTCAGCACCTGGTAGCTCCATTCCTTGGAATTGTTAACAAGTGTTTCCTAGTCCCCATCATACTTGGTAAATGGTATTTGAATAGCTCGGACTAGGTGAAAGCTCGAGCAAATAAACACATAAAATCTATGGTGACTTTAGCTTTCATCCCATCCTCCATCCTCCTTCAGAAGTGAGGCTTTATGCTTTCTGGGTTGATCTTGACAACAACCACCTCATACCCCATCATTAACTTCAAGTAACTGAAACAGTCCCCTCTGGCCTCCTTGGCCCATTCAATATCAGGAGTTACTCACTCAAGGACCTATTCCAGCCTCTCCTTCTGGTGATTGATGTCTTGCTTCCACACATCCATCAGCCAATGGTCATCATCCTTGAAGGAAAACTCCTTTTCCCAAACCTCACTTGGAAATGCGAGGATGGCCTCGATTTTTGGGTAAGCAACCCCATATTTCTTTGGGAACTCAATGTAGATTTGCCTCATGCCTTCAAGAGACATTTGTACTTATAAGAACTTGTTTGTTGTTCAAACAACCAAATTGATGCCCGTATTCCCAATGTCCAAGACCTACAGAAACCATCTTTTTATGGTCTTTTCTAGGTTCCTTCTCCTTTCCAACTTGTTAATCTATTCCCGGGACAACAACTACAGCAAGGCCAATGATGTGGTGGGTTGTTCCTCTGGAGATGACCATTGTTGAATATAGGTCGTTAAATCGGCCACCTATGCCTTAAGTTCTTCCTTTGAAACCTGTAGACACATAAAAATGGCCTAGACCCACAAACCACATTATTCTATATCATGCTTCATCTCAACCTTTTGTTCTCTAGTGGCCACTCCCAAGTCAATGGTGGAGATATTATAGCTTATCCCTTGTTCTCCAACCATTGGTGTAGCTATTTGTACAACCCTAGATCTAGAGGCATCCATCGTTATCCTTGATCGGATTCTTGGCCTTTTCTCCTTCTTGGTACCAATCTGAGCTCTAGCCAGTATCGCCTCAAGTCTTTCTTTTAGCTCCTTTAGGGTGAGAGTTCTCTTTTCAAGATTCCTTTCTATCCAGTTAGGCATCGAGGGTCCTTCCTTAGGTGATTCACTTTTATCTTTTCTATCCTCCACCCTAAGTTCAATGGCCTTATCATTGAGGGCCTCCTGCTTAATTCTTGTATCTTCCTTTTCATCAAAATCTTGCATGAGCATTATGTGTTTGATGGGAGGTTTGGTGGGTAGTTGCTTATCAGGGTGGTCTTCCCCTCCAACATCTTTCTCTTCTTCATCTTGGTCATTCCCATGCTCTTTGGGCTTATCCTCTTGTTTATCTTCATGGAAGGAGGTTTCCTCATCATGCTCGGGTGTTTGATCATGTCTCTCCATAGGAGACCTACCCTCAACCTCTGGAGTAGTAACTCTTTCTTCAACCATAGGGTTTCCTTCAGCCTCTTTGTTTACAATTTCCTTGAGTTGCTTGGCCCATTTAGCATCAACCTCTAGGCCAACTATTTCTTGAATTATGTCGATTCCTAGACCTTTGCTATCATCGCTAGAAGACTCATAGGCCACCTCATCAATCACCTGATGCTCATATATTGGGTGCTCATGATACTCAAATTCCTCATATTCTAGCCTCTTAGCTGCCTCAATTTGTTGTCATTCCAGCTCATCAAAGATTTGCAATGTAGCCTCCATTCTAGGTGGCTCCGTAGGAGGAGGGGGAGTTGGGATGTTAACCATTACTTGGGAAATTATAGCTTGCACCATTGTATTTGCAAGCATTCCTGATAGTTCACATGGCATGTTTTCCATATACTTGACAAAATATTTAGAGAGAGCAAGGGCATGCATTGCAGAAGTAGTGGCAGTGGTCAGAAAGGAAGGAGACATGGGGGATGACGAAATTGGTAAGGTGGTGGCGGAGCATGAATCCACTGATATGACCCGCATGATTAGAGGAGTGGAGGCGAGGTGGACAACAATGTCCACCATGGATAGAGAGGAAGCAACTATTGTATGTGAAATGGGTGGGATGGTGGAAATAGCATTGGTGGTTGCAACAATAGATTAAGCAAGCAAAGATCTTGGTGGATCAACTTCCATCTCCTCTCCCTCATGGAGTGGATTTTCAGGTATCGCTTGCATCTCAGTGACGCTTCTCATTCTTCTATGCTTCTTAGGAGGCTCACCCTTTGAGGCCTTTCTAGCGTACAATTTTGGGTTGGGTTGTTGCTCATCAACCTCCTTTCTCTTCTTCAACCAGATAGATGGAGGGGACTTGGATGTTTCTCTAGTTATAGTAGCAGTTGCCCCTCCATCAAAACTACTAGGTTCACTTTCGAGCCATTTGAATGTCAAGGTGACTCATTGCTTCTTCAAACAAGAAACCTGCCCATCGATCCATGCCTTTGTTCGAGCCTCAACTGGCTTGGTGATAATGTCGAGGTCATCAACCTCTTGCTCATTCCAATCAATCAAAGGCAATGACAAGTTTACAATAGCGCAATATCTTGGGTCGATCTCTTTAATTTGATCAGGGACTGGACACATGTTCACCCTTTATGCGAAGTATGTAGTCATACACATATAATGTCATACCCGCACTTCAAGGTCATATTTGCAATTATCCCAAAAATCCTCAACGTGGTGGAGGTAGGTATACTCTAGTCTAAGTGCTTTTGTGATGTGGTCATATGGGTCCATCCGTGGCCCAGCTGTATGTGGCCTGAAGTGGTACTCAACCAACTCCTTCTCAGAATTTCCCACGCATTGGGAGGTGTGAAGTTCATACATTCCCTGGCTGAGTGTAAGGGGATAAGGGGTCCCCACCAGATTCTTACTACTTAGAATGTTATGTGTTGCAGCTGCCAAGATAGTTCCAACAATATAATGAGGTCATTAGGATACCGGGGTAGCTTGTTCAGCCTTTCGAAGAATCCCTAGGCGTGAATGTAGGTGAACTTGGGAAACTAAATGAATAAGAAGGCGTAGTGCTTGAGGAGGGCCCTAGAACTTTGAAAGACTCTTCTCTCAAAGTCATCTCCAAGCAATCAGATGATGTAGGTGATAAAGGAATCATTTACCCTACAGAAATGCCTTTTGAAATTTATGTATTGTAGTTGAGGGTACTTGTCATATGGTTTGATCTCTCTTCCCATTATCTCATTAGGCACTATGGACAATCCACCATAATACCGCCAATCAGAAAGTGAATATACCAAGTAGGACGTCATGTAGAATTTGGACATCTTCTTCACATTCGTGAATTGATCATGGAAGAAATTACTGATTAACTCCCCCCAATAGCATGCATTGTCATCCCCATAGAGAATTTTTTCAATGAAATACATCATCCACTCGTGGAAGACGGCCATAGTAGGAAGGCCCATTACTTGGATTAGTAGGGTAACCAGATCATGGTAATCTTTGAAGAAATCATTACAATGGAGCTCCTAAGGAACCTTAGCGGCACTGCCCCGCCTCTCCGTCAACCAATACTGGTTGATTATCTTTTTGAACTTCAAAGGATCCTCAACTCACAATGACTTGCACTCCTAAATGGTTGGGGTCTCCATGCTTTCGAAGATGGGTATGTGGAAGGTTTTAGTTATCCCGAGAGTGGACATATCAACGAAGATGTTGCCATCTATATCCATAATGATCCTCGTTTCAAGTTGATATGCCTCCTGGCACGCCATTACTAGCTCAAGGACAATCAAGGTGGGAGGAAAACCCACAGTCTTAGCAAGTTTGTTGCTTCTAATCAGTCTTGCATTATCAGTCTTTGGCTCTATTTTGACTCTTCATGTGAAATCATCAGTATCAACGTGTTTGATATTGGTGTCTGTGATATCCCTCCAACTAGTTGTGATCTTGGAGTATAGTGCCACTCCTTGGAATTGGTATTTCATCTTTTCTTTGTCCTCCTTGCCCCGAGGCATTTTGGTGGTTCTCTTTCCTTTGTCCTTGCTTGCCTTAGAGGCCTCTACATTAGTTTCCATAAATCCTGCATAGAGAGATGAGAGTTAGCAAGATTAAAGATGAGAATGTAGTCTCAAAAAAATCCCTAGAAATCAAGGTTGGATACATAATTTCCATTTAAGAATAGTCTAACACATGATAATAATAATATAGGGAGGCAAACAGGCAACTTGGGCCTTAGGGTCCGGACTTCCCTTGGAAGAATGTTGTTTGAAAGGGAAAACAAGGCAAGGCATCCCCAACGACTTCTCCCGATCTTGGTTTTGTTCAACAAAGGGTTCATGTGGTAGAAGGTCAATTTTTAGCATGTGGGTTAAAATTCATTTTCAATTTGGAGCCATTTGAGTAATCATTTTGGGGTTCGGGCCTTAGTTGCAGGAAAGTCGTCTAGGGTTGGTTGTTTGGAATAGTGTAGGGAAAACAACGTTCTGGGGATCGAGTTTGGGAGTCGGGGTAGCAGGGGTCGGGAAGTTGGTTAAGGATAGTCATGTGGAAAGACGAAGCACAGACAAAAGTCTGGGATGGGCTTCTCAGAGGATTAGACCCGGAGCGGGTTTAGCAACTTGTCAAAACTTAAGAGGCAAATTGAGGTTCGGGGCTCAGTGTCCGAGAAGGCGGATAGGTTCAGTTGTTCGAGATAGCAAAAGAAAGACGAATTTTAGGGGATGAAAATTTGGAGGCCGAGGTCCGTGCGAAGTTTGGACTTATCATTTCCTTGTTCAAAACATGTAGACCGCATGGCCGACCGGGGCCCTGGAGCCAGGAAGATGTCCCATGATGACCGTATGAAACAAAGAATCGAAGACGGCGGCCCGAGGACGGACGAGTGTCAGGGTCCGAGGGCAACATCGAAGTTTGGTTTTGTCACAAGTTTTTGGTGGACTTTGCAAGCCTAAGGTTCAAGAGCCAAGAGGACGAAGGTCGACAACCATCAGCAACGGTGAAGAGACAGGGAAACCCAGGGTCAGAAACCCAAGATGAGCTTTGTCGTCGAAGTGGTTTATCTCTGCTAAGTTTATGCTGCGTATAGAGAGAGGCTTGAGCTTGAAAGGCATGGTCGCTTGCCCTGAAGAACAATGATGGGACAACATCACTTCAGAGCTTGATTTTAATGATCTCTGGGCTATTTTTCAAATTTCAAACTTGTGGGTTTTCAAGGAGACATTCTCCCCTACCAAAATTTGAGTTTTTTTCATTTTATTACTTAGTTTTAAATTCATAGAGTCTAGAAAGGGAAAAAGTGTTTGGATGGTGATCCTACCTCAGGGGCTTGAAGGAGCAAGTTTTTGAATCCTCAAAGAATGGTGAAGCTGACATATGAGCGCGAAGGTGGAGATCGTTGGGGTTGCACTGTGATTTTTTGTTACTCCCGACATGTGAAAATGATAGGTTGAATCTCATTTAAATAGCCCCCTAAGTGCAATTAAAACCCCCTAATGAATGTCGGTACAATGGTAGCCAGGTAGGTGAGTTCAAATTTTGAAGACGACGGTGGGAGGACCGGGCCTGAGAGCCGCGAGGACGCTGGAGGATAGCCATTGGAAAATATGCCAAGTAAAAACCAAATGATGAAGAGAACGTCAAGGTTTGAGCTCCGGAAGGGCGAAGTTGGACGACCGTAAGCAATGGCAAAGACCACGAGGAGACCCAAGAGGGGAATCCTGAAGGGTTGGGCCCAAGAGGCTGGGAAGACGCGTGAGCACAACCATCAAATTTTAACAAGTGATGCAGATAGCTATCAAAGCACCGAGGTCCAAAGCCCGAGAAGATGCCAATCGTAGGTCGTGTGGAATGACGAAGCCAAAAGGGAAACCTGCAAAGGGAAACCTGATAGGGGAAGCCCGAGGGTCTAGGCCCAGAGGGTCCCATAGATGTTAGAAAGGAAAACTGATAGAGAAAACCTGAAAGGTCTTAAGACTTAGTAACTTTCAGAGGGGAAGAATTTGGTCAACCTAAAATGAGAATTTTGAGAACATGTTGATCATCAAGGACACCAAAATGGGGCATGCAAAATGAGGCAAAGAAAAAAGGACCCAACAAGGAAAAAGGAAAGAGAGGGTCCCCATTTTGAATGAGGCATTTGTGTTATAGGAACAAAAAATGGTTGACTCCGCTAGGAGAACACTCTTGGCATTGGAAAGATAAATATTCATTATGAACCCATGATCTTTGGTTTCGCACACCAAAGCTGATTTCCAAAGTTGAACTAAAAACAAGTTAAGGAAGGCGAGATTGAATTGTGCTGCATCAACATCATGGAGGTGTGTGCATGGTGAGTTCATTTCCTTTCCTTGGAGATAGTATGGACAACTACTGATCTGGAAGGACAAGCTACGTAGTTCACTTGACCCCAAAAGTAACCTGTACATTGCTTTGTTTTGGATCAAGCGTCCATAGCCCCAATGAAGTTGTCGTTGTGACCCCACAAACATATCTCTACTACCAGCCAAACATCCATAGTCCCAGTAGAGATATTCGTACACCCGTACGGTTGTTGACTTTATATTTTTTGTTCTTTTGATTTGATATTTTATTTGCAGTACTTTTCCTTTTCTTTTGGTCAACCATGTAAACATTGAAGCTCACTATGGGCTTGGAAATCACAGTGGTCACTAGAGTAGAATTTATATTTTTAACCCATCCAACCTTCTCAATAATCACCCTACGATTTTTCAAAAAATTTTAAAGTGTGTTTCTGTGTGTTCCATGATAGACATAGGAAATTCAAACGGGACGCCATCCTAGATTATTTCAGAGTTCAAAAGGGGAAAACCACTACTTAGGGGCTTTTAGAGAATAGTAATAGGGAATGAAGGGTTATCTAGGGAATGAACAAGAGTGTTCAGTAGGGAAAATCATTCGTCATCCAAGCATGACCACCGCAATAAGAACAGGAGGAAACCTCTCCAACAATAAAAATAGTCGGGGAACACACAAAACAAAACAAAGCAAGAAATAAAAGTAGGGAAATCTTGCCAACAAAGAAAACTAGCCGGGGAACTCACATGTATAGCTCTACAAGAGCTCAGGCTTGCAAGTAATGCTTAAGGTGTTACTCATTGACAGGCAACAAGACATCCTCGCCAATTAAGGTGTTTATACAAAAGACATTGTCTCCAAGGATTTCAACAATCTGAAAGGGGCCAAGCCAAAGCTTGTCAAAAATTTTATGCCCCCCTTTCTTTTCGTGGGCATTGTCCCAATACAAGACTAGATTAGATATGTGGAAGGCCTTAATTTTGGCTCAGCAGTCGAACCACCTTTTGGTGATGCCCTAATATTTGGAAAAAAATTCTATCACACGATCTCATACTTCTTCTAGGTGTAGCAGCTTGACGAGACGAGCTTCCCTATGGTCTCCTCCTTCATAAAAATCATTGATGAACTGGAGGGTAGGGATCTTCAAATGTATGGGAAAGGCAGGCTCCAATCCATAAACAAGGTGGTACGAGGAATCCCCAAGGGCAGCCTTGTGATAGGTGCAATATGCCCAAAGGGTAAAATGGAGTTGGGTATGCTAGTCTTTAGGATTCCTATCCAATAAATTCTTGATCATGGTGAGCAAGTTCTTATTGGTTGACTTAGAAAAACCATTGCCTTGAGGATAATAATTGGAGGAAAACTTAAGGGTGATACCATAATCAAATTCCCAACCAACAAATTTTAATGAATCAAATGCAGGAGGGTGATCCCACAAAGCTGGTTTACAATTTTTGGGAGATTCTGATTTTTTTTGAAATCACATATTTTTAGAAAATATAATTATTTAAGCCTTAAAATCCAATTGAAGAGGTTTTGATCAAACCACTTTAGATCAAACCCCCTTGGATAGAACCCCGCTAGTTTTAAACCATACCTACAATAGAGTCTCCTTTACACCTATCAAAATGCTGATAAAAAATCACTTTTGATTTACCTTTTGGGGGATCAAATGAATCTATTTAAAATTTATTTGAAATGATCATGGTAGTCCTCGAAATGAGCTATCCAACAAATATAATTTTAATAAGTTTTTGTTTTATTATGTATACATTTTTTTTAATTTATTAAACATAGGTTTTTCCACGAAAATCAAACTCTTTGTTATGCACATGTGGAAAATAGCAGATTATCAAAATAATATTTTCAAAAATATTTTTAGGCTGGGTAATGATGTCCTTGATCCATTAAAAATAAAAAAAATATTTTTCAATACATACAAAAAAAGTTATGTTGTATACAGTCCGCCTATGTTTGAATTGTAATTGGTTTGACTTTGAAACTTCATTAAGGAAAAAATATTCAATAAAATAATATAAAACAAAATGAAAGTAGTAGATATCGTACATACAAATCTAAATTAAAAAAAAATAAAAAAATTATCCTTCATACAAAAAAATTTATGTTGTATACGGTGAGCGTCACTCTTTAAAAATGTTGTTTTAAAAAAAAACTAGTTTTCGAAGGAGATGGAAAAATAAGTGCAATCTGAGTCTAAAAAAAATGAAAAAAATATATTTAGAATGTATAGACAAAATGTCACAAATCACTATTTTCATCATCTTCAAATTCTTCACGGTTTAGCTGCTATAGGAGCCCGAAAGTGAAGATTTAGTTTAAAAAATTAGTTCAGTGTCGAGTTTGCCCAAAAATTATAAACCAGTATTGTGGGATCACCCAGGACCATTATCACATACCAATGCATAAGGACAACCAAATCGATTTAAAATAAAACCCTCTAAAAAATTAGTGACTACTTTAGTTGTGCATTTCCTACAAGTGATTGTTTTTGTCCATCTAGTACAATAATCATAAGTGGTCAGAATGTACCTGTGTCTTGCAGATGATGGAGGGCTTACCAGACCAATGAAGGTGAGACCCCACTATGTGAACGACCTTACCTCCAGAACATGCTACAATGGGACAACATCATTCTTTTCTCGGGTGGCTACGGTCTAGCATACATGGCAAGTACAAACATGGTTGTGAGCATCTTTAAAAATTGTGGGCCAATAGTACCCATCTCTCACTATTTGATGCACAATTGAAAAAGTAGAACCATGACCAATTTTGAACTTATCATGGAATTCCCGAAGGACTCGCTCAACTTCTTCTTTACCGAGGCATCTTAGGTAGATACCTTCATGGTTCCATTTGTACAATATGGAACCTTGTAACATGTAACTGCTGCTTTTAGACCTAAGGGCTCACCTTTGGACCCCCTGCAAGTGGGGTGGACATTTATGGTTCAGAAAATAGTATTTGATGTCCTCATACCATTCTCCTTGAGAGATATCCTCCAGCTGATATTGCTGCACCATGAGCTTAGAACACACGTAAGCGGCTACCTCAACAATTGTATGGGTAAGTGCGTGTCCTCTCACCAACCTCATTGGTTGGATCTCCATGTCATACTCCTAAAACAGTGTAATCCATCTGGGTCTTCATTGCCCCAACTCATTTTGCATAAGCAATGTATTCACTACTGGGTCAGGAACTATGAAAAACACCTTGTTGTGTAGGATATAATGCCAAAAATTCTTTACCCCTTTAACAAGGGCGTAAGCCTATTTTAAAATGTTGTGATAGCATAGCTCGACATCTTTCATAGGGTTTCTCATGAAGGTGATTGGATGCTCGCTCCCCTCATCATCTTTATGCGTCAAGATGGTGGTGCACGAATTGTCTGAAGGAAATGAATAGATGTAGAAGGGCTTCAGATAGTCGGGGATGACTAGCATAAGTGCATCAACGATTGCTTTCTTGATTCCCTCAAAAGCCTATTCTTCTTCTGGGGTCGACTTAACCTTGGAATCTTGCTTCAACATAGCATTGAATGGCTTGCTGATTTCCGCGAAGCCTGTGATGAACTTGTGGACAAAGTTAATCTTTCTGAAAAATGATTTTAATTCCTTCTTGTTGCCTGATAGTTGGATCTTCATGATTTATTGGATACATTTGGGGTCAATAGAAATTCCCCTTTCCAAAAGGACATGTCCAAGCAACTTTCCCTTGGTAACCCCGAAGATGCTCTTCTTTGGATTAAGGGAAGCCCCAAATACGTGGCATCTTTGAAAAAATTTGCATAGGTTAGTGATATGATTGCTCCACTGCTTTGAGAATATTTTTAAATAATCCATGTACATGATTATGCATTTTCCAATCGGGTCCTTAAAGTATATATCCATGGCACGTTGGAAGGTCGCACCACCGTTGATTAATTCGAATGACATTCGTCTATAAGTGAAGGTTCCCCATTTGGTGGTGAACTCTGTTTTGTGTCAATATTTGTATTGTACCATAACCTGGTTGTACCCAAAGTACCCATCTAGGAAGGACATCATTTGGGAACCATTTACTATCTACAGGACCTCATCTAATGATGGTACAAGATAGTTATCCTTTTCTGAGGCTCGATTCAGGTTGCAGAAGTTGACGCACAATCTGATCTCCCCATTATTCTTTCTTACTGGGACCAAGTTGGCCACCCATGTGGAGTGCCTAACCGAGAAGATAATCCTAGAAGACAACAGTTTAGGTACTTCCTTATATATGATCGGTTCTAATAAGGAATTGATGAGGCGTTTTTGCTGTTGAAATGGTTTTGCATTTGGCCTTAAAGGGATGGTATGGGTGATAATTGATGTATCATACATTTTGAGATCCTCGTAGCTCTAGGTGATGACATCATGGTACTTCTGCAAAGCATCCACTATACCCCCCTTTTCTTGTGACATGCACACCTTGCCAATAAATACATTCCTTGCATCCTCAGTCGCTCCAAGGTTGTAGGTGTCACATTGGCCACTAATGATATCCTTTTTAGCTTCTTGATATTGGTCCCTGATCTGGTCCAAATCAAAGATTCGTTCAAGTTGAACCACCCCCTAGGGATAGTATTGGTCTTCAGATTCATGACCCCTTCTATATCTAGGTCAACCTCTTGAGGTTCAACCTCATCTATTATCTGAGTAGCGAACACATCAGAACTGGTGATAAAATATAGGATGTGTTTTTCATCATTGAAAACCTATAAATTGGCTACATTTTCTAGCACAAATGGAATGGAGGTGAGTTCCAAAGTGAATATTTTGAGGCCTAATAGGGATAGTGGTTGTAGCGTGTTTGCTAGCTGCACCAAGGCATTGGTAGTATGATTTCAAGAATGCAGGATCAATTGGATATTGAATGCATCCAGTCCTTCTAGTAGATCCCATACTCGGTGCCTGTAGTTGGTGAGTCTTCAATCATAATAGGAATAGAGCGTCCTGACCTGTTTAATGACCAAATTTGAATCCCTGAACACTTGGAGCATTTTGACACTTTTTCTTAATTCCATAAGGAGCCCCAAGACTAAGACCTCATATTTTGCTACATTGTTAGTGCAATAGAATTGAAGTCTATGAGAAACAAAGTATGACTTACCTCTAGGAATGATTAATTCAAAACCAGCTCCGATGCCATGCTTGGATTCAAACCTGTCAAAGCACACCATCTAGAATCCAAGAGAGTCTATGAATGCAACACCAATAGGCCCAACCTTCGACCTTGATGAGGGCCCGCTTGCAACAACCTTTTGAGGAGATGTCAGAGCTAGATGTGTTTGATCTAACGGTGCTGATCCAGTTTCCTCCTTCAGAGTGATTTATCTTTTAACATGTTCAATTGTTGTCTGGCATAAACAAAATTTAAACTCCAAATGGGCAGCATTATGCACCCTGCACTAGTTAGGCAACATAAGCTCCTAAAAATTCATTCTATCTCCCAGACTGAGTTGGTCCCGTACACATTTTTCCATGAAGTCTTGGAAACCATCCAACAGTCCAAGATTATCATCCTCTCCTAATTCTTCATCATCAGACTCTATCAACACTTTAGTGCTTTGAGAGGTATTGGATAAATTAGCAGGTGAGCTTCATAATACGAGGAAAATCTCACTTGTTCCTTCTTCTTCAAGGAATTCCTACTCATTCAGATAGGATACTGGTGAATAATTCCCCAAATCCGTTTCAGAAAATAACTCTTCATTCATGTTGTTGTATTATGTGATCATGAATCTTATTCGTGGCTCCCAATCGATCCAAATCTGATTGGGCATTCCTTTCCACAGTAACCAAAAGTATGAGTAGTCAGTTGCAACATACCCATTCAATGCTCTTGTGAAATTCCTTCCTAGGATTATACCATACGTATCTGGGATATCAACCACTTGAATATCAATGATCTGTTAGATCTTAGGATCAACAACAACCTACATAGGTATTATGTTAATCTCTCCCACTATGTTGATCTCAGTCTTGTCAAGTTGTGTTACCTTACGTCGAGAGGGATTTGGCATTATTCCAAGTGCTTTGTACACGCTTAGGGGCATGACATTAGTAGAGGCTCTTGAATCCAGTAGGCAGTTGTGGAGGTTCTTCCCAAACACACATATGGTGGTCAAGAAAGTGAGAGTTTCAAATTTTCCCTAAAAGATTCCTCCCAAAACATCCACCTGAGTGAACCGACCCTTGTCTTTATCATGGCCCATACTTTGGGCTTGTTTCTAATATGCTTCCTTAGAGGACTATTTTCCTATTTGCTGATTTATGGGCGAATCAACCTTCTTGTTGAAGACCTGTCGAATGACGGGCTCACTTTGTGAGTCTTCAAAGGATACTCTCTTAGCGGGAGTTTCTTGAATGGATCTGACCAATGGGGCCCCATTTATAATTCTAAAAAAGTTGTTTCTTATAGTTGGCACCTTGAGTAGCTCAAAGGTGGACACACTTAGCTTCACCTTTTTAAAATATTCAGCAATAGACTCCCCCATCTACTCAACCTCTTGATCATAGGAAACATTTTGGGAGGAGCTGGTAGGCTGGATTTGGTTATGTTTTTGTTGCCTATTCTTATGAAATTATTGCATGGGTACATGGGGGAATCACAAGTTATTGCTTGCCTTTGGGTCAGGAGTGTTGAAATTGTTAGGCAGAATGGAGGTCGTAAAAGGGCCTCTGAAATGACCACTGACCTATCTATTCCTTAGGTTGTAAGGGGTAGTTCTTTGGTGAAACATGTGGACTTCATCCTCCCTAATCTCCTCTTCATCCTCCTTAGGACCCTTATCTACTGAATCAGAAAGTTGAGCCAAAGGGCTTTCAGAACTTACCTCCTTCGACTTGTCATTGTTGTTCATGGTGGGGACCTCTTGCTCCAATGTTTTGCACTCACCCTTAGGTAAAGGAGACTGATTCACCACTAGTACTATAGAGTCATATGGGTCGAATGGGATGATGTCTCTGCATCTTGAGTTGTCCACAACATTTTGGACCTTGACTTGGAAGATGTTAGAAACAATTTGGAATTCTGGACAATCCAGCTCAGAGTGTCGGCTTGTTTTGTGTATGTGACACCAACTAGATAAAGCGGCTTCAGCCAAGTAAACTTTGCTTGTAGTGTTCTCATTGCTTCTGGGATAATCAAGGGGCATGGAGATGCCACCATTTTTGGGTCTCGTGTTCCATGTACGATTTTGTCTTTGGAAAGGCCTTCTATCAAAATTTTGTCCTAAACTCTAATTTTTGTCATAATTTTGCCTAGACAATGTGTTGGCATCTCGACTGTCCTGAATTTCACGATGATCTCGATTGTCATGACTAAGGTTGGCCTAAATGATTTTTTGTGAAACTTGCAGCTGATTGTTCTAATTCCTCAAATGTGTCATCTCTATGGAAATTTTCTTTATCATCTCCGTGAGCTCATCAATCTAATCCTTTTTAGTATTGTTTAGTTGTGAAGCTAAATTTTGGAGGAACACTAATTGTGCAACTGATTGATTATGATGAGTAGGTGGGAATTTAGATGCTTGGAGATATGCCGACACCCGAGTGGTGGCTGAGAATGGGCGTGTTGCTATTGGGGAAAAAAGTACTGAGGAACTGAAGGTACCTGATTTACTGGTTTCCCAGGGTGCGAGACTATGGGAAAATGTGGTACCAGATTCAACAAGGATGTTTGATGCTGCAAGGCTTGAGTAATCCCCTGAATCTGCATCGGATGTGCAATTTTCCTGAGAAAAGGCAGTGGACCATATATGTTTTGTCTCAAATCTATGCTAGCAATAATGGCCTCTGCGTACACATCCACCAACATGCCAGGTGATGGTCACATCATTTTTACCAAAGTCGAAGTAAGGTTATCTAGTGCCGATTAATAAACAAGCAAAATAAGAGCGTCATTGAAAACGTACAAGGCTTGCAATCGAGTCTATGCTTTGTGGAAGTGATCATTAAAAGAACTGATTGGTTCATTGATCTCCCTTTGAATTGACATGAAATTTTTGTATGAATCTATAGGGCTGATCGAGGTCTTGAACTTCTATAGGAAAGCATCCTTCAGAAGGGTCCAAGTATTGATCATTTTGGCAGGCAAGTTGATGTACCAGTAGAAAGCATCCTCTCCGAGAGAGTAGGGAAAGAGCCTGCAAGCCACATCCTCATAGATAATCTACATAGTTTTCAAGGAAATTTCAAAGATCCTCACATGCTCTTTTGTTGTCCTCTTTGGGTCTCAAGCATTAAATTTCATCCAAAATCTTTCAGGATTCTTTGGAATATCATGATAGAAGTTGAAGGCCAAAGGGGACAAGTTATTACCCAACCACACCATGGGAGGGGGTGGTGGAGGCGGTTGTTCCATATGGACTGGTGGTTGTAAAGGGATAGTAGCGGTCAATGGGATAGTCCTCGGGTTTGAGACTGTGTTTAGCTGAAAGGCAGTGTTTAGCTCAAGCAGAGTGGCAGCTTGGAAGGTTGTTTGAAGCAGATGGATGGAAGATGGTGTTGCCAAAGATAAAGTAGAAGACGAAGGTGAAAGAGGAGTGAGTTGGTCAGGTGAGTTGGAGGTGGATACTTCCCTTTGTTTAGCTCTTTTAGCTTGGATAGGGGGTGATGATTCCTAAAATTCCCCTTTGTTTGGTGTAGACCTCAAGATTTGGTAAAATTTCTCTTGAGAGAAAGACCCGATTCGATCCATCTTTGTCCCCAAAAATCCCTGCTTCTAGTGCCAATTTTGTTGATGGACTTTTTATGCACTTCTCAACATAGGCAATGCACAGGTGCATTACCTCTCTTGAAAGACAAATTTCCACAATTAGATTGCAAAAAACTATCCCAAGGTCTCTCGGATGCCAAGTCATGATAGTGCTTGGAATATATCAGTTGATTTATGATTTGATTTTCTGGAATCACAAGGCGGTCTTACATGGACAAACCTATAGGAGAATTGGATCTATGAATTGAGTTCTTCAGATAGAAAACTACTACTCTTTTGCTGCAAGTTCAAAAATAATTTTGGGACTCTATTTTCATCTTAACATTTGGCTTTACAATTTGCAATGAACCTTAGCATAGGCTACTTCATCAAAAAATACGGAAAAAGGGTATGGGAGAGAGAGAGTTCCTAGACCTACAACTACTGTTGAACAGTGATCATGGAGGTTTATGTTGTGGACAGTTTCCTTAAAATAGAATTTCACTTAATCAAAAATTTCATAATGCCATGAAATCTATGCTATCTTCTAAGGACTAAAAATATTTCATCATCCATTTGCCATATACATGTGAATAAAGATAAATTTCAAAGAGCAGCTATAAAATTAGAGTCCAGACTAACTTTGTACAACCATCTACCAACAAAAAATGACCAAAAGTATGAACAAGAAAAACATACACATAGCATGAATCTTCACAACCAAGGAAAACATTACAAAATATAACAAGGTCAGCTAAAAGGAAACTAGAACAACAAAGGAAATCAAACTAGAATCTTAACTTATGAGAGAAGAAATCTAGAAATGCACCAAGGTCAATGTATTTCTATTGCAATTTCTGCAGCATGTCTTTACAACAACTCAACTCTCACAAAATGAGAGGAGAAGATCCATATTTTTTAGTTTTCAAAAAGAAAAATGAGTGGCCAATATTTAATCTCATTGTGTGGCCAAAATTCACTTTACAACAGGGTTTCACCTACCCCCAAATATATTACATTTTAAAAATACAATTTATCTTTTCCCTATTTTGTCCTCTAGTGTTGGCACTATAGCATTTTGTCCTTTTGTTGATTGCTCTTTGCCACAACTATTCCTTTAGGAATTTTTCATTAACAACAGGGTGGCCCTCCTACTTCTTCGAAGCTGCATACTCTATGAATTTCATGACCACCAACTAAGACTCGTCGACCTCGATGATGTCATATTTCAGCACCTACTAGCTCCATTCCTTGGAATTGTTAACAAGATTTTCCTAGTCCCCATCATACTTGGAAACATGGTCTTTGAATATATCAGATTGGGAAAAATCTCGGGCACCAAAACTCCTAAAATTTGTGGTGAACTCAGCTACCATCCCATCCTCCATCCTCCTTTAGAAGTGAGGCTTTATGCTTTCTAGGTTAATCTTGATAGCAGGCACCTCATATCTTTATGCCTTGTCATTGACAACCTCCTGCTTAATTCTTGTATCTTCCTTCTCCTCATCAAAATCTTACATGAGCATTATGTGTTTGATAGGATATTTGGTGGGTAGTTGATTATCAGGGTGGTCTTCCCATCCAACATCTTTCTCTTCTTCATCTTAGTCATGCCCATGCTCTTCAGGCTTATCCTCTTGTTTATCTTCATGGAAGGAGGTTTCCTCATCATGCTTAGGTGTTTGATCATGTCTCTCCAAAGGAGACCTACCCTCAACCTCCAATGTAGCAACTCTTTCTTCAACCATAGGCTATCCTTTAGCCTCTTTGTCTTCAATTTCCTTGAGTTGCTTGGCCCATTTAGCTCCAAGCTTTGGGTTGATTGTTTCTTGAATTATGTCGATGCCTAGACCTTCACTTCCATTGATGGAAGAATCATAGGCCACCTCATCAATCACCTGATGCTCATATATTGGGTGCTCATGATACTCAAATTCCTCATCTTCTAGCCTCTTAGCTGCCTCTAGTTGTTGTCATTCCAATTCATTAGAGATTTGCATTGTAGCCTCCATTCTAGGTGGCTCCATAGGAGGAGGGAGAGCTAGGGTGTTAACCATTGCTTGGGAAATTGTAGCTTGCACCATTGGATTTGCAAGCATTCTCGAAAGTTTAGATGACACATTTTTCATATACTTGACAAAATATTCTGGGAGAGCGAGGGCAGGAATTGCAATAGTAGTGGTAGTGGTCAGAAAGGAAGGAGACATGGAGGATGAAAAAATTGGTGAGGTGGTGGAGGAGCACGAATCCAACGATATGAACCATGTGATTGGAGGAGTGGAGGTGAGGTGGACAACAATGTCCACTGCAAATAGAGAGGAAGAAACTATTGTATGTGAAATGGGTGGGTGGTGGCAATAGCAACGGTGGCTGCAACAACAAATGAAGTGGGAAGAGATCTTGGTGGATCAAATTACAGCTCCTCTCCCTCATGGAGTGGATTTTCAGGTATTGCTTGCATCTCAGTGACACTTCTCATTCTTCTATTCTTCTTACGAGGCTCACCCTCCGAGGCCTTTCTAGTGTACTCTTTTTGCTTGGGTTGCTGCTCATCAACCTCCTTTCTCTTCTTCAACCAGACAGATGGAGGGGACTTGGATGTTTCTCTAGTTGTAGTAGTAGCTGTCTCATCATCATAACTACTAGGTTCACTTTCAAGCCCCTTAAATGTCAAGGCAACTCCCTGCTTCTTCAAATGCGAAACCTGCCCATCAATCTATGCCTTTGTTCGAGCCTTGACGGGCTTGGTAAGAATGTCGAGGTCATCAACCTCTTGCTCATTCTAATCAATTAAAGGTAATGGAAAGTTTGCAATAGCAATGTATCTTGGGTCGATCATTGTGCTCACTTCTTCAATTTGATCCAAGACCGGACACGAGTTCACCATTTTTGTGAGGTATGCGGTCATAAGCATATAATGTCATACCCGCACGTCAAGGTCATCTTTACAATTATCCAAAAAATCCTCAACATAGTGGAGGTGGGCATACTCTAGTCCAAGTGCTTTCTTGATGTGGCCATCTGGGTCCATCCGTGGTCGAGTTATATGTGGCCTGAAGTGGGACTCAACCAACTCCTTCTCAAAATTGCTTGCACATTGGGAGGTGTGAAGTTCATACATTCCTTGGCTGAGTGTAAGGGGATAAGGGGTCCCCACCAGATGCTGACTGCTTAAAATGTTGTGTATGTGTCCCAGCTACCAAGATAGTTCCAACAGTATAATTCGGTCATATCAGAGCATCTTGTTCAAACTTTTGGAGAATCCCAGGGCGTGAATGTAGGTGAACTTGGGAAACTAAATGAATAGGAAAGTGTAGTGCTTGAGGAGGGCCCTAGCACTATGAGAGACTCTTCTCTCAAAATCATCTCCAAGCAGTCAAATGACGTAGGCGATAAAGGAATCATTTACCCTACAGTAATCCCTTTTGAAATTTATGTACTGCAACTGAGGGTACTTGTTGTATGGTTTGAGCTCTCTTCTTGTTGTCCTTTAGGCACTATGGAAAAACCACCATAATACCACCCATTGGCAAGAGAATATACCAAGTAGGACGTCATCTAGAATTTTGACATCTTCTTCACATTCATGAATTGCTCATGGAAGAAATTACTAATTATCTCCCTCCAATAGAACATAGTGTCATCCCCACAAAGAATTTTTTCAATGAAATACATCATCCACTCTTGGAAGAAGGTTGCAGTAGGAACGACGAAGCATGGAAAAAAGTTTGCGATGGGCTTCCCAGAGGATCAGACCTGGAGCAGGTTTAGCAGCTTGTCAAAACTTCAGAGGCAAATTGAGGTTCGAGGCCTAGTGTTCGGGAAGGCAGACAGGTTCAGCCGTTCAGGATGGAGGAAGCAAGACAAAGTTTTGGGGATGGAAATTTGTAGGCCAGAGTCCATGCAAAGTTTGGATGTATCATTTCCTTTTTCAAAACATGCAGAGAAAAAGGCCAACCGGGGCCCGGGAGCCGAGAAGATGTCCAATGATGGCCGTATGAAACAAAGAATCAGAGATGGCGGCCCAAGGACGGAAGGTCAAGGGTCGGGGTCCAAGGGAAACTCTGAAGTTTTCTTTTGTCACAAGTTTTTGGTGGAATTTGCAAGCTCAGGGTCCAAGAATTGGGAGGACGAAGGTCGAAGGCCGTTAGCAACAACAAAGCGGATAGGGAAACCCGGGGTCGGGAACCCGGGATGAGCTTTGTCATCGAAGTAGTTTTTCTCTGCTAAGTTTATGTCGCAGCTGAAGAGAGGCTTGAGCCTAGAAGGCATAGTCACCTACCTCGAAAAACAACGACAGGATGGCATCACTCCAGAGCTTGATTTTAATGATCTCTGGGGTATTTTTCAAATTTCAAACTTGTGGGTTTTCGAGGAGAGATTCTCCCCTACCAGACTTCAAGTTTTTTTCATTTAATTACTTAGTTTTAAATTTATGAAGTCTAGAATGGGAAAAGGTTTTTGGACAATGATCCTACCTCGAGGGCTCAAAGAAGCAAGTTGTCGAATACTCGAAGAATGATGAACCTGAAATCTGGGCGCGGAGGCAGAGATCACTGGGGTTGCACTGTGCTTTTCTGTTACTCCTGACATGTGAAAATGATAGGTCGAAGCTCATTTAAATATCCCCCTAAGTGAAATTTATACCCCCTAATGAATGCTGGTGTAGTGGCAGCTAGGTAGGTGAGTTCAAATTTCTAGGACGACGGTGGGAGGACCGGGGCCTGAGAGCCAGGAGGACGTCAGAGGATAGACGCTGGAAAATCTATTAAGTAAAAACCAAATGATGAAGAGAATGTCAGGGTCCGATGTATAGAAGGATGAAGGTGGATGACTGTCAACAACGACAAAGACAATGAGGAGAAACAAGAGGGGAATCCCGAAGGGTCGGGCCCAAGAGGCCAAGAAGACGCGTGGGCACAACTGTCAAATTTTAACAAGTGATAAAGATGGATATCAAAGAACCGAGGTCTAAAGGTTGGGAAGATGCGAACTGTAGGCCATGTGGAATGGTGAAGCCAAAAGGGAAACTCACGAAGGGAAACCTAATAGGGGAAGCCCGAGGGTTCAGGCCCGGAGGGTCCCATGGACATTAGAAAGGAAAATTGACAGAGAAAACCTGAAAGGGATTAAGACTTAGCAAATTTTAGAGGGGAAAAATTTGGTCAACCTAAAATGAGAATTTTGGGAATGTGTTGACCATCAAGGACACCAAAATGGGGCATATAAAACAAGGAGAAGAAAAAAGGACCCGACAAGGCAAAAGGAAAGAGAGGGTACCCATTCTGAATGGGGCATGTGTGCTATAGGCACAACACCTACCAAGGAAGAACTTAGCAACAATTATTTCTCACCATAGCATCCTTTAAGAAATAACCTCCTAGAGAGACAACACCAAAACAAAAGAAACCACATAGTTAGATCTCCATTGCCTCGATAGCCATGTTTTCAAGAGAAAAAGGGGAAACAAACCCCATGACCTCAAGCAGAGAGGAGAACAAGACAACCAATAAGAAAATTAAGACCCAACAACAAGCCTCAACCACCATAAAAGAAAGGCTAGCACAACCTCCCCAAAAAGAACCCACAAACTAGGCAAAGAGGGAAAGAGAAGGAGGCAGAAAGATCACCCATCCTTCCCCAACATAGATGCCACCAGCATGCTAGCTGATCCATAAAGTAGGATTAGCCCCCTCAAGTCACACAGCTGCCAAAATAGCTCCATCAATAGAAACTTCAACATTGAAACCAAAATCTTCCCCAAAGGATCCACCTCCAAAGCCTCTCCCATCAAGCAAATGAAGGAGGGAGGAGGAAAATCCACCATCTGGGTCATAATCCTTGTCACAACCTACATCATCTGCAGATTTCAAACTGCAGTCTCTCGCTCGCATCGCTCTCTTCGCTCCCAACATTGGATTGATAAATTTAGCCTTTATTTTAAAAATCAATGTAATGCCAATGCTGCCTCAATTGAAAAAGGAAAATTTAGCCTTAATTGGTTAGGACCTTATAAATATATATGTTAATAAATATATATATTGAATGTTATAATGAGATACCATGTGTGCAATAATGTGATGGAATAAGCAAAGTAAAATTTGAAGTATCATGCATGTTATAATGTGGTATAAAGAGGAAATGGTATCACATTTAATCGACAACTGAATGTTGTGTAAAGTATTATATTATGTGCCACACATGAAGATAAGAAAATAGGCATTAGAATAAGTCAAAGGCCACATAGTTGGCAAGGTGGCATGGGAAATTTGTTGTTTTTTTAAATGCATAACTATTGTGCAAATTTCAGCCTCCAAAATAGGTACCATAAGCAAGTAGTCTGGAAGGAAAAAGCCATGATAGGATTTGGAAAGAAAATAGGAAACCATTGCATAATTGTGCAACCCTATTATGAAGAGTTTTGACCTGGTAAATAACCATGTGCTAGCTAATTTTAGGTGAATTAGCCAAGAGTTGGAATTTTCTTTCACTTTGGAATTCTGATGTGTCAAATAACTAATTTTATCTGTTGCCATGTTGTGCCCAACTTGCTTAGTCGACAAAAAAGATACAGATTTAGTTTTGAATTCTTATTTCAGTTATAGAGGTGGCAATAGAAAGAGTAAGGTGGCAAATGTGGTAATTGTTCTATAGCATTATTTTTCTCATTATATCTTATAAATAGAGAGAAATCTCTTAGCTTTTGGGGAGGGATTGTTGTTCATTGTTGCTCACTTTGTTGTTCATTTTGGAGAGCTCTTTTTTGTAAATTATTTTCCATGAGAGATTTGTAAGATTTTGAGAATATTTTTGTGAGAGTTTGAGAGAAATATCATTGTGAGTGAGAGAAAAATTTGGTGAGGTTGATGGGATAGATTATTGGATTAGATTGGAGATAAGTAGAGTCTTTGGCATTGAGAAAACAGTTGTAAATTCTTCATGGAAGTTATAATTTTTAGGAATGCTTAGTTATTCTTATCCATTACTCTTTTCTATTTTGAAACTATGTCTTGTCATTTTTTGCAAGTGCTTGTGCAAATTATTATTTTTTGATTAAATTTGTTGAATATATTTGTGGAATAGAGCTTGTTGATTATATCTGTTGACGTATTTATATGAAATTATCTAGAATATATTATAATGATACCTAGGATATAGTATGTTACATATATGCTTGCAAAAATTAAGATGTTAGTAATACAAAGGGATGGATTTCATGTTAAAATTATTATGCCATCATTATTAGAATATGATGTTATGTGAACCTATGTTGGTAGTCTAACCATGGGTGGATAAGTTACGTTCTTAATAGTTTGTAACCCTTGAAAGTAGGAGAATAGTCTATTCCCTAGGGTTAGGGTATACACTTGAATATGATTATATTGCTATTCAAAAATAGGGTTGAAAAACATATTAGAGATATACATACTTTCTAATTATACTACGATCTTATACTTAAGCAAGAATCTATACCTATTCATGATATTTATAATCTTAACAAAGAGGACTTTATGTCTTGACAACCCAAAGTTGTAATACGAGGGGACTTTAAGGTGTAGAAGCACAAACTCCTCTCAAGATGAAGGTGTCCTCCAAAATAGATATGAACTTAACATACATTTTAAACATGTGATTACATGTGTCATATTGAGAGAAAGGATATATAATTTTTTATGAACATACAAACGTAGGTGCCTTATTTAAACAATGCAAAGGATAAATTGGAAAGAACCATGAAAAAATTGGAGATTAATTGAAAGTTTCTTAGTTGAATTTACTAGAGGTTGAATAGCTTATTATTCTGATTTACTATTACTATGAACATGAGCTTTTATATGTAGTTTAATGTCAAGGATAACTAGATTGGTTATGACATCCTAGAAGGATGGAGCCATATTAGATATGAAAACAAAGAGTCTAAAACCAAATATAAGAAATTAATCTTCAAATCAAGTAAATTATAAATTATTATATTTATTGGCATAGTGTATGTTCTTTAGATTGAGACTAGATGTGTCAAGTCAGTGACATGGTGTCATCAATATTATTTAGTTATAACTAGGAGAGTCAAATTACACCCATGATTAATAGAAAGTACTTGAATAATAGGAAATTTTTAGTCCCAATAATGTCATAAATGTGTAACAAGGTATTAAAGAGGTTGGGATAAACCTAAATGGTTAGTTAGATCAATATAAGCGTTTCATCACTTTTTGGAATAGAATATTGTTATTATCTTGAAATCAAACCTATTCAAGAGTTGTTTGAGGTCAATAGAGTTTCCAATTTGAGTGAGGGGGTGATTGAACATATGGTCCTACGCTCAAAGTATTGAGCAATTTTATTTATTATATTTTTATGATAAATCAAGTTGGCCAAAGTAAGTGTAGATACCACTATGTACACTTTGTCAATTCATAGTGATCCAAGAATTGCATAGATAGTAGGGAGTTTCATGCATGTTAGGTGGTTATATAGTGTAAAGAAACACTATTTATCTAAGACAAAACACCATTCTCAAGTAGGTTTTATATATTAGAGGGTTTCCATACCAAACTCTTCATTGAAGGGTAGGGCCATCTTATTAGTTAGGAAAATGGGACTGCATAAATTTTGTGGTTGGCAGAAAAGCACTGGGTTGATGCTCTCCCTCATTTAATTGGAAACCAATAATTGTGAAGAAGAAGGAATATAAAGATGTATGTTCCAGTTGTGTACATCTTGACCAATATACTCTTGTACCATTAAGCTCTTGTAAGCTATGATTTGTAATTATGATCTTGAATCTATTTGAAAAATGTATATGAAATATTAATTCATTACTTGGGATTATGTAATGCTATTTTATTCATGTAATGTAATTTGGAATGGGTTTATTTCAAATGTGAAAATGTTTTATTGGAAAGGAAAATTTTATTTCCATATATTTGTGAACTTAATCTTTTCACATTTTGAGTTAAAACTAGATGAAATCAAGAGGGTAAAATTTGGGTATGTTACATAGTTCTGAAAGTTTGTGGTAGCTATGAATGTTTGATTTACACCTACAAGTGGATATGGGGTCCCTCTACAATAATTTATCTTGATTATGGTCAACATGACACCATTTGACCATTTCAATGATGAATGCATTCTTGCAAAAAGTGTCATTTTAGAGAAGTGCAATCATAGAACGATACATATTTTGTGTTTCATTCATGGTGGGGCCAAAATATTCCAAAACATAAAAGTGGTTGGTTGAATGATATTAAAGGTCTCTGGTAATTCCTTGTGTCACCCAATCCTTGCAAGCTATGTTATTTTGACATAGGTTCTTAAGAGCCATGAGAACAAAAAATACCAAACTATGATGAAGTAGTTCTTGGAGCATGCAACACCTATGATTATTTTTTCCAAACCTATAGGTAGATATGGAGTCCCTCTATAATAACCTATCTTGATTATGGTCAACTTGACACCATTTGACCATTCCAACAATGAATGCATTCTTACAAAAAATGTTGTTTGAGAACAGTGCAATTGTGAAACAAACATATTTTTTGTTCTACACATGGTGGGGCTAAACTAATTGTGCCAAAACATTGGGATGGGAGGGTGAATGCTACCAATTAAAGCCATTCATTATCTAGGTCTCCCAATCATTATAGGTTATGCTATTCTAGCGTAGTCCCTTAAGATCCCTAAGACCAAAAAATTACTAAACTATGATGGAGTAGTTCTTAGAGCTTATGACACCTATAAATGTTTCATGCAATGAAAATTTTTCTAGGGTCAAGATTTTCCAAGCTATAAGAAACCCCCAAAAACCTATAACCATGGAGAAGGGCATGAGAAAACCTAAAAATCATTGAATTGACATGCAATGAAAGATTCTCATACCTATTAGACATGAAATTATGGCCCAAGAGGTCTATCCATATCTAAAAAGTATGGATGAATATTTTATGATATGAAAATTATCATTAAAATAATAGTGAACTAGTTTTGTGACATGTTATAGCATGGAAGAAATACATTAAATCTATAGGAGAAACCCTTGTAGTAAATGCACCATTACTTTTAGTTTTTATTGTCTTAGAGTGCGAGTGAGTGGGTGAAATGGTGTTATAAGGTATGATTTATTATTTTTTCCAAGTGTGGTGGGATTTTAGGTCAATGAAGAACTTATGGATGTGGTCCCAAGGTGAAGAAGAGACCCAAAAATCAACAAAATGGAGTGAGAGGGTGAAAGATGTGGAGGTCAAAAGGTTGAGTAGATAAAGAAATAAGGAATGAGGTGTCGAGGTACAAGGGAAATATAATGGTATGTGCCCCAAAGATGACGTAAGGAAATTGGGATTTAGGGATAAGATGAGAGAGGGAACAAGGAAACAAGTGATGCAAGGAGCTAGTAAATAAGAATTTTGAGGATTGGGGCATCAAGGGGAACATGGATTTTGGAACTAGGTTCTAAGGTCTTGATTGAATAATTAGAGGTCTACACTAGAGATGAATGGAGGAAGAACATGGAGAATGGTTGGAGTTAAGGTTTTTGATAAACCAAGAACCTTAGGACCTATGTAGATGTTAAAGGTCTGGCCCCCTCTTGAACTGCGATAGATTTTTAGCAAGTTCAACAACCATTGAACTCCTCAACATATTATCTTATTTTATTATTTAAATATTTTGTATTTTCTTGAACCATGTTGGCCTTTCAATGGGCTGAGGAACTTTTAAAATCACCAAAATATTATTATTCCTTATATTTTTCTCAATTTGGCCCTTCAATGAGTTCAAGAATCTTTGAACTCACTGATGGTATAAAACTCATCCCTCTTGTTAGAACTTTGGTGAGCTGAATAACTAATGAAATTTCTAAGAACATGAATCCTTTGTTCCTTTTATAGTTAAGAAAATTTTGAACAATGCTATATTTTTAGTAAGTTCAAGAACTTTTAAACTTGTCGATAAAATTCCCTTCCTTAACCAATTTTTCATATGAAACAAATGCGAGAAATTGGGCTAAGAACAAAACTGGAAGTGAGAGAAGCTTAGAAAAACCCTTCCAATGTATATGAGTGTGTTTAATTCAAAGGTAATTTATATCATGAATCTATGTCTTGGTAAAATATTTCCAAATTGAATTCCCTAGGCTTTAACACACAAAACAAAGTGCATTGGTTAATAATTATGTTTTATCCTTTGAATGAAACATAGATTCCCACTCTTTTGTGTAGTGTTAATGTCATTAATGATTCAACTAGATTTTCTATTATCTCATAATCATGCACTTAAAATTATCATTATGAATAAATATCAACGAGATAACTCACAAGAAAATGACATCACACATGAAAACTTAAGAGAAACTGAAAGATCAATTAAACCAAGGGGTGAAACATGAATTCTTGAAGAAAAGTAAGGTTGGATTTTTTTAACATTCATGTTATAGCTATCAAACTAGATAGTAGGATAAAAAATTGATGGTGAATATAAATCAAAAGGAGTAAAATTTGTATCATATAATAATCATTTATAGAAAATATAAACAACATTTGTAAAAAAATATATATTAACAAAAAAAACCATATAGGAATACAACATTATATGTTGGTTAAAGTATAATATATGTACAAGAAATCCATATAGACTTACAACAAATCCATATAGGCATATAATGTCACATATCTATATTACAAAAATATATGTACACAACTTCAATATTGGAATACAACAAATTCATAATGTAATCACTTCCCTCCAAGGGAAGGGAAGAGTTGACAAGCCTTTTCTTGTTGAGTGGATGGAGATGAAAGAAATGATAGTATATTTTGAACCAACTGAATTTGTCTCCTCTCTATTTTTTTGGGAGCTCCACCTACTATAGTAAAAAAATATAGTTTAATATATAAAAAATCAATTATAGCATGAAATATAAGGGAGTAATCACTTCCAACCATCTCATAATTTCTTTGAAGCAATAATTGCCTATCTTCATTTCTTTGAGGGACACGTGCACAAACTAGAGTTGTGACCCCCTATGAAAAGCATCAAGAAAATAATTAAACTACAAATGAATATCATTCAAGTTCACACTAATAGGCATGAAATATTTAATGACAAATAGAATATGAAATTTACTAATTTAGCTTGTACCTATATTAAAGGTATTGAAGATAAAAAAAAATTGTAGCAACACCCTCCTCCATTGTGTTATGACTATTGGGAGGAGTATGAATTGAGGTCATCAACTAAAAATAAAACATTTTTTTACCAAATATTGCTAACATTATTTTACAAAATAATGATTAAAAATAGTCAATCTTACATTAATGAATTATGTATGACCACTTTGACTCATAGGTCATGATATCAAAGGCCCAACATCCACCTTTTCAACATCCCATGTGAATGTTACGATTACCATTCATATAAGGTAAAAATATTTACATGTAAGTTATTATATTTACTATTTATTTACTAATTACATACCTATGTACTTGACATGGTAATGTAATCAAGAGCTGAAGGGTTGCTAGATGTAGGGTGAACAATTTGACCCTAAAATTTTATTACAATAAATTTAGTAATTTATTTAATCGTACATTTCAAAATGAAATATAGTGAAAAAATTTAAACTTATTCAAATTTACCTATCTATAAATGTCAAATGTTGCATCCAACATGTCATGTGTTAACACTAGTTCATTCAATATGAATGTGCCCTATTGTTGTCCACATGCATCCTAAGCATCTTTCGACCCATAATCACAAACAAACCCATAATTTTGACAAATTTGAAGTGAACATCAAGACTTGGGCGCCTCACCCTCATGACCCTACACTAAAGACCTAATGTGTTGTAACAAGGTTTAAGTGAGGGAGATGAACTCTAGGGTCTCCACTTCAACACTCTCCTTCACAATGAAAGGGATCATGACATGCTCAATGTTTATCCTAGCAACGAGTCTTTGTGCCTAGTCTTGGGAATGATGTCCCCCCTATCAATCTTGTGTAGATCCCCCACCTATACCTTGGAACTCTTGCATATCAAATTAGTTTAGATCCTTTTGAGGATAAACTTGCAATAGAGTTTCCTCAAAAATTATTGTGGGACCTCATTTTTGTTGCATGGAGGAGGGTAAAAAATGGTCTACCACCTATCTCAAAAATTATTCTTTATCCCTTGGCGTTGGCACCAATAGATATGGAATCTTCTACAATGACAATGTACAAGTGCACTAGTTTATGGGTCAATGAACAATGCACACAAGTTGAATTTAAATATATATTTTATTTTAATATTTGTTTGTAGGATAATTTTGTGGTATAATATTGTCATGCTTCATCCCTCTTGTTTGACCACATGTTAATTTGGCCACTCAAAAAAATTATGTGAGAAACAATAGATTCCAATCAAGTGGTGAGGGTAGACTAATGGGTAGTCCCCCTTGGATTTCTTAAAATTTCAATCAATATTGCAAGTCATTTTTTATTTTTTCTATTTTCCTAAGATTTTTTCTTTCATCTTGAGAGGATGCCAAGGAATTTTTTGGAGGAGTTTGTTGCAGTTGTTCTTCACCAAGGTTTTCATGAATTGATGAGAATTTTAATTCCTAAAATTAAAAAAAAATGAATCAAAGAAATTCCTCTTTCTATTTAATTGAATTTTTATACTAAAAGCCTAACAAAATCTACCCCCTCAACCTTGTGGACATCATGGTAGAATTTTGGCGGTGACTTGATTGAATCCAAAATGTGTGTGTACTTTCCTTAGCTTATGGTATGTTGTGAAGTGTTGAGAGGCCAAGTTCAAATGATCTTGACCTCTACACAATTTTTCATTTTATTTTAGATAAAACACAATTGCATTAAAACACAATCATATTATGGCCTAGATGGATCAAAAAGTGGTTGTGGCCACTTTTTGGTCCCTTATCTTTATGTACACACCAAAATTTGATTTCTCCCATTTCTAATCATTTATATGGCTATTATTGTATATGATTTGATATGAAATAATGTATACCTCCTAAGTAGTGAAGTTTGGTATGTTTTTTTACTATTTATTTTCCTTTTGTCATTATTGCTTTTGAAAATGGATTTTCCTCATTATTACCTTACTCTAAATAATGTGTTACCAAACATAGTTTAAAAGGACCTGTGAGACATATTTAGATTTATCTCAACCAATTCACATCCCTTCCCCTATGATTTTTTGAAAATAAGCATTCCCATCCTATAAACTAGAATGTTGCTAGCTCCACACCTTGCATTATATTTAAAAAAACCATCCAATATTAACATTCATCCTATAATTTTAGCATAATTATAGTTTATGATGATTAACGAAAAACTAATGATTATCATTATATAGGTCATACATATGATACTCAGTTCAACCAAAAAAAAATTCAATCCTATTTCTCTTCCTTCTAATTTTATATACATATTCTAAATGTATTATATTTATCCTTGTCTTTACAACTCACGCAAGCGTGCTTTAGGATTATAATATTTTTAAGCATAATTTTTCATGCACATCATTAGTTTATGGGTGATCCCACAATAGTGGTTTACAATTTTTGGTCAAACTGGACACTGAAATTATTATTTTTAACTAAATCTTCACATTCGAGCACCTATATCAGCTAAACCGTGAGGAGTTTCAAGATGGTGCAAACTAGAGTCTCATCAAAAATTTTCTATAGACTCTAAATATATTTTTTTCAATTTTTTTGGAATCAAATTGCACT
This sequence comes from Sequoiadendron giganteum, assembly GCA_007115665.2. Lineage (NCBI taxonomy): Eukaryota > Viridiplantae > Streptophyta > Pinopsida > Cupressales > Cupressaceae > Sequoiadendron > Sequoiadendron giganteum. The sequence continues at coordinate 288,964,406 of CM021110.1, read as the reverse complement.
TCTTTTTCCATCTCCCACGAAAACTAGTTCTTTTCAAAAAACAACATTTTTAAAAAGTGACGCACATCGTAAAACACATAAATTTTTTTTCCATGAAGGATAAAATTATAATTATTTCAAATTTATATTTGTAACTTTGATATCTATTGCTTCCACTTGGTCAGATAGTTTTTTATTGAATATTTTTTCTTTAATCAAGTTTCAATGTCAAACCAATTACAATTCAGACATAGCGCGACCCTATAACGTGTAACTTTTTTTGTATATATCAAATTTTTTTTTTTTTTTTTGTTTGATAAAGGACTTCAATGTCTAGTCCACTCATATTTTTCAAATTTTTTTTTGATAATTTGTTAATCTTCCACATGTTCAGAACAAAGAGCGTGATTTTTGGTGAAAAACCTATGTTTAATAAAACTAAAAAAAAAAAAACATAATAAAACCAAAACATATTAAAATTATAGTGATTTGATAGCTCGTTCTAAGGACTATCAGATTCTAGTTGGGTTTGTGAAGTCTCCTCCATTTTCATCCTCAACCCGAGCTTCGAAGCATAAAAATATGGACTTCCAAAGTGGCTGAGGGGGAGAATGAGGACAAAGGGGGGGTCGAGCGAACCCATAGGGGTTCGCTTGAACATCCCTTTCAAAAGGGGTTTTCATTTTTTTTGTCTGTGCATGCTTTAATTTGGTTCGCTCAAACCTTGGTTTGAGCAAACCCTTTTTTGGTTCGTTTGAACCCCCAAAATCATTTTTTTGTGAGTTTTCCTTCCTCACTGGAATTGTAAACCACTATTGCAGGTTCACCATTTTGCACCATTAATAATAAATAACCTATCAAAACCTAGCTTCCCACGTATGCTTCTACACCTCACTCTTTTGCTACACCTATCACTATTTCCATGTACCCATATATTCTACATGTTTTTCAATGATATGTTTTATCAATTCATCATGTTAGTATTTATTTTTGATCCCTTGCATTCTATAAGCCATTTTTACTCACTTTTAACCTTCTATATGCATTGTCACATACTATGTAGTATTTCCATGTGATCAAGTTTGGATACATTATTGTTTCCCCTTCTAATTAATGATATTTGATCTCATTAGTTACTCCAAGATAATTATAAGAAAATCACCCCTTTATTTCCTTATTAAATTTCACATTTTAAAAGAAACACATATCATATACCATTTTTCAATGTTCATGATGTCCATACTTACTGGGTCCAAACTTTAGTGATGAGCCCTTGCATCTTCATAGTTGCATAGGGTTAAAATATGAGGTTGAAACTCCTATAAAAAAATAAAAGTTAAAAAATCCAAATAAAAAGTATGTGTAAGTTGAATTACATTTCTCATCCAAACTAAAATAAATCAAAGAAAATAAACTCATCAAAAATAAATTTCACTCCACTTATGATATTTTTGTTAGGGTTAGAAGGAAGATATCTAACAAGTTAAATATAGATTTGATCAATAAAACAAAGAAATAAAATACAAAAAATTATAGCAGAAACAAGACTATTGGGGATACAGATACGGTTTAGTCATCAAGATAGGCATCTAAGACTATAGTGCCTTAGTGATTTCAATTCAAAATCACAACAAAGACACAACCAACCATACCATAAAGCGAAAACAGGCACATTTGATCCCTCATTGATCCTCTGAGAGAAGTGGATGCAAACAAATAATAGATTCAACACAAATAGATAACCATGAAAGACAAAACTATGAACGCACAGATATACGTGGGGAAAAAAATTTCTAGTAAAGAAACACACCTCCTAAACATTCAGTTCACTTATATTATTCAGTAACTAAAATAGTTACAATACAAAACCAGAGCTATGCTCTTTAGGATATTACATCTTGTTCATCTGGAGAAAGAATACTTGAAACACAGGAATGGAATCATCACACAGTTATAATTTCCTCATGACATACCATGTAGATTCCCTTCAACTCCTCTCAAATGACTGTCATAGCCATCCTCACAACCAACCCAGCCACTCAACCTCCACAGGTTCACATGTTATCAAATGTGAGAGTCAAAGTGTTCATTGTTGAACAAATCGAACACTCTCAACCTCTCTCTGATATTGCTCATCATCTATCTCAAACTGAACACAAGATTATTTATCATCTTACACTATGTGCATACCTGTTCAACCAATCCCTACCTACAATGGTCAACAAGATAATAAATTATCCACCTGAAAGCACCAACTATTCCTTGACAACATGCATCGCTTATATAGCTACATCAAGCCACACAATCATTAACTCAGCCTAGATGCGTTTGTCAACCTTCCATCAATAATACATCTCTATCGCCATCAGGAAATAACTCTCTGGCCAATAGGATCTCAAATAACTTTCCACGTGTCGCCATTTCATTCATCTATCATTGCTACCTGTCAGTCAATTCGGTCCAACTCGTTCAACCAAGTCCCGAGCACATTCTGCATCCACCGCGCTACTGCCAAGCTCAAACGACCCCGCCGTGGTATGGCGGTGAGCTCGCTCGAGTTCACCCCGCCATCTATCGCACTACCGCTGCCCAGACCGACTTGCCTCGCGGTATGGCGATAATCCATCTAAGCTCCTTCAAGCTCTGGCCCAAGTTACCACTGAGCTCAGTCCTTTCATTGTCTTCGGCCAACCAGATGTAGTCATCCTGCCATGTGCCAAATGGTCATTCACTTGTCGCACTGACATCGAGTCCAACTCAGCCAAAATTTGCCCGGAGCTCATCTAAGCTCCTACCGTGCTACCATAGCCCAGACCAACACACCTCACATCATGGTGGTAAGCCATCCTAGTTGACCACTGGTAGTCTTACCGTGGCCACTATGGTCAATCATTTGACTAGCTGTGGTATGGTGGTAACCGCCAGCCAGACCGCTGGCGGTCTTATCACGACCACCGTGGTCACTCACTTGATTGGCCGTGGTATGGTGGTAACTACTAGCCAGGCCACTGGTGGTCTGACCATGGCCACCATGGTCAGTCACTTGATTGGTCATGGTATGGTGATAACCACCAAACCCAACTGCAAGCGGTCTCACCGCGCTACCACGGTGAGAGGACCCATCGCCTATGGTATGGCAGTAACTGCCAAGACCACCACTAGCGATCTCATCATGCTACCATGGTGAGTTGACCCATTGCCTGCGGTATGGTGGTAACCACCAAAACCAGTCAAAGCCATCGCGGTAAAGGCACGAAACATGAAGGAAAAATGCCAAGTCCAAAGGGAAACAAGCCAGAACATTGAGGCATAAATTCCCAACAATCTCCCACTTGTCGAAGACTTTTAGGCTTCCTCCAAACATTCAAACAAGGACCAAAACCAGGCTTCCACGCTCCAACCAAGACCTCTGCAAAGATATCAAAAACTTCCACCATCTTAGGTACCAACTCCAAACATAGGAATACGCCAAGGTGTATATGCACCAGTCTCAAGAACAAAAACAATTGATCCTCCAGGCGACAAAGGAAACAAAGAAAAAAACAATTAAGGCACCACGAGAACAAAAAATCCATTCTCTAGAACAAGAAACCATTAGCTAGAATAGAAACCACAAACTGATTGCCCCCCATCCAACTGATCAAACCACGTGATTGAAAACCAACACCCACAGCTCGTGCTAAACCATCCAATCACCCATACCTCAAAGGTATGACCACCACCAGCAGACTCGTGCCATCATAAAACCACCCATCTTAGTGGTAACCAAGCACCTTGTGTTAACCAGTCAAAAGATTAAACACATCCAGGTACTCCCACTGCAAGGGTATTGTCCAGATGAATGCAAAAAAAGAACCATCACACATGATGCAGACAAACCAAGTCCACAAAACCCTGCACAAATAAATGTAACCATGTAGTTCCAAGGAACACCCACACTGATCTACAACACTTGCAACCACCTGCTGCAAGAGCCTTTTCTCTCAACTGCCTTTCATAGTTCTTCCAAACTCCTCCAAACCTGACTGAAGAAAGAAGCATAGGTACTTTCATGTCATCACCCAAGTGAAAACGTATGGCCACAAACTATGACCAACCCAACACCACACAGACAACCCACATCTAAAGTCAAAAGAACAATCAGGAAGAACAAGACCAGATTAGAGAGAAACAACAAATCAAAGCATGTCCTTCTAAAAACACTTCTAAATGATAGTTGTGTCAAGAGTGATCTTCTTCACATCCCAAAGGGAAAACCTTAACAACATCCAACAAAACCATGGATGTAAGCTCCTCAAAGAATATCAAACTCAACCATATAACTATCTCCTACCAGTCCTCAAAAGAACAAGGAGATCCACTATGATATCAACCTTCCATTATGAATCCTCCAGAATCTCAAAACAACTCAAGATTCATATCCATGAAAGATCAAGCATAACACACCTGAAAAGTATAATGGGAAAATACTTTTCAAGGTGACACCACTGTTGAGCAGACCAAGAAGAAAAGAGAAACATGCTCATCCAAGATATACAAGCCAAAGTGACTTACCCAAGAGCATTCTCCTTTAAGGTCTCTGTTGAATTCACATTCAACCAAGGTGTAGGCTTCTCAGACTTTCAGCTATAACAACATTCTCAAAATAATTATACCCTCACCTTATTCTCCATGCATCCATGAGTATCATCAACTTGTCATCTCATGCTAACTCCAAAATGCATTACTATAGCAACCATGAAGTCCACCAACATATGACCAATGCACTCAAAACATAGATAAAACCCATACCACCATCAAAGCTTCAAAAATTATCATGACACCATGATCTACACATCCCCATTAGGAGACACCATGCTTTAGGTGAACAAGCTATGGTCTCAAGAGCAAAGAAAAATGCCAAAACTCTAATGCACAAGCAAGAGTATACCATGACATAAAGCACACAAAATCTAAACCAACATCACCTGTCAAGCACCACTAGCATCTCAACCAAAGACTACCAAGGTCCTTCATGTCTCCAAGATGTTGCACACCTTCAAATAGTGAACATGTAGATGCCAATTTTGCAACACCAAAGAAGACCATTCATCACCAAGTGATGAATCCACAATCACTACTAAAGCTCCCACAGAACTGTGACACTGAGCTCTCCAAGCACCATGACTGACCACCCCATCACTGTCAAAAGCTTACACTAAGCCAGTGTATCCATATCTTCATGACACCGTGATTCACATGCTATAGGTTCCAATCAATGACTATTCAGGTACTCAAACGTTATTCCTCCTCATATCTCAAAACAACCATGCCAATGCACAAGTGACCACAGATAAGGTCAGCTAACAAATCTGCACCACACAATTACAACCTCATGGATATTGTAGTCCACTTCCGAGTTGTCTCATAGCAAACATGTAGGTATGGACAACCCACAACATTGCACAACTAGTGGATGCAACCAAATGAAACTTGCAAATCTATCATTGCATTAGAAACTACAAAACTGAGATCATCAAAGAGAAAAACTGAAAGTAGACAAGCATGAATCAAACACTAGATCAACAACATATTTGATTTGCTAGGTATGACCAGAACTCAAGCACCAAAGTCTAGGTAACCAACAAGAAACACCACAAGAATGTTGAAAGTAAAACACATACCAACACTCCCATGCAGAGAAGACATCACACCTCCTCAAACCATGTTGAACTACAACTATATCATCCAGTCACACCCCAGAAGCCAGGATCTAGAAAATAGCAGACAACAACTTCACAAAATGCAAGTTTTATCTTGACCATGTAAAACCTGCAAAACCATAGTGTTTATAAAACACCCACGCATCTCCATATTCACTGCTCATTTGGACAACTCAAGAGTTTGCACACAACCATCACAGATAACCATAATAGTGAAAAGAAACATGAACATGCATCATAGAATTTTTAGGAAAATCTACACAAAACCCACAGAGCCAAAGACATGAATCTAAAACCATGCAAGTGCAAGACATAGGCACATAGGAACAATAGGTCCATTTCAGACCAGTTCCAACGCCACAATCATGCATATGCAAAAGAGAGAGCTAGGCTATCTAGAAATTGTAGACCACCAAGGTCACTTCATAGCCTCCATGCAATCAGAGCAATAGAGCAAAATTCCTTTAGTGCTAAGTCAGAAAAACCAACACAAGCACATCATTTCCATGGCCGAAATAACAATACAAGCATGTCCATACCACTAGGGAGCCTCTCACACAGACATCCAGTATAAACACCATGCTTTGCTATAACTCAGCCATGAAAAACACCTCACACCCTTTGCATCAGGAACTTTGTTGCGAGCCAGGAGCCTCAGACCATGTTGCCACAACATGACCAACTCCAGTCATCTCCAACGTCTTTCAAAAATGTGTGTTGAATCAATGAAGCACACACTTTCACTCATCGAAGGATCAATCACGAACCGATTTCTCCATACTTTCTCAAGCTTGCCAGGCTAAGAAATCTTGAAAGGAGAAAACCCAGAACTTCAACAACTAGGAGAAGAATTTGATACCATTTGTTGGTATCATCAAGCCTCGACCTCCCTCAAACATGCTCTGATACCACTTGTTGGTATCATGAGCAACAAGCCACTAGCTCTAATACCACTTGTTGGGGATACAGATACGGTTCAGTCATCAAGATAGGCATCTAAGACTATAGTTCCTTAATGATTTCAATTAAAAATCACAAGAAAGACACAACCAACCATGTCATAAAGTGAAAACAGGCATAGTTGATCCCCCATTGATCCTCTGAGAGAAGTGGATGCAAACAAATAACAGATTCAACACAAACAAATAACCATGAAAGACAAAAATATGAACACATAGATATAGGTGGGGAAAACCTTTTTAGGTAAAAAACCCCACCTCCAAAACATTCAGCTCACTTGTATTATTTAGTAACTAGAATGGTTACAATACAAAACTAGAGCTATGCTCTTCAGGATATTACATCTTGTTCATCTGGAGAAAGAATACTGGCAACAAAGAAATGGAATCATCACACAGTTACAATGTCCTCATGACATACCATGTAGATTCCCTTCAGCTCCTCTCAAATGACTGTCATAGCTAGCCTCATAGCTAGCCTAGCCACTTGGCCTCCATAGGTTCACATGTTATCAGATCTGAGAGTCAAAGTGTTCACTGTTGAACAGCTCAAACAGTCTCAACCTCTCTCTGATATTGCTCATCATCTATCTCGAACTGCACACAATATTATTTATCATCTTACACTGTGTGCATACCTATTCATCCCATCCCTTCCTACAACGGTCAACAAGATAATAAATTATCCACTTGCAAGCACCAAGCACCAACCATTCCCTGATAACGTGCATTGCTTATATAGCTACATCAAGCCACACAATCATTAACTCAGCCCAGATGTGTCCATCAACCTTCCATCAATAATACAACTCTATCGCAATCAGGAAATAACTCTCTGGCCAATAAGATCTCAAAGAAATTTCCATGTGTCACCATTTCATTCGCCTATCACTGCTGACTGTCGGTCAAATCGGTCCAACTCAGTCAACTGAGTCTCGAGCACATTCTGTGTCCACTGCGCTACCGCCAAGCTCAAACAACCCCATCGTGGTATGGCAGTGAGCTCACCCGAGCTCACCCCACCATCTACCTCACTACCGCTGCCCAGACCAAATTGCCTCACAAAATGGTGGTAAGCCATCCAAGCTTGTTCGAGCTTTGGCCCAAGTCACCATGGAGCTTAGTCTGTTCATTGTCTTCGACCAACTAGATACAGTCATCCTTCCATGTGCCAAACAATCATTCGCTTATCGCACTGACACCGAGTCCAACTTGATCGAACTTTGCCTTGAGCTCATCTGAGATCCTACCGTGCTACCACAGCCCAAACCAACATGCCTCGCGGTATAGCGGTAAGCCATCCTGGTTGACCACTAGTGGTCTTACCATGACCACCGTGGTCAGTCATTTAACTGGTCGCGGTATGGTGGTAACCGCCGACCAATCTGCTGGCGGACTTACCGCGACCACCGCGATCAGTCACTTGACTGACCACCAGCTAGGCCCCTGGCGGTCTTACCACGGCCACCACGGTCAGTCATTTGACTAGCCGCGGTATGGCAGTAATTGCCAGCCAGGCCAGTGGCGGTCTTACCATGGCCACCATAGGCAGTCACTTGACTGGCCGCAGTATGGCGGTAACCGCCAGACCCAACCTTCAGGCGGTCTCACCACGCTATTGTGGTGAGAGGAACCACCGCTTGCGGTATGGCGGCAACTGCCAAGACCACCATTGGCGGTCTCACTATGCTATCGTGGTGAGTTGACCCACCACCTGTGGTATGGTGCTAACTGCCAAAACCAGTCAAAGCTATTGCGGTAAAGGCACGAAACATGAAGGAAAAACCCCAAGTCCGAAGGGAAACAAGCCAGAATGTTGAGGCATAGATTCCCAACAAAGACAACACATAGATTTTAACGTGGTTCACCCAATCTGGACTACATCCAAAAAATATTAGCCATCCATTGATTTTATTATCTAGTGCAAAACATATTACAATCTTGTGAATAATGCCCCACTACAATCCCCATCCCAACCGCTTATACCAAGCTTTTAAAAGCTTTTAGAAATTAGGGTTTTACATTATAGCATGATCAGTCACCACATACCAACAATTGCCCACTTGAAGATTGACCGGGCTCCACACCAACACAATCTCCCACTTGGAGACTAATCTTGGATGACATCGCTACACTTACAGCTCCCAATGGAAATGAGTACCTTGGACCCTGTGCTCTATTATACTTTTAACCATGAAGACCAACCAAAGCTAAAGAGGAGCTCAACTTCTCCCTTGTCACTGCCTTTGTAAACATATCTGTTATATTTGCATCTGTATGTATCTTTTCTAGCTTTACCTGTCCATCCTCCAACATTGACTGAATGAAATGATATCTCAGTTGTGTGTGTTTGGTTTTAGAGTGCAAGGCATAATTCTTTTTAAGATGTATGAAACTTTGGCTGTCTGTAAACAAGTGGTTTTCAGCCTGTTGTTTTCCCAAATCTTCGATGAAAATTTGCAACCATATCATATGCTTTGTTACCTTTGTTACAACAACATACTCTGCCTCTATGGTGGGTAAACCAACTACCTTTTGCAATCAATAAATCTAAGTTATTGTTGTCTCGCTAACTGTAAATACATAACTTGTGGTACTCCACCTGGTATCTATATACCCTACCAAATCTGAGTCAACATAGCCTTTCATATCAGTATTAGAACCCCTAAAACATAAACATTTATTGGGTGTACCTCTCAAGTACCTAAGAATCCATTTTATCGCATTCCAATGCTCAGCTCCAAGATGACTCATATACCTTCTAACAACCCCTACAACATGTGCAATATCCGGTCTCATGCATACCATGGCATACATTAAAATTCCTACAACTAAAGCATATATGGTACCTTGGACATTTTTCTTTCTTTCTCTTGTGTCTTTCGACACATCCTTAGTCAATTTGGCATGACTGGGCAAAGGTTTGCTCATAGATTTTGCATTCTCCATATGAAATCTTTGCAACACCTTTTCAACATAATCAACCTGAGATAGAAACAATTTTTATTTTTTCCTCTCTTGTAATCTTCATACCAAGGATTTTTTTTCCTGCCCCCATATCCTTCATAGCAAATGAATTTTCTAACTGTTATTTTAACTCCTTTATGTGATATGGATGTTAGACCCTGCTACAAGCATATCATCAACATATAAACATAAAATAATGTAGCTATCTTCAGATAACCTCTTAAAGTAAACACAATGGTTTGAATTACACCTTTTGTAGCCTTTCTCAGAAATAAAACTATCAAATTTAATATACCATTGTTGAGGTGCTCGATTCAAGCCATATAAATTTTTCTTCAATCTACACATTAGTTTCTCCTTACCTTTGACCTCAAATCCTTGTGGTTGTTCCATATATATTTCCTATTCCAAATCACCATGGAGAAAGGAATTTTTAACATCAAGCTGTTCTAAATGCAAATCTTCAGTAGCCACAATACTTAAAATAGTATGAATAGAAGTCATTTTAACAACTGGAGAAAATATTACATCAAAATCAATACCATTTTTCTGTGTAAATCCCTTTACAACTAATTTGGCTTCAAATATTTTCTTACCTCCATCCTCCTCCTTCACCCTATAAACCCATTTGTTTGGTAAAGCCTTTTTACTTGCGAGCAACTTGCATAATTCCCAGGTCTGATTTTCCAGCAAGGAGTCCATTTCTTCTTCCATTCGGGTATGTGTAGGATCATGATCGGCCAGAAAGTGGCGATATGCAAGTGATATGATGGCCCATATGGCTGATGAATTTTTTTTTACCCAAATTTGATGAAACAAAAAGAGTTTTTAAATGAGATTCTCATCTTTCCACCAATATAGATTATGGTTTACTTTGACTTTAATAAATAATTATTATTCATTTTCTATTTGAATTATGACTAAAGTCCTGATTGATAGGTTGATTGAAAAATATCTATAGCTTTCAAACGTTATCACATTTTTTGAATCCAAAACATGTGTCACATTCTACATTTCACATACTATAGGATTACAAAAATAAATGAATTTCATGAAGTTTTGACCAAGTTAAGGTGGTCACACATATGAGTTGTTATATTTTTTAAAAGTTGTAATAAAAAATTCATAATTAATTATTTACTTGGAAAAAAATTACAAAAAAATATGCATCACATTGAAACATGAGTCCTCTACTTATATCTAAAATTTTACAAAAAAAATATTATCATTTTATTGTGGTTAGGGTGGTTAGATAGACATCTATTTCTTATTTTTTCCTTGAAATTTAGGTACTACTGCATTGAAATTTCAAATTTTCACTAAATAGATTTTTATTTTTTTAAATAAACCTACTAGTTTATAAACTACATTCAATTTTATATAGATTTTATTCTTACATATTTTTGAAATAATATAGATAACTTATTCAAATTTTTACGTCAAGTTGCCTAACTGTGATTTTCTAAATTTTTATCGCCACTTAAGGGCCTATTTTTTCCATGATGATCCTACACATACCTATTCCTTGCTCCCACTGAACCTTGGTATCCACCTGCATAGCTTCATCATAACATTCTGGTTCACCAACATCATTTAATAAAATATAATACAAAGAGGGATAAAATCTTTCTGGAGGTTTACTTATCCTTGAAGATCATCTAAAATTCATTGGAGTTTGTGGTATTTTTTGTTGTTGTTTTAGAGCATGAGGAACCACTAGAAAATCGTTGTTTGGAGTATCATCCAACACTGCATAATCATTTTCTTTCTTCTCATGCTGCTGCAATTGATCTTTGTACAACACTTTCTCATTGAATATGACATCCCTGCTTCTCATAATTTTCTTATTTTCAAAATCCAAAATCCTATAACCAAATTCATCAATGTCATATCCAACAAATATACATTTCTTTGATTTTTCATCAAGCTTGGTTCTATTTTCATAATCTACATGTACAAATGCTTCACAACCAAAGGTTTTGATAAAATAATAACTCACCTTCTTACTTGTCCATGCCTCCTCTGGAATACCACAACCCAAAGGATTAGAGGGACATATATTAATTAAATAAACAACAATGTTTACAGCCTCTACCCACATGTTTAAAGGCAACCTAACATGCAATCTCATAGTTCATGCACACTCCATTATTTTTCTATTCATGCGCTCAACCACTCCATTTTCTTGTGGAGTCCTTGGAACAATTTTCTACCTACGAATACCATTAGAGGAACAATATTCTTCAAAATCTTTTCTGCAATACTCACCACCATTATCAAATCTAAGACATTTCAAATTTTTACCTGTCTCATTCTCAACCAAGCTTCTCCATTTTTTAAATACTTCAAATACATTAGATTATGCCTAAGGAAATAAATCCATGCCTTCCTACTTGCATCATCAATGAATGTAATATAATATTGAGAGCCACCGAGAGAAAATACCTAAGCTAGTCCCCATACATCCGTATGTACAAGCTCCAATTTCTCATCTTTCTTTCGTTTCCCATCCTTGAGAAAACTAACTCTTTTTTTTTCCATACACACAACTTTCACATAAATCCATATTAACATATTTTAGACCTGGTAAAAAATTATTTGAATGAAGCACTTTCATACCTTTTGCACTCATATTACCAAGTCTATTATGCCATAGTGTTGATTCAGAATCCACAACAAGTATCTGATTTTTTGTCTACTGAACTGTAGCAACTATTCCTGAACATTGTTTTTTATTTGTACAATAGCTAAAGTAGAAGGAACAGTATGACCTATACAAAGATATAAAGTGCCTACTTTCACACCTTTTTCTACCACTAAGGCACCTTTTGTAACCTTCTAGCTTTTATCACTAAATGTAACAACACAACCTTCATCATCTAGTTGCCCTATTGAAATTAAATTTCTTCTTAACTTTGGAACGTGCCTTACCTCATGTATACTTATCCAATTATTCCCATTCTACAACTTAATCTTGATTCTCCCCTTTCCAAAAATCTAATATGGTTTTTTATCTCCTAAATAAACCAGCCCAAAATCCCCTTGGACATAATTAAGAAAATTTTTTTTATGGGGTGTAGCATGAAATGAAGCCCCTGAATCTAACACCCAAGAATCATCAACATTGTCAAGGGAAAGAATCAAATAATCCTCATCATATTTATTACTTACCACATTTTCCTCTTTATTTTCTTCCTTTTTGTCTCCTTTATTTTTTCGAGGCCAACAATCTTTCTTTAAATGACTTGACTTACCATAGTATCAACAATCCATCTTGTCTCTAGATTGGAACTTTTTGTTCTTTGATTTTCCTTGCAACTTCTCAAGACTTCCAAAATTGTTTCCTCTCTCCTTTTGTTTTGATCCTACTTTCTATATTCAAAACACTACCTAGTGTGGATGTTCCAATTGAGTTTTTCCTACGGATTTCCTCGCTCAAAATAACACCAACAACATCATCAAATTTCAATGTATTTGAATCAAAAATAGAATTGCTAACAACCATTAGCAATCTATTCCAGCTTTCAGGCAAAGAACAAAGAACCAAAAGAGCCCTAAATTCTTCATCAAAATTTAAATTTACAAAATTTAATTGACTGGTAACCATATTAAACTCATTTAAATGATCAGCAACTAACCCAACTTCTACCATTTTCATATTAAATAAACACTTCATAGGAAATACCTTATTCGAATTAGAAGGCTTTTCATATAACTTTTCTAGGGTTTCCATCAACTCTTGAGTTGTCTTTACTTTTTTAATATTGAATGCCACCGATTGTTCTAGGCATAAATGAATATTGTCAAGTGCCTTTCTATCCAAAATATCCCAGTCCTCATTAGACATTGTTGAGGTTTCTTAGTTTTCCCTTCCAATGGCCAACATAAATCCTTCTGATAGAGGTGGTCATCCATCTGCATCTTCCATAATTGATAGTTTTTCCCATTGAACTTATCAACCTTCAACTTACCCTTGTCTACCATTTTTCCCACTCAACCGTGAGACCTTCCTGTAGATGATAACCGAATACAACAATTTATATTTAGATTTGATCAATAAAACAGATGAATAAAACACACAAAAAATTATAGCAGAAACAAGACAACACAAAGAATTTAATGTGGTTCACCCAATTTGGGCTACATCCACAAAACCACAGCCATTCAATGATTTTATTATCCAGTGAAAAACATATTACAATCTCACGAATAATTCCCCACTACAACTCCTCATCCCAACCGCTTATAACAAGCTTTTAGAATCTTCCAGAAATTAGAGGATACATGAAGAGTGTACAGTATAGCATGATTAGTCGCTACATACCAACACTTTCTTGCTCCGTTTCCTTTTCTATTGATCTACTCTATAGGTCACTCTAGGTTCAAACTCTTGATATAGATTTCCTTCTATCCCTCTCTACTAGTCTACATGGCCCAAAATTTGATGACTACTTTGAAATGTCCCTTCATTCCTCCATCTCCTAATTCCTTACATAATCAAATATTTTCCCTCACTCTCAAAATCCTAGACTAAATAATGACTAATTTCTTGAAACATTCATGTTAAAAAATTCAATCCTTTTCCTTCCAAATTTAAATTTACCCATGCTATACTAAGTATATTCCTTTTCTCTCTTATCTATCCTTTTCTTTCCCATTTACACTACAGTGTACACATAGAATATGGTTGAAACAAGGTTCCTTATTTTCTTGGTGCATAAACTTAAGAATATATTATGAAACCCACTTTTATATGTTGTAACCCTTGTTGTGATTTTGATAATTCTTCCCTCATCCTTAACTTATTTTTTTTTAATATCCACTTATATTTTTCTTGTTTTCTTGAAATATTGTTTTTATTTAAACTTCACCTTTTTCCTCTTCTCTTATGCTCCTATCTCCCATATTTTTTCTTTCACTTATTTTATTTATCACGATCTATTGGAATTGGGGCATCTTAAATTTATCTCCTTGGGGCCATCTCTCCTTATCTCTTTCCACCACTTTCTATTTCCACACATAACTTTTTTAACTTATCGTTAATTTCATGCCTCTCATCTATGAATATGTATCTCTCTTTGATTATGCATTTTTCATCATCAATTTATCTCACGTACCATTGGGGAATCATATCATGATATTTCTATCCACTCATCAAGTAGGGGCATTCCCTAAATCTCCCCTTTATTTTTATTCCCTCTCATTACCTCTTTTTAATACTTTGGGGAATAACCAAATGTAACTGCTTGATCTCCTCATTATTTATTTTCATTTGATTGTTCTTAGGAAATGACCCATATTCTCTTGTTCTCATTTTTCTTATAATTGCTGAGTGGTATGACCTAAATTTTTCCTTGTCACTTATAGTTTCCTCTTATGATCCTCTCTTAAATATCCTTGGTAATATGTTATTTCCAACCTTAATCAATTTACCTTATATTTATTATCTCTTTGTCCTCTTATCTTATCACCAATCAATTTAAGGGGGCATATATCATATATCACTCAATATCATATTTTTTCCACCATCATGTTGATAGTTGAACCTTTAGTAGCTTGGGCCTAGATTGATTTTTTATCCATTGGGTGGTTAAGAAAAAAAATTAACATCATCACTTTTTGTATTTTTTATTTTCTCCTAGTATGAACTTATTCAAGGCTAGAAACATGAAAGATATTACTTAGGATAGAAACCTACAAACTATTATTAGATGTACTAATCTCAAATACAAGGGTGGAAACCACAAAGTTATTTTTACTATTTTACCATTTTTATTGATATCATTGGTTATTTTATCATTTTCCTATCCTATCCTTATCTCACATGGATACCTTAAAATTGTTATCATCATGAGTTGTATCTAATTTCTAGTATCTCTTTTCAAAATTTTACTTTCTAGTATTTCATTCCCACTTTAGTTTCCAATTTCTAGTTTTTTGCAAGGTACCTCTTCATATATCCAATGCCTCTTCTTTTTCACTTATCCTCCAAATACCCTTGGACCCCTTCCCTTAAAAATAAGTGTCTAATTGATTTAACATTTTTTCATTTTCCAATGTGTATTTTTATTTTACTTAGGTGGTGTGTTTTCCTTGTATTTGTTTATTTCTCTTATGCACCCTATCATTTTGTGTATATTTATATTCTTAATATATTATTATTTTCTTCCACTTTGTGTGTTTATATGTTGTTTATAATTGCTTTCATATGCATATAATGATTACTCGCTTTGAATGTATTATACGTTCAGGTATACATGCACTTGAATAAAGACAAAAAAATCAAAATAATAAGTTCTCTTCTTTGGTAAATTTCATTATTAAATAGGCTTATTTTACTCTTTAATATAGTGCGCTTCTTCCCCTTTAGTGTGTTATTAACCCACTAAAGTGTGAGAAAAATGTATAATGTAAATTGCATACTTTGTAACTTCTTATCATGTTTTAAACTTATTTAGTTGTTTCCATTTGTATGCATTTTTATCCTTGTTCATACGTTGTGTATCCTAGTTTTATCCCTTTTTTAATTTTCACATGTGGCGCAATCTCCCTTTTCATGTGTTTTAACTTTTTTGTAAGCCTTCTTTATCCTTTCCCATGTGCTTCTTGTCCCACCTACCTAGTATTTAACTCTTGTTTCTTCCCTCATGTGTATTTAACCTTTAGTTTTACCTTGTTGCCCCTTATTTATCATAATTTTGATATCTAATTAACTTGAAATCACATTTCATTGCTTATAATTGTCCTCTTTTATCTTTATTGAACATTTGGGAGCTCCAAAATTAAATTCCACCCATATCCCCACTAGGACATCTAGCCCTTTAGGTTTCCCTTGCTAGGGACAGTTGATTTTTATGAGGATTATTACCAAAATTTATGGGAAACTCATTTACGATTCATTTACTTTATTTTTATCTTTAAAACCTATAAATATAGACCCTTTCCCCTCTCACTTTGACATCCAAATTCTTTGTATCCTTGCATTATAGAAATATTTCACATTTCCTCTTACTTTGTAGCTATTACATCTATTGGAGTCTTTCTAGAGCTTGGAGCCATTGGAGCTTTCTTCTTGGAGTATTTTTTTGAGATTTAGTCTAGCCCTCTTCTATATTTATTTCTCTCTCCTTATACTTTATTGCATACCAATTTTTTTATCTCTCTAGCCACTAAAGATCCTATTGATTTTCCATTTCTACATACCCTATTTCTATCACCCTTTCTTGTCATCATTTTGTTCATATTACCTTAAATACCTATCCCTTTGTCCATCTCCTAGCTCCATTCCTTGTTTTTTCCCTATAGGTATTTTTTTTTACCTCTTTGAACTATCTATTGTCACCATGGACCCATTTCCATAATTTGAATACCTTTATTTGCACCAATTTAGTGTGTTATGAGTTCTTATTGAAAACCCAAAGGGGGGTTGAATAAAATAAGACCCTATTTAATGCCACTTTTCATGGATTTTCCTTGATCTATAGGGGTTCTAAAGTAGATACATGTTAGGTGCATAATATGAAAAATATTTATATAATGTCATAAATCATCTCAAAAAAATTCATAGTGGCCTAATGTCATTATCAAATGCATCCCCCTCAAAACATCATCCCTACTTTGTTAGAGTATAATTCATAGGATCACCAAACTTCTCCAAAAACTTATCTCTTCCCTTCTTTTCTCATCCAAATTTTACTTTGTTATATTTTTCTATGTTTTATTTTTGTTTAGGGTTTACTCTTCTAGAGTATTTATTAACTTTTGACCTTTTTTTCTGCAATTCTCTCTACTTATGAAAGTACTCGACAAGTGACAATCAATCATAGATTCGAAGTGACCTAAATAGCCTTCCATTCTAGTTTAATTATCATTTTTTGTAGGACCAATAATACCATCATTATGTCATCTAAGTGTAGTTAGTCTCGCCCCTTTGTTAAGGGACACCTTTGAGAGCTTCTAAATTTATCCAACAACTTCCTAGCATCCTTTCTGATTAAGTAGCTTCAAATATTTTTTCTATCAAATAAATAATCTTCAATTTTACCTCCTACATGTTCCTTTTTCCTAGATTAATCTTTAGTTGTGTTTCCATTTTCAAATTTATGTTTTCCAAATTGAGTCTCTTATCTTATTAGTATTGATTCTAGTATATATTGGTTTAGTTTTAGATTAATTATTTACTTTAACCTAAATGGACTTAATTTGTTATATATAAACGTATATATATTTAAGAAAGAAAGAAACACAATTGCAGTTTCTTTTCTTTCACTTTGTAACTTCAAATATAAGTGTAAGGATTAACTATTTTTTTAACTATATATACTTAGAAGACAAAGCAACATATTAAGGTTCACAAGTAGTGGTTGATGTGTGACCCAGGGCATCTATTCCTATTTATACTTATGATTAGGGGAAAGTGGAGGAAGTGGGCCATTGTTGGAATTGATACAAATGAGAAAAAGATAACGTGAAAGGATATAGTTCAGATTAATCCAAGCTTGGAATTTTTCCCCTAGTACATATTATTAATTATTAATAAATTATAAGAAATGATAAGTAAAATCATAAATATAGAATATAAATAACAACAAAATACCATTCTTGTGAGCTCAAGAATGCCTTAAATTGGTCATACCACAAAAATAATTATCCAAGATAGCATAACATATATACATATCTATATAGAGATAAATATTCATACATATATATACATGTATACATAGTATTGATATGCAATTTGTCAAGGGTTGGATCCTAGATATCTAGAAATTCATTTTGAACAATTTGAAATATCCTAAAAAGAAAACTATAGTAAAATATAAGATACAAATCTTACATTGCTAAGTAGAGAGCCAAAATTTACTTTAAGAATTATTATAAGAATTCAAAGGTTTTCATCAAAGTTGAATTGGATATTAAACTTTGTTTTCATTTTTATTTTACAAATCACTTTTTTATATAAGAAAAATGGAGGATTAAGAAATTAAATAGAATATTATTAATAAAAGAAACTATTTTATAAGATAAGTTATTATCAATTGAACTCCTTTCCGTCAATAATGAATCTCATTAACTATCTTAGACCAAGCTCTCTTCTCCCTCTCCCTTATTAGTTAGACCAAGCTCTCTTCTCACTCTCCCCTATAAAATAAAAGAGATGAATTTTATAAACTAAATTATCATATATCAAGATTCCCTCGTTTATAAGAAATGAGACGAATCTCATAAAACATCATAGATCAAGCTCCTCTTTACTTATACAATGCAAGGAATAAATCTCATAAATTAAATTATGAAAACTAAGGCTCTTCTCCCCATATTATAAAGGAAAACAAATATATCTAGTCAAATTAAGTTATAGCTTTCCTCCCCTTAGAAATAGAGGCTAGCTCATAAATTAAATTATCATAGACTAAAATCCCCATACATTAAGTTATCATAGAGCAAACTCCATCCCCACTTGTGCAGGCTGTTCAAAATTCTTATACTGCAACTTAAATCTAAAGGTCAACAAACTCATAGTTTTTCATACAATGCCATTTGGGTTTTGTCCAGACAAAATCAAATTATTACTCTCCTCATTAACTATCTCCTCTCCTCTCTTCACCAAAAAGTGATCTTGGGATTTGGTAGAATCGATCTATATTGTCAGTAAACTTTAAAGAATAAAAGAAATCTCTTCAGTGCCCATGAAATCCGAATTATTCTCTTCATGCATTGCCTGCGATTCAACCAATGACACTTTTTACACACAGACACCGCCTAGTCTGTTGGCAGACGTCCAACAAGATTCCAGGCAGCGCATTACATGATTTACAGATGGGCTTTTAAAGGAGGAGAAGGCTGATTCTTCCAGCATCTTAATTCCGCAGAATATAAGATGTCATAATTATTGTGGCGCTCTATGTTGCCACGTATGTCATTGGCCCCTGTTACCACTACACCATCATAATCTCTGCATCCACTCCCAATCCACCATATAATCTTCCAACCGTTCCTCTTTTTCTGTCCTTGATGCACCCATTGAGAAGGCAAAATAGAAATAGAGGAAGATGATGATCGATGGCTTTTACGAAGTTTATCGATAGAGAAAGGAGGAGAAGAGCTCGCTGGAATGCTAAGCAAGCCCCCCTTCAAATGTTGCCATTTAAAGGAGGAAGAGGTGGACATCCTGCGAGGTGAAAGCGGAGAAGAAGTTGCAGAGGCACCCCTCTGTCTTTGTGCTGCCACTGTCATAACTTTTGAGGTCATGTCATTCTCCAACCGAACAATGGACCCCAAATTGGTGGATAATGTGCTGTTAATGTTCCTTTGCGGCTGCACCCTTGTGCTCACAGGAAGGAGGCGCCCTTTGTCGAACAGCTCGTCTGCATGGCAAATCACTGCAGACCCATGGTGAGAAAAAGAATTGGATGGAGTGAACTCAAAATTCTCTTCTTTTCCATCCAAGTATGATTTCAACAATCGCTTGCATGTATTTATCGCCAACTTCCACTTCTTAAAGATTGACGTCTTTTTCTTCAATTTCACTGTGACAGGCAGATCTACCAACGATAGAGCCTCGTCATCTGTTTCCACCCCATTTTCACAATCTGAATGCCTGATAAATACCATATTTGGAGAATTCTCCATCCTTAGATTATACACAGCATTAACTACTATGCCAGAAAATGAACTTGTTAGATGACTTTATGGTATTTCCTGTTTTCCCCTTGACCCACAGTGCTACTCGATTCATTGTGAATGGAAATTGAATTGCAATCTTCATGTCTTTAAGTGTTGAATATACAGAGGAGAGGACAAAATGTGATAAAAGCAACGATACGAGACACCCAATTCAGATTAGTCGGAGCTTTTGTCAGAAACCAACTCACACTTATCGAAGAATGCTAAGACCCATTGATTGATTAAATAGTGGTGTTTCTATCATTGCATCGCTATGTGACATTTGTGGGAGTAAATCCAGATAAAACAAACAGAATACGTAATTCCAAAGCACAAAAGCGAAATGGGCGGAGGTGACCCGGCTTCGAGAGAGAACTTGTATAGCATTGATAAAGTACTGGAACAAGAATATCAGCCTCTTAATCCAATATACAACATATCTTCCCCCATGCCCTTAAAAATCCCCATTTTTGGACGTGCTAATCTGTCCATGGTTACTCTGGTTTTTCGATAATTCCGGACCACAGATTATTCTCGGAACTCACTTTTGATATTGTCTCATTCGTTGGAATATTGCCAACGTCGTTACTTCCATAGAAGAAGAACGTTTGTTTATGCTTGTGAGTAAATACTATTTTCATAGATGAATGAAAAATTATATGTATATCATCCAGATTTGAAATCTGGTCATGATTTTGACTAACATTCATAGTATTTTGTGTGTTTTATGATCTGATCATGATTCTGATGAGCATTCTTCGTATATCTTGTTTGTTTTATGTTTTTGTTTTTATTTAAGCTATCTTGTTAAAGTGTGGATTTGAAGAAGATAGAAAAAAAATACTTTTAACTCACATCTATATGTTACCAAAATGGTGGATAAGATCAAGTGGAGAGTTCTGGTTGTAAGAGAAAGTTTCTAATTTCTGTTTTAGTTTCAACTCTTATTAGTTTGGGTTATAGGATTTGCATGGAGATTTGGGTGTTACTTTTAGCCCATGTTTTTTTCTCATGGTTTTAGAAATCATTAGTGGTTTTTTTTTTAGGGTTTGACCTATTTATGTTGGTGCATAGTTTTGAGATGGTTATGATACCAAAATTTCTCTAGACTTGTACTATTTCTCTTGTGAAATTTGGAGCTTGTTGATGTATTTTAATTTGACTTGGTAACTATAGATACATTGGTTCAAGTTTTGGAGGTTGGGGTATTTCTTGAAAGGGGTTTCCTAGGTAAATACCATGTCATTGAGGTGAATGTTTTTGCATGTGTATATTTTATTTATGAAATTGTTAGATCTTGCAAGCATATCTCTCCTCATTGATTAGTGTAAAAAAAATTCTTCTATCATCTTTCCTTTCATATTATATTGGTATCTGGTCATCTTTTTCTTTGAGGTAGGTAGGAAATATTATTTTTGAATCAATCATGGTTTGAGTTGGAGCTATGTGTCAAATATCTTTGATTTTCTAAAAAATGGCATGTAGATCATGGGTGGATATGGATCAATTTAACAATACAAAATTCAAGATTTGGAAGCCCAACATGAAAGATTTGTCGATAGAAAAATATCTATAGAAATTTATTATTAAAACTTGTAGTGTAGAAAAATATCTTCCTTTACATTTTCACACTTAATTTTGGAATGATTAACATTAAAATGAACCTAATGTTGCCTTGATCTAGTGTTGTAATGTGTTTTACACATTCACATTAGATTTAGGGCCCTTTTAAGCTAAATTGATCTAATTTTTCTTTAATTTAGTGTTACATAAAGCGTATTTATTTGCACCTTCACATTAATTTTTGAGCCCTCTTACATTTATGACCTTCATATCATCACTAATAGGCCCTTAAGACCCTTTATTATGCATCTTGAGGCTTATTTCAATCGAGATTCTGACAAAATCAATAAATACACTTAATATCTTAACCCCTCAATATTTCCTCTACCTAAAAAGGCCTAGTGGGACCCATACACCACCTTGGGCATATGAGTCCCACGTAGAAGGGACCTATACACCACAAGTGGCATATGAGTCCCATTTTCCCCCCTTTTTAGGGTTTTGAGGAGGAAATTAGGGTTTTGAATTTAAGTTTCATGAATGTGCTCATTTTAGATCTAATAAATGGTAAGTTAGATGGAATGCCTATATAAAAAAGGTTTCAAATCATTATTTCACCTAAGAATTCATGATATCAACCTAATAAATCAAGAGTAAATCATCCTAAGACTTCACAAGAGCATCATAGAGTATTCGAGAGCATTTCTAAGGCATTCAAGAGCAAATTTCTTCATCATTTGTTGTAGTGATTCAAATCAATTATCATGTCAAAGGCATAAGGTATCAAGCATGTTGTTGAGCTAATGTTGTGATGTAGCATTCAAGATCCAAGATTCAACATTGTTCTACATCTAATTCAGGATCAAGATCTACATTCTACATGGTCACTTAATGTTAGATTGATGATTTACATCTTAAGACATTATTCAAGGTACCATTGTTCATGTTTCATATTTCATTATTTAATCATAAGGTTTAATTACCTAAATGGGGTTTGACCAAGGCAAACCCCTATTCCCTAACAATCAACAAGTTTTTATTTTCTTTGATGTGTGATTACAGATCCAGGTGTTTTGGAGCTTAAAGGATCTTCAAAGACTAAGTTGCAAGATTGAAGAAGGTTTTTGAAGTTGTCTCCTTATTTACAAGATTATAAAAATTCTTCTACTAAGCAAAATCTAGGCTTTCAGATCCAGAGATTTGGTAGGAGAAAAGTTGCAGAAAATCACCAGAGAATACCAGATTTTCAGCCAAACCCTAATACTGGGGCCAAATCACCAATTGTGGTGTATGAGTCCCAGTATTGCCTTTTTCTAGATTTTAGGAGTTTCGAACTTGTCACTGCCAAATTCCAATTTCTACACAAAAACCCTAGTCTGGGACTAAATCACCCAGACTGTTGTATGAGTCCCAATGAGCCTCAATCAATATAATTTTAGGGTTCTAGATCTTGTTCTAACCACATCTTTCTTCCACGTAATCCTCTATTCATTCCCAATTTATTATTTTGATTTTCAGTTTTATTTTCTAGGTCATTTATTCAAGTCTTGCATATTATTTGCATTCCTTGTCTTTACAAGCCCTAACTTGGTGGTGAACCCCTTTTATTCTTTAATCACACCCTAGGAAAACCTTTAGAGGATATCTTTCCCTTATTCCATCCTTGGATTGAGATCTCTAGGGTTTCCTTGAATGAAACTTGTAGGAAAATTGTTGTTCTATCTCCCAAAACATAGAGCAAATTTTTTGTTCATTTCATTTTGGTGAACCTAGCCTTTAGAGCGCCTTATTTCTATTTTGGATTGCAACATATTTCTAGATCTAGATTGCATTAACTTTGAATTAAGTCTTTCATTAGTTAATTGGCATCTAGGTTTTCTAAATCTTGCATTAGTGAAAGTGCATATAGGCTGTATTTTTTAAACTTGCATCATTGAAATTCACTTAAAATCTATAACTGCACTTAGTATAAACATCATACAAACCAAAAAGCATAACTTTCACTCATAATTTTTTGAAATTTATGCAAAAAACCTAATCTAGGACTCATATGCCCCTCTGGGTGATTTAGTCCCAATAAAAATTGTTTTGCCTGGTTCTTTGGTATTCTATGGTGACTATTATTCACTATTTAAACCCTTGAAACACCCTGATTGAGACTCATATACCTCTCTAGGATATTTAGTCCCAGATCAGGCCTAAAACTATCTTTTACAACATTAAAAACCTTGTTTCTATACTCTTTAATCTTGTTTGTAACCTATAGTATCCATCTGGAAAGATTCAGGAACATCTATTTTATGTATCTAGGTCAAATAATCAATTTAGTATAGTCATTTTTAAAGAATTTCAAAAATCATTTTAGTATTAATTTTTTTAGATTGGTAGGACATTTTTTTACATTCTAGAAGCATTGCATAATTTAGATAGCTTACTTTTTCATGTTAGCATGTTTTATTTTCAAGCATTTAGTGTTCATAGAGTATCACATGGCTTATATGATTCTATTTTCCCTACTCATGGGTTAATCTAGGGAAAAAAATAAAACCTTTGAAAATCATGTTGGATACCCTCTTAGTATCTATCAGATTTATAAGAATGTCATAACACAAGAGGATGCAAGCGTAGAAAATCATAACAATCATAATTGTTCTTCCCTTATACCTCTCCTAATAGTGAAAAAGGTATCTTGGTGAAAGAAGATAAAATCAATGAGAGCCTTGATTGTCCCTCTCCTCCTCCCCTAAGGGAATATATTAGGAATTAAGAAGATGAGATCATTGAAACACTTCTTAACACCTCCCATACTTGTGAGAATGCTTTAATGAAAGAGGATACAATTGTGAACGATCATGAAAATCACATTTGTAAAGAGGAAATTTTGGTATTAAGAGATCCAATGATTGAGAGTTATAGTATTATTTTTCTCCTTCTTAATGTCCCTAATATTTGAAAAGGTCTATTTGAACAAGAGGGTCTAATCATTCGTAAGCATGAAAATCATAGTTTTCCTTCTTTTGATGCCTCCCCTATTCAAGTGACGAAGGTACTTTACAAAATCTAATGATGGAATGTGATGAACCTTTTGTTTACCCCTCCCCTAAAATCTCTCCAACCAAGGAAGAAGTTAGGTTACAATAGAATGAGACCTTAGAAAATAGGAATGAAATCATGTACAATCATGGAAATCATGTTTGTCCTTCTCCGAATATCTCTCCTAGTTGTGAAGAATATATTTTAGAGTTAGAAGATAAAACCCAAGAAAATTATGAGAATCCTACTTGCCTCTCTCCCCCTAGGGAAAGTATTATTGAAAAAGAGAATGACATAATTGATAAACAATAAAATACAACCATTGATAACTCCCTTAATTTTGATGAATTTATTTTAGAAGAACCAACCTTTGAATGTCATGAATTTCTAGTTTGTAGTTCTCCTAAAAACTCTTCTACTAGGAAAGATATCATGGTGGAAGAAAATGATAGCATTGACACATGTCTTTCAAACAATAGTGATGTGGATTCATTTTATGAAGATGATGAAGTGACATTAGATCATGAAAATCAAAACAAGACTTTTGATGTTATGCACATTAGATATCCCTTGAAGCAATATCTCGATCCTGAACTTATCATTCATCCACCCTCACAACAACCACAAGTTCAAAATAAACATGCTATTATCTTAGAATCACCTAAAAGGAAACTCGATAATGATAATTTTTCACAAAAAACAACATAAAATACCATTGCTCATATACATAACAAAGTTGTTTGCATATTGAGAAAGAAAAAGAAAAACATATTGAAGAAGTCACAAAGTTATTGGAAGATGCTTGGAGTTGCTTTGGTTTCATAGGTCCACATCCATGGGACAATCCAAGATCATAAAAAAAGAGTCTGAAAAGGGAAAAGAAAAAACAATAATTTCAATACAAAATTCAAAATCATCCACTTCAACCACTTTAGAAGAAAATATAACATACACAACAAACTTTGATGAAGCTGAACAATGTTTGAATCCAAAAGAAATGAAAAACCTTTATGGAATAATTTATGAACTTATGAAACAACTTGGGTATAGTGGAAAAGGATGTGGTGCTAGAGAACAAGGTATATGTGTCCCTATAGAGCCTAAAATGCAATAAATTACTATTGGTATTGGTTATTGTCCCTTGAAAGAAATAAACAAGCCTTCATTCAATGTCAACACTATTATGAAAGATTCTTCCAAGTTAACTTTAACTCTGGTGCATCCTACACTGATAGATATCTCATTAAATATGCATCAAGTTAATACTTTGTTTACTCATCATAATCAATAACCTTAGTTTTTTCTCCTTTCCATGTAATAGTTTTAGGATCATAGCATACTCACTATTGCATGTTTCATATTCATTAAAATTCATTCCCTTTTTACAAGGAGCAGCATATCATCATTCATTCTCAACTCATTCTTGTCTTGCACTAAGTAGGGACAAGGGGTTGGGTTAGCCTTATCCTCATATGAAACTTGTTGTTGTCTCTTTTGGCTAGTTGACCACCTTCCATGTATAATTTATAAGATAAATCTTGGGATGTGGACGACGTGCCTTAAGTTGGCTCGCATGTGATGTACCAAGTTATCTTTAGTAGTTGCATTTTGGGGGTAACACTTTATTCATGGCATAGCTTCATTTAGAAATATATGACTTAGCATCTAGGTCTTTTTGAATGAGCTCTCATGTCTTCTACTTTAAATTAATTTCTCACAACAATGGTTTTAGCAACTGCTTTAAAGTTGAGGCATACGTCAACACTCATGTTTCATTGTGTGATTTTTTATTTTCTTGCAACATGTCCTTTTCTTGGTGGCATCATTGGGTTTGATTTCCTTTGAGAGCACGATAATTCTTTAACTTTTCCTCCCTTGGATACATTAGGCATGATGTTCCCTAAGAAGAGACCTTACATGAACTAAGAAAAATCCCTTTGAACATACTATACACTATTTGCATTTATAATTTTGGTTATACGGCCACCTTGCATAACACACTTTGCTTGCTTGTGGAGCCATCTTTTTTGTTCATGAGTTTCAAGCATATGAAGCTTTTCTTTCCTCATGAAGCTCTAACTTCATTATTGTGTGGCACCTTATTAAAGTTATCGGGAGGTATATATTTGGTATGGTTGTACATATGGAAGTCAAACTCAGGCATGACTTTCCCATAGCCACTTTCCTTTTTGTGTGATCCCACACCGACCATGTGTATATGTGTATCACTAGGGGTTAACCTAGTGGATGGCATGAGGTTCTACTATCCATTGTGAGTGTGAATTTAGTTTGCATACTGGACAACATGTTCCAATTGTAAGCCATCCTTTTTTGGATACTCACCCAGTGGATAGCCTGAAGTTACATTGCCTCTGAGTGAGAATACATTTTTAAAAAAACAAGCTTAGATACGATCCACAATGTGTAAGAAAAATGGTCAAAGCTTGATCCACCTATTTCTTTTCTCTAGATTTCATGTTCATGTTTAAGATATTGCATGTTTGTTTATCTTTTTTTGTTGCATATCATACACCTTGTGTGTGTCCCTTTGTGCTTATGTTGGTTTGACATAGGATCTTGGATCCTGGGGGCTTGACCACTTCCTTGATCTTTTTATCGTAGAACATCCACATCGGTACACTTGGACACCTCTTGAATGTCTACCTTAGTGTGAGTTTGAAGCAAGTTCCTCCTCTCACTAAAGTGGGGGCTAAATGTAGTGTAGAAAAATGTCATCCTTTACATTTTCACACTTAATTTTGGAATGATTAACATTAAAATGAGCCTAATGTTGCCTTTATCTAGTTTTTTAATGTGTTTTACACATTCACATTAGGTTTAGGGCTGTTTTAAGCTAAATTAACCTAGTTTTCCCTTAATTTAGTGTTGTAAAGTATATTTATTTACACCTTCACATTAATTTTTGGGCCCTCTTTCATTTATGACCTTCATATCATTATTAATAGTTCCTTAAGACCCTTTATTATGCATCCCAAGGCTTATTTTAACATAGATCCTGACATAATCAATAAACACACTTAATATCTTAACTCCCTGACATTTCCTCTGCCTAAAAAGGCTTAATGGGACCCATATGCCACCTTAGGAATATGAGTCCCATCCAAATGGGACCTATACACCACAAGTGGTGTATGAGTCCCATTTGGCCCCATTTTAGGGTTTTGAGCGAGAAACTAGGGTTTTGAATTCAAATTTCGTGAATGTCGGTATTTGGGATCTAATAAATAGTAAGTTGGTTGGAATAACTATATAAACAAGGTTTCAATTTATCATTATTTCACTTGAGAATTCATGGTATCAACCTAAGAAATCAAGAGTTAAGAATCCTAAGACTTCACAAGAGAATCATAGAGTATTCAAGAGCATTTTTAAGATATTCAAGAGCATATTTCTTCATCATTTGTTGCAATGATACAAGATCCATTACCATGTCAAAGGCGTAAGGCATCAAGCATTTTGTTGAGCTAATATTGTGATGTAGCATTAAATATTCAAGATTAAGCATTACTCTACATCTAATTCAAGATCAATATCTACATTCTACATGGCCACTTCGTGTTAGATTGTTGATTTACATCTCAAGACATCATTCAAGGTACCATTGTTCATGTTTCATATTTCCTTGTTTCATCATAAGGTTTAATTACCTAAATGGGGTTTGACCAAGGCAAACCCCTATTCCCTAATAATCAACAAGATTTTCTTCTCTTTGATGTGTGATTGCAGATCTAGGTTTTTTGGAGCTTGAAGTATCTTTAAAGACCAAATTGCAATATTGAAGAAGGTTCTCAAAGTTGTCTCCTTATTTACAAGATCACAAAAAGTCTTGTACCAAGAAAAATTCAAGCTTTCAAATCCAGTGATTTGGTAGGAGAAACGCTATAGGAAATCACTAGATAATACTAGAATTTCATCCAAACCCTAATAGTGGGACTAAATCACCACTTGTAGCATATGAGTCCTAGTACTACCTTTTTCCAAATTTCAGGAGTTCCAGACTTGTCACTGCCAAATTCCAGTTTTTCTATAGAAACCCTAGTATGGGATTAAATCACCCAGACTGGCATATGAGTCCCAATGAGCCTCAAGCAATAGAGTTTCAGGGTTTTGGAGCTTGTTCTGACCACATATTTCTTCTATTTATTCCTCTGTTCATTCCCAATTTATTGTTCTTATTTTAAGTTTAATTTCCTAGGTCATTTATTCAAGTCTTGCATATAATTTACATTCATTGTCTTTCCAATCCCTATCTTGGTGGTGAACCCCTTTTAGTATTTAATCACACCCTAGGACAACCTTTAGTAGATCTATTTCCCTTATTCCATCCTTGGATTGAGATATCTAGGGTTTCATTGAATGAAACTTAAGGAAAATTGTTGTTCTATCTCCCAAAACATAGAGCGACATTTTTTTTCATTTCAGAACTAAATCATTAGGTATGAAGTATGAAGATTGGGTTGTTCTTTAGAAAAAACCTCTACCAAATACCTTTGGAAAAAGTTAGGAAAGTAATACCAAGCCAAATTAATTATGAATAACTTCTTTAGTAAATAGACTATATTATTTGAGGATAGGTGACAAATATTTAATTGTTGAGCAATTTTAACCAAATTTACAACTATTTTAAGATATTGATAGTCCACTGACATAAATATGGAGGAAGAAGTTCAATTCATTATTTTTTTATATTATTTTCCAAATCCATGGGACTATCTGGTGATGGTCATTGAAAGCACTACTTCAAATTTTATAGTTCATGAGGTACCGACTTCTCTTCTCTTGTAGGAGATGAGGTAGAAATATTTCAATGTGCCAAGGAAGCACTAGTTACTCTTGGATTGTCAAAGGAAAATGAAAGATAAAGGACAATGGTACATATAAGTCTTGTTTGTGTATATAGGTTTTTAACCTATCTAGTCATTTGTAGGTCCTATTTACATTATTAAGTCCACTTAGGTCCTAGTTACTTTTTTCTAGAAATCTTAGTTTTTTAGATAAGTTCTTATCATATCTTATCCATTTGGATTTTATTTAATGCATGTGTCCTATATTTAATATTGAGTTATGTCATTTAATCATGACACACTCATTTAATGTTGGTTCATCATCACCCTTGCCTATATAATCAAGGATTCATATGTGCATAATAAATAGATTAAAACATCAATATATGAACAACAATCAAGTTCATTCTGGTAATCTTTCATCCATAATCATAGCATAATATTTCTATCATCTCTCTTATGGAAGTTATTTCATCTTGCAGTTGATCCTAGATTATTGAGGAGTTCTTCATAAACCCCTACATGGTATCAGAGCTATCTATCAACTCCTATATGGTATTAGATCTTCAAGGTTGTAGAATTCTTCCCAAATTTGAGGGACCAATCATGGCATGATATTTTTTGGGTGTGATTTGGGGTTTCAAAGACCTCACCATTAACTCTAGGGCATTGGAGAAAGTCAGTTTTGGCTTTTATTTTATCAAATATTTCTTGATTTATGAGGGTTTCAAGTTAGACAAAGGTCGCCAGATCCAAGAGGTAGTTGGATTTTTGGAACACATTGGGCCAAGATCATCCTTTTTCATTGCATTTGAAAGGCCCAAAAAACCCCCATTTTTATATATAATATTGTTGAACAAGACAATTGAGAGGGGGGTGAATCAGTTGTAGGAATTTTAACCTTTAAAAATTTCACCAGTTGTTAGATCAATAACCGTTCATAAATACTTTACTTTGTTAATGTGATTAATCATTAAGTGCAGAAGCAAAAACTGAAAGAGTTAAAACCACACACATAATAACATTATATTTACATGGAAAAACCAATGAGGGAAAAACCATGATGAGGATTAGATTGCAATATAAATAATTCCAAAACCAAATACAAAGGCTCACTACCAAGACAAGACTCACTACCCAAAGGGCTCACTACTTGGAGGGCTCACTACCACATAATTACAAAGAAGATAGAAGAGAGTTGTTACAAAGAGAAAACTATCTCAATGCAACAAAGATTTCCACCATAATTTTCTCACACACTTGTAGAAATACTTGAATGATTGAGTACACCTTCATCTCACTACCTCCAAAATATCACCACTTGAATTTCATAATGATCTACTCAAACACGCATCACACAGACTAATTCACATCTATATTTCATCTATATTTTCATCTATTTTTTCATTTATCTTATCTTTCATCAACATCTTAACTTATATTTATATCATCTTCAACCTTGAAACTCATCCAAGGTCGGTCACACACCATTTATATTTACAAATTTAAATTAGGTCGACACCAAAATATTCTATGATGGAATAAGAATGAGAGTGACCCAAAAATATATACTTAATGAGGACCTAAATAAGTCCCAACACACTTCAACATGTTTCATGAACTTTGTAAGTAGTGTTTAACACAAGGTTGGTCAACACTATTGTAAAAAACATAAAACAATTAAGCACATGTAACCTTAACTCGATCCAATCTTCTCGAACAACAAATTTTACCTAAATATGACCTCATCAACATACTCTTAGAACCACAAGTCATGGAACAAAAATACGGAGCAACTACATTTCTCTCAGACCTCAGTCAAACACATTGAAATGCATAGTTCACAATTGGTGAAGATATCTCTCACCGTACAACAATCCAGAAGCCCAAATTATGGATATAGAAACTACCAACAATTATGAACAATTTTTATGAACCACACAAGCATAGCAACACATCCCGGAGCATATCCCAGAGCATACACAAAATACCTACAAACTTTCTTTATTACAATTTTCTCAATATCCTCAACATACATAGCCAATAACCAATTATCTTGACATCAATGATAACAAGAGCCAGTTGACCACCTGTTAACCAATTGACATCAATGACAACACCTTCATACTTTCAAAAATCTCCCCCTTTTTCATTGATGACAACACATGATGTAAAAAACCATCAAAGATAACACAACATCTTTGAACCATTAGTCTCCAGAATGCTTTCTCCCTCTTACTTTTTCAAATGATACTTTCTCCCCCTTTGAAATCAATGGAAAAGGAAAAATATATTTTACATTGTTCTCCCCTTTGAAATTTAGACTATTACCAGTAGAAAATACCCCCCCTAGGAGTATACCCAATCAACTACACAATGACAACACAAGACACTACCTACTCCCCTTGACAGGTAACCATTAAACATTAGTTTAGAAGAAAGATAGATCCATATATCCATAGAACTGATGCATCTCCATATGCATCTAATTCAATAAAGGAGGGGAAATAACCCCTAACTTCTCCTGGAGATGGGTATCTGCAGGATCATCATGGAAAAAAGAGGCCCTTAAGTGGCAATGAAAATTAAAAAAAATCAGAGTTAGGCAACTTGACATAAAAAATTTGAATAAGTTATCTATATTATTGCAAAAATATGTAAAAATAGAATCTGTGTAAAATTGAATGTAGCTTCTCATCTACTAGGTTATTTTTGTAAAAAAAAAAATATTTGGTGAAAAATTGAAATTTCAATGCAGTAGTACTAAAATTTCAAGGAAAAAATAAGAAGTAGGTGTCTGTCTGACCACCCTAATCATAATAAAATGATAATTTTTTTTATAATATTTTAGATATAATTAGAGGACTCATGTCTGGATGTGATGAATATTTTTGTAATTTTTTTTCTAGTAAATAATAAATTATGAATTTTTTATTGCAACTTAAAAAAATTGTATGTCTAGCCACCTTAAATTGGTCAAAACTTCATGAAATTATTATTTTTTAATCCTATACTATGCCAAGCATAGAATGTGACACATTTTTTGGATTCAAAAATTGTGATACCGTTTCAAAGCTATAGATTTTTTTCTATCAAACTATCAATCAGGACTTTAGTCGTAATTATAATAAGAATGAATAATAATTATTTATTAGATTCAAAGTAAAGTATACCTTATATTGGTAGAAAGATGAGAAGATCCTTGACAAACCCTTTTCGTTTCATCAATTTTGGGTAAAATAAAAGTCGTCAGCCACATGGGTGGAAAAGCAAGGTAAGTTGTTAAACACGTTTTTCGTGTTGATTTCTTAGGATTGGCAGGTCCAAACCAAATTCCAAAGAAAGCTCGAGCCAAATCTTGAGCCTAATCCCTAGGCATTAAATTTTGTGTCATCATATTGGATATCCGATTCAAATCGAATATCCAATTCACATCGGATATCCAATTTGAATCCGGTATCTAATATGTTTTAGATATGAGTTTTAAAAAAATTATACAGTTTTTAATATATGATTTCAAAAATGCAATAAAGTTTATAATTTAATATATATAATATACAATATATTTTATAATGTAATATATAATATACAATTTATGATAATCTCTTACCGAATTATGTATTTAATATATAATATATTATATTATTATGTATAATATTTAAATATTATTTCGATATTTTAGTTAATTTATAAATATTTAAATATATATATTAATAATATATAAAATATTTAAATATTATCTATTTCCCTGTCTCTCTCTCCATGTCTATCTCTCCCAAGTCTCTCACTCAATCACTCATATCTCTCTCCCATCTACCCTCTCTTTCTCTCCCTCAACCCTAAACCCTCTCTCTCCCTCTCTCAATCTCCCAATCGCACTCTCTCCCTCTCCCTCTCCCTCTCCCTCTCTCCCCCTCTCCCTCTCTCCCTCAACCCTAAACCCTCTCTCTCTCCCTCTCTCCATCAACCCTAAACCCGCTCTCTCTCCCTCTATCCCTCTCCCTCTCCCACTCTCCCTTTCTCCCTCTCCCTCTCACTCTCCCACTCTCCCTCTTCTTCTCTCACGCTCCCACTATCCCTCTCACTCTCCCACTCTCCCTCTCTCCCTCAACCCTAAATGCTCTCTCTCTCTCCCTCTATCCCTCCCACTCTCCCTCCCTCTCTCTCTCCCTCCCAATCCCCCTCTCTCAATCTCCCACTCTCCCACTCTCTACCATTAACCCTTAGGTCTATGTTGGCATAAATTGGATATCCGATTTGTAAAACTTCGATGTGTAGAGATAAAATCTTACCATTGCAAAACATTTTGAAATTTTTTCCAAATCAGATATCTGATGATATCGGATATCAAATTTGTGGGCCATATAAACCCATTTGGTTCATTTTTGTGCATTCCAACGGACTCTACATTCTGTTTGGAGCACTTTGCAAGCGACAAACGCACGGTTTCAAACAGGAAGAGACAAAATAAAACTTTTTGGAGCATCTTGTACTCAAATTTTTCATAAGGAATGATTTTTTAGCATCTTTTATGAGGTATAATGGGGAGCAGTACTCGTCGGAAGAAAAAACGTCAGAGAAAGATGACAAAAGAACAAATTGAAGAATATAGACAAAGAGATAGAGAAGGTCATAGGAAGAAAATACAAGGTATGTTAAATATTGGTGAACTTGAGCCCTATGGTCTTTCAAGTGAAGAGGAAATTGAATATGTTCAAGGTGAAAATGTAGAACATGATATTGAAAATGTTCAAGGTGAAAATTTTGGAATTGAAGATGTTGAACATGATATTCAAATTGGGAATGAAAATATTGAAATTGATAATGAAAATGTTCAAGGTGAAAATTTTGGAATTGAAGATGTTGAACATGATATGGAAATTGGGAATGAAATTATTCAAATTGATATTGAAAATGTCCAAGGTGAAAATGTTGGAAACGAAGATGTTGAACATAATATTGAAGCAAGTGTAAATTATGTTTCACCAGATTACATGAGAAATGAAGAACCTTGTGTGGAAGAAAGACATATTCCGAATTCAAGACCTTCAAGGACCCTTGAATGCTTAGTTAAAATTTATGATAACATTATAAACAATTTTGAAGGCAAGAGGTCGACACAAACTATTCGGTTGTGGGCTAGAAGACTTTTCAACCAATATTTTAGCGATAAGACATTGATTGAGAAATGCCAAATTTTTGTACAATTGCTAAAGATGCAAAAGATGAGACCTTTGCTAGCCAAATTGAAGATTCGTGTGAACAAGAAGACTGAAAAAAATTCTATTATTGTCAAAAATATTTTTAATGCTCTCAAGTCTATTGGAAAAATAACAAGGAAAAACTTAAGAGAGTTGCTCAGAGAGTCATTACAACCACCCTAGTAAACCATCAATTGAAAAAGGATCACTTTATGAGATAACTTGTATTGATTTTGACATAAATCAAAAAAATTTGGATAGAGCACTTGCAAGAAGAGAAAGAATAGATGATCCTCTTCAAAATGATACATGGGCTTTTTTCGGGAGGCTTCCATGTGTTGATAAAAAACTAATTGATAATGTAAAGTAGGTAATTCAAGAATTTTGGCATGATAACTCTAGAGTATCACCCAATGCAAAGGATGTTTTAAAGTTAAGAATTAGCAATCGAGACCATACATCGCATCCTAAACATTTTTTGGAATCAAGACAAACAATGTTGTTCAACAAATTTATTGAAACACATCCAAATATGGAAATCTCGCAAAGGACTTTTGAAGGTTTGAAGCCATTTTATTGTGTGCCTCTTAATATTCGTAATACTTGTTGTTGCAAATACCATGTGGAGTTTTCAATGTACCATGAACTATTAAGCTATATTCGTTCTACTTTGCATACTAATGAAATTTTGCAAGAGTGTGGTGCAATGCATCTTCTGAAATCATCAAGGGACTTGCTAGATCTATTTTTATGTTCTAGAGATGATGGTTCCTTTTTCTATAGAAATGATTGTTTAAATGCGAAGTACTCACAATGTGGTGGCTTGTCAAAGTTTGTTCATTTTTCTCATGAGGGTTCCGAACATAAATTTGGAAAAAATCTTGTTGAGAAAAAGAGATATTATATAGTCAAATATACTTTGCAGAGTGGAGGTGAAGGTTCTAGATGCGAGTTGGTTACAAAAGAATGCAATGTTGCTGATTTTATTGCATATTTTAAGAACAATCTTTTCTACAAATATGCAAGGCATAGTCATAGGTCTCAGTGGCTGGATCAACAATTCAGGATATGTAAGGGCTCTTTTCCGATTGGCACTATTATATTAGTGGTTGATTTTGCAGAAAACTACACATTGCAACCACAAATCGAGGTACAATCTCAGTATTAAAATTCCATTCAAATTGCTATTTTTGTCCACATAACATTTAGACATGCACCTGATAGTACAGAGGAGGATCGAAAGATAATCAGAGAGTATAATTTTTATATGAGTGATGATAGATCTCACTTGTCCTAGTATGTCCAAAATTGTTTTGAGAATTTTTTTGAGTTCTTGTAGGAGCATGATATAGCACTGGGTTGACATCTCATTTGGTCAGATAATTGCACAGGTTAATTCAAGAATGCTCGTATGTTTTATTGGTTGAGTAGAATGCATGTAGAGAAGGGTGTACCTAATATTTAGAGTTTTTTTGAAGTTGGGAACGGGAAAAGGGAGCATGATGGAGAAGGTGCATGTGTAAAGAAAGCTCTAGTTAAGGAGAAATTGAAGATTTTAGGAGCAAAATTCAGTGATGTACGTTCTATTGTTGATTGGTGTAGTTCAGCACTATCACAAGGAGGGACACTTGATTCAACAGTGCATAGATTCTTTTGGTTGGTTGAGGAGGGTATAGTGGGAGGCAGATTAGATTGCCATACAATAAAATATTCTTCAAATATGCATTCATTTCAAACCTCAGATGCAAGCACATGGACCATTTAGACACAACAGTTGGCTTATTTTTTTCAGAGTTGTATTCAGTGTGAGTGGGATCAATGCGAGTCAAGTGAGTGGGTGGATATATGGGTTCCACAGTATCTAACTCCTTTATCTCAAACTATATCCATGAAAAATGACATAATGGAAAGTTCACTTGATTATGATCGCCTTTCAAATCCACTACAACCAAGACATGTTTTTACAGTTGTTGCACCACAGGGGAATGAAGAGAGTTCAGAATATTGGTTGGTTTGATGTGTGCAGGTAAATCACAAGCTAACACAATCGATGGAAGATGATGATGGGTTTGTGTATCCTACAAGTTCAATTGTGGTTGCAATAACTTGGTTGCAAACATACATGAATAGAAAGAATGGCATACCTACATTTGAAGACTATGAGAAACAAAAAACCATTCTCATGTATTCACATCTTGTTATAGCAACAAATGTTAAGTTTTTGAATCATCATGCCAAACCAAAGACAAAACAACTATGGACACTTAGTAATGTTGATCATGAAGCAATATTGGATACTCTTAAGCAAATAGATGACCCTTCAAGTACACTTGAATAACATATTCAAGAATGGAAGGTACAATTCTTAGGCTCATTATGCTTAAGTTCATTATTTTTCTTTAATTAATACTGATATTTTGTATACTATTGCAATACATGTGTCTTTAATAGTGATATTTTGTATGTGCTTTTGGGATATTTTTGGCACGATTGATCATGGACCTATTGCAACAATAGCCAGCTTTGGTCCTTTTAGAGAGGTATGTGATAGATTCCAATAATATAGATTGGTTATTCAAAGCGTCTTTTATAGTTTGCATTACCATCTCATCATCAATTAGGTCATTTAGAATAATATAGATTAGTTATTCTAAACATATTTTATAGCTTTAATTACCGATTCATCATCATTTAGGTTTTTTAGATTAATATAGATTTGTTAGTCTAAGCATATTTTTTGTTGTGATAATATAGATTTATCATTTGACAACTTTTGCGATATTCCTAGCACGATTGATCATGGACCTACTACAACAATTGGCAACTCTTATGCTTTTAGAGAGGTATGTGATAGATTACAATAATATAGATTGGTTATTCTAAGCATCTTTTCTATTGTATGTAGGTTAACTGCTACCTTGATGGTTTGTACAGGTGCTTGTCACTCCAAAACGTCAACATACTACTCTTGTGGAAGACTGTGCCTTGAATGCCTCCAATAGGCAAATTTTGTAAAATTTGAATTTTGAAATGTGAAACAATGTAAAAAGGTCATAATTGTGTATAGGCATAATCTATATCTAGTGATTTTTTTTGAAATACGGGTCAAATGTTTGGAATTGTATAAAGGGTATGTTTAATATGTTAAGATTTATTATACTTAATTGAGCTACAACTGGAGGTTTTCTTCCTATTTCTTTCTTGTCAGTATGCTCATTTGAACTAGGTTTTGTAATATCTCCTATTTATATATAATTACAATTAAAGATGATTTGAACTCCAATTTGATCGTCAAAACCAAACTTGGGTGCAACTTCACTCCCCAAACCTTGCCACACCCTATAAACTCATCAAACACATTTATTAGGACTTGCAGAAGCTTGATCCAACCTTAAATATTTTTGCCCCCACATTTTATTGACATTAGCATATTGTAACCATCACGGTTTCCAAGAAATAGCCCTTCTAAGATTGTTGTATTTTATCACTTTGGACTCTTAAGGGAAATCGTCGGTCCAATGTAGCTTCGAGTGATTTGGCATATTTGGGTGCAAAATAGGACCATACCTAGCGTAAATGTACCCATCTGGATGTGTTGGAATAGTTTGTTTGGTCGTATGAGTTGGAGAATAAAATTTGCATTACTTTGCAACTTTACATTGCTTACATTTGGCAACTTTTCCCTTAGTTGAAAACTCATCACCATGGGAAAACGACTCTGGGATAGCGAAAAATGAGAGAGTTTATTGTAGATGGTCCCAACACAATCCCATATCCTCAGCAAGAGTGTTTTTAAGCATCATGATTTCCAAGAAATATCCCTTCAAAGATTGTTGTCTTTTAACACTTTGGACTCTTAAGGGAAATTGTCAGTCCAATGTAGCTCAAAGTGATTCGGCATGTTCGGGTGCAAAAGAGGACCATAACTATGGTAAACGTACCCACCTAGACGTGTTGGAACAATTTTTTTGGTTGTATGAGCTCGAGAATGAAATTTGCACCACTTTGCAACTTTACACTGCTTGCATTTGGCAACTTTTCCCTCAACTGAAAACTCGTCACCACGGGAAAACGTCTCTAAGATAGAAAAACCCGAGAGAATTTATTGTAGATAGTCCCAACACAATCCCATATCCTAAGACGAAGATTTTTTAAGCATCATCTTTTCTAAGAAATAGCCCTTTGAAGACTGTTGTCTTTTAGCACTCTGGACTCTTCAGGGAAATTGTCGGTCCAATGTAGCTCGGAGTAATTTAGTGTATTTGGGTGCAAAAGTGGACCATACCTAGTGTAAACGTACCCATCTAGAAGTTTTGGAATAGTCTGTTTGGTTGTACGATTTGGAGAATGAAAGTTGCACCACTTTGCAACTTTACACTACTTGCATTTGGCAACTTTTCCTCCAACTGAAAACTCATTAGCACGGGAAAATGCCTCCGAGATAGAAAAAATTGAGAGAGGTTATTGTAGATGGTCCTAAAAATATCTCATATCCTCAGATGGAGAGTTTTTAAGCATCATGTTTTTTGAGAAATAGCCCTTCAAAGGTTGCTTCCTTTTGGCACTTTCGACTCTTAAGGAAAATCGTTGGTCCAATGTAGCTCGGAGTGATTTGGCGTATTTTGGTGCAAAAGAGGACTATACCTAGCATAAACGTACCCATCTAGATGTGTTGGAGAATGAAATTTGCACCACTTTGCAACTTTACATTGCTTGCATTTGGCAACTTTTCCCTCAACTGAAAACTCATCACCACGAGAAAATGCCTCCAAGATAGAAAAAACCGAGAGAGGTTATTGTAGATAGTCACAAAATATCCCATATTCTCAGACTAATATTTTGTAAGCATCACGATTTTTGAAAAATGTCCCTTCAAATATTGTTGTATTTTAGCACTTTGGACTCTTAAGGGAAATTGTCTGTCCAATGTATCTCGGAGTGACTCGACATATTTGGGTACAAAAGAGGACCATAACTAGCGTAAACATACCCATCCAAATGTGTTGGAATGGTTTGTTTGGTTGTATGAGTTGGAGAATGAATTTTGTACCACTTTGCAACTTTACACTGCTTGCATTTGACAACTTTTCCCTCAACTGAAAACTCATCACCATGGGAAAACACCTCCGCAATAGAAAAGAACTGAGAGATTTTATTGTAGATGGTCCCAACATGATCCCATATTCTCAAATGGAGAGTTTTTAAGCATTGGGATTTTCAAAAAATAGCCCTTTGAAGATTGTTATCTTATAGCACTTTGGACTCTTAAGGGAAATCGTCGATCCAATGTAGCTCGAAGTGATTCGGTGTATTTGGGTGAAAAAGAGGACCATACCTAACATAAAAATACCCATCCAGATGTTTTGGAACAGTCTATTTGGTCGTATGAGTTGGAGAATGAAATTTGCACGACTTTGCAACTTTACACTGCTTGCATTTGACAACTTTTCCCTCCATTGAAAACTCATCACCACAAGAAAACACCTCCGAGCAAGAAAAAATAGAGAGGTTATTGTAGATGGTCCCAACACAATCCCATATCATCAGACAAAGAGTTTGTAAGTGTCATGATTTCCAAGAAATATCCCTTTGAAGATTGTTGTCTTTTAGCACTTTGGACTCTTAAGGGAAATCATCGGTCCAATGTAGCTAGGAGTGATTCGGCATATTTGGGTGCAAACGAGGACCATACCTAGCGTAAATGTACCCATCCGGATGTGTTGGAATAGTTGGTTTGGTCGTACGAGTTGGTAAATGAAAGTTGCACCACTTTTCAACTTTACACTGCTTGCATTTGACAACTTTTCCCTCAATTGAAAACTCATCACCACGGGAAAACGCCTCTGAGATAGAAAAAATTGAGAGATATTATTGTAGATGGTCCCAACACAATCCCATATCCTCAGATGGAGAGTTTGTAAGCATCAAGGTTTCCAATAAATAGCCATTCCAAGATTGTTGTATTTTAGCACTTTTGAATCTGAAGGGAAATCGTCGGTCCAATGTAGCTCGAAGTGATTTAGCATATTTGGGTGCAAAAGAGGACCATACCTAGCATAAAAAGTACCCATAAAGATGTGTTGGAACATTCCATTTGGTTGTATGAGTTGGAGAATGAAAGTTGCACCACTTTGCAACTTTACACTGCTTGCATTTGGCAAATTTTTCCTCAACTGAAAACTCATCACCATGGGAAAACGCCTCTGAGATAGAAAAAACCAAGAGAGGTTATTGTATATGGTCCCAACACAATACCATATCCTCAGACAAAGAGTTTGTAAGCATCACGGTTTTCAAGAAATATCCCTTCAAACATTGATGTCTTTTAGCACTTTGGACTCTTAACGAAAATCATTGGTCCAATGTAGCTCGAAGTGATTCGGCGTATTTCGGTGCAAAATAGGACCATACTTAGCATAAACGTACCCATCTAGATGTTTTGGAATATTTTTTTTGGTTGTACGAGTTGGAGAATGAAATTTGCACCACTTTACAACTTTACACTACTTGCATTTGGCAACTTTTCCCTCAACTGAAAACTCATCACCACGGGAAAATGCTTCTAAGATAGAAAAAAATGAGAGGTTATTGTAGATTGTCCCAACATGATCCCATGTCCTTAGATGGAGATTCTATAAGCATCATTGGTTTCCAAGAAATAGCCCTTTGAGGATTGTTGTCTTTTAGTAGTTTGGACTCTTAAGAGAAATCGTTGGTCCAATGTAGTGCGGAATGATTCAGTGTATTTGGGTGCAAAATAGGACCATACCTAGCATAAAATATGCATTCAGATGTGTTGGAATAGTCTATTTGGTCGTACGAGTTGGAGAATGAAAGTTGTACCACTTTGCAACTTTACACTACTTGCATTTGGCAACTTTCCCTCAACTGAAAACTCATCACTATGGGAAAACACCTCTGAGATAGCAAAAACTGAGAGAGGTTATTGTATATGGTGTCAACACAACCCCATATCCTCAGATGGAGAGTTTTTAAGCATCATGATTTCCAAGAAATAGCCCTTCCAAGATTGTTGTCTTTTAGCACTTTGGACTCTTAAGGGAAATCATCGGTCCAATGTAGCTCGGAGTGATTCGGCGTATTTGGGTGAAAAAGATGACCATACCTAGCGTAAATGTACCCATCTAGACATTTTGGAATAGTCCATTTGGCCGAACGAGTTGGAGAATGAAAGTTGCACCGGTTTACAACTTTACACTGCTTGCATTTGGCAACTTTTCCCTTAACGGAAAGCTCATCACCATGGGAAAATGCCTCTGAGTTAGAAAAAAATGAGAGAGGTTATTGTAGATAGTCCCAACATGATCCCATATCCTCAGATGGAGATTTTATAAGCATCGGAGTTTTTTAGTAACAATCCATCAAAGATTTTCCCCTTCTACACTTTGGACTCTTAAGAGATTTCATTGATTGATCGTAGCTCGGACTACTTCAGTTTGTTTGGATGCAAAATGGAACCATACCTAACCTAAATGTACCCATCCAAACGTGATGGAACATTCATTTTGGTCATACAAGTTGTAGAACAAGATTTATTGATTCTCTCTTACAAGTAGTTTTCAGCCTCTAATCGAACTCAAATGTTGTTTTTTGTGCAAAAAAAATCCATGAGACCATAGCTTATTGTGAAAAACTAGTCAAAAACCTTTATTTCAACCCTACCACAACTTTTAGACTCCTATCTTGCACTTCCCTTTACAATTTTAATAATTTTCCTTCAAAAGACTACATGGCAATTTTGACAATTTTGAAGCAAGAATGCATTTTTGGTATATTGGACCCCTGAACTCAAAACTTCAACTAAATACACCTTAAATGTTCTTCATTGACCTTATTTAGCATAAATATATCACACCTAACCTCTCAACCTATCAACCTTCAAATGTGTAATCTCGCAAATAGTAGATTAGGTGGGAAACTAGAGAGGAAGAGTTGATGGTGAGTGGCCTAGTGAAGGCTAGAGAAGAAGAGTTTGAGTAATATGGTGTTAGGAAAGGGGATTGTCCTTGGTTGTCATATTTTGTTGTGTGGAAAATGTATGCTACTATTGGGATGGTTCTAACCATAAAGAACTTGAGAAATATTGTGAAGAGAAGAGTTGAACGACATAGATACATGTCTAGTTGGCAAAAGCTTATGGAAGAGCATGAAATAGAGATACTAATGTATGGATGTTTATCTTTTTGTACTCAATTTTTTTGTGCAGGTGTCAAAGCTTGGGAAACACCATTTGCAATTGTCAATGAAGACAAATAGCAGCAAGAAGATCCATTTGAGAAGGATCAAGCATGGCAAGACCAAGACAACACAAAGAATGAAGGGTACAAAATCCCTCGGATGAATATTTCCATGCAAGTGACTTGGAGTGGGTTTGAAGGTATTGTGAAGAAGATAGGAGTAGACCTATGGAGTCATTTATGGGGCATAAATATTTTGTACCCGAGGAGTACGGTGCAGGAGCACCTAAAACATGTAAGATTTCATGAATTGACAAGGCCATTCCTCCTTTTGTATAGGTTGTACCTCAGAGGAATAGGCATGAATTAGATAGGGGTAGGCGTAGGAACATTTTTTTAGGGGTGATAAAGATATTAGAGTGGTCTGAGAAGGCTTCCTTGTTAAGAAACACATATTTTTGTGCCTTTTGAGTAAGGCTAGAGAGTGAGTTTTTGAGAAGTTGAATGAAAATAGGTTGGAACTTTTTGGAAACTATTGGAACAAGTGTATTTAATGGTGTTTAAGAGGTTTGAGTGATTAAGAGTAACCTAAGAAGAGTAAAAGTGTGAAACCCTAGTTGGAAGGGGAAAAAACAAAGGAAAATTGGTGATTTTACAAATAAAGTGATTGCCAAATTATGGGGCAGCATAATACAATGATGTTTTAATTTTAAGAAAACAAAATTAAGAGGGAATGAAGTGGTTTCAGGATTGAGTGAGGTTAGAGCGTACAAGTTCCAATAATCCCTACCAACAAGCCACTGAAGTGTTTGATAAAAATATTTGGTAGACATGTTTAAAAAAGTGGTAGCATAGATAAGGTAATGGACTATTTGAAAAAAAACCTCAAATAAATGTGGTCTCATATAATTCCATGACAAGAAAATGCAATTGACAACTATTGGACTAGCTTTTAGTTATGCAATTTGAAGTAATTGCACAACTTCTTAGGTTGAATATGTAAAAACTATATTGTAGTTGAATTTTTTTCATCTATCAACATCTAGTTGTTAGTTATGCAATGTGAAGTAATTCTTTGAGTAACTTGAAAGATGTGCAATTCAATGTAATCAGTGATATAAATATAAACTACATAATATAACCATTCATTTTTATGCTATTGTACATTGATATTTAACCATTGCTCAAGATAAAAATTTCAAAGAGTTTAATCATGCACATGAGGAACAAATTAAATTTTGATTGTCAACTTTTATATATCAAATTATCCAATAATCAAGTGTATGTCCATATACAAAAATGGCATCGATGCCAACTCAAACAAAGTTGTACAAAATGTGACATATGCCATCTGAATATCTATTCAAAATTTACATTCCAAAATTTTTATCTCATCCTAAACTATTGGTGGATCATCAAAATGGAGCCTCTTTGAAGCACTCATTGGC
Source organism: Sequoiadendron giganteum (assembly GCA_007115665.2). Classification (NCBI taxonomy): domain Eukaryota; kingdom Viridiplantae; phylum Streptophyta; class Pinopsida; order Cupressales; family Cupressaceae; genus Sequoiadendron; species Sequoiadendron giganteum. Next base: position 288,919,886 of record CM021110.1, on the reverse strand, counting down.
TCTAAAGGTAGTTGCACAAGAAATATTCAAACCACAATTGAGATTAGTTATTCTATATAATTTAAAATCGAATAATTAACATCAAAATCAATATACATTTAATTTTAATTGAACTCTAAAATTGAAATCTTGATTACCTAAAATATACGTCTCTTCAAAGGGTCGGGAGTCCTAGAATATACAAAACCAACTTTTGAAATGTCAATTTATATATGTGAACAAAAACATAAAATTGATCCAAGTTAGCATATGATTATTAGTAATAGGAACATATTTACCAAACACAAAATAAAATAAACACATACCTCTTTAGGTTGATCTTTTTCTTTATCTCCTTCAGGTGTTTTGACACCTCCTCCTTAAGATGTTTTTGTTGACTTCATCTGTGGCATTTTTCCTTGATGTCAAAACTACCCTGGGTTGGTGCCTTGGAAGCATTTCTTAGTCTGGTCTTATTATGGCATTTGATTGGCACAGTTGATATTTGGTACTCATTTGACATTGGTATACTTACTTCATTGTTGTTATATAGTGGCTTGATCAATTTCTAGCTTCATGAAATTGTTAATGGTTGTTGATCATATTCAGAGTCATCTTGCTCCATCCTCTTTCAGGTAATGATATTTGGTTCTTGATGCTTGGATTTCTGAGATACAGTTTACTTTTCAGTTTTAAGAAAACCCTATCAGGTTTCCTTAACCAAATAATAATGGTTTGGGCATATGTCATAAAATATTGTGTCATGGGTACTTGGTTTATGCTAATTGGCATGGGAGAATGGCATTGTGAACTTAGCATGTTTTTAGCCTTCATTTCGCTTCACAAGGCTTTGGAAAGTATTTAACATTGGACATTAAATGGCATTGAATATTTATGAGGAGGAAAATTGACCTTGGGTAAAGGTATTTAAAGTGATCTCCTACTCAAGGCCGACAACAGGTATATGGTCTGATTATTTTTTAATTGCCACATTGGAAGTGACTTGGGTTTTACTTTCTTGGAAACATAAAATGTCAATGGCAATTGAAATTTGGTAGTAATAATGCATGGCATCATATTTGTCGACATGATTGACTTTGGTAAGGCCACGGACTTCAAAGGGAATTATGAGTTCATACATTATCAAGGTCTTACCACGGTACCACTGGCAGTTAAGCCAATGACCGCGGTAGTGCAGTGAAATCGGTTAGCGACATGCAAGATAGCTACCACTACACCATGGGTAGTTAGAAGAGTAACCGCGGTAGTGCAGTGAAAGTGGTTAGCGGCATGCAAGACAACTACCACTATACCAAGGGTAGTCAGAAGGGTAATCGCGGTAGTGTGGTGGAAGTGGTTAGCGTCTTACAAGGAAACTACTACTATACCTCGGGTAGTCAAGTGGGATCCCGCGGTTGAGCGGTAAAGAAGCGGATGTCAAATGGTCATATTTTAACTTCTCTTGCACGAAGGGTTTGGAACCCTATTCTGGATGCCAACATGGAATCACACTCTCGGTTGTTTCATTGTGCATGTTGTTGGTTTACTAATCTTTGATAGTGTATAGGAAAGATTGGAAGACCATGACAATGGTCGATTCACCTATTAGTCTCCTTCCATCGGGTAAGAGCTCGTATTGAGGAAGAAACGTGGGTTGCTCAGCTACTCTACAGATTCGGTAAATTGCTCATGGAAAATTATTTTCTAGTCTTCACAGGTATTCATCTATTTATCTTTGCAAAACCATTACCTTTACTGGAAAGTTTAATAAGAGATAAGTGTTTGCTTCTGCATGAAATTTGAAGATTTGGTTTACTTTCTTCTCAGCCAGAACTATAATGATTTCACATGCTTAGTATTACATTTCAATAGTGTTACCATATTAGATTTAAGGAATGGTATTTTTGGGTTGTGGGTAATCATGAAGTCTGAAAAATCTTCTCATTTTCACACTTGGAGTCATTGGTAATTGTTCTTGAATGCATCATTTTTTATTTCAGTTTCACTACATTGAGATGTCAATTACTTTATATAGCAGCAATTTCAATTGTTATGGTTTATGGTTTATTTAAATCTTATGTTGTTTTGGTTTTAACATTGCTTTTGCAGGCTACTTGAGAGGATAGGTTTCAGTCTGCCTTCTCTATTTGCATAATGCTTGGGTATTCGTGTCAGAAGAACTTCTTCATATTGATCTTTCACACATGGACACTGCAACACTTGGCATTGTTGGTTGATTGAAGTTTGGTAACTTGATAATCATCTTTGTTTAATTCTCTGAAATATAAAAATGAGAAATTGTTGTAACCTTCCTAAAATGTAATGATGAAAGTTGTAATCAGAAGAAAACAGAGAGATTAGGGCTTTAATATCAAGGAAAAATGAAAAGAGAGAAATAGGAGTTAATTGGTTTTCTATGAAGATCTATGAAAAGAGTATAAAAATAGAAAGAGAGAGTTAATTGAAAATGAGAGAAGAACAATGAGAAAATTATGAAACAAAATAGGGAAAAACTAGTGTGAGTACATCACAGTGATTGTATTGAAAAATGTCAAGCTCTAAGATTGAAAAACTAAAATATGAGTTGATAATCAAGCTGACTTACAGCTTGACAATGGCTGAAATTCTGAAAGTTCATTTTTGAACTTTGAGGATTTTAGATATTGTATGTCAAGAGGCACTTGATAGATAAGAGAGAAACAGAGAGATCATGTGTATCATTGTGTGATTTACTGAAAAAAGAAAAGGGGTTGGTGCTCCTTGAGATTGGTGTCTCTAAATGAGGGGTTGGTGCTCATAAATCAGCCTATAAGGCATTGTAAGCAGTGGTTTTGAAATTAAGCCAGTAAGGCAATTTAGGAGTGGTTTTTCTACCCCAAGATGGTTTTCCACTTGACAATTTTTTGTGTCTCTCATTTGTGTGATTTATGTTTATCTTGCATACTCTTTCTTTTAGTCATTTATTTTATTGTGCTCATTCAGTCAATCAATGCTCTAATACTTTAAGGTTGTTTAAGAGTTTAAAGTCAATTTTCTCAAGTTTGTCATGCAAATTTAGATTGTGCAAATCTAATGCAAAATGTCTTTTATAAAGTGAATTAACTTCATCATTTTGTGCTCTTTATATGAATGCTCAAAATTTTGTCAAAATCAAGTCAAAGTTGCATAGTATGAAGTTTTATAAAACTCTTTGATAAAGCATAGCAAGATTGTTCATAAAGCTTTAATTGAACAATATCATATGATTCTTTTAATATGGATTGTAAATTTTAGTCAAGTCTCATGTCAATCTGATCTAAAGTGTTAATTTTCACTTCCTTAAACAACTCTATCACTTTGGGTTAAATGAGCAAAAGTTTCATTATGTTTTCAAAGTTAAAAGTTAAAATTACTCCACTTTGATTCACCCCCCCTCTCAGAGTGAATCCACTTCCAACATTTTCAAGACCTACTCCTTGAGGTGTTCCAATACCTACTCCTTCAGGTGGTGTGTCACTTGTCAACAACGATGTATAGCTCATAATTTCCTGTACATAAAAATGACAAGTACATATGAAACTACCAATCTATGTCAATGTATGTATAATCAATATAAGATCTTAAAAATATTAATTCAATCCAATTTGAGTTCAATTACCTTCCCCTTATCTAGCTTTGCACATCCATAGTCTAGATGAGGTTGCACCTCAATCGCACTAGGTATTTCCTACAAGAGGAAAATAAGATAAACATATAAGTTATTATATAATTTCATTAATGACAATTCAAATGACAAGCAAGTATATAATAAAAATGTAAGCGAGTGAGTGCGAAAATATATATTGTGTGCATGTCCAAGCCAAATGAAATTGCCCTAATGGTTTTATCATTCACTGGTGTGAGCTCCTCCTCAGACATCAACTATTAAATAGACCATGTAAAATAAATATTAGTACTTGATACTATCTCTTATTAATATTCATTTAAAAACAAATCCAAGTTATGAATTTACAACTTAAATCTTACCTATGTCACTATTCCAACATCCCCCTCTCTAGCAGGAGAGGACTCTATAGGGTGCGCTCCACTCCCTTACGACTAACCTATAATGTCCACATCATGGAGGTCATAATCAGAAGTGTCCAAGGGATGCTCAACGGGTTGTACAAGAGGACCCAAGAATATCTGGTGGCACATAGTGCAAGTATGTGGCACACAAATATGTGGACCTGAGGAGGATGATGCAACACACTCAATCCTTTTCCAACATCACCAGAATGTTTTTGAGCTACTGTAGAAGCATACAAAACCAAATGACCACTCAAAGAGTGAATGGCCTGAATAGTTTGGGTGGTTGCATCCTGGATAATCTCTAGATGATATACTAGAGGTGGAGGAGGAGGAAGGGGAGGAGGGGGAACATATGGGTTTGGGACTAATCTAATTGCCCCTGGTCTATCCTGGGGCATACCTCCAACGCCCTGGAAGGATTTGATGTCAAAGTAATTGACATGATGCCCTAACAGAAACTCAACATATAATTTTTTAATATAGTGAAATTGTATATCATAATTGTTATTCATTGGTTTATCAAAAACCATACACCAACGATCCCACAAGTTATCTAGAATTTCCCTATTTGTGCACCATTTTATAGAAAGCTTTTCTTTATTAACATTCACTAGCAAACCGGTGTGGGGGTTAGTGAATAAAGAGGCTATTTGGGCTTTGGTTATTTGGAGATCTTTCACATCATCATAATATAATCCACATGCATAATATTCCCTCATGTCTTCTCGCCACAAATGAAAGGCATTATGTTGGGTGGAGAGGGTTTCTATATTTTTAATTATTTCCTTCAATGTGTTTGTCATATCTCTCAATCATGGGATTGTTTTATAAACTTCACAAATGCCCCTCAATTGCCCCAATTTTTCACCAATTAAGTCATCAATTGGTGGTTGCGGAGGTGGTGGAGTGTTTGGAATTTGTGCATTTTCATCCTCAGCCATAATACCTGATTAAAGTTAAAAACTAATTAATCTAATTGAAATTACACAATATAAATGAAATTATTGTAGAAAAACCCTAGTTTTAAATAAAAATCCCAAAAAAACCCTACTTTTTCACAAAAATCCATAACAAACTCTAGTATTTGATAAAAATACATCAACAACACTAGTTTTTAATCAAAATCCATTTAAAAACACTAATTTTTAATAAAAATTCATTGTAAACTCTATTTTTTAATAAAAATAAATTAAAAACCCTACTTTTGAAAAAAAAATCATTAAAACTAATTAAAATTATAAGAATCTAATTGAAAAATTGATTACAACATTAAAAAAACCCAAAACTTACCTTTGAAATTGGATATCTGGTGAAAATGGATATCATATTTCGACTTCTCGTTGTGCGCCCGCGTTCAAAGTCTGTAAAATGAATTTGACAGTCAGTTGTTTTTTATTTATATTGTTTGCACAAATCGGATATCCGATTTGGAAAAATATGTTTGGGAATTGCTTTGGAGGAATGTACTGACACCCAAGCCTAAAAAAAGTCAACTCGGCATTTCTGCATTTTTGAGTCAATGCAAAACGTAATTTTTTTCCCATTGCCACTTTTTGGCCCATCATGATCCTGCACATACCCAAATACTCAAAAGTACCTTGGGTAAGTGCAAAAATATGGGGGTTCAAAAAGGAGGCTTAAGTGACCACTTTTTCTCTGAAATCAAGAAATACTAACCTTGGACGTGAAATTGAAGATAGTTACACTCAAAAATTTTAGATGCAACAAAAACAAGGATCATAGTGCTCCAAGTCTACTTTCTAAACTACTATTTTTTTTAAAAATGGTAGAGATTAAGGGGTTTAAAAGAGGGGGGCACAAAAATTGGTGTTATTTTTGTCAAAAAAACATAATATAGCAACTTTTGTGGCTCCCTCAAAAGGTTAACTTTTTTTTAGTATTTTTAAGATCGCTTCAATGAGAAATTAGCTAATAGTATCTAGTTTATGCCTAATTTTTCTAATATTTTTTTAATGAATATTTGATTTTTTGTATTTCTAATTTTCAAAGTGGGACACTTCCTGAAAAATAGAATTTTGGTCCTGCTACCCCTATAAATTTTGAGAACTAACTAATAATTTTTGTTCTAATATGCATATAATGGAGTCTAGTTTCTAAAAATGTAATTTATTTGAAATTTTGATGAATGGTTAATTTATAACGAAAAAAACACCAATCATGGGTTTTGCCAAAAAAAAAACACAAGAAAAATAAATTATAGATCAAAGGCTTAACATTGTTAAAATATGAAAAAAATTACATTGTACGATAGCTAAGAGAGAGCCTAACATTACCCATGTGTTTAATTTGTTTCACCTTGAAACACATGCAAACCTGATTCTTAGCATGAATGTGATTATGTGAAATATTGTAGAATTTTCAAAAACATGTCTTTGGATGTTGGAAAGGCACACAAGCCTTTGGGTTGGTAGTCCAAGGAAAATACCAAGCCCAAGGCTTGTGGATTCCCAAAGCAATAAATAGCACAAGTGTGTTATTACGTGCAAACATTATTTCTTAGTTTTGGTATGGTTTTTGTATTTTTTCCCAAGACATGTCTAACAAGACATAACGTGAGTGCATTATAACGTGCTCATGTTATGTCTTGATTTGTGTTAATTCTAGTCTATTTAATGTATGTATATATTTGTATGTTTTCATGTATGTATGCTTGAATGACATGTATGTATGTATGTAAGCCTATATGTAGGTAAGTATGTATGTATGCCTGTATGTATGTATGTCTACTTATATGTATGTAAGATTGTATGTACATATGGATGTATGCTTGTATTTATGTAGATTGTATGTATATATGTGTGTATTCTTGTATGTATGTAAGATTGTATGTACATATGTAGGTATGTTGGTATGTATGTAAGTATGTATATATGCTTGTATGTATGTATGTATGTATTCTTATATCTATGTATGTATGTCTTTAAAGGGAGGGATAATTTTAAGAGAGAGAGAGAGAGAGAGAGAGAGAGAGAGAGAGAGAGAGATAGTTGTCTAGGTAGGGTGGGAGGGAGGAGGGGAGAGAAAGAGAGAGAGAGAGGTAGAGAGGAGAGGTAGTGAGAGAGAGACCTGAGAGAGAGGGGGGGTGGAAGAGAGAGATCTAAGAGAGAGGGATTGGGAGAGAAGGCATTGGAGTGAGAGGGAATTAGCTAGGTATGGTAGGAGAGATAGAGGGAGAGAGAGATAGAGAGAGGGGGTGGGTGAGAGAGACCTGAGAGAGAGGGGTGAGAGGGAGGGAGAGAGAGAGAGAGAGAAAGAGATATTTATGTAGGTAGGGTGCTAAAGGGAAATACTTGAGAGTTTGGGGGGTGAGAGGGAGAGAGGGAGAGACTTGAGAGATAGGGAGAGATAGGGGATGTGATAGAGGTAGTGGGAGAGAAAGGGAGTGAGAGAGAGGGAGTGTGAAAGAGAGACCTAAGAGAGGGAGAGGGTGTGGGAGGGAGTAACTTGAAAGAGAGGGAGAGAGAGAGAGGTAGTGTGAGAGAGGGGGTTGGAGTGAGAGGGACATATCTAGGTAGGGTAGGGGGGATAGAGAGAGAGTGTGTGTGTTGAGTTACCTAGGTAGGGTTCCAGAGGGAGAGACCTAAGAGAGAGAAGGGGTGGGAGGGAGAAACTTGAGAGATAGGGAGAGAGAGGGAGTGTGAGAGAGAGGGAGTGATGGAGAGGGAGTGGGAGGGAAATAGAGAGAGAGTGGTAGGGATTGATTGAGTGAGAGGTACATAGAAAGAGGGAGAGGGTAGGAGAGAGGGAGGGAGAGAGAGGGATAGGGTTTGAGGGTATAGGGTTGAGGGATAAGGGTTGAGGTTCCAATGTATAGGGTAGAGGGTTGAGGGTTTTAAGAGTTTAAGGGTTGATGGGTTAACGGTTGAGGGTTTAAGGGTTTAAGAGTTAAGGGATGAGGTTTAGGTTTTAAGGATTTAGGGTTGAGGGTATAGGGTATAGGGTTGAGTATATAGGTTTTAGGGTATATGGTTGATGGATTATGGTTATGGATCCAATGTAAAGGGTAGATGGTTGATAGTTGAGGTTTTAGGGTTTGATGTATATTGTAGAGAGTAGAGGGTTGAGGTCTTTAGGGTTGATGGATTATGGTTTAAGGGTTTAGGGTTGAGGGATTATGGTTTAAGGTTTGAGGGTTGAGGGATTAAGGGTTGAAAATTGAGGATTTAGAGATTGAGGGTTGATGGATCAAGGGTTGAGGGTGTAGAGTTTAAGGGTTGAGTGATTTAGGGTGTAGGGTAGAGATTTTAAGGGTTAAGGGTATAGGGTTGATGGATTAGGGTTTAGGGTTTAGGTTATTAGGTAGAGGGTAGAGGGTAGAGGGTAGAGTATTTAAGGGTTTATATTTGGGACAAATAGGGAGAGGGGGTAGGGGGAGAGACTTTATAGAGAGAGAGGGAGTGAGAGAGAGATAGAGGGAGTGAGTGAGAGAGAGAGACCTGAGAAAGGGAGAGGGGTATGAGGGAGAGAATTGAGGAGAGAGAGAGAGAGAGGGGGTGGGAGGGAGATACTTGAGAGAGAGGGATAAGGGGGGGAGGGAGTGAGAGAGAGAGGGAGTGGGAGATAGAGGGATGGGAGAGAGGGAGAGAGAGGGAGAGAGTTGACAGAGGGAGAGGGGGTGGTAGGAAGAGGGAGTGCTCTAGATAGAGGGAGTGAGAGAGAGACTTGAGAGAGGGAGAGGGGGTAGGAGGAGACCCGGGAAATGTGAGAGAGGAGGGAGATGGGAGAGAGGGGTGGGAGATAGATGGAGGGAGAGACTATGGGGAGGGGTGGGAGGATTGTAGAGAGGTGGGAAGGGGAGGAGAGAGGGTTAGGAGACTAGAGAGAGGAGGGAGAGAGGGAGGGAGAGTGGGAAGGATAGATGCAGGGAGAGAGGAGGAGGAGAGAGAGATAGAAGGGAGTGATGAGAGAGAGAGAGTGTGTGTGTGATGAGAGAGAGAGTTGCAAGAGGGAGAGGGTAGGAGGGAGAGACTTGAGATAGAGGGAGGGAGGGAGTGGGGGTGGGATGGAGAGACTTGATAGAGGGAGAGAGAGAGAGAGAGAGTGGGAGATGGACAGAGGGAGTGAGAGAGAGAGAGAGAGAGGGAGTGAGTGATATCCATAGTTTAAATATATTTTTTATATTTACATTGGATTGTTTTATTGTTTATGTTTTAGATCCAGCATATATAATCTCTATAGGAAAATTGTTCATTTATCAAAACAAATATGAAAATGAACATAGTAGTGGTTTAATGTAATTGATATGAATTTATGCAAAAAAACTCAAAAGATATGCATCACCTATTTACATGATGCCTAATATTGTCTCCTTCAAAAATTAAAAGAGATGGTAAGGGCTCTTATTTCTTGTGATTGATCCATGTTTCTTCAACATTTAGAATAATTAAAAGTTATATTGTGGGTCTTAAATCTATCATTTTAGGAAGACAATTAATTAAAAGAATAAAATTTCAAATAAATTATCAAAATAAAATAAAGTACACCTTTCAAATAAATAATTTATCATCAAAAAAATGTTGGACAATCCGGATAAACCATCAAATTTAAGTCTTAATCGATAGTCAAAATCTCTCTTTATGTGGGTTAAATGTGGTTCATCCAAAATCTCTCATTGTTCAGTGAAATAAAATTTCTCACAAAGAGACAGTTGGAATTAAATAGTACAATGTAAGCTTTGATTTGTTTAGGTGGTTCATCTAAAATCAAAATCTCTTTTCTAATAAAATCCATCTATTAACATGATTTTAAATGAACCACCTAAACAAATCAAAGTTTAAACTGCATTTTGAAACATCAAAAAATGGAGGTTATGATAAAAGGGGGTTCACCAAAATGATAATAAATTAACCCCATTTTCCACTATTTCATTCAAGAAATGAGATGCAAATAGTGAAATGACTAACAACCAAAAGGTGAGTCAAATCAAGGTATGAATCAGAAAAGTTCTCCTTTATGCAAGGATGGGGGTATGAATCAAATAGAACTTTGGGGAGAAAGATTAAAAACGTCAAATAAACTCCAAAATTCAAGCTATAAAGTGAAAATAAATATTGTACTCAAAACTAATGGAACCAACAATCAAAAGTAGATCTAGAAAAGGGAGAATAATGTGTACTAGTCACCAAAAGTGCATTTTCGATGCTCACTAGGGACTCATTCACCCTATGGAAAATGGGGCCTAGCTAGGACTCTATAAAAATTATTTTCTAGATTCTCTACTCCTATTTTTGCACTCTCAGATTCTTGATTTTCACAGTCAGAGAGCCTGAAATAAATCCTATAGAAGAGTTTTCATGAGATGACAACTTTCTGTGCAATTTTGACAACTTAACAACTTTCTGTGCAATTTTGACAACTTAACAACTTTCTTCATTTTTTATTTTCAAAATATCTTTCACCTAAAACCTACAAACACAAACACAAGAGGAGAAAAATATTTATTAATTTTATGATGGGGTGTTTGCCTTGGTCTAACCCCATTTGAGTATTTAAAATTTGAAATAAAATTAAATGGCATGAAGGAATGATGAATTAACAAGCATTGTCACAACTCACCAAACCTTTGATTAAACCTTGGAATAAAAATATTAAACTAGCATCAAGTGGCCTCAATGGATGTGGATCTTGATCATAAAACTTGATATGAGATAATTTTTTTGAACTCTTGAATGGATCTAGAACTCTACATCACCATATTAGCTCCAACAACATTCATGATGCAACAAAGCTTTGACATGATAATTGGATATTGATTGCTACAATAAAACCTTCAATAATCTACTCCTGAATGTCATGAAATGCTCTTGAAATTCTCTTGATCATAAAGTTTTCTATAAGGATTCTCTCATCAAAAGAGTTAGGTGAAACATAGTGAAATGACCTCTTATTTATAACATTAATTCTTGAAAGTCAAATAACACAAGCCAACATGTTAATATGAATTTGAAATCATTAAAATACCCCCAAAAATATCGTTTAAATTTAGGTCTTAGGCCTAAGTGAGGACCCATTTTCCCTACTACGAATGGGTCCTAGGTTGAACTTACCTAGGATACACATTCTTCAAAGATGAGTGTTATACCATGGCATTAATAAATGTCAGGTTTTATCCCTTAGAAATTACAGTTGATTAGGCTTGGATTTGAATTAAAGGGGACAATTAAGGCAAATTAGCCTCAATTAATTAATAAAGCCCTAGATAAGTGTCAAAGTGTAAAGATACACTTTACAACACTAAAAATTAGGCACAATTAAGTCTGTTTTAATTAAAAGGTCCTAAACTTAATGTGAATATGTAAAATACATATTACAACACTAAATTAAGGCATCATTAAGCTCATTTTATTATTAGTTATTTATTCCAAATTAAGTGTGAAAAAAGGATACATTTTCCTACACTACATTTAGCCCCTACTTTAGTGAGAATATGAGCGCAAGTGAAAACTCACACTAAAGTAGACAATCAAGACACTTATGTATGCAATAATGAAAAATATACACAATCATACAACATCAAATACCAAGAAGATCAATCCTATACTATCTGATGTAGCGTGGAACACATCTATGCTTTTTGTTGTGCGCTCACTATGAGGTAGTGGAACCTCAGGTTGTCCACTAGATGAGTCTCACAAAGGGTGGAAAATCATGTCAAAGTTATCCCTCTGACAACTTCAATAAGATTCCACAAGATAAGGTTTTGGGCTCTAGAGGGCTTGACAAGATGCATTATGGGGTGATCCCACAATACTATTTTACAATTCCCTTCATGAAGGAAAATTGTAAAAATGCTCCCAAAAACAAAAATGCAGGTTTTAAGGGGTTCGTTCGAACCCCCTAGTTCGAGAAAACCCCTTTTTCATTTCAGGTTTGCTCAAACCCCATATGGCACATTTTTTTAAAGAAAGCAAAGAAAAAATTCAAATGGGGGGTTTGAATGAACCCCCCTTTGCTCAAAGGGGAGTTCACTCGAAACCCCCTTTTTTTCCCTTCTCCCCCTCCTTTCTTATTTTGCTGCAAAATTTTGTGCTTTTAGGCTCAAGTTGAGGATGAAAATGGAGGAAGCTTTATAGACCCAAATAGATGATGGTAGTCCTCGGAACAAGCTATCCATTAAATATATTTTTAATATATTTTGGTTTTATTATGTATTTTTTTAGTTTAATTAAACATAGGTTTTTCACTGAAAATCATGCTCTTTGTTCTACACATGTGGAAAAATAGTATATTATCAAAAAAATCAAAAAATATCTATGCACTAGAAATTGATGTGCTTGATCGAACAAAAAAATTTGAATTTTGATACATACAAAAAAAATTATGTGTTAGCATGTAAACCTATGTCTAAATTGTAACTGGTTTGAATTCAAAACTTAATTAAGAAAAAAATATTCGATAAATAACTATGAAAACAATTGCATTCACTAGATATTGTAGCTATGAATCTAAAAAACTAGAATTTTATCCTTCATAGAAAAAAGGTATGTGTTCACAAGTACACGTCACTCTTTACAACTTTCTTTACAACTTACAGCTTTGCAACTTTCTTCATTTTTTCTCTTCAAAGTATCTTTCACCTAGAACCTACAAACACAAACACAAGAGGATTGAAATATTGTTTTTGATGATAGGAATTTTGCCTTGGTCAAACCACGTTTGAGTATTTAAACTTTGAAATTAAATCAAATAGTATGAAGGAATGGTGAATAAACAAGCAATGTCACAACTCACCAAACCTTTGATTAAGCCATAGAATGTAAATCTACAACTAGCATGAAGTGGCCTCAATGGATGTAAGTCTTGATCATAAAACTTGATATGAGATAATTCTTTTTAATTCTTGAATGGATCTTGAACTCTACATCACCATATTAGCTCCAACAACATGCATGATGCAACAAATCTTTGACATGATAATGGAATCTTGATTTTTGCAATAAAATTTTCAATAATCTTCTCTTGAATGTCTTGAAATGATCTTGATCATAAACTTTTCTATAAGGATTCTCTCATCAAAATTGTTTGGAGAAACATAGTGAAATGACCTCTTATTTATATACATCTTAACATTAATTCCCAAAATTCAAATAACACAAGCCGATATTTGGATATGAATTTGAAATTGTGTGCTGCAAATATGTGAATAAAGTGAATAATCAAAACACACAATAAATGAGACATATTACATTAGAAATCGAATTACAAAAATTAACTAAATTCAAAACACAATCGAATTCCTAAAAATGTTTCATCATTTCCTATCTCCAAGGATTCTCTATATCTCGATGGATCTCATATTTTTTCCAGCACTATGGCATTGCAGAATGACAACCTAGAGAATGAATGTTATAAAATACCATGATTCTAAACTAATTTAATTAAATATCATGATGCTATGATTAATATACTGTTGTGATAAAAAAGGAGCTTCTATGCTGCAAATTTTGTGATGTAATTGTTGTAAGGAAGCTAATATGACAATGGTGATGCAATTAATACACTAAGAAATGATTCTAAACTAACATGACAACCACAATTCTAAATGTTAAAATGCTCTAAACTCTAAATTCTCTCAAATGCTATAATGCTCTCAAGTGATTTCTATAGATTAAGTTTTCTTCTTGACCTCCCCCAAAACTCTGGAGCAGGCAATTGTATTTATAGAATTTTCAAGACAGACTGTGATGTGGCATGATTCAACAGTTAGGATTATGATCCAGAGAAATCGATGGTGGAGGAAAAAGAAGTTGGAGAGAAACATGGAGGCAGTTCCCTTTAAGAGAAAACCTTTCCAAGTGTTGAAGATAATCAGAGGAAAGGAGAAGCCATGTGTCCAAGGTGGTTTCAAATTTGTTGCAGGTTTTTGATGGAAATACTCATTTTGCAAATTAGAAATATTTAAATTCATGTGACACATGGTGAGGTGGTTGGTGAGGTGGAAGGAAATTAAAATAGTATGTAGAAATGTGACAAAATTGAATTAAAAATTCAATTTTAAATGAGGGGAATTAACCAAATAAAATAAATTAGTCAAATTTGTTTATTTAATTAAATCTAGAGGAAAATGATATTTGAAATAGAAGAAATAAGGGATGAACTATATAAATAAATTTATCAATTTATTTATATAAGTAGTGTATACACCTAAAAATGGTCTGGATCATCCAATTAATTAAATACAAATTATTTGATTAATTATCCTAATTTCCTCTAATATTGAATAAATAGAAATATTTATTTAATATAGTTCGCATTCACATTCTTCATAATTTCTTCTAAATCTCATCTTAATTAAATAAACAAAATTAAATACTTTGTTCAATTTAATTATCATTTCCTTATTTCAATTCATCACATCATTTCTAAATTAATTAAATAAAGACAAAACACTTTAATGATTAATTTCCATTATTCTTCTATTTTAATTTAATAAACAACTATCCTATAGTTCGTTTTAATTAAATTATTTATCTCTCCTTTGTTAATTCAAATAAATCAAAATATTTGAATTGTTGCACAAAGAATATTCCATCCATATTCTCTCAAAAATGAATTAGATTTCCTATGTCTAAACCATGTCTAATTAATGTCAAAAATATGTCAAATTAATTGATTGAAACTTCACGGGAAGTTTTGGAGACAAATTGGAGACAAATTTGGAATTTGATCTCTCAATCCTCTTCCATCAATTCTTCCTCTTCTCTTGCCTGGTGTTTTCATGGGTAGAGACAATCTCCATCTTTCTCTCAATCTCCTCAATCTCTCACCATTCAATTCTCCAGATTGAATCCAAGCCTCTCAAAGTTTTCCCTGTGCATTTCTACAGCCAGGAAATCTATAAATACAAGCCTCATTCAACCAAGAAAGGGATCCAGATAATCAAGATTTTGTACTCTTACTCTGCAGGAATCCAGACATCAAGCATCAAGCATCCAGACATCAAGCATCAAGCATCCACACAGTCAAGCATCAAGCAATCCAGTTTTCAACCATGGCTGCCTCCTGTGGCTGCAATTATCTGTTTCATATCTATGTCATGCTAGTTTAATTGATTTATCATTTAGCATTACATTATCATCATCTCATTCTTCAGATAGTCATTTTAACAGTCTTATTTGCTTACACAATCTGAGAGCAATTTAGATTTAATAAATCTTTGGAGATAGAGAACAATAGAACGCTTTCAATTGATTACTTTGTTGAATTGATTCAATTTGTTTACTCATTGATATAATGTCGTATTAAGAAGTGTTTTAGATTTTATTCACCATTTCCACACTTACAATTTGGCACCCACCATGGGGATCTAAAACCAATTTTATCAAAATTATCAATTTTCTGAAAAAGTGTCACGCAGGTTTTTGGCATGTTTTTATTTTAGCGCTTTCGTTAAAAGTTTTAGCGCTTTTGGTTGTTGTTTTAGCGCTTTCGATTTTCAGCGCTTCCAGTCACTGTTTCGGCGCTTTTGGTTCATATTTCAGTGCTTCCAGTCACTATTTCAGCACTTCCAGTCCATATTTCAGTGCTTTTGATAATTTAGCACTTCCATGCCAAACTTTGGTGCTTCGAGTTCCTGTTTCGGCGCTTTCGGGTTTTAGCGCATCAGGTAACTATTTTAGCGCTTCGGTGTAATATTCCAGCGCTTTTGTAAAATTTAGTCTGGATCTAACGTATCCTCGGCCAGATTTTAATTTTTTTTCACAGTTGGACTAAAATTAATGAATCTAGGATAGTCACTTCAAAATTTTCTAAAATTGATCAATCTAGGATAGTCATTTCAAAATTGGAATAAAATTGATCAATCTAGGATAGTCACTTTCTTTTTTTTCTTAAAGAAAATCTATCAATCCTAGGATAGTCACCGCATTTTTACAGTAGAAGTTAAAAAGAACATCATGATTTCTGTGAAGCAACACCTTCACATAGATTATAAAATATCTTTTTGGGCTTTTAAAATAGGACAAACTTATATGCTATACTTGTGGTGATTAGGCTTATGCTCTCCCCTTGACTGGGTGACGAAAGTGCCAGATTCACTTTTATTTCATGTCATTTACGCTTTGTTAAATCCTTTAGCAGGCCTACCATAGTGGGAAAAAGTACTCACCCTACGGGAATGACCTAAGTGGGAACAACCAAAGCCAGGTTATCCAACCCACTATAATAAAAATGAAATTTGTTGATGAAAGTCCAACTTGACGGTAGTAAGCAAGATAACCATCCCCAAAATCTTGTTCTAAGGATTGGGAGGTCTCCCGAGGGAGTTTATCTATTTGCCACACCGAACGGAACCCTATCTACGAACCATAGAGTAGTTTCTTGCTGAGTCAGTATCCATACATTGTCATACTCACGGTGCAAGGGGAGGGAAGAATCTGCCCCCAAGACACTCACCATATAATTACCAAGGACTACTTGCTCAAGGGATTTGGTATCCACTTTCGTCACTTTGAGTATGCACCTGGCAACGACAAAAACACAGGCACCCTCTAGGGGGTGAAACTGTTGTGTGAGTCAACGTAATTGCAAGATGTGGGATGTGAGTATAATGATGACCTACTTGTCCTTAAGTGTGAGTCTGCTTGATTGGAATACAATGGTTAAAACAACTCATCAAAATCAATAAAAATCATTCGTGATTTTTGAATATACACAATCTTTTCAGTTTTAAAAACACTTATTCAAAATTGCTTGCCGTGTTTTTACAAATTCATTTAAAACAGATTAAAGATCATCCTAAAAATGTCAAGTCAAAACAAATCAAAAAATCCATGCTATGAATGTGGAAATCCACCACGTTTGTCAAGAGAAAAATCAAAGTTACAAGGCCCAAGCAAACTCTCGGTTATAGAAATAAATTGAGAAGACAACATTTTCTATATCAAAATCGGAAACTCTTTTTACAACATAGAACATTCATTCACCGTTATCATGATTTTTCTAGGGGTCACTCTTTAGACTACGTGGTAGAACCACTCTATTCACGAGCCTTCTTTCAAAGAAGAGCTCTCACCCAATTCCACAACCATAGTCAACAGATTCATCCTTCATATCTTTTGTAGTCTCTAATACAGTATGCCACAAGGCCATACCAGATTCTACAATAGAGAAAATTGAACTTCTAATTTAGGCATTCTGGAAACCTGTTTCAGCGCTTCTAGTCATTGTTTTAGCACTTCCAGGAAATAGTGCTTTTGGGCTCTGTTTTAGTGCTTACAGTCTGTATTTTAGCGCTTTCGGTAAAATAGCACTTTTATTAAATCTTTCAATGCTTCAGGTCTGTATTTCAGCACTTTCAGTAAAATAGCACTTTCATCAATTTCTACAGCACTTCCAGGCATTGTTCTAGTGCTTCTGGTCAAATAGCACTTCTATCACTTATTTTAGCGCTTCTGGTCTCTATTCCAGCGCTTCCGGGAAATAGCGCTTCTGGTCTCTGTTTTAGCGCTTTTAAAACAGAGAGTTCAAGATTTTTACCAGTCCATCAGTCTATCATTTTATCCACAATTTTCATCAGAATAAAATTTCTTCTATCAGAATCATTGTCTAGGAATCAAAGTTAGAAAGGTTTATACAAATTTCTAGCTTATCAACTGAATCAAGATCTTACAAATCATAGTGTCATATATCAAATACACAATCAATTACTATACTAAATTTTCTTTATCAGGATACTATCATCCTCCATCATGAAACAAAGTATAGCGATTAACTTTTTAAAATATTGTCTCATCAATAAGATAACTCATCTTATTCGACTTTATTTAAAAATGTTCAAATTGACACTATCCCGCACATAATATCAACATTTCAGAAGAAAGGGCAAATTTTTTTATGCCAATCTTAACTAGGTCCCAAAAACAGAGATTCTTAGAATAAGAAATTTTAAAATCACAAGAAATGGTAGAGGAAAATCCTTGGAATAATTTGAATCGAAACGATAAAAATGAAATAACTCCAGAGGACATCCAAGCGGCTCAACAAGATCCCAAGTTTCACATATTTATGGAGAAAATTCTAGAACAAGACATGGAAAAATATCTTTTAATGTTAGCCGAATCAGGGGCAAAACTTCCAAAAGATTTTGATGTAAACCGTTTGAAAGAAACACCAGAAATGAATGAGACTAAAATACCACAACCTACACAAACAATAGATCCGGTTGCCATTTTAACATCTCAAATGCAACTGTCAAAACATAAAATACAAGATATGATGCAAGGGACTACCAAGAGATATGCGATACAAGACATTTGTCCTTATCCTTTTGACGCAATGGTTGGCTTGATACCTTTTCCAAGACATTGTGAGATCCCAAAATACAATAAGTATAATGGGAGAATGGATCCAATTGATCACATTAGAGAATTCAAAATGACGAGTCTTGAGTTTTCACAAGAAGAGACATATTTAATGTGACTATTCCCAAGGAGTTTGGGAGGATCATGTATGGAATGGTTTTCAAAGTTGAAACCAGGCATTAGAACTTTTGAGGAACTCGTTAACAAATTTATCTCTCAATACTCATTCAACATCCAACATGATGTGACAATCAAAGACCTTTACAATCTCAAACAAAACAAGGGAGAAACATTCTTGTCTTTTCTCCAAAGATGGTGACACTTGTTCACTAGGTATCCAAGGTCTATTCCTGAAGAGGAAAAGATGGAGTTGTTTATTGAAAACTTGATGGAAGAAATGAGTTATAGATTAGAACTACAATGTCCTCCAACATTTAAAAAAGTGATCGAAAATGGTCTTAAAATTGAAGAGGCATTAGTCAAGAGAGGAGTTATCAAACATTTTAATGATAAAACAAACAACACAAGTAACTCCTCAAATCAATACTCAGGTGGTGAGAAACAATAATTCTGGCAAAAGAGTCACAACACGACTATCAACAAAACAACAAATGGTCCCCAAAATGTCAAACTGGTTTTTAATTTGACCACATCCACATCAAAGAATCAGAACAATGAACAAAATGTCAAGTCAAATACCATACAAAACAATGAGATCATAAAACCACAGTTGTATCAAAAACCGTCAAATCGGCGAAGGTTCACACCTTTAGGTCAATCAATGGAATCAACAATGAAAGAACTAGTTACTAGAGGCCTTCTCACGGCACGAGAAGCTAGCTTCTGGGACCCAAAATTCAAACCATCATGGTGGAATGACATTGATTACTGTAATTTTCATAATAACAAGGGTCACAAAACCAATGACTGTATGGAATTGAAACATGCAGTACAAGATTTGGTGGACAGCAACAAAGTGTATGTGGAAGGACCTCAAAATAACAATGATCATTTGGCCTTCAAAGATCCTTTGCCCAATTATGACAAAGGTGCATCATCTTCAAATAGCAAAGGAAAGCACGCTAATCATGTCTATGACACAACAATCCTATGTCTATCTGAAGTCAAAAATGATCATGCATCTAACGATAACATTGTTGAGAACAAAACCAACACCATTACCTCTTTGGATTTAATCCCAAGTGCGCAAAGCTCTGATAATCAGATAAATGTCTTAAAAATAAGAGAAAATCAAGAACATCAACCCGCCAATGTGCTAACGAGGGGACAATCCAAACTAATGATAAAGGGAATTGGCTCCACACATGCGGTTCCACCTCCATCACATTATGATGTTATCAATCAAATGCAAAACACCCCCCGAGAAAATCAAGAACATCAACCAGCAAATGTCATGACTAGGGGGCAAGCCAAGGTAGTATTAAAAGGAGTGGGATCTCAACGCGTGGTTACACCTCAATCTCATTATAACATTATTGACCAATTGCAAAATATCCCCACACAAATATCAATACTAGAGCTCCTTAAGTTGTCACCATCACATAAGGAAGTTCTCAAACAAGCATTAGTTACCACAACCATGCCAAAAAATTTGGATATTTGTCAATTCCAAGCTATGGTGGGACACCTGACTACCCCACATTGTCTGTCATTCTCTGAATAGGATGATGTCTCATTAAACCATCCACATAACACCACATTGCATATCAAAGTATGTATCCATAATCATTGTGTTAAGAGAGTTCTAATAGATGGGGGAGCTGGTCTGGACATTTGCACCCTCAAATTAGTCCGTGCACTAGGATATTTCGACGATGCTATTGATGCTCGGAGGAAAATGACCATCAAAGCATATGATGAGGAGGAAAGATCATCCCAAGGTTTAATTGTATTACCCATTCAAGTGGGACCCATGATTAAGCATATAGCATGTCAAGTGCTAGAAAGAGAGTTGACATACAACATACTTTTAGGACGACCCTAGATTCATGAAATGCAGGTTGTACCTTCTACATACCATCAATGCCTAAAGTTTCCAATAAATGGACAAGAGGCGACTATAGCTACTAATTATAATCATCCACAACATTGTGACACCTTGAGAGTATCTCAAGACACCTTTGTCCCTCACAACAGGGAAGCTTCAAGCTCATCATCATCCAAGAACGAACAAAGTCCAAGAATCACTACCAAGTGGATACAAAAGAAAGGTAAAGAAAAGGAAACAATTCATGTTGAAACAAACATTCTAGGTACACAAACTTCTCAATCAGACAACTTTTAGAAGCAATCTCAGTTGACAGATAAAGGAATGGGACAGTACTCAATGGAGCAATCACTTAACTTATCACAGTTAATGCCATCTCCTAGGAAATATGGTCAACCATCAATGATCAAACCTTCGACATCTTTACCTAGCACCGCTCTTCAAGAAACATTCGTAAAATCTGGAACCATAGCGGAAGAAATAGACAATAAAGCAATTCTAGATTGGCTTTACAAGGATGAAGAAGCATCAACATCTGAGATCAGTATCAAAAATGTTAACATCAACACAGACAAGTATGGAAAAGGAAAGGCTATTCTTGAAAAGATGGGTTATGAAGGACAAGGGCCTGTGGGATTAAGAAAAGAGGGAATTTCAGAACCTATCACACCTCTCACTCTCCACACAAAAGAAAAACCAGGACTAGGATACTCTGAAGAAGAGAAGCAAGAGCTAACAAAGACAGCTATGGAAAATATCCTTCATTTTAGAGATGGTTTTGAAACAGAATCAAATGAATATGAGTGGGCCTTACCTTGTGATTTACTTGTCATTGATATTCCAGTCGATGTGATTCAAAAATTTACACCTACATGTGATGAGGGCCAAGGCTCTAGGTCTAGACCTTTCATC
Organism: Sequoiadendron giganteum; assembly: GCA_007115665.2. NCBI lineage: Eukaryota > Viridiplantae > Streptophyta > Pinopsida > Cupressales > Cupressaceae > Sequoiadendron > Sequoiadendron giganteum. The sequence continues at coordinate 288,898,616 of CM021110.1, read as the reverse complement.
AAGGGATCACTAAATATTGATCACTCTAGTGAGGACAAACAAAATTTGAGTGAACTAGATGAATTTGAAGAGGGTACCATCATGGATCTCGATATCCCAAATGACAATTATGATGATATTGCTGTCCTCACCCTTACTTCCATTGACCTAAATCAATTCGATGATACCATGCCATTGATCCATCCAGAACTTGTTGATTGGGAACCTATTGAACCTTTGACTGTACCAAAATTTGCAAATGATGATGTCATCATGCATTTCCTATGTCATACCAGACCTGATACAAACACTATCTATAAAAATCATAACAATATGACTCAGTAGGAGGGTGTCAAATCTTTTAGTTGCAAAATTGACAACAGGGAAAATAGATCTAATGGTGAAAACCATTCTATGGAGGCATTAGATCTGGAAAAAGTAAAAATAAAGAACACATCCAATGGTGAAAACCTTTTTGAGGCACTAAAGGATGGAAGATTTGACACTCTCCCAGAACACTATCATGAGCGATCATCAGTTCTGGTTGAACCTACACAATTAGTGGACATTGGCACAGAAGATAAGGCAAAAATCCTACATCTGGCGGAATCCATGACAGAACAAGAAATATCGACATTCATCCAATTCTTCAAAGCAAGAAGCATCAACTTTGCTTGGTCATATTCTGATATGCCAAGTTTAGATCCCAATCTGCTTATGCATCACTTGTCTTTGCCAATAGGAATCAAGCCTGTTAAACAAAAATTAAGAAAAATGCACCCCCACATTGCATTAATAGTCAAAATAGAGCTAAAGAAATTACTGGATGTTGTATTCATACGATCTATAGATTATGCTGAATGGATATCAAATCTCGTGCCTATTTCCAAGCCGGACAATAGCATCAGAATCTACACAAATTTCAGGGACCTCAATAAAGCATGCCCAAAGGATGATTTTCCACTTCCAAATATAGACATCATTGTGGACTTGATGGCAGGGCATGCCATGTTATCAATCATGGATGGTTTCTCTGGGTACAATCAAATAAGAATAGCTCTAGAAGATCAAGAAAAGATGGCTTTTACATGTCCATGGGGAACTTTCTGCTGGAACGTCATGCCATTTGGTTTAAAGAATGCAGGAGTGACTTATCAAAGAGCAATAACGACAATATTCCATGATATGATGCAGACCTTCATGGAAGATTATGTAGATGATATCTTAGAAAAATATACTACTAGGGAAGAACATTTGCATATCCTAGATAAAATCTTCACACGGATGGAGAAATTTAATATCAGGTTAAACCCTAAGAAATGTGTCTTCGGGGTTACATCAGCAAAGCTGCTAGGGTACATTGTCTCAGAAAAGGGCATTGAAGTGGATCCAGAAAAATTCAAAGCTATAATGGAGATGCCACCTCCTAGAAACATCAACCAAATTAGATCACTACAATGATGGCTTCAATCAATCAGAAGATTCATCTCCCAGCTGGTAGATAGAAGTCATCCTTTCAATCATCTATTGCATAAACACATAATTTTCATGTGGGATGAGAAGTGTGAAGCGACATTCAATTAGATCAAGCAATATCTAATGTCACCACCTGTTCTCATGCCACAAATAGAAGGATGACCCCTCATATTGTATATTGCTACAACTGATATCTCATTGGGGGCACTCTTAGCGCAAGAGGATAATAAAGGAAAAGAGCATGCCATCTACTACATCAGTAGAACTTTAAATGGCTATGAAATAAACTATACATTCATAGAAAAGTCTTGCTTACCAGTGGTGTTTGCTACTCAAAAGTTGAGACACTACATGATGGCTCATACAATCAGGTTAATTGCAAATATTGATCCTTTGAAGTATCTACTAAGTAAAGCTCCCTTAACAGGTAGATTGGCAAAATGGGTTATGCTCCTAAATGAATTTGACATTCAATATTTCGAAAGAAAGGCAATCAAGGGACAAGTAATCGTTGAATAGCTAGTTGAAGCTCCTCTACTAGATGATCACCCAATGACAATGGAATTTCCAGATACAGACATTATGACAGCTATGCCTCAACAATGGATTCTCTATTTTGATGGATCATGTACACAACAAGGATCGGGAGCAGGAATCTTGTTCATCTCCCCCCAAGGACACACAATTTCGAAGTCATATAGACTCATGTTTCAATGTACAAATAATGTGGCAGAATATGAAGCATTGATTATTGGGGTCAACACGGCTATTCAATGGAAAATCAGGGACTTATAGGTGTATAGGGACTCTCAACTAGTCATTTATCAAGTGAATGACGAATATCAAACCAAAGATGAAAAACTGATGCCTTATAAACAACAAATAGATAATCTAAAATAGTCATTTGTCAATATCACATTTGATCAAATTCCAAGAGTAGAGAATAAAGCTGCAGACGCCATGGCTACGATTGCTTCACTACTACAATTGCCTAAGAAGCGTGTTTGTTATGAGTTTATGGTAGAACAAATATCATGTCCTTCCCATTATCAATCAGAATCTGCTACCATATTCCATATAGAAACCATTGAACCCTCTCTCTACGAAAAAACCTATGCTTACCTAAAAGATGATATTCTTCCTCCATATCTTTCAAGAAACCAAATATGAAACTTTATCTACCAATCCACCCGATATACATTAATCACAGATGTCCTTTATCATTGAGGTCTTGATGGTACCTTACTCCAATGTCTAGAATGCAATGAATCTAAAATAGCCTTACGAGAAGTTCACGAGGGTATTTGTGGTACTCACTCGAGTGGAATGACTCTAGCTAAGAAACTCCTTCGTTTAGGTTATTATTGGTCGTGCATGGAAAAAGAATCATATCAATTTGTCAAGAAATTTCACAAATGTTAGGTTCACAGCAATCTGGTTCATGCACTAGCACAAGAACTGCATCCCTTTACATCAACATGGCCTTTTTGTCAATGGGGCCTAGATCTAGTAGGGAAAATCAATCCATCTTCATCTAATGGACACAAGTTCATTATTACAGCTACAAAATATTTCACGAAATGGATTGAGGCAATACCTCTTATTACCATCACTGGGAAACAAATTTCCTCTTTCATCTTGAACTATATAATATGTCGGTATGGTATCCCTCAATCTATCATCACTGATAATGGATGACCTTTCAAAAATAAAGATGTCCAAGAGTTATGTGATAGGTTCCACATCCAATATCATTTTTCAACACCATACTATCCTCAAGGGAATGGCCAAGCAGAGGCCTTAAACAAAACCATACTCAAAATCCTCAAAAAGACGGTCAACGATGTTGGATGTGATTGGCATGTTGAACTCAACCCTACACTATGGGCCTATAGAACAAGCATCAGAACACCAATAGGAGCTACACCATTTGCTTTGGTATATGGATCAGAAGCCATATTACCCATTGAAGTTGAAATTCCATCCCTTCGTGTATCACTCAAAGGTATCATTTCAGATGAAGACTATAGGGTATCTAGAATGTAGGAACTAGAATTGTTGGATGAGCGTCGTCAACAAGTTGTTAATCATCTAACAGCTTATCAACAAAGAATTTCATGAAGTTACAATCACAGGGTAAAACCAAGGGTCTTTCGGGTTGGTGACTTGGTACTAAAGGAAAATCCTAGAAATCAGCAAGATAGAGAAAAGAAAAGAAAATTTGAGCCTAACTGGCTTGGTCCATTTGTTGTCATATCAGTTTATGGATCAGGAGCATATCAGTTATCAACGTCAGAAGGGGGTCTGTTTGATGAACCTATCAATAGTATTCATCTTAGAAAATTCTATGCTTAAAATCTCCTAGTGCACAGGGCAAATTATGAAAATTGTTTCCTTGGTAAAAACTTGGCAAACAAGCATCTTGGCGAACACAAAAATAAAAAATTAGAAATTAAAAAATTAAATACAAAAACACAACAAAGTGTAATCAAAGCATGTGGTGAAAACCAGGAAACAGGTGTCATATGTGATTCAAGGATCAAGCTTTCCCATCTATTTGGATATGTCGGGATCATTTCATCTAAAAAGTTAGTATCAATTCATATCATATCTTTCGTCTGGCCAACATTACATCCATTATCAAAATCATGTCACTTATAACTCCATAGCTTGGGGGAAATATCTGGATATAATTGGGGGTAATACAAATGTGTCAATTACATCAAATAACAGAAAATGAAAAACAAATATCAAATCGCAATATCAATCATCTTAGAAGGGCATCAACCATCCATATCATATTGAAAATCCAAAAAAAAAAAAAACATAGGTCTGTGTCAGTTGAACTACGTGGTCTCTGCATGTGTAACGTAGGCAAGACTAATCTCTGATCAGCCCCCGAGGCCCCTAAGATAGGTTAGTTGGTTAGGTCTTTAGTCAAATATCTCGAAAAGTCAAAAACATGTCAAAATCAGGATGGATGATCTAAAAATCTGAATAATGAATGGAACACTCTAAGTAAACAATGGATATTTTGTCCTTTTTGAATATCATTTCTTTGGAGTAACTCAATAATGTATTGAACTAGAGGAACAAGGAAAAAGAATGATATTTTTATTGTCTGCTGTATGTACGATAATCATATAAATGTGTGAATTATTAGGGGATGTGCTATGCAAATGTATCACCGATGACATTCATAATTCACACACTCAAATGATAATCTTTGCCTATTTACGCAATGAATGCTTAGGTCATCTCAGTTCAATTATACCTAGATGCTTGTGTTCGATTGCAATATTAAAAATCATGAAAGAAATACTCAGGTCATCATTGGATTAACACAACCATTGACGCTTGTATTCACTTTCAACATTCAATAAAGCTCTACGATGATACCAAGCACAAAAAGACTGTTAAAATGACATATGTTTTACATATCATGACATGGTTAAAATTAGATTGCATCCATCATCATTTATTATTTGTAGAGTATTTGTTGCATAAAGGATTCCAATCAATGGTTATCTAATCTACAAATAAGACTGAGTATACTTGACATAAAATCCAAAATCATCATTGGTTACCATATAGTTACAAATCCATATTTCATCATTAATCATTTCATCATCCATGCAGATTTTTGCATCATAATAAATAGTCATTTTATCACCTACATCATACAACATCATCATTATTATATCATGTATCCATACATTTAAAAATAATAAAATCACATCATTACATCCATCAAAGATCATTTATCATGAAATCATTCCATAATTAAAAAGCATTTATCCAACTATCCATACATGTTATCAAATCACATCATTTATCTATATATCATATTCTACACATGCATTTATCGTTGCATCATTGCATTCAAATAAAATCATTCATATACATCATCACATTTAGATTTAAATCATATAAATAAAAGCATCCATCGAATAGAAATCATAAAGCCATCATCATATCGCATCAACTACATCTCATATATATATCAATGTCAAGTATACAATGAAGTTTGGTCTATAAAATACATGATCCACAATGGGCTATAATCATAATATGCATCATACAGGATCAAAATGGCATCTATGACCTGCTACTACCAGAATACGTAGGCCCAATAGGACCTGTACCACCACCACCCCCAGAAGGACCCAGATCTCTGGAATCTCTGCGTGGAGGCTGTGTCACCCCCTCACTGACTGTCTGTGTGTGTGTCCGTCCAGATCTCAATGGGGCATAACTAACTTGGTGCTCAGAAGGCACTGCATCATGATAACGGCCCCGGTAGAACTCTGCCTCTCAGCCAACCCATAGAACCTCTCTCATATACTCACCAATAGAGGTGCCATTGGCCAATCTCTAGAGGGTATCTGCTATCTCATGTGCCCTCTCAGCTATCTTTCGAGCACTGTCTCGCTCGACTATCAGGGTATCAACCTGTGTCTGCATACTGGCTAACTGCCCCTGTACCTGTGCTAAGGCCTGTGCATGAGCCTATGCCTGGGTCTGCATTTGTGTCTGAGTCTGCACAAGCATACCCCGAGCCTATACCAACTATGCCTGTAAGGTCTAGACCTGTGCCTGAAGCCCAGCTATCTATCTCTGCTACCCGCCTACCGACACTGTCACAGCTTGCCTCTTGTGAGGCCTATTGGAAGAAGGTGCACTGTGAATGTCTAGCCTTTCTCCTCTATATCCTCCACTCCCGCCATCACTGTCATCGCTGCTACTACTGTCTCCACTGCTGCTCTCTGAGCTATAGCTAGATGAGGAATCCTTTCCACCCCCACTGTCAGTAGAACCCTCGGCCACCTCCTCCACTATAGGTAAAGGTACTGGCTCATCAGGAATAGTAATGTGAGGATGGGGGACCAAGGCCAGGAAAGCTGCATAATCCTCTGTCACAATTGCCTCAAAAATATCTCTCTGCATGTCCCAAGGAGATGGCTGTAAAGCTCTATAACCCTCTACAAGAACATCGTAGGACAGTATCAGACCCTAATCAGGAACATCCATCTGACACCTGATGTAGTGAGCTACTCCCTGTGGCATGCACTAAACAATGCCATATTGTCTGTAAACCCGACGGAGCAAGAACCTCTCTAGAATAAAAGGAGTCCGACCAATGAGGTACATAGAATCGCACAAAAACTCCAATACTGCACCATCCTCATCCCACTCCTCATAGTCAAGGTATGGGCGCCAGATAATTATCTCTGTGTCATCAAAAACTTGCCTCCAATGCTCTAATTTTCCCATCTGGGCCTGCGTGAATCGACCACTGTATCGGAAAACATATGGTCTGCCAGCTAGTCTGTCTACAATTGGAAATGGCTGACATATGGAAAAATGCTCCTAGGCCCACACCTATAGCAATGTCATCCCTGCGGATAGACTGTGTGCATCTATGTACACCATTGAGTGTAGACCATGATATAGATGCACTAACATGCACATCCCCCATGCATATCTGGTACCATGTACCATCATGCTCTCAAGCATCCTACCCCAGCCAACGAGGAATCCCTTTGACATGCGATCAGGGCAAAGGAATCCTCCAATGAATCCAACTAGCACTGTTTGTAGTGTCACTTAAGAGTTTGCAATCCTCCGCCATCGAATGCTAGGACTCGCTATGGCCTGATCTTGAAATACTCTGCAGAGAGCATCTCTGCTATTGGTCCCATGTGAATCATATGTCACAATCACCCCCATGAAAGGAATGCACAATATACGCCACACATCCTCTGGTGTGACTGTCATCTCACCGATGGGTAGGTGAAAGGTGTTGTGGTCGCTATGCCACCTCTCAACCAATGTGGTCAACAAACCCCGATTAATCTTAATCTGGGGCATATCAAGTAAACTCGTGAGGCCACACTGGCCTATCACCTAGAGCTCATTCGGTGTCAAGTGCAGTATCAAATCGGTCATCTGTGGAAATCTCTCTCACATCTGGAGAGTACCCAGATCCTCCTATCATCATAAAAAAAATAAAAAATCTACAATCAGTGAACTATGTCAAGGAATCAAAGGTCATTCTACTATCAGTCTATTCCAAAAGCTTTGGTTTGAATTTTCGATCAAAATTCATAGGTGAACATCAAACCTCACCTATCATGAGGTTCATCAAAACATTATCTAGATCTCGCCTATCATGAGATTTATCAGATATTGAATCATGTCCTCGCCTATCATGAGGATCATCAATAAATGGGGTTTCTTCTCACCTATCATGAGAGTTAGTCTTATTTAAATCATTGAATCCAACATCAAGAATGTGGATTGTCAATCATACCAATCAGTAGAATGGACATGATCAGAATTGACATAATCAAAGTTCACTAAGTCAAAATTTTCAATTCTAACATGGAAGCGCTAAAACAGGCTTCCAAAGCGCTAAAAGTCCCGAAGCGCTACTTTTTCGCATCAAAGCACTACAACAGGCCGTCAAAGTGCCACTTTACCAGAAGTGCTAGAACAGACCTTGAAAGTGCTGAAAGTTTCAAAGCGCTAGAATCCGGCTTCAAAGCGCTAATTTTTGGCTCCTAAGCGCTAAATCACTGAAAGCGCTGCATTATGACATGGAAGCGCTAGAGTTTTCAATACAAGCGCTAAAACTCAAAGTGCTAAACTACCTACCAGAAGTGCTACATCGGGATGTAAGCGCTACAGCATGGCTTCAAAGCACTGAAACTACCCTAGACACGCCTAGGACCTAAAAAGCATAAAAAGCAAAAGTGCATGAATTACGAGGAGGTCAAGGGGTACATACCGGAGGTCCATATGCAGGTGGCTGTCTGTGAGGTTGAATGCGCTCGAATCGGTGAGTGTGGTAGGGGATAGGCATCTCGCTCTAGCTAGCTGAAAAGTCTTTATCACTATGAATTTTAAACTCAAAAAGCAAGTAATGACTTTGAAAATGACCTTTTGCACTATTTATAATTTTGAAAAGGTATTTTTGGTGGAGTTTATTAAATTTTGATTAATTTTACCCATGAAATTAATTAAAACTCATTTGAAAGCTCTATTTCATCATCATTTTGTCAGGAGATAAATTCTTTTAAAATCAACAACAATACAAAATCATAAATTTTTGAAAATTTCAAAAAAAATCATCAAATCATTAATTTATCTCTTGAGGGGGCATATTATTATCAAATCATCTGAAAATCATGTATGGGGCACACAAAATCAAATCATCTAAAAATCATGTCTGGAGCACATGAAATAATTGTCATTTGAAAATCATGTCTGGGGCACACGAAATTTTTTTTCATATCATCGATCCTAGTAGTAGAAGCAAAATATTTCTTTGAAGCAACGTGTAAAACACATCACTTCGAAGAGGGGCAAAATGTATACACCTAAAAATGGTCTGGAGCATCCAATTAATTAAATACGAATTATTTGATTAATTATCCTAATTTCCTCTAATATTGAATAAATAGAAATATTTATTTAATATAGTTCACATTCACATTCTTCATAATTTCTTCTAAATCTCGTCTTAATTAAATGAAAAAAATTAAATACTTTGTTCAATTTAATTATCATTTCCTTATTTCAATTCATCACATCGTTTCTAAATTAATTAAATAAAGACAAAACAATTTATTGATTAATTGCCATTATTCTTCTATTTTAATTTAATAAACAACTATCCTATAGTTCATTTTAATTAAATTATTTATCTCTCCTTTGTTAATTCAAATAAATCAAAACATTTGAATTGCTACACAAAGAATATTCCATCCATATTCTCTCAAAAATGAATTAGATTTCCTATGTCTAAACCATGTCTAATTTATGTCAAAAATATGTCAAATTAATTAATTGAAACTTCACGGGAAGTATTGGAGACAAATTGGAGACAAATTTGGAATTTGATCTCTCAATCCTCTTCCATCAATTCTTCCTCTTCTCTTGCCTGGTGTTTTCATGGGTAGAGACAATCTCCATCTTTCTCTCAATCTCCTCAATCTCTCACCATTCAATTCTCCAGATTGAATCCAAGCCTCTCAAAGCTTTCCCTGTGCATTTCTACAGCCAGGAAATCTATAAATACAAGCCTCATTCAACCAAGAAAGGGATCCAAAGAATCAAGCTTTTGCACTCTTACTCTGCAGGAATCCAGACATCAAGCATCAAGCATCCAGACATCAAGCATCAAGCATCCACACAATCAAGCATCAAGCAATCCAGTTTTCAACCATGGTTGCCTCCTGTGGCTGCAATTATCTGTTTCATATCTATGTCATGCTAGTTTAATTGATTTATCATTTAGCATTACATTATCATCATCTCGTTCTTCAGATAGTCATTTTAACAGTCTTATTTGCTTACACACTCTGAGAGCAATTTAGATTTAATAAATCTTTGGAGATAGAGAACAATAGGACGCTTTCAATTGATTACTTTGTTGAATTGATTCAATTTGTTTACTCATTGATATAATGTCGTATTAAGAAGTGTTTTAGATTTTATTCACCATTTCCACACTTACTAGTAGAGGAATTAAGATGGATTAATTAAATAACTAGTGTTTAATTAATTATGATCCAGACCATTTTTATATGTGTATACATTTTGCCCCTCTTTGAAGTGATGTACGCAGACACATTGCTTCAAATAAAATTTTTTCCAACCCTAATGATAAAAATTTCGACATGCCCCAGACGTTGATTTTTCAATGATAATTGATGTATACCCCCTCAGGAGATAAATTGGTGAATTTTTTAATTTTTAGAAAATTTTCATGATTTTGATGAATTTGAATATTTCAACACATTTAATCAATTTATCTCCCAAAAATTATTGTGAAATCTACCCCAGTTGATGAATTTATGAATTTAGCTCCTTTTTAAAAAAAATTAAAAATCATTGCCACTTAATTACCCATCTTAATAACCCTTTTATTACGTAAAAAGTGGAAAATAAGCTCATTTGTGCATTTACCATTTGATTTTTTTTGGTTTGAGCAAGTTTGAGCATTCAGAGAAAAATGGTGATCTTGATCTAGACTCATCAATTCAAGCATGTGAGGTGGCACGATCGCCCAACAGCATACAGACCTCTGGTATGAACTTTGAAAAACCTCTCTTTTGTGAAATTTAAAACGCTTTTTGCTGCTTTTTTGAAATTTTAAAATTTTATGCCAAAAGTTTTAGCACATCCATAAGATAGAATAGCACATAGGTCACCTATTTTAGTGCATAGATTTAGGGATTTAGCGCATCCATGACCCGATGTAGCGCATCATTTTAGGTTTTTAGCGCATGGATGATTAGGTCAGAGACTAGATTAAGTTGTGCATCCATATGATGGAGTAGCGCATCTATAGAATTGGCACATCAATGGCCCGTTATGGCACATCAGTGACTAACTTTGGCGCATTCATTGAATTAGCACATAGATTCACTGTTGTAGCACATAGATCAATTTTTTTAGCGCATCTGTGTTTTAGCGCATAGAAGCATTGTTTTGGAGCATCTATGCCAAAATTAAGAATTTTTGGTGTTTCTCCTTTTCGTTGATAGTTTTTGATCACATCATCCTTTTCGTTGATGTTGATTGATGATGTTGATAGAGTAGATAATGATCGATCTCATGATAGGTGAGATTCAATGACTGATTGATGATGATTGAACTCATGATAGGTGAGGATCAATGATAGGTTGATAGATTGACCTCATGATAGGTGAGGTATAGTTGATAGATAGATTGATTGATTGTTAATTTGATCTCATGCTGATTTTGCAATTTTTGTTAATGATAAGAGACTAATTTAGGAGTATTGATGTCTCAGGAGTGATTCCCAAAGACATGGGATATGATCCCATAGCTAGTATAGGTTGACATGGATGTGATTGAGAGATACAGACTATACTATCTAATTCACATGCCCCAGGTTAGGATTAACTGGGCATTACTGACAACACTAGCAGAGAGGTGGCATACCAACCACAACACCTTCCACTTGGAGACTAGTGAGATGACTATCATGTTAGAGGATGTATATCGGATTATTTAGATTCTCGTGGTCGGAGAGGTTGTTGTGTATGATGCCACCGAGTAGGGAGGCACAGATGTAGATTTTTTCATGATGACCAGATTAGTGGATTTGAGTTGTCATGGTAGGAGTTGTTTGAGAGCTATGCCCCATTACCATTTTTACTTGTAGGATTTGTGGGTGGTTTCTTATGTCTCGACCATAAGTCGAAGGGACTATCTGTGGGATAGGTTCAGGCACTAGAGTAGATGATATTATAGGGGATTTGATATTCTTGGGCTTCATGCATGCTCATCCATCTATCAAGATTTACATCAGGTAGTCTACCTGGGAGCTGCCAGCCTATCAGTCGGAGTTACATTACTTCATATTTGGGCATGGGAGCACATAGTGGTTACCTAAATAGTTGTTGATAGATATAAGCCACTTGGGAGGCCTTATTTTTATGGATACAATGGGTTAATTGTCCAACACAAGCTTGGAAAACTAGAGTATTGGATGACCTTGATACAGTTACATGGTGCTTGTACGTGCATTGTGAGCAGTGGGTAGAGGATCCTCTAGAGATTCCTTATGTGTGTACCTCAATATTTTGATTGGATGGACACAATTCATCATTGAGATATTTCTTGTAGGTAGGGTGCACAAATAATATGGTAGGATATAGGGTATGCCATAGGGAGTGGCCCACTATGCCCGCAAGCATCAGGATATACCAGATTGGGGGGCCCTGTTATCATATGATGTGGCTTATCAGGAGTACTATGATTTGCATTCAGTGGCATGTAAATACCATCCTAAGATCACAAATTCCATTATGTCAGAGGATTATTCACATTATTTCCTTATGCACCCTTTTCCCAAACTGTCTAGCCTAAATGAGCCAGTTTTAACCTTGGATGATGATGGGGAGAGGGTACCCAGACGAAGAAGAGGCGGGGATGGTGGAGAGGAGGAGAGAGATAAAGGTGGGGATGATGGAGGAGATAATGGTGAAGATGGGGATGGAGGAGGTAGCAGAGATGGTATAGGAGGAGGTATAGGAGGCATGTCAACTTTTTTGTTCAGGATTTGATGATACCTTGGAGGAGGAGATCCTTGGTGGTTGCCACAATAGCATGTATAGATTGCCACAATATCACTTCTTTATAGGCATAGCTGGTTCAGGCCCAAGGATAGATTGCCACTTTACAGGGGCAGATCTAGACATTGTAGGGTCAGTTAGCTCAAGCCTAGGCATAGTTGCAGGCATAGGGACAAGCACAAGCCCAGATTTCCACATTGAAAATAGAGAGGGATATAGCTCGATGGTAGGGGTAGCATGCATTGGTTGTGGCTGATAAGATCTAGAGAGCATCTAAGTGAGTAGGCATGGGGGATCTAGTCAGCAAGCTTCGCGAGTCTACCAAGGAGGCAGAGTATTACAAAGGTAGATACCACGAGGAAGTGCCTGTTGAGAGGAGAGTGATCTATTCTTGGTCAAGATATGGTCAGACTCATTCAAGGAACACCAGCAGGGGTGTCACACAACCACTTCTGGGGGGCCCACCAAGTGGAGTTCCAAGGGTAGAGCCATTAGGGGTAGGAGGTTTTTGAAGATCAGAGAGGCTTGCGACATTTGGGGGCAGCACGACAAGGTCCCGAGGCCATGCTTGATATATTGTATATTGATTCAAAGACATGATACTGCCACATTTTTTATGTTGTATCTCTTCCCATTTGATATCATTTGTACACTTTGACATTATTATTTGAGGTTATATATGATATGCAGCGGCGATTAGTGATCTATGATGTGTTTATGCTTGTATGATGGATGTTTATGATGGATACATTTTGTTTTTTTTGTTATATGTTATGCGATGTTCTATATTATTATGCCATATTTTATGTATGGATGCATTAATGAGATGATGATGTTATGTGTTTATTCTATGTGTTTTATGGATGATGCATTTATGATGATATGTGAGATGGATGTAGTTATGCAAAAGATTTGATATGCATTATATTTTTGTATTTTTCACATTATATATATCAATGGTTTGGATAGATGAATGAATGTGAAAATGGTTTATTATGGGATGCAAACATATGATAAATGCATGGATATAAATGATTTATGATTTCTAAATGTATGGATTATGAGAATGCATGGATTATGATATTATTATAAATGATGCCTATGTACAGATGGATTTATGATATGGATGAATGGGTGCATTTATTATATGTATGGACAGATGACATGCATTAGGACAATGTTTTATTTTTGGATTTATGCAATGCAATTTGTGTACCTACATGGATGGAGGGATGATGATGGATGCATGATGAATGATTTAGGATAAATGATTTCTTTTGGATTTTTCATGAGGCAAATATATGACCTAAATGTATGGATGAGTATTATAATGTACTATGATGATGCATGGATTATGAATGATGCTTTATTTTTGGAAATTTTCATGATGCAAATGTTATGATGAATGAATGCATAAATGGTTTAGAATTTTGGATTTTGTTAATGGCAGCATATGATATGATAATGATAGATGTATGGATGGATGTATGATAATGCTTTCTAATGATATGATATGGAAATGCTAATGCAAAAGAATGATTTTATTGTTATTTCAAGTGTACTCAATCTTTTAGTGAGATATAACATCATGTTGAGGGTTGTTAGCCTTGGAAAAATATATAATGCAAATGCAAAACTAATATGATTGCAATCCTATCTATGCAATGTTGACATCCGATTTATTATGCTTAGTATCATCACTGAACATTTTATTATGTTGAAAGTTAGTATAAACATCGATGGTATAATTAGATTATGATGACCTAAGTACAACTTCTATCCAAATTTCATTGAGATTTGATAGTGTAAGATAATACAAGAATCTAGGTATAATTGGACCAAGATGACCTGAGTATCACTTGTATAAAAAAAAAGAGTTAATCATTTTCCTATGCAAATTCAAAATGTCATCAATGATACTTTGTAGAGCATGTCTCGCGATAATTTGCACAATAGTAATGATTGACTCATAAATAGAAGACAAAGAAAAATATCATTCTAAATCATAGCCCCTCTAGTTTGTGACATCATCGAGGTACTCTAGAGAAATGATAACAACAATCAAGATACTACAAATGAACATTCAGGCTAAAGTGATCCAGCCATGATTCAGAAGATGATCATCTAGTGAGAAATGATTTGATTGTCTTGATGTTTGATTTGATTTGGATGGTTGATTGATCGATGTTCAATTTGATGGTTAGTTTTGGTGGTTAGGATGATTACGGTTTTTGCCGAGGTTGCCTTGTTGTTTGTTTTCCTGTTGTTTTAAACTCAATGGTTATTTTCCCCTAAGGAAGACAGACTTTTCCCCAGTGAGACACAAACTAGATTATTATGGATATGTACAATGATGACCAAGCCAAGGTGGGATGACCGCAGTAGCTGGATATGGATATGAAGCTCATTTTATGATAGGCATGAATGCACAATGATAGTGAAAAGAGGATGGTCGACACACGTTTAAATAGATGGAGAAGCCAACTTATCACGAATAGCGCATGTTTGCTAGGTTTTCACCATTTGTTTTTATTGCAATTTTTCAAATTTTATGATTTTTTTTAATTTGTTTCAGGATTTACAGCACAAAGGAATTTAACGATGGCCTCATCATTTGGAAAGGTGGGGATATCAATAGGTTCAATTTGGTCCCAATCTATGAGTTCGGGATGTACCAATGGTAGGGGATTGTCAGATGGGTTCAAGTAAGACATCGTAAGAGTCCTAATGGAGACATCATCATTGAGAAATACTATGGCAAGGTCAAGATCTATGATTTCACTCTCTTCTGATTGATCCATCTTGCTAGGAGTTTGATCATCTTCACTCGAGCCATTGATATTTTTTTATTCTAATTTAAGTGGTCTTAACCTTGAGCTTTGTCCCTCCTCAAGTGTGGGGGTATACTTGTGTACCACATCAATGTCCTTATCATGATAGGATTATTTTGATAGTGAATCCCACTCATATTCATTGGAATCGGTTTCATAGTGATCACTTGCTTGGATTTGTAGGATTCATTCAACAAATTTTCATTTTAGGTCCTTTGTTTCTTCATCCTTTTGATGCTCTTTGCATCCCAACCCTGTCTTGTCTTTTGGATTTGTTATGATGGGTTGGATGGGTTCTACAATACCTTCTTTCCTTTTGTCAATAGGCACTTGTCCCTCATATCCCATTTTTTCCAAGATTGTGAATCCTTTTCCATACAATGTGGTTTGGACATTATCCATTGATGCTTGAGAATTAGTTTCATCCTTGTAGAGTCAATTTAGAACATCCTTGTCCTCATATTCCTTTGCTTGGGTAGTTTCTTTTATGAATTGACCATGAAAAAGTGTGACCATTTGTGAGGATGGTTGTGACGAGGTTGATGGTTGACCATGGGATTTTGGTGAAATTAACTGTGAGAGGTAGAGGGATTGTTCGATGGAGTATTCATCCACACCTTTTCCTTTGACTTGGAATTTCTTCTCAATTTTTTTGGCCAAAGTGTTTAGCTGGGCTTCAAGGTTGATAGATGTAGGAGTGGCTTCTTCCTTTTTCTCTAGTTGTTTGGACAAGGAACTTGGTTGGATTCTTTCATTGGAGGATGTGGATAGCAGCTTTGACAATGGATTGGATTGACCTAAATTACTGGGAATGTTAGATGTAGAATTAGGAGCTTATTGGTTATGAGGCACAAATAAATCCTAGACTGACTTAAGGGTATTGCAATATTGGGGACTATTAGAATTAGTGGGGATGGTAATATCTTGCCTGTTGCAAGGAAATTTTAGACACTGATGGTATGTTGAAGGGACAGCCTACATTTCATGGATCCAAGGATGACCCAAGGGTATATTATATGTTAAATCTTTATCAAGAACTTGGCAAATCACATCTTTTTGAATTGGACCTACCTAAATTAGTAGTACAACTAATCCCTTTGAACCTCTCCTCATCATCATAAGCTTTGATGGTGATATTTTTCCTTGCATCTATTGTGTTTTCAGAGAATCCCAGTGCACGAAAAATATTTAAAGTACATATATTAAGATCGGACCCCCTGTCTATTAGGACACGCTTGACATGAATTTTTTGGATTAAGAACTTGATATGGAGTGTTGCGTTATGAGAATGGGTGAGAGATACATCATCATTTTTTGAAAAGGATAAGCAATGAGGCACAACCAGATGTACTACCATGGCTTTGAAAGTACAAACTTCCAAGTTATTTGGTATTGTTGTATCAACTAGGGCTTTTTCCAAGATCTCCTTGTGGGCAGGTGAGGTTTTAAGGAGCTCCAATATTGATATTTGTGCGAGAATATTTTGGAGTTGATCGACAATGTTATATTGATGAGATGGAGCAATGGGTGTTTTGGAAGTGTTGCCTTTTAAAATATATCTAGCTTGGGCCCTTATGGTCGCGTTTACAAGAACATTGTCTTGTTTTCCTTTGATCTTGATGACATTCATTTGATTATTTTTCCAACCATGTCTTGTTGAATATTACGGACTTGATTAGAGGGAATGTTGGTGTCATTGACTGGATGGTTGGTTGAAACAATTTCTTGTGTGTGATTGATCTTGATGTCATTTGTATGATCTTCAATGACTGAAACATGATAGATGGTAGTGTTATGAACATAGTTCACACTTTTTCCCTTTATCATTTGCGGTAGAATATTCCCCTTTATCATAATTTGGCAAGGGTTTTTTCAATAACCCATGATCAGTGTTTGTTTGGGGTTCTTCTATTTGTATGATCTTATTGTCAATCAAGTCTTGTATGTTGTGTTTTAATTGCATGCAACTATTGGTCAGGTGAACTTTGCATCGGTGAAATTCACAATAGTGGGCCTCATTCCACCATGACAATTTTAATTTTGGTTCAAACCCTCGGGTGTCGGGTAGAGTGATAATATTTTCTGCAAGTTCTTTCAATGCTGATTCATATGATTGACCCAAAGGTGTGAACTTCCTTCAGTTTTTCAATGTTTGATATGGTAGTCTAGGTGGAGGATTATTTTGTTTATTACTCTACTTGTTGTTCGGGTTGGTGTTGTTTTGATTTGGGTTTTAATTGGTCTTTTGATTGGTATTTGAGGTGCTTCCTAACAAATTGAAGATTGGTTTAGCATTATGCATTTTAGTTGAAGTATCATTGCCATTATTCTTGTACTTTTTCTAAAACTTTGTTTTGTCATTGTGAGAGGAACTGGCTAAATTTTTTTCCTTATAAATTTTCAAAATTCCTCGTTTGACCAAGTTTCTTCAATTTTGATCCCCTTTTCGATCAATTTTTAAAAGTTGGAGGACATTTTAATTCAAGACTATAGCTCATGTCATCATTTAAGTTGTCAATGAATACCTCTATCTTCTATTTTTTTGGTATGGGATGAGGATACATTGTGAATAATCTTCTCCACCTTTGCAAAAATACTAGGAATTATTCCCCCTTATTTTGTTTGACATTGCAAAGGTCCTTCATTTTGATCTCATGTTAGACATTATATGAATATTGGGTGATAAATTTGTTAACTAATTCCTCAAAAGATTTGATCCCTGGAGGTAATTGCGAGAACCATTGTATGCATTGCCCTCCCAAAATACTTGGGAATAATCTCATCAAATATGTTTCCTCATGGGAAAATTCAAGACTCATTGTTCGAAATTCCCTTATGTGATCTATTGGATCTGCTTTCCTATTGTACTTATCATAATTTAGTAGTCTAGGTGGAGGATTATTTTGGTTATTACTCTACTTGTTGTTCTGGTTGGTGTTGTTTTGATTTGGGGTTTAATTGGTATTTGAGGTGCTTCTTAACAAATTGAATATCGGTTTAGCATTATGCATTTTAGTTGAAGTACCATTGCCATTATTCTTGTACTTTGGCAAAACTTTGGTTTTTCATTGTGAGAGGAATTGGCTAAATTGTTTTCCTAATAAATTTTCAAAATTCCTCGTTTGACCAAGATTCTTCAATTTTGATCCCATTTTCGATCAGTTTTTCAAAAGTTGGAGGACATTTTAATTCAAGACTAGAGCTCATGTCATCATTTAAGTTGTGAATGAATACCTCTATCTTATATTTTTTTGGTATGGGATGAGGATACCTTATGAATAATCTTCTCCACCTTTGCAAAAATACTAGGAATTATTCCCCCTTATTTTGTTTGACATTGCAAAGGTCCTTCATTGTGATCTCATGTTAGACGTTATATGATTATTGGGCGATAAATTTGTTAACTAATTCCTCAAAAGATTTGATCCCTGGAGGTAATTGCGAGAACCATTGTATGCATTGCCCTCCCAAACTACTTGGGAATAATCTAATCAAATATGTTTCCTCATGGGAAAATTCAAGACTCATTGTTCAGAATTCCCTTATGTGATCTATTGGATCTGCTTTCCTATTGTACTTATCATAATTAGAGAATTCACAATTTTTGGGAAATGGTATCATGTTGACACTTTGATCAAAAGGTAGGGACATATATATTGTATGGAGTATCTCTTGGTGGTTCCAGTTTGCATGTTTTGCATTTTTTGTTGGAGGGTTTGAATTTATTGTTTTAAAATATCCATGGGGTCTTTGGTTTTTGCTTCATTTCTTGTTTCAGTTTGTTTGTTTTTTGTCTTCTTAGAAGTTCTCTTTAATTTTGTGATATGATAATCTTTGGGTAGTTGGACCCCTTTGTTTGCTAGAATCAAAAGGTATTTTTCACCCTCCTTTTCAAATATCCTCTCCATGAACTAATGAAAATTGGGATCTTGTTGGGCTTGTTCTATGGTCTCATCCATTATTTCTTCCACCTCATCTCGAAGAATGCTAGAAAAGGGATTCTCCTCTCTTTTAGCCATTGTGTTTTGGTTTTCGATTTCCTTTTTCTTAATTTTTTGCCTTTGCAATCTCATTAAATTTGGCATACAAGTGATGAAAATGTTCTAAAATTTTGATCAAAGTTTGGGAATGCCAAAAGGACTAGTTTAAATCTAATTAAGCAAGTTTTGTTTTGGGATGAAGGATGATGAATCCTGATGATGAAACTTAGTTGCTAAATCAAAATTAGGTGTGATGACGAGGCACCTTTGGATGTTTGATCAAAGTTTAGATGAGGGATTTTCACTTGAAAATGCTAGTTACAACAAGTTTGAGATTCTGGAATGACTGAGGAAAATTCCTAGACTGAAAAATGTCTTTCAATTGTGAGGTTAAAATTCAAATAGATAGGGATTTTAGCTCTTTGCTTTTTGAATTTTATGGATGTGTTATAATAGTGAATAGATGCACCAGAAAAGCGGATGGATGTGTTAAAATATTGCAGGTATGCACCAGAATAGGCTATGTATGCACCAAAATATGGTACGTATGCGCTGTAAGATTATATAGATGCACCAAAATAGGGGATGTATGAACCGAAAAAGGTGATATATCCACTACAATATGATAGGGATGCACCAGAATATGGTATGTATGCGCCACAGGATTATACAGATGCACCAAAACATGAGATGTATGTGCCAGAAGATGGAAGGCATGTGTTGGGGCAGTCAATGGATGCGCTAAATTGGAAAATGTTCTTTGGTTTTTGATAGTTTGAAAGATTTTTTTGATTTTCTGGTAGAGAATCTGATTGTTTGATTTGGATATTCTTTTGAATCAATGGTTGATTTTTTTTTTGTGTGATGTTTGTTTGAAATTTACTTCAAAACAATGCATGTGAAATATATCAAGTACAATCCCTATGGATGTGAAGGATAGTATTTACTGGATTCCCACTTGGCTTGCTCCAACTATGTTTCCTTTTGGTGAATGATTAGAGGCTTGACCACACTAGCCCCCTTTGCATTGCACTCACTTCTTGGGTCAGCCAAGCCTCAGTCCTCATGAATCTCCCATGATAGACTTCTCATTTCTACCAAAAGCTACAAGAATGTGGGACGGCTTCGGAGGTTACACCTCTTGCACCAATAAATAGAAAGGGTATTTTTGGCATACTACAACAAAGGGTTCTAGTATGGGCATTCTTTTCATGGGGGATCATCCATATGGAAAGATACCATTGTTTCCCTTCTTTTCAGAATAGACCTTGTGATACTTTAACTTTCCTCGAGTACCCACATTTATATCCCAGGTGGAAGTTGCTTGGCTTTAGTGTGTTCCCGGTTGGATCATTCCCTTGGGGTGATTACCTCTTGTCCCACCAAGGCAGGCCCTCTAAGGATTAAATTAAATAAAAAGAATGGTTTTGGCTTTTTGATCACCTAGTTAGGGGGATAGCATACATGCCTACCACTCCACAAACATAGAAAGTGTGGTGTTTGTTTATCCTTCTAATTAAGCTATGTTCCTGACTTAATCAAAAACAAATAACAATAAACTCCTCCCCTACAACATAAACCATCAGTAGTTTTGGTTCATTATTCTTTGACAACATTCTTGTTGTTTCAGCAAAGTCTCTGATTGCGCGTAAGGTTCCTATAAAATACAGAAACATGGATTAATTCTCATACTAATAAATTTCTAGAAAATAAAACCAATACACCATAATAATAAATAGATTCGATAACAAATCATAAAGATGTGCTAAAATATTATATGAATTTGCTAAAACAGTCTATGTATGCACTAAAATAAATTATGTATGCACCAAAATACTCCCTATATGCGCCAAATGATGATACGTATGTGCTTCAAAATTCTATAGATGTGCCATAATAGATCACGTATGCGCCAAAGAATTTTTCGCATGAGCCAGAAGATTTCACGGTCATGCTAAAACTTTATACATTTGAACCTATAAAAACACTTTTCCAGAAAATATTAAAAATAAAGGGGCTAGGCCCCACGGTGGGCACCAATTTATGTGTGCTTCAAATATGTGAATAAATTGAATAATCAAAACACAAAAGCAATGAGATGTATTACATTAGAAATTAAATTACATTTAAATTAACTAAATTCAAAATGCAATCAAACTCCTAAAAACATTCCATCGTTTCCTATCTACAAGGATTCTTTGTATCACAATGGCTCTCAGATTTTTGCCAGCACTATGACATTGCAGAATGACAACCTAGAGAATAAATGCTATAAAATACCATGATTCTAAACTAATGTGATTACATGCCATGATGATATGATGAATATGTTGTTGTGATAAAAATGGAGTTGCTATGTTGTAAATGTTGTGATGCAATTGTTGTAAGGAAGCTAATATGACAATGGTGATGCAATTACTACACTAAGACATGATTCTAAACTACCATGACAACCACAATTCTAAATGTTAAAATTCTCTAAACTCTAAATTCTCTCAAAATTATATAACGCTCTCAAGTGATTTATGCAGAGTAAGTTTGCTTCTTGACCTCCCCCCCAAAAGTTGGAGCAAGCAGTTGTATTTATATAATTTCCAAGACAAACTGTGATGTGGCATGATTCAATGGTTAGGATTATGATCTAGATAAATCGACGGTGGAGGAAGAATAATTTGGAGAGAATCATGGAGGTGGTTCCCTTAAGAGAACACCTTGCCAATTTTTTAAGAGAATTAGAGGAAAGGAGAAGCCATGTGTCCAAGGTGGTTTCAAATTTGTTGTAGGTTGTTGATGGAAATTATCATTTTTCAAATTAGAAATATTTAAATTCATGTGACACATGGTGAGGGGGATGGTGAGGTGGAAGGAAGTTAGAAGAATATGTAGAAATGTGACAAAATTGAATTAAGAATTCAATTTTAAAGAAGAGGGGAATTAACCAAATAAAACAAATTAGTTAAATTTGTTTATTTAATTAAATCTAGAGGAAAAATATTTTTGAAATAGAAGAATTAAGGGATGAACTATATAAATAAATTTATCAATTTATTTATGTAAGTACAGTAATTAAGATGGATTATTTAAATAACTATTTTTAATTAATTATGCCCCAGACCATTTTTATGTGTATACAAAAATCATTAAAATACCACCAAAAACATCATTTAAATTTAGGTCATAGGCCTAAGTGAGGACCCATTCACCCTATGATGAATGAGTCCTAGGCAACTTACCTAGGACACACATTCTTCAAGGATGGGTGAACTATGTCATGGCATTAATGAATTTTAGGTTTTATCCCTTGGAAATTGTAATTAGTTAGGCTTGGATTTGAATTTAAAGGGCCAATTAAGGAAAATTAACCTCAATTAATTAATAAATCCCCATATAAGTGAAAGTGTAAAGGTACGGCTTACACCACTAAAAATAAGGGATAATTAAGTCCATTTTAATTAAAAGGCCCTAAACTTAATGTGAATATGTAAAATAAATATTACAACACTAAATTAAGGCATCATTAATCTCATTTTATTATGAATTATTTATTCCAAATCAAGTGTGAAAAAGGGATATGTTTTCCTACACTACATTTATCCCCCACTTTAGTGAGAGGATGAGCACAAGTGCAAACTCACACTAAAGTATACATTCAAGACACCTTTGTATGCAGTGATGACAAAGATACAAAATCATACAACATCAAAGACCAGGAATATCAAGCCTAGACTATCTGATGCAGCACGGAACACATCTAAGCTTTATGTAGTGTGCTTACTTTGGGGTAGCGAAACCTCAGGCTATCCACTAGTTCAATCTCCCAAGGGTGGAAAATCATATCGAAGCTATCCCTCTTATAACTTCAATAAGATTCCACAAGACAAGGTTTCGAGCTCCATGGGGCTTAACAAGTTGTGTTATTCTAAGCACGTATGAACAAGGCAAGGTGTGTTATGCTTGGTAGCCTTGAAGAAGGTTTCGAGCTCCATAGTGCTTAACAAGTTATGTTATGCTAAGTACCTATGAACAAGTAAAGTCTCCACTGGCATGCAAGGTGTGTTATACTTGGTGGCCTTGAATAGGGTTTTGAGCTTCACAAGGTTAACAAGTTGTATTACACTAAACACTTATGAACAATATGTTGGTAAAAGTCTTTTTTTCTCAAAGGGATTTTCTTAGTTTGTGTAAGGTCTTCTTCTTATGGAGCATCATGCCTAATGTCTCCAAGAGAGTACAAGTCAATAGTAAAAGATTCACAACTTAGGTAATGTAGTGCATCGCATCACCACTAAGAGGAAAGTTATATGCTAAGAAATATTGCGCTTTTGGAGGACATAAAACCCAATGACACCACCAAGAAAAGGATGCATCACAAGAAGAAAGAAACCATGAAATATAATAAATGTCGAAAGATATTGTCAATGTATTCCCCCACTTTAAAGATATTACTACACCATTGTTGTGAGAAAATGCTTTCAAGTAGTCAATGTTCAATCCTAAGACATGAGAGCTTACTTGGAAAGCCTTATTCCAAGTCATATATCTTGGAAATGAAGATGTGTCATGAAGAAGGAAGGATAGCTTAATCAAAAGGTTGTGTGTTCGATTCACGTCAGATTTTCCATAATAAAACATCAAAAAATCAAGGTTATGATAAAAGGGGGTTCACCAAAATGATAATAAATAACCCTATTTTCCACTATTTCATTCAAGAAATGAGATCCAAATAATTTAATGACTAACAACCAAAAGGTGAGTCAAATCAAGGTATGAATCAACAAATTTCTCCTTTATGCAAGGATGAGGGTATGAGTCAAATAGCACTTTGGGGAGAAAGATTAAAACCATCAAATAAACTTCAAAATACAAAATATAAAGTGCAAATAAAATATTGTACTAAAAACTAATGCAACCAACAATCAAAAGGAAGATCTGGAAAGGGAAAATAATTTGTACCAATCACCAAAAGTGCCTTTTTGAAGCTCACTAAGAACTCATTCACCCTATGGCGAATGGGTCATGGCTAGGGCTCTATAAAATTGTTTTATGGGTTCTCTGTTGTTGTGTCTGCACTCCTAGATTCCATATTTTCATATTCGAAGAGTCGTAAATAAATCATGTAGAATATTTTTCATGAGATGACAACTTTCCTTACAAATTTCTTCATTTTTTCTCTTCAAATGATATTTCACCTAAAACTTGCAAACACAAATACAAGAGGAGAAAAATGTTGTTTTTGATGATGGGTGTTTTACCTTGGCCAAGCCACATTTGAGTATTTAAACTTTGAAATTAAATCAAATAGCAT
This sequence comes from Sequoiadendron giganteum, assembly GCA_007115665.2. Classification (NCBI taxonomy): domain Eukaryota; kingdom Viridiplantae; phylum Streptophyta; class Pinopsida; order Cupressales; family Cupressaceae; genus Sequoiadendron; species Sequoiadendron giganteum. Next base: position 288,873,934 of record CM021110.1, on the reverse strand, counting down.
GAAGGAATGATGAATGAACAAGAAATGTCACAACTCACCAAACCTTTGATTAAACCTTAGAATAAAAATTTGCAACTACCATGAAGTGCCCTCAATGGATGTGGATCTTGATCATAAAACTTGATATGAGATAATTATTTTGAATTCTTGAATGGATCTTGAGCTCTACATCACCATATTAGCTCCAACAACATGCATAATGCAAAAAATCTTTGACATGATAATGTAATCTTGATTATTGCAATAAAACCTTCAATAATCTGCTCTTGAATGCCTTTAAATACTCTTGATCATAAACTTTTCTGTAAGGATGATTTCATCAAAATTGTTAGGTGAAACATAGTGAAATGATCTCTTATTTATATATATCTTAACACTAATTCTTGAAATTCAAATAACACAATCAGACATGTGAATCTAAATTTGAAATCATTAAAATATCACCAAAAATAGTTTAAATTTAGGTCCTAGGCCTAAGTGAGGACCTGTTCACCCTATGGTGAATGGGTCCTAGGTCACTTACCTAGGACACAAATTCTTCAAGGATGAGTCTTATGTCATGGCATTAATGAATGTCGAGTTTTCTCCCTTGGAAATTATAATTAATTAGGCTTGGATTTGAATTAAAGGGGAAAATTAAAGCAAAGTAACCTCAATTAATTAATAAAGCCCTAGATAAGTATGAAAGTGTAAAGGTACACCTTACAACACTAAAAATAAGGCACAATTAAGCTCATTTTAATTAAAAGGAGCTAAAATTAATGTGAATATGTAAAATGCATATTACAACACTAAATTAAGGCATCATTAAGCTCATTTTATTATTAATTATTTATTCCAAATTAAGAGTGAAAAGTGGATACTTTTTCCTAGACTATATTTAGCCCCCACTTTAGTGAGAGGATGAGCACAAGCGCAAAATCACACTAAAGTAGACATTCAAGACACTTATGTATGCATCAATGACAAAGATACACAATCATACAACATCAAAGACTAGGAAGATCAATCCTAGACTATCCAATGTGGCGTAGAACACATATAAGTTTTTTGTTGTATGCTCACTTTGAGGTAGTGGAACCTCAAGCTATCCACTAGGTGAATCTCCCAAAGGGTGGAAAGTAATATTGAATCTATCCCTCTGAAAAATTCAATAAGATTCCACAAGATAAGGTTTTGAGCTCCATAGGGCTTAACAAGCTGCGTTATTCTAAGCACCTATGAACAAGGCAAGGCTCCATTGGAAATCAAGGTGTGTTATGCTTGGTGGCCTTGAAGAATTTTTTTGGCTCCATAGGGCTTAACAAATTGTGTTATGCTAAGCACCTATGAACAAGGAAAGGCTTCAGTGGAAAGCAAGGTGTGTTATGCTTGGTGGCTCCATAGGTCTTAACAAGATATCCCTCTACAAAATTCAATAAGATTCCACAAGATAAGGTTTTAGGCTTCATAGGACTTAACAATATTTTTTATGCTAAGCACCTATGAACAAGGCAAGGCTGAACTGTCAAGCAAGGTGTGTTATTCTTGGTGGCCTTGAAGAAGTTTTTGGGCTCCATAGGGCTTAACAAGTTGTGTTATGCTAATAACCTATGAACAAGGCAAGGCTCCAGTGGAAAGAAAGGTGTGTTATGCTTGGTGGCCTTGAATAGGGTTTCAAGCTTCACAAGGTTAAAAATTTGCATTACACTAAACACTTATGAACAATATGTTGGTAAGAAAAAAATTGTTCAAAGGGATTTTCTTAGTTCATGTAAGGTCTTCTTCTTAGGGAACATTATTCCTAATGTCTCCAAGAGAGGACAAGTCAAGAGTAAAATATTCACAACTTAGGGAATGCAGTGTGTCGCATCACCACTAAGAGGAAAGTCATATGGTAAGAAATATCACACTCTTGGAGGACATAAAACCCAATGAAACCACCAAGAAAAGGATGTATCACAGGAAGAAAGAAAATTGTACCATGAAACATGAGAAATTTTGAAATATATTGTCCGAGTATGCTCCCAGTTTAAATAAATTGCTACACCATTGTCGTTAGCAATCGCTTTAAAGTAGTCAATGTTCAATCGAGTAAGACATGAGAGCTTACTTGGAAATCCCTATGCCAAGTCATATGTTTTTGAAATGAAGCTACATCATGAAAAAGGAAGGAGAGCTTAATCATAAGTTTGCATGTTCAATTCACGTCGGGTTCACCACAATGAAACATCAAAAAATGGGGCTATGATAAAAGGGGGTTCACCAAAATGATAATAAATAACCTTGTTTTCCACTATTTAATTCCAGAAATGTGATCCAAACAAATAAATGACTAACAAACAAAACCTGTGAGTCAAATCAAGTTATGAATCAGAAAATTTCTCCTTTATGCAAGGATGGGGGTATCAGTGAAATAGCACTTTGGGCAAAAAGATTAAAACCATCAAATAAACTCCAAAATGCAAGCTATAAAGTGCAAATAAAATATTGTACTCAAAACTAATGGAACCAAAAATCAAAAGATGGATCTAGAAAAGGGAGAATAATGTGTACCAGTCACCAAAAGTGCCTTTTTAAAGCTCACTAATCACTCATTCACCCTATTGTAAATGGGTCCTAGCTAGAGCTCTGTAAAAATGTTTTTTTGGGTTCTCTACTCCTACCAGATTCTTGATTCTCACAGTCGAAGAGCCGTAAATAAATCTTGTAGAAGAGTTTCCATGAGATGAAAACTTTCCTTGCAACTTTCTTCAATTTTTCTCTTCAAAGGATCTTTCACCTAAAACCTACAAACACAAACACAAGAGGAGAAAAATGTTGTTTTTGATGATGGGGGGTTTGCCTTGGTCAAACCCCGTTTGAGTATTTAAAATTTGAAATGAATTAAAATAGAATGAAGGAATGATGAATGAATAAGCAATGTCACAACTCACCAAACCTTTGATTAAACCCTGGAATGCAAATCTGCAACTAGCATGAAGTGGCCTCAATGGATGTGGAACTTGATCACAAAAATTGATATGAGATAATTTTCTTTTGAATGCTTGAATGGATCTTGAACTCTACATCACCATATTAGCTCCATCAACATGCATGATGCAAAAAAGCTTTGACATAATAATGGAATCTTGATTGTTTCCATAAAACCTTCAATAATATGCTCTTGAATGCCTTAAAATTCTCTTGATCATAAAATTTTCTATAAGGATGCTCTCATCAAAATTGTTAGGTGAAACATAGTGAAATGACCTCTTATTTATACATATCTTAACATTAATTCTTGAAATTCAAATAACACAAGCCACCATATGAATATGAATTTGAAATCATTAAAATACCACCAAAAACATAGTTTAAATTTAGGTACTAGGCCTAAGTTAGGACCCATTCGCCCTATGGAAAATTGGTCCTAGGTCACTTACCTAGGACACACATTCTTCAAGGATGAGTGTTATGTCATGGCATTGATGAATGTCATGTTTTATCCCTTGAAAATTACAATTAATTAGGCTTGGATTTGAATTAAATGGACCAATTAATCAAAATTAACCTAAATTAATTAATTAAACCCTAGATAAGTGTGAAAGTGTAAAGGTACACCTTACAACACTAAAAATAAGGCACAATTAATTTAATTTTAATTAAAAGGACCTAAACTTAATGTGAATATAAAAAATACATATTACAACACTAAATTAAGGCATCATTAAGCTCATTTTATTATTAATTATTTATTCCAAATTAAGTGTGAAATAGGGATACTTTTTCCTACATTACACGTTCTTCTAAAACATCTAAATGAAGAGAACGTTTAGAAAACCTTATAGTGGGTGTTCATAGGGGTCACCAGTCCTAATTCGATTGAGGAAAAAATGTCATGAATTACTGTTGTTGATCACTATGGATGTTTGACCAGATGCGTTGTTGTTACAACTATGTAATTACAATCTCTACATGAACTACCAATGCCCAAAAAAATCAATCAACCTTTCTCCTTTTTTTTCTCTTTGATGCACAAATTGAGATGATCCTTTGCTTCCTCCATCCTGGGCTAAAGCTACTATTTTCCCTGGTAATTCCCTAGAAGAAGACTTAGAAGAAAATCAAGAAGAAGATTGTTGCCTTTTGTGAAGACCAACAATGGAAAGAGGAGGAGAAGAGGCTGGTGGAATGTTGAGCAGGCCCCCATAAAATATTGTAATTTAAAGGAGAAAGAGGGGGACATCCTGTAACGTGAAAGAGTGGGAGAAGGCATCACTTCTGACCTCACACCATTCTCCAACTGATAGATGGACCCCAAATCGGTCCAAGATGTATTGTTTGTGTTGTTGTGTGAGTGCAGGATTTTTTTCTTCAAGGATATGGTGAGAGGAAGGAGGTGGCCTTGGTAGAACATTTCATCTGCAAGGGAATTTTTTGTAGACCCACCTTCAAAAATAGAATGACATGGACTAAACTCAAAATCTATCTCTTTTCCATACGAGGATGATTTCAAGACTCGCTTGTAGGAATTTATCACCAACTTCCATGGCTCAATGAAAGATATTTTTTTCTTCACTTTATCTGTGAGTGGAAGATCTACCAAAGATGGAGCCTCATAATCTCTTTCCATCTCAATTCCTAGATCAAAATACCTAACAAATACCCTATTTGGATCAATTATTTTTTCATTATGATGAATCCAAGTTATGAAGCTATACCAAGTTTGAGGGGAAAGAAAGTTAGTTCTAAAGTTTTTAAAAATCCTCAGGGGTTGAGCACTATAGAGGATTTTTTTTTCATTTTTACTATTCATTCTTTTGGGAGGATTTGTATTTTCTCCTCTTATGGGAGAAAGAGTAGAATAAAGTGAATCTTTTTCATTTTTCTATAAGTTGAAAATCTAGAATAGCAAATCATGGAAAAGAGAGTCAAGGTTGCACATAGAAGAGCTTGGTTGTGAGCTAGTATAGTTGTGTTGAGTAGTAAAGAGTTTCTTTAGAAATTGCATGTAGAAGTTACTTCAAAAAATTGAGAAGTTTTTGGAGTTGTGCATGTACTGGCTAAGTGAAAGCATATTCAATTCAGTCATAACAAGCCAAGCAGGCAAGAATTGTCTTCATATCTTTTTATCCTTTATCATAATTATAAACCTTGAGGGTTCATTGGAAATGGCTAATCTTCTTTAAACAATAAGGGAAATCTTGTTTTTATACCTTTCTTATGCATGAAGTGGTGGTGTAAAGAGTCAAAATTTAGTTTTTATACCATGAGAGTCTTTCTCTATTTGAATGAAAGTTGTTGAACACTGCTTTCCTTTGATAAGATTTTTGGTGAAATGCAAATAATGTGTAAATTAAGTTATTTTAAAGAAACTTTGTTAAACAAAAGTTGGACCCCATTTTCTTGGTTGTTATTGAATCAAAGCTTATATGTTGAGAACCAAAGAATTGGTAGAAAATTCTAAAGCATGGTCAAGTGTTAGTTCTTTGTTAGTGATGTCAAACTAGTGCATTAAGTTAGTTATTATTATTATTTTTTACTGACTTCTTGTTGTTATAGTTTTTCCTTTAAAAGGGAATCTTTAAAAAGTAAGACCTCGTTATTTTGTCTAGGAAGAAAAACCCCTAACAATGAATTATATTATTTAACAAGAAAACACCCAAATGGGGTATTTTGTATATGATTCTTGTATACCATAGTATGACCCAAAAGGTCAAATTATTCTTTTGTTGTCAAGTTTATTGTAATGCACCCTCACGCAACCCTAGAGGAAGTTTCAATTCACTACAAAAGTGTACTAATTTTTTTTATAAAAGTAAATTAAACATACATGTTCACCTATGATTGACAACATCCCCTAAGGCTACATAATTGAGATTACTTAAATCCCCATTAACATACATCATTCAGTTACATTGCATTAAATAACCCAAGTAGTAAGCATTCATTCAACATAAATAAATACCAAGATAGAAATAGAATATCCATAACATATATCCATTACATGATTACAACCCTCATTCCCAGAATGAGTCAAAATACATAAGTGTTACAATTACATAAATCCACCTCATAATAACAAAAGGGGTAAAAACAACTCATTACAATTTGAATTACAACAGTGCGAGAAAAGAATAACAAGATCTACGAGTTGTCCAAATGGATGTCTCACCTCCACGAACTGAAGATCAATGGTGACCCAACGGTTTATGTTGCATGTTCCACCCAACCTAGTGGTACTCGAAGGCCCACCCCCCATGCTAGGAGATAGTAACAATGCAACATGGACAATAAGTCTACTACCTCTAACCAAAGGCAGAATCATACTGACACATACTGACTTAACCAAACATATGCACAATATAAGTCTAACACAACATGGTTACATTGCTTCCAGACATATTATAATCAAGTACGATAAAGAATCCATACACACAACATAAACTTAATGTTATCATAGACAGAGTGTCATCGCAAGGTTCGTCATGAGATCTCCTCTAGGCATTCTTCATAGGTTCCGATAATCCTGGTGACCTCAACCGAATCTCAGCCCTCACACTCACTCATGCGGAATCAAATACCTCTCGTGAGGACAAGATGGTTGATCTTGCCATTCCAAGCCTTCTCACTCACCCAAAGGCTAAACAAGCCCTTGTGTATGTGAGAGAGGTTAATTTATCTTGATTAATGTGAATGCATCCTAATCATCTAAGTACATTACTTTAATTATCACTTATTAAAAACACTTTTGAAGGTTACCCGGTTTACCTCTTTGGGCTTCGGCCCCTAACAAAAGCCACTCTTCTAATGGATAACACGCTACTCAAATCTAGACTCCAAGGGTATCTCAAGTGCTATAGAACTGAATAACGCAATCTCTCCTATTCTAGGAGGCGACAATAATTATGGAAATCCACTCCAACACTAGGAGGAAAAAAACACTTATAACACTACCCAAGGGAAAAACAAACATTATCTTAACAAGGAATTAAACCACATCCACTGGAAGACTTTACAATAATAAGACTCAATCACCCGTTCCCAAGCAATCAATAAAAGGGAATTTACTATAATAATGCACTAACAATAAAAAAATACTATATTTGGATATCTTAAATCCATGTTCGTGTCTAATGCTACTCGCATAAATAAAAATAATATCATTCAAATTTTCATTAAAACAAGTAAATTCCTCCATTAAATAAATATTTTTCACTACTTTATCCAATCATGCACAATACTAGTTTCAACTAAAATTACTTAATAAAATAATTGCATACTCTCTTATGTCTAAACAGAGTGTTAAATATATAGATATACAAATCTATATATAAAACAAATAAAAATAAAGTAACATTTTCATTATGCAATAATTTTAACTTTCTATTTTATTAAAATTACTAGTCCACAAAATTAATTAAATTTTGCAAAAAAAGTTCACACATAGGAACATTTTTTCCAAATAAACAAATAAAAATCATCCTTATATTAAATACTAAATATTAATTTTTAAAACATATAGTACTCATCTTAACCAATAAACTACACTATACAAAAAATACAATAAAATTAAATATATTACACAAAAAAAAACAAATCAAATAATAAATAAAAGTAAATAATAAATAAATAAAATAAAAAGTAAATAAGGCAGGACCGGACGGTACACCGTCCGATGGATGGTACCGCCGGTACCCTACTGCCTGCGCCGACTATACACACAGTACAGGGGCTGGTGGAACTTTGGGGAGGCCGCACCTCCCATGGGGAGTGCATCCCCCAAGTGGTGGGTGCACTACCCATGGAAGGTACATCCTTCCCTCGAGAAGAGTGGGCAGTGGGGGTTTGACCTCCCCACTTGCCATTAAATCAAAAGTTCCTAGATTTAAAAAAAAAAACAAACAAACTTTTATCATATTTCGAAAACCAATAAATAAATTCATAAAAGAAATCAACGAATTTCTTTGAAACTTGTTTCCCAATATTGTCGTATGGACGGTGTTTTCTCCAAAAAGACTTGTAATAATAGTATTATATATATATAATCTTAGATCTTAAACATAAATATATTTGTAAATATATATTATGTGTATTTATATTCAAAAATATAATACATGTAATATATATTTATATATATATTTACACAGATAATTTACTGGTAATATAGAGAAACAAAATAAAATAAAACCAGTAACAGGAAATTAATTAAATTTTTTCCAGAATATCTTTCAAAATTTCAAGAGGTGTAAATTTAATTTCCTATAAACTATTCCTTCAAATTTTCAAATAATTAAATATAGAAAAATTAAATAGATCTTAATTTTTTTTATTTATTTTTTTCAATGGAGGTTTTCTACGAGGGTTTGAGTTTTCAAAGAACAGATCTAAATATTTTCAAAGGGTAAAATCTTCATACTAAAACCTAAATGTTTGAAGCACAAACAAATGTTTAATTTAAACAATGAATCTTCGAATTCTCATTTACTGAATAAAGTCCTACGGTAAATTTAACAATTTTCTCCAAATTTGGATTAATTTAAATTTAGATTCAATTAACAAATCCTATTGCACAATTAATTCAATACAGATTCTTAAACCTATTAAATTGAATTGAACAAAACAAGAACAAAACCTGGAATCTGACGCTACATAAAAAGATAAATTTTTTTGATGCAAGCCTTCTCCAAGAATTTCCTGAATTTCCTCAAACGTGCAACGAATTCAATCAAAAACCAAAAATTGATTCAAACCCTTCTTTGTGCAAATTTTCCAAAAATCCTTCACTGCTCTAAAAGATGAATTCTTCCCCAAAACTTCTCTCTCGCAAAACTGAAAACATGCATTCCACATAAATCAAAAATATCTAATACCACCCTAATTCCCCTTGCATGCAAAGTTGAGAATTAGATATTTATTTCCTTTTCTATTTTTGAAAACCCAAATTGAATTTAAAATACAATTTCAATTTCCTTTCAATTCCTCTTGATTTAATTTAATTTAATTTAATCCAATAAACTTAATTAATTAATTTTAATTATTTTATAACTAAATTCAACCCTTTTGAGATTAAAATTTAACAAAATTAAATTTCATTATTAACTTTAAATATAACATCAAAGAATAATATTAATTTTAATATAACATAATCACTACTTTTTCCAATGCAATTATTCTAAACATTAATTTAACAATAATGCATCTAACAAAATCATATAACATTAAATAAGGTAAACATGACTCAACAAATAGGACTGACGACACACAAAGGCTAGGGCGTAGACCTGACACATGTTACCTAGCTACTATCTCCCTTTCAACTTAACCATTGGATCGACACACTCAAACCTATGAAACCGGGTGGAGTCAATGTCATGTACCTGTAACCTAAAACCAAGTAAACAACATAATATAGTATATCTAGCATATAATACACACCGTGAAGAAGAAATCACGGATTCACAAGGCGCTCACAAGTGAGTGATGCGAAACCATCCTCTTTACCAATCCACTCATCAAAGACTAACATTACATCATAATCAATAATCACATAATAATAATATCTCATGCTAACTCTACTAACATCATTAATCCATTATGCATGTGAAACAATAATCAGATAGCCTCATCACACAATAATAGTTGTCGCTCAATAGTAGCGATCAAAACACAAACAACAAGGTATGTCCAGTATCATAGTAGCTGCAACCCAAACATAGCATAAGCAAAACGTATAAGAAGCAAAACAAAGGGGTATTACATTCTCCCCCCCCCAAAGACCAGGCTTACTCCTAGAAGCCTGCAAACAAGTAGGGATATAACTCCCTCATCCTAACTGTATCCTCCCTGGTGGATGAAGCATCATCCCTGGGATCCCACTGAACTCTAACCTGATCAATATCTCGCCCTCGAAGAGTGAGCGTTCTGCACTCTGTTACGGCCACGGGCTCCAAAGCCAGAATACTCCCCCTCTACCTGTAAATAATTCCAATCAAGGATGTGAGTAACATCTGGATGATATGGTCGAAGAACTGAAACATGGAAAACATCATGAATACATGCTAGACTGGGTGGCAAAGCAAGTTGATAAGCAACTGGACCAATCTTTTCAAGTATCTCGAAAGAGACGACAAAGCAAGGCGCCAACTTGGAACCCTTTCCATAACGGATAGGACTCTTTCACGGATGCACCCGCAAGCATACTCTGTCACCGACAAAAACTAATGATCCACTCTATGCGCATCTGCATACTTCTTCTACCTATCCTATGTTGCTACCGGGTGCTCTCTAATCTGATCCACTTGCTGCTCCATATCCTGCAACATCTCTGGTCCCAATAAAACTCTGTCCTCCAATCGATCCCAACTAAGAGGAGTACGACAAGGACGACCATACAAATCTTGAAAAGGTGCCATGCCAATGGAACTTTGGTAACTATTGTTATAAGCAAACTCCACTAGATAAAGATAATCCTCCCATTGTGTCTGTTGATCCATGACATACATGCGTAACATGTCTTTGAGGATTTGATTAACCCTCTTAGTCTGTCAATCTGTCTCAGGGTGATATGTTGAACTGAAGTTCAACTGTGTCCCCATAGCATGTTGTAATGATGTCCACAAAGCTGAAGTAAACACTGGATCCCTGTCAGAAATAATCCGACGTGGAATACCGTGCAACCTCACAATATCCTCCATGAATACTCTAGCAACTGATGATGCATTATAGGAAGCATGCATAGGCGAGAAGTGTGCTACCTTCATCAACCTATCGAGTGTCACCATAATAGCATCATGTCATCGTGAGGAGTTGGGTAAACCAACAATGAATTCTAATGAGATAATATCCCACTTCCACTTAGGTACAAGGTGTGGTTGTAGAAGCCCTGCTAGATGTTGGTGTTTAGCCTTCACCCACTGACACTCCAAACATCTCACTACAAATTCTGCAATATCCCACTTCATCCCTGGCCAGAAATATAACTGGTGTAGATCTGCGTGCATCTTCTTCACCCCAAGATGGGTTGAATAAGGTGCACGATGAGCCTCAGTCAAAACCAAAGAACGAAGGTCACCTACTGAAGGAATGTAAATACACTCTGAATGCCTAAGTAACCCATCTAACTCAAGTGAATAACCTTTAAATCTGCCCTCAAGAGGTCTACCTGCCTCAATATTTGCTCTCACATCACGGTACCAACTGTCTGCTGGAAGAGTAGCAAGAATCTGACTCCTTAAATCTACCATAAGAGTCATCTCAGATATCTCATGCCTATGTCTGTTGAGTGCATCATCTACAACGTTCTCTTTTCCCTGAATATACTTCACCTCGAAGTCATACTCACAAAGAAACTCCATCCAATGCCTCTGTCTAGCGTTAAGGTTCGGCTGAGTGAAAATGTACTGCAGGCTCCTGTGATCACTATGTAGCCCAAATTTGTGCCTGAGTAAAAAGTGTCTCCATCTAGTCAAAGCATGGACTACTGCCGTTAACTCAAGGTCATGAGTGGGATAATTCAGTTCATGATCCTTAAGCTTATGCGACTCATAAGCTATCACTCGTCCCTCCTGCATCAGGACTGCACCTAAGCCCTCTAAGGATGCGTCTGTACAAACCACAAAGTCTCTTATGGGATCAGGTATCGCTAAAATTGATGCACTGGTCAGCTTATCCTTAAGAATCTGAAAAGACAACTCACACTACTCTGACCATCCAAACCTCTTCCCTTTCCTCTGAAGAGAAGTGATAGGATGACCTATCCTGGAAAAACTCTGCACAAACCTCCTGTAATATCCTGTAAGCCCCATAAAACTATGGATCTCTACCATATTCATGGGCATAGGCCAATCAAGAATAGCTTGGATCTTTGAAGGATCCACAGATATTCCCTCTCTTGATGACCAAGGTACTTGATCTCAGACTTGAAGAACTCGCATTTTCACAAGTTGGCATAAAGTTGGTTTTCTTGCAAACACTGTAGAACCTGTCGCAAATGCTCCTCATGTTCCTCTACTATCTTGGAATATACCAATATATCATCAAGAAACACAAGAACAAACCTATCAAGGTATGTGCGGAATACTCCATTCATCAAACTCATGAACACAGATGGTGCATTCGTCAACTCGAATGGTACCACAGTAAACTTGTAGTGACCATACTGTGTCTGAAACATCGTCTTATGGATATCTGCATCAAAAATACGGAGCTGATGGTATCCCGACTTAAGGTCTATCTTCAAAAAGATGGTAGCATGTTTGACTTGGTCAAATAAGAAGTGGATAACGATTCTTGATTGTTACCTTGTTCAACTGTCGGTAATCAATGCACAACCGAAGCGAACCATCCTTCTTCTTCATGAAGATGATAGGTGCTCCCCAAGGAGAAACACTAGGACGAATAAATCCCTTCTCTAATAACTCCTCCAACTACAAGTGAAGCTCTTTCAGCTCCTGAGTAGTCATGTGGTAAGGTGCTCGTGAAATAGGCTTTGATCCAGGTACTAAGTCAATCTTAAAATCTATATCTGTCCTCGGTGGCATCCCTAGAACGTCATCAGGAAATATATCTATGAACTCTTGAAGAATAGGATGACTATCAAGAGTTACATTCTCCTCTCCATCTCCTAAACCCAAGTCCTCAATTGTAACTACAAACAAATGACATCCATGTCATACACATCTCCTCAACTGCATAGCTGAGATGATCCTCAAAGATATCAGTATCTGAACTCCTATAATATCCACCTCACCACCCGATGCATTAATGCACCAAATCGACTTATGTCGACAATCAATAACTACTCGGTGAGCCTCTAACCAATCCATACCTATGACAACATCATAGGATCCCAATGGTGTAACCCGAAGACCTAAGGTAGTAAGAAGTGGTCGAATCTCCAACCTACAGTCAGGTACTACGAAATGCGATGCAACCTTCGCACCAGACGCTAACTCTACCTACCACCTATTGGCTTGCCTTACGGCCCCCAATCTGCAATGTGACACAATTGATGAAGAAATGAAGGAGTCAGATGCTCCTGAATCGAAAAGAATAGTAACAGGATTACCCAATAACATATCATAAGTCTCTACCATGGTACCCTAGTGCTCTGCCCGGCGGTTATCAACCGTTGCGAACACACGATGGCCTCTGCCAACATCTCCCACTATCGGCTCTGATGCCGCTGGTCTCTGCGTAAATCCCGACGTGCCCTTATTGGGACACATCCTAGCAATATGGCCTTGCTGACCACAAGAGAAGCAACCTGTACCTTTAGCATAACCTTTGCCTCCTGCTGGTGCACTAGACTACTATACACTGCCTCCAAAAGTGGACTGGGCGCTCTGAGCGGGTTGCTCAGAGTTGAAACACTTCATGTGCCTCTAGTTCCTACTACCTTGTCCCTACTGGAAACCTTTTCATTTCCCCTGAAATGACTACTGTTGACTGCCCTGTGCTGATACCTGTTGAGTCTTAGGAGGCACAGCTCCCTGTGTCTATCCCCCTCGATCACTAGTCCCAGCTCCTATACCACTACCAATACTAACACCTGTATGACCTCCCAATGCCATAGTCAGGTTCTCCTCCACCATCTGTTCCTTCTCCACAGCTATCTCCATAGACTTGGGTTCAAAGACCCATACACCACTACCGATACAGGCATTTAAGCCCTTGATGAAATGTTGCACAAGCATTCCCTCATCATCCCCTATTTTTGTGAAATGTTTAAGTTCGTAGAATCGCCTCTCATACTGATCTACTATCATGGCTAACTGTCGTATGGCATGGAACTCATCACCTCTACGTTGATGCCAATGATCAGAGAGAAAGCGGGCTCTGAACCGCTCAAGAAAAATATCCCAAGACATTGTACTCATGTCTATATGGAGCTTATGCTCCTCTAGTTTCCACCAAGTGGCTGCAAATCCTCAGAGATGAATAACAATGCACCGTACTTTGGTGTTACTATCAAACAAGTGCATGGAAACACATCGGTCAAGACCTATCAACCAAGTTTTGACCTCTAGACTGATACCTACTCCATCAAATCGAAGTGGCTGCGATCGAATCAAATCCCTCATATAGTTCACTGCTAACATATCAAACTGAGTTGTAACTGTCCTAACCACAGGGTTAACCACATGTACTTCCTATCTCGGACCCAATAATGCTAAAGCCTCCTCAAAGGCTCTATGTACAGCTTCGACCCTAGGAGGATCTAACTGTCCACCACCACCTCGTAGACCATTAAGTTAGTTATTATTATATTTTTTCCTTTAAAAGGGAATCTTTAAAAAGTAAGACCTCGTTATTTTGTCTAGGAAGAAAAACCCCTAACAATGAATTATATTCTTTAACAGGAAAACACCCAAATGGGGTATTTTATATATGATTCTTGTATACCATAGTATGACTCGGAAGGTTAACTTTTTCTTTTGTTGTCAAGTTTACTGTAATGCCCTGCCATGCAACCCTAGAGGAATTTTCAATTCACTACAAAAACGTAGTATTTTTTTTTTATAAAAGTGAATTAAACATACATGTTCACCTATGATTGACAACATCCCCTAAGGCTACGTAACCAGGATTACTTAAATCCCCATTAACATACATCATTCAATTACATTGCATTAAATAACCCAAGTAGTAAGCATTCATTCAACATAAATAAATACCAAGATAGGAATAGAATATCCATTACATGATTACAACCCTCATTCCCAGAATGAGTCAAAATACATAAGTGTTACAATTACATAAATCCACCTCATAATAACAAAAGGGGTAAAAAAAACTCATGACAATTTGAATTACAACAGTGCTAGAAAATAATAACAAGATCTGCGAGTTGTCCAACTGGATGTCTCGCCTCCATGAACTGAAGATCAATGATGACCCAACGGTTTATGGTGCATGTTACACCCAACCTAATGGTACCCGAAGGCCCACCCCCCATGCTAGGAGATAGTAACAACGTAACATGGACAAGAAATCTACTACCTCTAACCAAAGGCAGACTCATACTGACACATACTGACTCAACCAAACATATGCACAATATAAGTCTAACACTAACATGGTTACATTGCTTCCAGACATATTATAATCAAATATGATAAAGAATCCATACACACAACATAGACTCAATGTTATCCTAGATAGAGTGTCATCGCAAGGTTCGTCATGAGATCTCCTCTAGGCATTCTTCATAGGTTCTGATAATCTTGGTGACCTCGACCAAATCTCGGCCCTCACACTCACTCATGCGGAATCAACTACCTCTCATGAGGACAAGATGGTTGATCTTGCCATTCCAAGCCTTCTCACTCACCCCAAGTCTAAAAAAGCCCTTGTGTTTGTGAGAGAGGTTAATTTATCTTGATTAATGTGAATGCATCTTAATCATCTAAGTACATTACTTTAATTATCACTTATTAAAAACACTTTTGAAGGTTACCCAGTTTACCTATTTGGGCTCTGGCCCCTAACAAAAGCCACTCTTCTAATGGATAACACGCTACTCAAATCTAGACTCCAAGGGTATCTCAAGTGCTATAGAACTGAACAACGCAATCTCTCCTATTCTAGGAGGCAATAATTATGGAAATCCACTCCAACATTAGGAGGAACAAAACACTTATAACACTACCCAAGGGAAAAACAAACATTATCTTAACAAAGAATTAAACCACATCCACTAGAAGACTTTACAATAATAAGACTCAATCACCCATTCCCAAGCAATCAATAAAAGGGAATTTACTATAATAATGCACTGACAATAAAAAAATACTATATTTGGATATCTTAAATCCATGTTCGTATCTAATGCTACTCGTAGAAATAAAAATAATATCATCCAAATTTTCATTAAAACAAGTAAATTCCTCCATTAAATAAATATTTTTCACTACTTTATCCAATCATGCACAATACTAGTTTCAGCTAAAATTACTTAATAAAATAATTGCATACTCTCTTATGTCTAAAACAGAGTGTTAAATATATAGATATACAAATCTATATATAAAACAAATAAAACAAAATAAAAATAAAGTAACATTTTCATTATGCAATAATTTTAACTTTCTGTTTTATTAAAATTACCAGTCCACAAAATTAATTAAATTTTGCAAAAAAAGTTCACACAAAGGAACAATTTTTCCAAATAAACAAATAAAAATCATCCTTATATTAAATACTAAATATTAATTTTTAAAACATATAGTACTCATCTTAACCAATAAACTACACTATACAAAAAATACAATAAAATTAAATATATTACACAAAAAAAAACAAATCAAATAATAAATAAAAGTAAATAATTAATTAATTAATTAATTAAATAAAAATTAAATAAGGAAGGACCAGATGGTACACCGTCCGATGGATGGTACCCCCGGTACCCTGTTGCCTGTGTCGACTGTACACACAGTATAGCGACCGACAGAACTTTGGGGAGGCCGCACCTCCCATAGGGAGTGCGTCCCCCAAGTGGTGGGCGCATTGCCCATGGAAGGTACATCCTTCCCTTGGGAAGAGTGGGCAGTGGGGGTTTGACCTCCCCACTTGCCATTAAATCAAAAGTTCCTAGTTTATTTTAAAAAAATAAAACAAAATTTTATCATATTTCGAAAACCAATAAATAAATTCATAAAAGAAATCAACGAACTTCTTTGAAACTCATTTCCCAATATTGTCGTACGGACGACCTTTTCTCCAAAAAGACTTGTAATAATAGTATTATATATATATAATCTTAGATCTTAAACATAAATATATATTATGTGTATTTATATTCAAAAATATAATATATGTAATATATATTTATATATATTTACACAGATAATATTACTGGTAATATCGAAAATAAAATAAAATAAAACCAGTAACAGGAAATTAAGTAAATTTTTTTCAGAATATCTTTCAAAATTTCAAGAGGTGTGAATTTAATTTCCTATAAACTATTCCTTCAAATTTTCAAATAATTAAATATAGAAAAATTAAATAGATCTTAATTGTTTTTATTTATTTTTTTCAATGGAGGTTTTCTACGAGGGTTTGAGTTTTCGAAGAACAAATCTGAATATTTTCAAAGGGTAAAATCTTCATACTAAAACCTAAATGTTTGAAGCACAAACAAATGTTTAATTTAAACAATGAATCTTCGAATTCTCGTTTACTGAATAAAGTCCTATAGTAAATTTAACAATTTTCCCCAAATTTGGATTAATTTAAATTTAGATTCAATTAACAAATCCTATTGCACAATTAATTCAATACAAATTCTTAAACCTATTAAATTGAATTGAACAAAACAAGAACAAAACTTGGAATCTGAAGCTACAAAAGAAGATCAATTTTTTTGATGCAAGCCTTCTCCAAGAATTTCTTGAATTTCCTCAAACGTGCAACGAATCCAATCCAAAACCAAAAACTAATTCAAACCCTTCTTTTTTGCAAATTTTCCAAAAATCCTTCACTGCTCTAAAAGATGAATTCTTCCCCAAAACTTCTCTCTCCCAAAATTGAAAACATGCATTCCACATAAATCAAAAATATCTAATACAACCCTAATTCCCCTTGCATGCAAAGTTGAGAATTAGATATTTATTTCCTTTTCTATTTTCGAAAACCCAAATTGAATTTAAAATACAATTTCAATTTCCTTTCAATTCCTCTTGATTTAATTTAATTTAATTTAATCCAATAAACTTAATTAATTAATTTTAATTATTTTATAACTAAATTCAACCCTTTTGAGATTAAAATTTAATTAATTAAATAAATTAAAATTTAACAAAATTAAATTTCATTATTAACTTTAAATATAACATCATAATGTTAATTTTAATATAACATAATAATTACTTTTTCCAATGCAATTATTCTAAACATTAATTTAACAATAATGCATCTAATCGTTTTATTTTTTTGTCTGTGTAAATTGTTTGTATTTTGAGATTAGGGTTTCATACTTATTAGGTTAATTAAATCATATTCAATCAATCTACTCTCTTTACATCAAAGGATCTAAACCTAAGAAAATTGTCTCTCTTTTTATGTAGTTAGCCAATCCTAACACCTTTGTTAGTTTATGTTCCAATATTAAGAAAAGAAAGGATTGTTTTGGGTTAATCTACTAGTTAGATCTTGGATCTCCTTTTACACTTAACAATCTACATATAAGAGTCACTTATCTTAAAATAATATTGATGGTCGAATTAGCATCTTAAAATTTTACAATTACAAAGGGTATTAGCATATAAAAAATTATATCAAAGAGATATAGTTATTGAGGTACCTATTTTTATTGAGATTTATGATAAATAAATAGAACACATACTTCGAAAATTCTCTCAATGTTTTTTATATATTTTTTCTCAAAATAAATATATTAATTAGATAATATTATTATTTTTTAGTTATAAGCTACAACTAATATTGTTGTTTGTTGTATATATTAATCAAAAGAAAAGTATTTACAAAAGTTTTAGCTTTAACCTTTACATATCATCCCTAGGGTAAACTCACCTGGCATATCCCTACTTCCCATGTTTTATAATTTTAGCTCTAATTTCTATTACATCATATATGATCAAAATTCTGACGTAGCTACTCCTATCTAAGATATATCATTTACATAAATTTACTCTTTAGTCACTTTCCTCCACCTTCTTCTTATCTATAAACACATACATCCATTTGAGATCATGGAAGGGCTCAAGATTTGTTACCTTTTTAAGAAAGGAGGATCCCTTATTAGCTTTATGGTGATGATGCATTAGCATCCAAGCTTTGAAGTTGGACAAAAATGGCAACCATTGCACTACCAAACCATCATTCAACAATCTTTTTATTCATTTGGAGTAGGAATGCCAACTACTAAACACATTTCTAATACCACGTCATCTAAACCGCCCAAAAGGTCTATTGTGATCAACTCCCACGAGAGTGTTATAACCATCTCCTTCACTTCCCCCAACTCCAAAAGCGACGCCAAAAACCTTAACAAGATATCTAAATTGACTTTATAGGGGTCATCTGCCACCATGAATTCTTCTTCAATCACAAGCTTTACTGCCCTCAGCATCAAACCATTAAAACCCACTTTTAGCCTTTGTTTTGAAATGTAACCCAATAGCCAACAGCCTCCATGGATACACCAATCAAATTGGATTATCCATCAACAACTTCCCAACCAAAATAACTCAATTCTCACTTTGTTTTCTTTCATCTCCAAATGACAATGCTTTTAAAGGCCTCCTCCTCCTCATTGTGCATGAGTCAAGTCTAGCAAATATCCGTCAAATAATTATTTCAAAGAGTTACCTGCATATACCATTAATTGTTATTAAATTTTTGTTCCTTCTTTCCCTTTAAAGGATTCAATATCCTCTCCATTTGGTATGCTACCAGTCTGGGCCGCCACCCATATGCAATCCTTACTCCCCATCTAGTTTTACTCATGACCAAAATCACATCGAAGTCATGTCCCTTCCCAAGGAATAAGATCGTATCCCAAGCGCACATCAAGAAATGATTATTTTGGTCCTTTTATTTATAATTCCAATATTATTTTTTATATGCCATCAATGACCAAAGCCAAAGTATTTCTCTCTTTTATTTCTTCCCAATACACATGGTTGTCCATGTGGTTCCTTAAATTTTTAACCACGTCCAATGTAATTTTCAGTAACACTTTCAACTTCCAATTTAGAATAGAGTGGATTCTTAGTGTGTTAATAACAATGGTCGAGTCACTTTCGATCTTCAATTGGTCAATTTATAGATGTATACATATTTTTAGTTCTTATATAAGTTCTTGGAACTCTACAACATTGTTCATGTTGATGAGTATTGGCTTTGATGATCTACACAAAACTTGGCCTTGTTAGTCTTTGGTAATGCATCCCACCCCGAAGACCCTTGGGTTTCTCCTAGAAACACCATCGATGTTTAGCTTATACTAGTCAGTCATGTTGTAGGGGATTCTACACAGTCATGGAGCTTATTGAAAGGGGCTCAACTTCCACGCCCCAGTAACGAGTGAAAAGTTAATTCATATTATTATAATACATAAAATTACATTTCTATGTTCTCTTCAAATATAGAAGTATCCCTTAATTTTACATATAAAAAAACAATATGTACTTTTATACAAGTATATGTATATAAAATAAGTCTTATTTTTAATCAAAGGATAAATAGGCTTTAATGAGCTTCTAAAGCCTAGATATAGTAATATGCCTATTGAAAAATAGATGACTATCATCATAAAATACACCATAATAAATATTTACACCAAGTTTTGAAAGGGCCTAAAACCTTTTATATAGACTATAATGGACTACCAAAAAAATCATTCAACAACATAATTGTAGTCAAGCTACCATTGGAAAACAACCAACCCACCCTACACTATGTTTGACATCTTCCTTGCAATCTGCACATCCTTAACCCATGGATGGCATACCAAAAGAGATGTAGGAAGACCTCTCTTCCTTCTTTGAACAATCATCCAAGACACATCATTATCCAACTCCCATAAACAATGTCCTTAAATTGAGAAGAATGTCATCAACTTTCACCTCAACCCAATTAGACTCGACATGCAAGGAGTAAGAGTGTCTAGTATGAAAAGTCAAAACTTGTACAAAAACCACACACAAAGTAGAAGTACATGTGAGCCTCACTAACCAAAAAGGGATCCATCTCAAATACAAGGATTGTCATGACCACCACAATAATATATGTTAGTATTACTATTTATATATATATATTATATTTGTAAATAATATTGCTCTCATAATTCTTGTAATGATGTAATGATATTTGTGGGAGGCTGAGCAGGTGCCTTTCCACGGATCCTTTTTTGGAAAGGTTGGATTTTTGCAAGGAAACTTGGTGATAAATCTTGTCTTGTCGAGATGGCAATCTGAGGTGGTAGGGGGAGTCTTCTAAAAGGGCGTCTTATTGGCAAGTTGGGTTGTTCAATGGCCGGCGAAATGATGTTCAATTAATGCCTCTTGCTTATCATGCCATTTTCGCCCATGTCAATAATGGCAACAAGAGGTAAATCTACGGTTTGATCAGACAAGATACAACATGTGTCCTTGTTGGCGCTTCATGACTCCACATCATGCACACTAGCCGTCGGGTGGCAGGAGTGCAGGAAAAATTGGGTGGCACGCACACTTTTGCACAGCACTGTAAGTGTGCTTTAAGCTTTGATAGATCAAGAACCATAAATAACGGAGGGTGGCATGGTTTTTCCAAAAGTTTGGCTTCATTTTCTTGTCTTGCATTTTGTCTGTGAGAACGACAGAAAGATCCAAGTTTATAGTGGAGATGTCTGCGGAGTCGCTGGTGAGCTTGGGCCTTGACATCCCAATCCATTTGGATTGCAAAGTTTAGCAGACCACTTTCAAGGTGATAACCGATCAACGGTTGAAGAGGATCATGCTTAGGATTGATCATCACACAATTGTGGCTGTCAAGATGATTTTAGGCAAAGGGCGTCATTTCGTCTCGATGTTTGCATACCAAAAGCAGAGGCGAAGGTGATAGTCTACAAACTCTTCAAGAAAGAGCTTTTGAGTGGGCTAGATGAGATCCTACACACAATATTCCTGGGTCGTGGCATGCCTTGGCCTTGTGATCTCCCATTGATAAAGGTTCCTGGCGAGGTTGTCAAAGTATATCCCCTACTATTGGAGCTTAAAGGAATGGCCTTGGTCAAGCACCGACAAATTGCGGCATATGGGGTAAGCTTCCTCAAGAAGGTTTTGATGCTCAAGCCTATGAATGATTGACTGGGTCCATGTGTTTGATCAATTTGCAATAAATAAATGGTTTTCAAGTGGTGGTTAGGTAGTTCAGGGTTAGTAGTTTGTGAATATAATTAGCATATCGATGGCATCTTGGGGTTTTTTTGTTATCAGCAGATTAAAATCACATATGGCTCTAGTTGAGAGTCGGGTTAGGGGTTTTGAGATAGTATGGCGTTGGCTGGGAGTCGCACGTTGGCCATTTTGGTGGGGTTTGGATCTGGGGCATTGATTGGAAGTGGATGGGTCTGAAAATTTTGCACTGGTGATGATTTTTTGTGGTTCCTGCACTACAGATGATTGTAATCATCTTTTATAATTAATAGAATCTTTCTTACATATCTAAAAATGATGTAATGATATTTTTTTTATTTGTATAATTTATTTTTATTATAATATTTTTTTAATTTTCATATATAATTTTTAACATCCAGGCTTTATTTATTAAAACAAATATGAAAATGAATATAGTAGTGGTTTATTGTAATTGATAAGAAAATGAACATAGTAGTGGTTTATTATAATTGATAAAAAAATATGCTTAAAAAACTAGTTTGAGGTGAAAGATATGCATCTACTGTTTGCATGATGTCTAATATTTCTCCTTCAAAAAGGGAAAGGGATGGTAAGGGCTCTTATTTCTTGTGATTGATCCATGTTTCTTCTATATTTAGAAAATTAAAGTTTCTCAATTTGAATTGGACCATAATGGATGATGGAGGCTCCAAATCTGACATTTTAGGAAGACAATTATGTGAAAGAAAGAAATTTTAAATAAATTATAAAAAAAAAATTATATTATTTTTAACAATAAAATATACTTTTCAATCTAATATCAAAAAGTGGTTGGACAGATAAGATAAGCCATCAAATTTAAGCCCTAACTCATAGTCAAAATCTCTTTTATGCAAGCTATATGTGGTTCAGCCAAAATCTCTCTTTATACAGGTTGTCTGTCAAATGAAATTTCCTACAAAACAACTGTTGGGCTTAAACAATATATTGTAAGCTTTGATTTGTTTAGATGGTTCATTGAAATCACAATCGTTTCTCTAATAAAACTCATATTTTAATATGATTTAAAATGAACCACCCAATCAAATCAAAACTTAAACTGTTACTTCTAAAACCAAGTGAAAAAACCCTAGAAAACTTTATAGTAGGTGGTGAGAGGGGTCACCCCTCTTTAACTCGGCCGAGTAAAAAATGTCATGAATTACTGCTGTTGGTCACTACGGATGTTTTGCCAGATGGGTCGCTCTTACAACTATGCAATCACAGTCTCTGCATGAATTGCCAAAGCCCAACAAAATCCTCCAACTTTTCCCCTTTTCTGCTCTCTGACGCACAGATTGAGATGATCTTCTGCTTCCTCCACCCTGGGCTAAAGCTACTCTTTTCCCTGGCAATTCCCTAGAAGAAGACGTCGAAGAAGATGAAGAAGAAGATCGCTGCCTTTTGTGAAGCCCAACAATGGGAAGAGGAGGAGAAGAGCTTGGTGGAATGTTGAGGAGCCCCCCCCTGAAATGTTGCCATTTGAAGGAGAAAGAGGGGGACGTCCTGCAACGTGAAAGGGAGGGAGAAGCCATCACTTGTGGGCTCACACCATTCTCCAACCGACAGATGGACCCCGAACTGCTAGATGATGTGCTGTTTGTGCTGCTCTGTGAGTGCAGGCTTTTGCTGCTCAAGGATGTGGTGAGAGGAAGGAGGCGGCCTTGGTAGAACAGCTCATCTGCAAGGCAAATTTCTGTAGACCCACCTTCAGAAATAGAATTACATGAACTAAACTCAAAATCTGGCTCTTTTCCATACGATGATGATTTCAAGGCTCGCTTGCAGGCGTTTATCACCAATTTCCATGGCTCCATGAATGATCTTTTTTTCTTCATTTTATCTGTGACTAGCAGATCTACCAAAGATGGAGCCTCGTCATCTGTTTCCACCTCAATTCCTGGATCAGAACGCCTAACAAATACCATATGTGAAAAATTCTCCATTCTCAGATCGTATAAATCATTAATGACTAGAATTCTCAAGAATTTATGTACACGATAATTCCTTCTTGATTTCGAGAGCTCACATGGCTTTGAATTCATGGTGTTTGCCGAAATCCAGTAAAACAAAAGGAAACGTAGAATCCCAAGCAGAAAAGCGAAGTCTTCCATGGGTTTAGAAGTTTCTCCAGTCATTGTCAACTGTTTGAGCGGAAGTTACAGAGGGGTTTAATTGAACAGCATCGATAAATGTGAGTAACATCTTTGGTGGTTTCAACACGACTGGATTATCCTTATTTGTTGTTGCATAGGTCATCTTCGAGATGATTGTTTTTATGTTTTAAGATTTTGTTCAGATTTTGTTGATTAGTTATGAATAAGTTGGTTTTGAATCAATTAAAACTAGAATTTTATGTTTTTCAAATATAATTTAATTTTTTTAAGTCAATATATTAAATATTTAATTTTAAAAATTGTAAAAATTATTGTTTTTTAACATAATTGATTAGGAAGTTTGGGATGTTGGACAAATTTATAAGGAAAACAAGATAAACTATTATTTAAACATTTTAAAAAAAATGATTTTTCATTTTTTACTTTATAAAGTCATTTTATTAAATGTTTCTTATTATTTCATTTTGTGATTTTTGAATGTATGTAATTGTTGTCTTTTATTAAAGAAAATCTCACAAAAATCAATTAATTATTTTATAGAGATTTGGATTAACATTATTAAAATAATAAAATAAAACTTAAATTACAACACAACCAAAATTATCATATAAAGATAATCTCCTAAGGATTTGATTTTACACAATTAAAATAAAAATTTAAATTAAATCTTAAACTATTTGATATTACCACTGTTTTTGTTTTTTTAATTTTATTAACTTAAAATCATACATAAATACAACTAAAAATTAAATTAAAATAAGTAAAATTATTATAACTATTAATGAAACTATAATTATAATCTTATTATTAATAATTATTATAATCTTCGCATTATAATTAGGATTAGGATTAGAATTAAGAATAAGATAAAATTTATGGTTAGAACTATTCAAAAATTAAAATAAATTAAAAATAAAATATTACTATTATAAATCATTAAAATATGATTAATAGATATAATGCTCCAATATTTGGTTCATCTAATATTTTTATTTCAAATCTTATTCCCAATATTTGTGGGTGGTAGGGTGCGCACCTTTCCACACTTTCAATTGTGGAAAGGTCGGGATTCTTTTAGTTTCCTAAGGTATGTAATCATTCCCACTGGTAGTTACACTTGACAATAAAATCATGTTCCCATACTTGCCACATCAATCTTGCATTTTTGGTGGTTCGTCAACTAGATTGGGTGGTTGGCACAAGCTTTGATGGAAAGGAATGCAAGGGATGTCACAAAATCTAGTCGTAGAAAACACACAATAATGTCAGTGTTAGGTGTACAAAGTACACCTTTGGGAGATGGGGTTGTCATTTCACTGGCCTTATTGGAATTTGATGATCTACCTCATACATGTACAAGAATGTTTTGGTTGTGGTATCAGGTTGGCTACGTGCACAACATGGCATTTACATTCTTGTTTCATAATGGGATGATATGACGACATTCCTCCATGTAATATTTATAATTTTTTGGGGTTCTCAATTCTTTCATCGTTGCTAGAGCTAGCTTTTCATGGTGTGGTGAGTGTTGGGTCTTTCTGTAACACTAGTTTTCCATGGAGGAGAGGTCAAAATTTGTGGTCAAGATGTCATCGGAAACCCTAACGAGCATCTAGACCTCTACTCCAATTCGTTTAATGAGCTTTGGTAAGTAGATGTCTTTATATGGGTCAATCATCAACTAATGACTCAGAGGATCCTAAAAAATTATGACTCCCTCATCTTAGTTGCAGTGAAGATGGTTTTGTGGAAGGGATTTTTGGAGGATGACGAGTCATACAGGGTTGACATGGACATAATATCTCACTTCCTAGCCTCAATTCTAGAAATAAGACTAGGCAAATGGGAGGTTGAAGCATTGTTGAAGAGGATATTTTATGTGGACTTACTAGTGGGATTGGAGGCTACTTTATATGCGGTGTCCCCAGGAATGGGCATTCCCAGGCTGTGGGATATGTGTTTTCTTCATGTGCCAGGAGAGGTAATTAAATATTATCCTTTCTTGTTAGATCTGAAAGGGATTATGGCACTGGTGGATCATAGGGAGCTGGTGGCAATGGACTTGGATTATCTATTGTAGGTTTTAAAGCTTCCCCCTTCACAACACGCACGTTGGGTTCAGGATTTCAAAGCCTTTGCAAGAGCTAATGGCTTCCTAGAGGTGGAAAGGTTTAGTGTGGGGTTTGGTTGAGGGTTGTGATCAGTGAACTTGTTGGTTTGTCTCTGTAGTTGGTTGTCAAAAAATGGTTTATCATTTCAAGTTTAGTATATGCTATGATTTTTTTTAGGTTGTCCTCATTGCAAATAGCAAAGGTGTGTGTCCCTATGTGGACATTTTGGCTCCAAATTAGCATAAGGTTGGGTGTAGTGTCAGTCATTTTTTGTGGTTAGGCTCAAAGGTTTTCTCTCTAGTTTGGTAATGGTGGTTCAAGTATACTTTGTCTAGAGGGCATGTTATGTAAATTTCTTACAAATTAATATAAACTCTTGCTTACATATGAAAAAAATATATTATTCCCAATATTAATTCATAGATTTTTTGTAATGTCACTCTATAATTTTCTAGTCTTAAGGTTAGGGTTACGACCATAGTTATGGATAGTGTTATGACCATAGTTAGGGTTAGAGATAGGTCTAGGAATAGAATAATGGTTTAGAATTGATTGTTAGGATTCGGGTTAAGATTAGGGTTAAGATTAGGGTTAGAGTTAGGGTGTGAGTTAGGATTAGGGTCAAGTCATGCAAAGAACTAATTAACAATACTAAAACACTATAATTAATAAAACTTACATTTATTTTTATTCACATTAGTAAAATCTACATTTAATTTTTTCCAATCTCGAAAACAATACTAGCCACTACATGGCACTTTTTTTGATATGCTATGAATTATCATCTATTTTTGAAAGACATCTATTTAAAGATGTTGCTAGATATTAATTTCAAATTATTATATTCACTTTAACAGTTATTTTATTTTCTTATCAACATCTAGTTTTTCCCGACCTACATGTTTTATGTATTTCTTGTCTCTTAAAGTTTTCATGCCTCTTCTATTTTTTGTTGTTATGACTGGTTGAACTTTAGACCTCTTGTTTATGGTTTAACTTTGTTCTTTGGGATCAAGACCATTACCTTACTTTTCTAATAAAAAATAGTTATCTTATTTTTAAATATTTTTATTTTTATTTGAAATATATTATATATGTAATTCTTAATTTTATTTATAGAAATCACTATTCATTATTTCATTAATTTATTATTTATTATTTAAAAAATATTTTATATGTAATTTTATTTTTAAAGTCATTATTCATTAATTTATTATTAAATTAAGTTAAAAAAATATCTAAGATAGATATGTTAATATACAATTTATCAATATGTAAATATTTAATTTTTGAACATAGATTAAATTATTTATATATACACTTATTTTTACTTATCTATAATAGTAGTATATATATAACACTATTATATAGCTAGCACTTGCACCTAAAGGAGGTTCAAGGATTACGTCTATAGAAAACTATATGTATATTAATATGTTAGAGAGTATGTGTTTGTGCATGGATGCACTATCAATTCTAGTTGCATGTGGTTGGATTAAACAATTAATAATAAGTGTTAAATAATGGAATGGAATAAACCTAGATAAATATAGATTTTTTTCTTAAATAAATTAAGTATTTATCTAATTATGAAATATTTGTGTACAAATTTAAAACATAAAGCAATACAAATGAAAAAAGAAAGCTACCATCAAATTGAAAAAAACCACTACAAATGGGAATAGAATGTTCCCATCCAATTGTCAAATCAATATTTATTTGGCTTTTATGTGATAAGTGAGATTTTTAAGGCTTTTACTTGATATTTTGGAGGCTTTTACCATTAAACGATAGTTGGTTTGCAAGCATGAGACTTGTTTTAGGCTCAAATCTCACACTATATGTATCCTATCGGCTAATTATTAAATATATATTTTTAATAATATATAAGATGTTATCTAATACGAATTCTATGTAAGTTAAATAAGAGTATAAATCAATATAGATATTTGGGTAAGTGCACCAAGATGGTTCCCAAAAAGGGGACTTGAGTGGACAGCTTTTTCTGAAATCAGGAAATACTGACCTTGGACGTGAAATTGAGGATACTTACACTCATAATTTTGAGATGAAACAAAAAGAAAGATTCAAGTTCTCTGAGTCTACTTTCTAAACTACTAATTTATTTTGAAAATGGTTGAGATTAAGGGGTTCAAATGAGGTTCGTACACAAATTGGTGTTGTTTTTGTCAGAAAAACATAGCATAGCAACTCTTGTACGACCCTCGTCTGGTCAACTTTTTTTTTAGTATTTTTAAAATCACAATGGTCAAAAGTTAGTTAACAGTATGTAGTTGATGCACAATTTTTCTGATAATTTTTTAATGAATATTTAACTTTTTACTAATTTTCGAAGTGGACATTTCCTGAAAAATAGAATTTTGGCTGTGCTACCCCTACAAATTTTGGAAACTAATTAAATTTATTTTTATTTAATTTTTAAAATTTGTAGAATGGAGTCTAGTTTCTAAAAAAATAATTTATTTGAAAAATCGATTAACGGTTAATTTATAACGAAAAAATTACCAAACACTGCTTTTTGGCAAAAAAAAAGACATACAAATAAAATAAATTATGGATGAAAGGCTTAATATTTTGAGAAAGTGAAAAAAATTACATCGTTGGATAGCTAAGAGAGAACCCAACATTACCCATGTGCTTGATTTTTTTGATATTGAACCACGTGCAATCCTAACGATGAGCACGAACTTGATTATGTGAAATATGGAAGATTTTTTAAAAACACGTCTCTGGTCATTGGGAATGCCCTCCAAGCCTTTGGGTTGGTATTCCAAGGCAAATACCAAGCCCAAGGTTCGGGAATTCCTAAAGCAAGATATAACGCGAGCGCATTATAACGCACTCACGTTATAACGCACTCGCGTTATATCTTAGTTTTGACGTGTTTTGTGAATGCATTTTTTGCGTTTTGTGAATGCATTGACAAAATGTGAGTGTGTTATAACGCGCTCGCATTTTGGTCTACATTGAATTTTTTTCTTCTTTTAGTAATCAGGAGGTTAGATTTTAGTAGTCAACAAGTTATATCATCTTTCTCTCTCACTCTCTCCTTCTCTCTACTCTTTATGTCTCCACTCCCTCTCTCTCTCCCTTCCTCCCTCTCTCCCCTCTCTCTCTTCAATTTTTTGGAAGATCTCACAAATTTCAAACTTAGTCAAATTTCAATAATCAGGAGGTCAAATTTTAGTAATCAAAAAATTGTATTATTTCTCTCTTTATCTCACTCATTTTTATCCCTTACACTCTAGACCTCTCTCTCACTATCTCTATCCCTTTTTCTAACTCTCTCTCTCTCCCTTGACCTCAATAAATCTCTCTCTCTCTCTCTATCTCTCTCCTTTTCCCTCTAATTCTCTCTACCTCACTTATCTCTCCCTCTCTCCCACCTTCCCTCTCTACTTGTCTCTATCTCCCTCCCCCCCTCTCTCTCTACCTACCTAACTCTCCATCATACCACTCTCTCTATTTCTCTCTAGCTAACCTCTCTCTCACCTCCCTCTCTCTCCCTCCATACTTCTCTCTCCCTCTCTTCTTCCTATCTACTCTTTATCTCCCATCTCTCTTTACCTACCTCTACATCCATCAAACCTTACCACTCTCTCTACACCTCTCTCCCTCCCTCCCTCATTCCCTCTCTACTTCTCTCTATCTCACCTCTCTCTCTACCTCTCCTTCCATCTCTACTTATCTTTATCTCCTCTCTCCCTCTCTCTACCTACCTCTCCTTCAAACACTCTTTATTTCTCTCTATCTCACCTCTCTCTCCCTCACTACATCTCTCTCCCTCTCTCCCTAGCTCTCCATCCATCACAACCTACCACTCTCTCTCCATTACTCTCTATCTAACCTCCCACTCTCTCCATCCATACCTCTCCCTCTCCTTCCCTCTCTACTCTCTACCTCCCTAATCCTTCTCTACCTACTTCTCCATCCATCACTCCCTAACATTCTCTCTACACCTCTCTATATTGCTTCTCTCCCTCCCTCCCTCATTCCCTCTCTACTCTCTCTCTACCTCTCCTTCCCTCTCTAATTATCTTTATCTCCCCTATCCCTCTCTCTCTCTCACTAGATGTCTCCCTCCCTACCTTTTCCCCTATCTACTCTCTATCTCTCCTCTCCCTCCCTCTACCTCTCTCTCTCACTCTCTCTCACTCCTCCCTTACCCTCTTTCTCTCTCACTCTCTCCTCTTTATCTCACCATTCTCTCTTTCCCTCTTTGTAACTCTCCACTTCTCTATATGTCACCATTCTCTCTCTACATATCTTTATCTCACCTATCCCTCTTTACCTCTCCCTTCCTCCCCTCTCTCACCCACCCTCCCTCTTTCCCTCTATCTCTATCTCTCTCTACTTCTCTCTATCTCACCTATCCCTCTCTAGCTGCATATCCCTCCATCACTCCCTACCACACTCTCTCTATTGCTCTCTATCTCACCTCTCTCTCACCTCCCTCTCTCCCCCTCCATACCTCTTGCTCTATTTGCCTCTCTACTCTCTATCTCCCTAATACCTCTCTACCTACCTCTCCATCCATCACTCCCCACCACTCTCTCTATACCTCTTTATATTGATTCTCTCCCTCCCTTATTCTCTCTCTACTTCTCTCTACCTCTTTGTCTTTCTCTAATTATCTTTATCTCCCCTAGCCCTCTCTCTCTCACTAGATATCTCTCTCCCTACCTTTTCCCCTATCTACTCTCTATCTCTCCTCTCCCTCCCTCTACCTCTCTCTCTCACTCTCTATCACTCCTCCCTCACCCTCTTTCTCTCTCAGTCTCTCCTCTCTATCTCACCATTCTCTCTTTCCCTCTCTATAACTCTCTCCTTCTCTATATGTCACCATTATCTCTCTACTTATCTTTATCTCACATATCCCTCTTTACCTCTCCCTTACCTCTCTCGCCCACCCTCCCTCCTTCCCTCTATCTCTATCTCTCTCTACTTCTCTCTATCTCACCTATCCCTCTCTACCTACATATCCCTCTATCACTCCCTACCAAAATCTCTTTATTTCTCTCTATCTCACATATCTCTCCCTCCATCTATACTTCCTTATCTACTCTTTATCTCTCATGTATCTCTACCTCTCCTTCCCTCTCTACTTATCTTTATCTCCTCTTTCCCTCCCAACCTCTCTCTCTCTCTCCCCAATCCCTCCCTCCCCAATCCCTCCCTCCCCCTATTTCTCCCTCCCCTATGAGGGTTGAGAATGTAAGGTTTAGTGTTTAAGGTATAGGGTTGAGGTTACAGGGTTAATTGTATAGGGAATAAGGTTTAGGGTTTAGGATATTAGGTATAAAGTTGAGGCTATATGGTATAGGGATGATGGATGACGGTTTAGGGTTTAAGGTATAGGGTTGAGGGTTGAGGGTTGAGGGATAGTGTTTAGGGTTGATGGTATAAGGTTAAGTGTATAGGGTATATGGATTATGGTTTAGGATATTGGGTATATAGTTGAGGGTATTGGGTTGAGGATATTAGGTTTAGGGTTGATGGTTTAGGTTTTAGGATTTATGTACAAGTTTAATGGTTGAGGGTTGAGGTATAATGTTCAGGGTTAAGGGTATGAGGTTAAGTGTATAGGGAATAGGGATTAGGGTTTAGGTTGTAGGGTTAAGGGTGTAAGGTATAGGGTTAAGACTTGATATTGTAGGGTTTTCTGTTTAAGTATAGGGTTGAGGGATAATGTTTATGGTTTAGGATATAAGGTTGAGGATGTAGGGTAAAGAGATGAGGCTTGAGGGTTGAGGGATAGTGTTCAAGGTTGAGGGTATAGGGCTAAGTGTATAGGGTATAGGGATTAGGGTTTAGAATAATGGGTATAGGGTTGAGGGTATAGGGTATAGGGATTAGGGTTTAGAATAATGGGTATAGGGCTAAGGGTATTGGGTTTCAGATTGAGGTTTAGGGTTTAGGGTTTAGTGTACAAGGTTGAATGTAGGGTTTAGGGTTTAAGTATAGGGTTGGGGGATGATGTTCAAGGCTTAGGTTATAAGGTTGAGTGTATAGGGTATACGGATGAGGGTTGAAGGTGTAGGGTTGAGGTATAGTGTTCAAGGTTGGGGGTGTAGGGTTAACTGTATAGAGTATAGGGATTAGGGATTAGAATATTCGGTATATGGTTGAGGGTATTGGGTTTAGGGTTGAGGGTTTAAGGTTTAGGGTACAAGGTTTAATGTAGGATTTAGTGTTTAATTATAGGGTTCAGGGTTCAGGGATAATGTTTAGGGTTTAGGGTTTAGGGTATAGGGTATAGGGATGAGGATTGAGAGTGTAGGGTTTATGGTTTAAGGTATAGGGTTGAAGGTATAAGGTTAAGTTTATAGGGTATAGGGATTAGTGTTTAGGATTTTAGGTATAGAGTTGATGGAATTTGGTTGGAGGTTTAAGGTTAAGTTTATAGGGTATAGGGATTAGAGTTTATGGGAGAGAGAGAGACCTGAGAGAGGGTGAAATTGGCAGCTATATTGCTAATTTCACTAAATTAACAAGCTAGTGGGCCCACTAGCTTGCCAATTCGATGAAATTGGCAACCTAACTTGCCTTGTTTGAAAAAATGGGTCCAAGAAATGGGGTCTCTCGATGATTTACATCAAGAGACGAGAGACCCCATTTTTTCAAACAGGCCACTACATTTCCAATTTCACTAAATTGGCAACCTAACTTGTCCTGTTTGAAAAAATGGGTCCAAGAAATGGGGTCTCTCGGTGATTTACATCACTGGGAGACCCCATTTCTTGGACTCATTTTTTTCAAACAAGCCACACATTGCCAATTTCACTGAATTAGCAAGCCAGTGGGCCCACTAGCTTGGCAATTCAGTGAAATTGACAACCTAACTTGCCTGTTTGAAAAAATGGGTCCAAGAAATGGGGT